>CM063508.1:30256223-30371223 GCA_032207245.1 Pardosa pseudoannulata | reverse complement strand
TCCAGTTGCATTTACTATAAAAACTTTTTAAAAAACAAATTGATATACCGGAAGGGTAGTTATAAGGGCATATTGGGCAGAAGGGCAAATAAATATAATAAGCTATCATTTGAGATGCGTAAATGTAGTAATGGAAACAATGAACTATAAGCCTTTTTCTTACACTGTTTTTATAAATTTCAGATAAGTGAAACTGTATTAATAATTCCAAACATTTATACCTTGAGTTATTACTTGCAACCAGTTGATGAATTCCAAAGAACTTTGCTTAAAGAAAGGAAAAGCTAAAATTTTTAATTATTTTTACCTAATATAGAATGTACAAAAACTAGAATATACAGAGAAAAAATAACTAAGTTTAACCCTTGGGTAACAGCACGTAAGTGCTATACGAGTCGACCGTTGTGAAAACCGTTACCATTTAACCCTTTAAAGAACAATGGTTTCGTAGGGAAACCACCTGTTAAAATATTGTTTTCTCTTCTTTTTAGAGGTATAATAATTATTTTTTCGGATGCTTTTGTCACTTCAAACTATTAATAAATAGTAGCACTACACACAATTTATTTTTTTCTTTAAAATATACTTGTTTACACTGAAAAAACAGGTATTTGATTTTTCTCCGTCATGACCTCAAATCTACCTACCGTCAACCTACCCAAAACATAAATAGTTTAATCTGTAAATAACAATACCTATAAATCTATAAATCTAAATCTATAATAGTCTAATATATAAATATTTTAGCTCTTTATCTGTTACATCATTTTCATGATAATTATGCAGTGTTCTTTAAATATTATTTAAATTTCAAGAATGTATTATTTTCGAGCCTTACAAGGGGGTAGATATTTTCACAGTTAAAACCCACCACCTTACCGAAACAATTTTAATATTTTTCGCCTATTTCACATTTATATAAAGTTCATAGATATCAATTATAGCCTAACTCCACTAAATCCCAAAGAATTTTCAATCGTGAACTTTAAAGGGTTAACGACATCTAGTAATTAAAGCTAGCATTTAAATATTCAAATAAAACGTTCAGATCTCCTATTACGCATAAGCGACGCTGGTCTCTCAATATCAATCGTGGAGGCGATGCTCGACTGATAAGAGTGAAATCGCTGCGTCGCGTATACGAGACGGTCGCGAAGGGGTTAAGGCTTAAGAAGGAAAACTATTGTATAAAATGAATCATATGTATAACGGATCAAATTTCAGTTGTTGTTGCTGTTTTAATGCCAATTGGACGACTTAAGCTCGTAAGCCAGAGACCTAACGAATTAAGGCAAAGGGAGAGCCTTTTCTTTTGACGAGCACAGCTATGGTAAAAAAGCGACTTTGCTCATTGGGTTCTCGTAATTTAGAAGCAGGGACCAAGAAGAAGACCCCCTAGGCTTGGCCTGTCACCCCCAGAGATATCTGTTGATAACCAGAAGACATTGTAACCACGTCAAGTTTGAGTTCAACCATAAAACGACATTGATTAGGAGGAAATACATTTCAGCCGTACAGCTCATCAGATCTCATGTTTGTTCCTCTAACGGATGTAAAACGAATCATAACAATCATTTTGACATGCCAACAATTCTTTTCAAATGAATAAATTACTTAAAAATTCAACAAGGTATAGCCATAGGCAAGCAAGTCGTTTCGGATGTGCATTAACTGTTGTAGAAATTCTTTTAGACAGACAACAATGTCCTGTCTCTCGGATTACCAAATGTAAATTGTGAAAATCGGAATATGTAATTAGTGGGAAAGAATTTTTAAGTGAATATCCCTAGGTGAATTATGTTTATACCGTCAAAACTTCTTGTTACACTTGTCAGTTGGGCCAAATATAATTTAGGAGTTAATTTAATTTAAAAATCCTTTATGGTTTTGTTAAGTATGTCATTTTTTTGCTCTTCAAAATAATTAAGCATAAAAGTTTTCGTAAAATTTATAAGTGTCATATTTCCTTTTTCTGAAATACAGAATTCACTAGTCTCTTTTCCATAGATCATATTCAGTCAAGTTGTTAAGAATAGTAGTTATACAGTCCTAAGCTATGAACCAAAAATCTGTATAAACAACTGGTATTATTCGCAATTAAAGAATTTAATACAAAAGGTAAAGCAAGTTGGATATTCACGTACACTACCATATCATCCTTTTTTACTATAAATTGTTTGGCTTCAGCCTTTCGTCTAGGTAATTAAGGTTCGCAAATAAAGTTTTAGAATCACTATTGCAGATAAACTTACAAATGTTAATACAACTGTCAAATGGAAATACAAATGTTAAAAAACAACAAACAGGTAAATATTTAGAAAAATGAGTCCAGTAGAATCTGAGTCTATCTGTAACACATATGTACATTCTGTACACATATATAAATTTTACAAAGACATCCATCTCATAACCAGAAGGTTGCAAGTTCGGGGCTCCAGCCTGCGAAAGTTCCGCCGTGTTCATTAATGCAGGCTGGGGCATGTAAAATAAGTTCACGCTCGCAATGCCCTTTAAGTATACAAACGATACATCTGGAGTCGGCAAGCCAAGCTTGGAGGGCTTCAGCTTGGCCCCTGATTCTAAATTTTGAGAATGCACTTTGTGTTGACCTAGGGAGTAGTATTGGCCGCCTATACGGCGCTCTCGTAATAAAATGGACAACAGAACCCGTGGCGTTGTATCGGCGAATGTTTAACAATTAAGTATCCCTTCTTTATAAAAAAATATATAGATTTAGATTTTACACATCCGTTTCTTTCGAGTAAAACGTCAAGATGAACCGAGGAGAAGCAGTCGCTGTTTAAACAAAGCTGAATTTCCGGTCGAAGAACGCCATCTACATTCTTTTAATAGACCTTAATTTCTGCTAATGGCGTTGTTGTTTCACTAGAGCGCTGGTTATGTTTCTTGATCTAGTTTATAGAAATGAGTTTTCTTTCACGAAATGAGATATCAAACACTTGCTAAGTTTACAAATTATTACTCACTTCCATAAACGACGACATAGAAAACAATTATGGCATCCCTAAGAAGTCAAAGTATTTTTTGAAATAAAATGAAATAAAGATCTAAATTTAAGGACTGTCTCAGAATTCCGAGGGCGTATGGCCAACCTAATTATATTGAAAGTTATACTGAATTTTAATCATTTTTGTTATGTTAAATATTAAATTTGAATTGCGGTTTTGATTTATGTTTTCATAAAATTGCATCGCAAGATAGTGTAGAAAAACTACGGTATGGGTTTACCGAAAACTGTATGCTTCTTCTTGCACAATATCTGTTGACTAGTGCGAAGGCTATAAATTTTAGAAGTAACAATAGTTACTTTATATTTTAAACACGAAGTAGAGTGAAAAAATATTATTAATTGTGTATTTTGACACCATTAGTGATTAATTTTTTAGTCAAATACCGTCCACGTCATGAAAACCTTAAAATATGAGGGTAATATATAACAGGGGGGGGGCAAGCTATGACTTTTTCGAAGTTTTGTTGTGATTAAACTGATGAGTAAATAAATTCGTAATTTTCTAAACTCTTGCAAATGTATAGGACCCACAAAAGATGATTTATTCAACACTATTCAGTTCAACTCAGTTGAAGCTCCGACAGTGATGTCATGTGATTCAGAAGGTCTTTATACAGTTACTCCAAGCATGTGTTCTCGTTTGATTTAAAACATGCAGCTTGTCAACAGCAATCACTTTTTGATCAACACGTGGTCTTGAACCCTTATACTCAACGGTGAAATTTTAAAAGTTCTAACTTATGAAGGTTATTATTGAATTACAAACCTGATTATGACAAGTTAACGCATTAATGCCTTGATAGTTTGTAGATTTATTTATGTTTTCTCTGTACGAATTTTCCTTTTCGGCGAAGATAGGTAGTATAATCGTATAAAACATGGGCGATTCTAAGAAAATATGCCGAACGCTGGCCGATTGGTTAGGGCGCTAATCGGCGGTACCGGAGTTCGTGTGTTCGAATCCCACTATGGCATGGATGTTCGTAGCCGTTCAGAATCGGCTTTAAGCAGTAGGACCAGTTCTCATTAGCCCTCGTGTGCAAAACTGTAGACCGTAGGGCTCCAAACCAAACTAAGAAAATATTTTCTGAACATCCTACAAAATTTTCTGAAAAAGTATTCGATACTACTTTAAAATAAACAATATATTAAGGTTAATTTCCGGATGCCAAAACTAGACCTGAATGATATCTGAATTTTATTATTGTAATATATCGCTTACCAAATGTCAATATATTAATATGTTCTAATATATATCCTTATTATAGAGTTGCAAATATAAGTTTATCCTGTATAAAATAATAGAAACACTCATATATCAATATGTGTGTGTTGGTTATCTAAGAAGCAAAAATTCAATTACTTAATCTCAATACATAAATTTAAATTTTAACATATTTCTTTAAAAAGGAAAATCACATAACATATTATTACTGTTCTTCGGTAAAAAAAATATTTGGGGACGTGTCAAAAAAAAAAAAAAAAAAAAAGAGTGGGTGAGAAAAGATATAAAACTTTCAAATTATCTTCAAAATTCATTTATATATTTTTTATGTTAAATGGAAAATGGTTTTAAAAAACTTTTTTTTAATTTTCAGAAAATTCCCATTTTCTGGGGGGGGGGGAATTTGTTTCTCCAAATAATTTTTGGAACAGACTCACACGAATTTTGGGAAAATTTGGAAATTCTCGGATTAGAATCACCTCTGCTATAAACATCTACTAAATTCTCAAGTATCTACTACTATTTATAATTTTGCTTATTTAGATCGCCATTATACAATTTTTTTAATATGTCCCTAAATTTAGCTTTTTGGTAGGTACGTAGAGAGAAATGATAAATAGTAATGCCTTTTACAAATCTTCTCTTTACAGTACTTTGTATGTGACACCAAACAAATCTCATATCGTTAAGTTTTTCTTTTTACCTTTTTTATTTGAATTTCTACAATCAGAGATACAAAATACTTTTCAAAAATCAAAACTAAATGTTGACCTTCTAGCTTCAGCACTTCCTGGGATATTTAATATGAAAAATAGTTTTTGCATGAATATTCAAATATTTTTTAGAATATCACGGATGTCCCTGGCCACATAAACATTTCCTGTTGTGCATCCTTAAACTTTCTTTTCGTAATGTAATAATAGCCTAAGTTATCTGTCCGTCTGTCCTCGAAGTTATGAAACTGTTGGACCTGGAATTGATATAGCATCCATATTGGATTTTTGATGAGTTAGGGTTTGCAATATTCAAAGCGAGTTTATCTTTTCCTAAACTGTAGATCCGATTCTGAAGTAAATTGGTATGAATAAGCTTCGTATCACAGCGAAAAATACTGTCCTCTTTAAAACGTTCGAAATCCACCCGTCCCCTTTTCGAGCGTTTAATGCCATTATATCAAGCCCCATTTTAAGAGCAAGCGATTAAATTTATCAATTTATCACATTATATATAGGTAAAAATAACAATTTTTTTTCTAGCATTATGACGTCATTCCTTTAACCATCTCATTTGATCATTTCTTATTTTAAATTATTTAAATATTTTCTGCATTATTTTCATACGTTTTATGACTAAACTTAGATATTACATAAATAATTTTCTTTTTTATTTGACTTAAATAATAGATTAAGTACATATGTGATAATTTTAATCGATTATTTTTGTTGAAAGGTAATTCTCAGCCAAAAAAACAAACCATTTTTTTTAACCTGCCTCATAGGGTTCTTTACAATTCTGGAGAATTAAAAATTTTACTGATCGCTTCATATGACAGGCTATATGCTAGTAAAAGAATATCCATTCAATCAAAAAATATTAATATTTAAACAAATAATTAATCGTAATACGTTTGCATTATTATAATGCTTTCTGTTTAGTTATTGTTGCAAAATATAAATTTTTTCCATTTGCAATATTCGTGTCTTTAATTGTCTTATGTCCTACTTTATTAATACTATGTCTTCTCTATCAGTGGGAAAAAATGACCAACTTATTACTTTTAAAATTCTTTTATTTTCTTGTTTCGTTAAAAAGTTTTTTTAATTTACTTATACCTTATCACCAAAAGGAAATGATTTTTAATTTGGTACACATAAACTTAGCAGTCAGCAACTGTTCTCAGCGTTATACAGAGGCTGTTTTCACATTTTTTAAGGACGATGTATATTGTAGTAACAAAACTAAATTGCATAAAATTCTTGTGTTTGAAATGTTCTATTTGATAGCCCTTATTCTGAACTATCTTGAGACACCGTATTTTCCAGGATAATAATGCCTTTTGAAGTGTCAGAAGAGGTATTCTATCCCATTTCTCTTGAACAGATTTCCAGAATCCTATGAGGGTTGTGGGACGACGTTTGTATAATGCAGATTTTAAAAGTCCGAAAGCACAAAATCCATAGGTGATACATTGGGAGAATTAGTAGGGATATCAGTGAAGGGTATGGCCTTGATACCGGTTTTTTTGTTTTGTTCCATTTCTTTTAGGAAATTTACAGTGGATTTTGATGTGTGACTGATAGCTTTGTGTGGATGGAGTTCCACAGATTGATGAGTGCGGGTAAATCGATGATATTTCATTCATAATAATTGGCGATAAAATATATTCCTGATAGTATTTGGAGTTAATCTTGACATTTTTTCAACTCTCTTTATTTTTAACTTTCCATTATATGAAAAATCAGCAACAGCCATAAATCCCTTAGAAAAACTCTCTTTCAATTCTTTGAACCATGTGCTTAAATTTTTTCTCCCTTTTTATGATAATAAATGGCTCTTTTTTATTGCAATCATTTAAATACACTCATGATTCATCTATGGGGACAATTTTTTTTCCATTTTCTTAGGATAAATGTTTCTCATATAGGATTCTGCAGCGTATCCTGCTTTCAGCGATATGCTTTAGAGAAAGACGATGCACATTGCGTTTTTTCGCTTTCTTAAGATTTAAATCCACGTTTATCATTTTGTTTACAGTGGACACCGAGCATTTTGATGATTTTGCAACTGTCATTTGACTAGGGAGATTTTCTTTGAACATTAAACAACGTACCTTTGCAATGTACCTTTGTATGTCCGTTTTTCCCTTGGATACTTGTTTGGAATTTTTGGTCCCACCTGACCAGCTTGACTTTTTTTCCTTTCTTTTTGGCGATATTGCCAATCGATGCTTTAGATATCACAAAACCATGACTCTCACATCGTTTTGAGATAACAGAATATGAATACTTCTCTTTGGAAAGAGCATAAATATATAACCTTCGAACCCCTGCTTCGTTAAAAATGCCATTTTGTGTAAAAACAAACCTTTCAAGCCGCAGACCATAATTTTTACTTTTAAAAATATAGTACAATTTCAGTTATTTATTTTTCAATAAAAGATTTTTTAACACCGCTAACCAAAATCGTCTAAAAAATGTGCGAACAGCCTCTGTACATCCTTCAGTTACTTGCTCAAAGATGACTTTTATGAGAGATGCTTGATTTCCGTTACGGTCTAATGACGCCTTGTAATAGCTGACCCATATGAGTTAGTTTCGAACGATGAGTAACAATTTAGCACTTAACTTGGACTAACCACAGGTGAACAAGAAATTGGCTAAAGAATCCTTCCTTAATGCGGCTTTTGGAAATACGGACTTATGAGCGCGTGACGCCTGCTTCCCGGGCCATATATGCTAATTCGTGCAGTTCTCGGATGAAGTTCTTGTACACAGTTAAGTAAGAAGGGGATACGCTAACGTCATTCGAGAAAGATCAGTTAACGGACGTCTGTTCCCACGAGTGCTTTTTAAAAGGCTGCTAAAAATGAGTATGAATAATTTGGGATTTACAGAGCTTGTCAAATTAAACTTATGTAAATTTGCTTCTTCGTCACGGTTTCAGTTTTCGAAACGTGTGTTTGTTTTTTGTTAATTGTTTCGCATTGGATAGTGCTTCCTACATATTTTCATTTTCCATGTACCAAACAATAATTATTATAAATTAGGCGAGATTTATTAAATTTATAACCAAGGTACGTAAAATAGCTGAACGTTGAATCCGAGGTGATTTCAGTTGTTCAATGCAGGAATGCCCACATTCCTTTTATTTTCTTTTTCTTTTTACAGTCATACTCACCTGAGATTTATCTAAATAATAGCATTTTTTTATTATGATTTGTTTCATAAAAACAACTTTAAAATTATTTTCAATATAGTAAGATACACTCCGAAATTTCATATCAATTCTTCTTTTTAGGAGTTAAAAATTGTTTACGATTTTTAAACTATTGTACAATTCACACAGCTTAGCATTTATCTAATAAGTAAGGAATAAAATTGTATCGTGATAAGTTTGGGGCAGTTCGGGGCATTACAGTACATTTTCGGCTTGGTAATTTCGGTAAATTTCGGCAACACAAAGGCTAAGTAAACAAGGACCTACTGTTTAAAACCGATTCTGAAAGACTACAAACATCCATGTCCACAGCGGGATTAAAAGGCGCGAACTCGTTATAAAAAGCAGCGCTCTATATTTTTTCGGCTCATCTAGTTATCGTGACACACACGCACAAAAATCCTGTAAAGTGGAATGACGTCTCAAGAAATGACGGTCGAAATTTAGATATTCACTTAGTATCTCGGATAGACTTTCAGTTGTAATTCACGAATCGTGCTACACTTGTGTTAAGGAACCCAAATGATAAAGAATAAATAATGTACTGAGGACAAAAGATAAAAATATTTAGAATATTATAAATGTTACAGGTGAAAATTCAGAATTATGCTCATAACTGAAAAATTTTTGTGGTATTAAGTCGACTATTTGAATCAAATGTGGTAATCACCGTATCAAAATTCCTTACAAGAAGATAATTGCATTATGTAACGAATAAAATTGTCTTAAGCATAAAGTAGAATATGGGAAAGTAGTCAAAAAGTGTTTGAGTATTGTTTTCAGCTATCTCATATACAAAATATTGTAATCAACAGAAAATTTTGTTATAAAATTTGGATGAAAATTAACTTTTTAATCCTCCTCTCCAAACACTATGAAAGTAAAATCTGTGTTAGAATTAAGTCTCTGCACACGATAACTCTAAAGCACGGAGTTAAAACAATGCAATTTAATACTGTAATCGACATAAAACTTGGTTTGGTTTGGTTTGGGTTGGAGCGCTACGGTCTACTGTTTTGCACACGACGGCTAATGAGACCGGGACCTACTGCTTAAAGCCGATTCCGAACGGCTACGAACATCCATGCCAAAGTGGGATTCGAACCCACGAACTTCGGTACCGACTACAAGCGCCCTAACCAATCGGCCAGCGATCGGCACATAAAACTTGGATGAAGATTAATATTTTAAATCTCCTTTTAAGAACGAAAAATCCGTTTTAAAATTATAAGTCTGTTTGAAAAACGATGAGTAACATGACTCAAAGCAAGAAGCTAGAACAATGAAATTTAGTATCGTAATCGACATGAAATTTGGATTAAAATCAACATTTTAGACCTCCTTTTAAGTACGATAAATCCATTTTAGAATTATATCTCTGTTTGAAAACGATGAGTACGGTGGCTCAAAGCAACAAGCTAGAACAATGAAATTTAGTAATTGACATGAAATTTGTCAATGAAATTTGGATGAAAATTAACATTTTAGACTTCTTTCTATGTACGATAGTTCCGTTTTAGAATTATATGTCTGTTTGAAAACGATGATTCGAAAAGCAATAAACTAGAACAATGAAATTGAGCATCGAAATCGACATAAAATTTTTCAATGAAATTTTGATGCAAATGAATATTTTAGACCTTCTTTTAAGTTCGAAACATCAGTTTTAAAAATATACCTCTGTTTGAAAACGAAATTTAGTATTGTAACCAACATAAAATTTATCAATGAAATGTTGATGAAATTTAACGTTTTAGACCTCCTCTTAAGCACGAAAAATTCATTTTAGAATTTTATATTTATTTGAAAACAATGATTCAAAGTCAAAACAATAAAATTTAGTATTGTAATCTACATAAAATTTGTCAAATTTGGATGAAATTTTGGATTTTTAAATTTTAAATTTTTCTTTAAGTACGTAAAATCCGTTTTAGAATTATATCTTATTATTAATATTGAAAACGAGGTCTCAAAAAAGCAAGCGTACAGAAAGCAAGGTAGAATAATAAAATTTAGTACTGTTACCGACATAAAATTTTTGTCAATGAAATGTGGATAAAAATTAACATTTTAGACCTCCTACAAAATCTGTTTTAGAATTATATCTCTGTTTTAAAACGATGAGTACGATGACTCACAAAAAGCAAGAAACTAGAACGATGAAATTTAATATTGAAATCGACAGGAAATTTGGATGAATATTAACAATTTAGACTTCCTCCTATGTACGAAAAATCTGTTTTAGAATTATATCTGTTTAAAAATTATTCAAAAAGGCAACAAACTAGAACAATGAAATTTAGATGAAAATAAACATTTTAGACCTTCTCCGCAACCAAAGTACGAAAGTGATTAGAATTATATCTGTGTTTGTACACGGTAACTCGAAAAAGGAACAAGCTAGAAGAATGAAGCTTAGCATTGGAGTTTTACACCAAAGTGGTAGATCTATAACCAAAAATGAATCCATTTGATCAATCAGAAAAAGTGCTGTAGAATAATATGTTTAGTGTTATAAATACATAGCTAATTTTAGTCGACGAGTGTGTATAAGTCGGTGATTTCATTTAAATAATTGCCAAATCAAAGCCACACTCCCCCTTAAAAAAAAAAATCCTCTTGATTGTAAAAAAATATCTTATTAAATATAATGCAGTCAAAAACTTTCATATTACAGCTGACATCCCATCAAGGTAATGTACGAATCAAAGGGATTATTTATATTTTTATTAATAAAAAACAATTTTATTTATCATTCGTTTAAAAAAAATTTACTTTGTTTTCGTTAGGTTGCGTTAAAATTCAAAAAATGTATATAAATTTAATTTATTGAATTTTTAATATATTATATTAGCTTCCATTCTGTATTGATGGTAGCTACTAAAATTTAGCAGCTGCAGTATTTCAGAAATCGCAGATTTAAAATGTTCTCTCCTGCTAGGCACCGGCGAGATTCGAACTCACGATCTCCTGTTTACTAGACAGGCGCTTTAACCAACTAAGCCACGGCACCACGTGTGACACAGCTCTTCTTATCGTTCAGTTAATCAAACGTTGCTGTATGCATACAGTAAAATACGATTAAAAGATTGACTTCACTTCGATTCTAGCTAACCGATAACGGAAACTCGGCGTGATAAAAGTATTCTTAAAGAGCTTTGCAACGTTCGACATCAGAAATAACTGTAAAGCTGCAACTTTGCCTTTATTAAAACTTATTTAAACAAATAATAATAAAAATAACAATTTTCTACAAGAGTTTTAATTTTAACTAGTTTGATTAAACTAGTTTATTTTGATTTTACTCAATATACTTAAAGAATTTATTGGTTATTAATAATATATATGTATGTAAAAGTGGTTATAATTTCGAAGTAAAATATTAATTAAATTAAAAATATAATTATAAATTAATAAAATTAAAGTATTAATTAATTTCTAAAGTTTTTAGTTATTAAGACAACCGTGCATACTCGACACTAATTTTCAATATTTTCAATCGATTGTCCTGAAAATCTACTATGCCGTTAGAATTATATTTATGCAATAAAAGTAATTAAAAGTTAGAAGCATGGTAGAAGCCAAAAAGGGGTACGGATGCTCAATATTCTTGAGCCCCGTTCCCCTAGAAATTGTAGAGTTTACTGCATTGCATTTTAATATTCAAATAAAAGAACATATTTAAATTATTAAAAATGAAAGCTACATACTTAATTAAAATTTAACTTCTAAATAATATATAATTTTTTTTTAATTTTAATATTTTATGATCAAAATGGTTTTATACATTTACTAAAACATTATACAATATTGTGCATGGACTTTTATATATAATATTATATAATTTTTAAATTTATGTCATCATTAAAATTAAATATTAACTTGAAATTTTATACTAATATTTACTTAATATTTTTAGTTAAAAATAATGGAATATCTAATTGGCTCAATCTCTGAATCTATCAGTTTTAAGCCTCCCTTCCCCTATGTTCACCAGCCCTGATTGGAAGTAAAATATTAATCATTTTCTGATCTATCAATCATTAATGGTTTGAAAATTAGCTTTATTGAGAATGCCGAGTACATGTCAACTTTTATTTACAAGGTTCCTTTTAGACCTTAACAGAAGTAATCGTGGAAAATATTAAGAGAAAAGATATAAAAAATTGATATAGAAAAAAGATAAAATTAATTTTTCCTGGATTAAATGCATCTAATAACTCTTTTAAATACATAATTCGTACATTACATTTTTCGAAGCCTACTAATATAAACTAACTTTAAAAATAAGCATACAAACAAAATTGAACTAATTAGTTTTATAATAACTAATAGTTTCGTGCTCAGACTCATGTAATACTAGTACATGAGTCTGAGCGTGCACTCCGTAACTACAAACATTCGAATAGTTTATTTTACTAATTATTGGGGAGTAAATATAATTAAATTAAATATATAATTATAAATTAAAGTATTAAATAACTTCTAAAGATTTTAGTCAACCGTGGGTACTCGACGCTAATTTTCAATGTTTTCAATCGATTTTTCTGAAAATCTACTATGCTGTTAGAATTATATTTATATAAAAGTAATTAAAAATTAGAAGCATGGACGAAGCCAAAAACGGGTACGAAGGCCCAATGTTCTTGAGCCCCGTTCGCTCTAGAAATTATGGAGTTAACTGTATTGCATTTTAATATTAAAATAAAAGAACATTTTCAAATTTAAAAAAAAATTAAAGCTTAATCAAAATTTAACTTCTAAATAATATATTAGTTTTTTTCAATTTTATTCTTCTAAGATCAAAATGGTTTTATACATTTGCTGAAACATTATACAATATTGTGAATGGATATATATATATATATATATGTATGTATATATGTATATATATATATGTATATAGGTATATATATATGTATATATGTATATATATGTATATATGTATGTATATAGGTAATATATATGTATATATGTATGTATATATGTATATATATATGTATATATATATATGTATATATGCATGTATATATGTATATATATATATGTATATATGTATGTATATATGTATGTATATATGTATATATATATGTATATATGTATGTATATATGTATATATATATGTATATATGTATGTATATATTTATGCATATATATGTATATATATATATGTATATATGTATATATATGTATATATGTATATATATGTATATATGTATATATATATATATATGTATATATGTATATATGTATATATGTATATATATGTATATGTATATGTATATATATGTATATATGTATATATATATGTATATATATATGTATATGTATGTATATATATATATATATATATATATATATATATATATATATATATATATATATATATATATATTATATCATTTTTAAATTCATGTCGTCATTAAAATTAAATATTAATTGTAAATTTTACACTAATATTTACTTAATATTTTTAGTTAAAAATAATGGTTTGGTTTGGAGTGCTACGGTCAGTTGTGATCAGAAGTAGAGCAAAGGGATATATGCATCACTGAAAAACTTCGAGCTATCTTTCGATACTTTGGTTTCGGTACTTTGGTAAAATCTAGTTTCATTACTGGCAGGGTACTCGAAGGTGCATTGCATGTGTAACAATATATCGTTACGTATGTGATGAAATCTTCCTATTCGCATCACGAGAGACCTCTGTCTCAAAATAAACTTATAAAGTTATTTTCTTGTATCCTTCTTGTCTTACATTTAGCAGCTTGAGAATTATTTTCTGAGCATTTCCTCAAACCTTAGCAAATTCATAAAACTGGTCAAGCAATTTCCACATAGTTACAATATTTTTTTTTCCAAAAAAATTTATTTTAACTATTTTTTTTTCGATTTTATACTCTATAAATTATGTAGTAGATAAATTGCGGTGTGACAGCTACACCTGGAGTGCTTTTAAAAAAATATTTATAAAATTTTTTTAAATACTTAGAAATACATAAGTTGTAAACGCTTGTTTTAAAAGCGTTTAAAGTAGTAATTAGTAAGAATTCAATTGTCAGTTGTGATCAAAAGTAGAGCAAAGGGATATATGCATCCCCAAAGGGCTTTGAACTACAATTCGATATTTGGTTTCGTGAAATCTAGTTTCACTGCTGGCAGGGTACTCGAAGGTGCATCGCATGTGTAACACTATATCGTTACGTATGTGATGAAATCTTTCTATTCTCAAAGCAGAGAACTCTGTCTCAAAATAAACTTATAAGTCTTATAAAGGGTTTATTTTCTTTTATCCATCTTGTCTTACAGTTAGCAGCTTGAGAATTATTTTCTGAGCATTCTCAAGCCTTAGCAAATTCATAAAACTGGTCACTCAATTTCCGCATACTTACAATATTTTCGGTCTGGTTTAAGGTTAAGCAGTAAGTCCCAATATAATCAGCCCTCGTGTTGAAAGTGTTAACCGTAACGCTCCAGACCAAAACAAATCTGTTAGGGTGCTGGCCTTCAGTACCGGAGTTCGTGGGTTCAAATCCCACAGTGGCATGGTTGTTCGTAGCCGTTTGAAATCGGCTTTAAGCTGTAGGTCCCGGTCTCATTAGCCCTCGTGTTGCAAAAAGTAGACCGTAGCACTTCAAACCAAACCAAACCAAACCAAAACAAACCTAAACCCTTTGGTGCTTCCGGCAGCCACGCCAAGCAAGCACTGTTTATGAAGTGTTGCTCCAAAACCGTAATTCTGTTGCCTGTTGTTGCTTCTCATGCCACTTGGACAAGCCAAGAAAAGCCAGAGTCTACACGCAGGGCCTGATTTACGGCGGGGCATTCGATACACTGGCCAGGGGCCCCCACTCTAGGGAGTCCCCAAATTTAAAAAAGTACACATTAACTCTTTAACGCCTAGCGTCCTCATTTGAGGACAGTCAGAAACTGGTTTGTAGAGTTTTTGTTTTCTTGAAACGATTCTTCCTTTTTAATGGAAATAGATATTAATCTTATGAATAATCTCCCAAGTTTTCAAATATGATCTTATCTATAATTTTCTCATTTCGATCGGCATATTATGATTTTCAAGCTTAGAATAGGAACGTATTATGACCGGTATTCTGAACGTATACCGGTCAAAATCATGGCGAATAGCCATATCTGTAATAAGTCATCTCTTTTCAGTACTTTTCTCATATATGATAGCAAATAAATCTCTTATCACGAATTTTCCTTTTTTTAAAGACATCTTATTATGTTTTAAAATGACACCTCCTCACTAATGATGACTTGATGTCCTATTTAAAGGTGTTTAAATTTCATATTTTGTTTTACTTCCAGGTATCCATAATAGCTTCTATGTTAGGTATTTACTAATATATATATATATATATATATATATATATATATATATATATATATAGTCATCAGAGATATCCGGGCGTTAATGGGTTAATTTTTTGGTACATCTCAGAACATGAATATTTTGTTAATAACAAAGTGCAGTGTGTATGTTGTTGTTGGTCTTTAAAAGTCAGTAAATTAAATTTATTCCATAATTTATTCCAGTTTTTGATGTTTCCTTCTTTTTTTTTTTGTATACGTGATCCACATCAAAGCTCATAAGATACAAGTAAAACAAGCAATATTTTGCCAACGAAAAGTTGAGTTGTAGTCAGCACTCGTATTTGTTTACAAACATGCACTATCTCTATTAAAGGACGAGCCGGGTTGTGGGTTCGAGCTTCGAACCCACAAACCTTCGCTTATGAGATTGACGCCTTTCCCGACTGAGCTACTGCGACTGATCTTAGTTTTTCCCGGGTTAAAATAAGGATCCTATTATTTCTTAGTCCCTTTCCAAGAAATATAAAACTGCCTTTATCTCTTTAGTTAGCTTACCAGCTGCAAGGGACTTGAAGGCGCAAAGTGGCTTTAATTCCGCTCTTAATTCTCCCGCCGGCAAACATCAAAAGCTTATTTTCGAGAAACACACACCGAGTGAAAAGTGTAGTACTGCTCCAGCTCCCGTGGGCTGTGCAGCAACGTTCGCCCAATGCGATGACGACGCGCCCGATTAAATAATGGAGGTATTCTTAATTAAAACACGCCTAACTGCCCGTTGTCTTACGATATGAGAAATGATTCTTTCCCGCCTCGTTTATTTATTTTATCTTTTTTATTTTCCTTTTAATGGGCCCTTTGAGCGATATCGCGTGCACAGAGCTCTTTAATTTAGAGAGAGAAAGAGAGTGAGTGTGTGACTATCCAAATGAATAAGATATAAATTTGCATATAAAACAGACAGGTCTTCCATTTTAGATATCGCATTGGAGGTGTTTAGGATTCTTTCCCGATGCCGTGAACAGCTTGTAGTTATTTTACTAAACTCATTTAACTCAATAATGCTTTTTTTTTAATTGCGCGTTTAAAGTAGTACGTAAAGCAATTGCATAGGTATATCTGTGTAAATACGGTTATCAATCATCCTCCTTCAGCGAGGACAGTCTTCCTTTTGTAACTTCTGTCCTTCCTCAAAAACACAACGTAACTCCTTTTCAATATGTAATACCTTAATGTAAAATATATGTAAAAGATAATTTATACAAAAATAAAGTAATGTATATCTTATCTTTAAATATCTTGTCTAAAAATATCTATATGTAAAAGATAATTTATACAAAAAGAATGCAAAGATTATCTATATGTAAAAGATAATTTATACAAAAAGAATGTAACGATTATCTACATATAAAAGATAATTTATAAATATCTACATATAACTAACTACTCTTAACAAAAAAATACTCAGAATTATAAAAAAAACGCTTATTTCGTTTTGTGTAACTAGTCAATTTGTTACCTACAATCACGACGATAAAATACTTCGTAGAAATACACAACAGTTACTAGTTTCTATTGTTGTCGATAGTATATTATTTGATATAAATAAACTAGTTATATTTTCTGGTGAATTAATAGCCTTATTGACTTTTTATTCAACTCAAACATGATGGTAATTATTTAATTTACTTACGTCCTACTTTTCGCTGGAAAAAGATTGGTCTTATTACACATCAACTTGGATTGAAAAAGTAACAGATTAAGTTCAGGTTTTCTTTTCCCATGGAAGAATACGCGAATTTCTCCTGTGAGTGCGAAAAATTTCCAACGGATTTAAAGCTTTATTGCTCGTTATCGTGAACCAAAATAAATCGGTTAAAAATTTTTCACTGTAATATAAGAAATCTACTCGTTCATCATTCGGGAAAGGAATTGTAATTTGAATCCGTTGCTTTTTCATCACGTACATGTTGACGTGCAATAAGACCTTAAGAAAAACTAAATAAGCGGTACATGGAAGAAATTGAAAATAAATGAGTTAAAACTTGAACGTTGTGTGTCATTTCTTAAAGGCCTTATCATACGTCAACATATACGTGTTGAAAATGCAACGTATATAGTTAACGATTTCTTTTGCATATGAAAAAATTCGCAGATTTTTCACGTGATAGGGAATTATTTTCAACTAATTAAAGGCCTCGTCAACCTCATATAAAATAAATCGGTTCAAAATTTTTTGATGTCACATGAGAAATCCAAGCATTTTTAATCGCAAAAGAGGAATCATAAACAAAATGCGTTACTTTTTCAACACGTACATATTGACGTGGCCTATAGCCAAGACGTAGTAGTTAAATATTTGAAGATAATTTTGTTATTGACTTTTAAATTTTCAATTTAAAGTCTCAATTTAATTAATTTATTTATACTATATTCAGTCTTAATTTTAATACATCACCCAATTTTTCACTCTTATTACTTTACATTATAAGCATATTTCATTCTTATTGTTTTGCATTATAATATTTACTTTATTCTTATTATTTTACATTATAATATTTACTTTATTATTATTTTACATTATATTTACTTTATTCTTGTTTTAGATTATAGTATTTACTTTATTATTATTTTACGATATATTTACTTTATTCTTGTTTTACATTATAATATTTACTTTATTATTATTTTACGATATATTTACTTTATTCTTATCTTACAAAATAATATTTACTTTATTATTATTTTACGATATATTTACTTTATTCTTATTTTAGATTATAATATTTACTTTATTCTTATTGTTTCACATAATATTTACTTTATTCTTATTTTATTTTATAATATTTACTTATTCTTATTGTTTTACATTATAACATTTACTTTATTATTTTACATTATAATATTTACTTTATTCTTATTATTTTACATTATAATATTTACTTTATCCTTATTTAACAATATATTATGTGTTTCGCATTACATATTTTTCATCAAAATATGGACCCGAAAGGATTAAACAGGTAGTCACAATCGCAAGCGGTCTATTTATTGTCTGGTTAAAAAACAAAAAAACATCGTTTTTGTTATGCTGGTAACCCTAATGAACGGTTCTTTTAGAATTTCATTCACGAAAGTGCCCAGTTAAAGCGTTCAGACATATTACTCGCTGCCCTAAGATCTGTGAACCGCAGAATTTGTGTCTGTCGTAATACAAAACAAAGAACCCCGGTGGAAAAGCTGAAAGCCTGTCTAGTTTCTCAAAAGCTTAAATCTCTGTCATTGAAAATTAACCTTGATCCCTTTCTCCAGAACAGAAAAGCTTCAGACGCACAAAAAGCTCTGGCTTAATTATTTAAACTATACGATTTCGCTTTTGTCCCGATAAAAAAAAAAAAAAAATGTCTTATCAGTTTTGAGGTAGGGAGTGGAGGAGTGATCACCCAAATAAGAGTATCTCCAGAGAAGGCTGTTTAGAAACACATTGCCTGTTCCATTCAAGAAACTACGTTTTTCCCCAGAGCTTCGTTACCGATTGTGTTTAGTCTTTTTAAAGAAAGTAGCCGCAACGTGGCTCGACCTTGGCATATTTTTCCCACGCGTCCGGTAACTAAACGCCAAGCCAATTAGTGTTACAACCTTTTCAAAAGTTTGAGAACAGATGTTGCGGGAAGGAGGTTGGAAACAGTGGATAAATAAGACCGAGATTATGATCATTGTCGGTAATCGATTTTCGCAAGCCTACGCTCGCTGTTCGGTCAGTGTTGCTGGAAAGATGCAATAATTTATAAGACCTGCAGACAGAGAAATTATAGGGGGTAACGGAAATCATTTCTGTTATCAGAATAATTATTAGTATAAAAGGTCACTCTATTAATAAAACTTGAAATTAAATTTATAGTTGGAAAATTTTTAGTTATAAATAAAAATAAGAGAATAGTTTACATTCAGTTATGCTTACTTGAGAGATTTTTCGTAAATTTTTACATTCTTTCAGCATTTTAAGCGGCAAACACAATATCGGTTAAACTGCACAGTTGAACTAATCAAAAAATTAAAGATGAACTGATCTGAGTCTGTGATTTGAACGAAGTTTCTCAGTTTAGTTTATTTCCTCAGTCAACTCTAAACTCTGACCAAAAACATTAGTTCCTTGAAGTAAGTAAGTTATATAAACATCCCTACTACATCCAATGGACTTTTTCCAAAATGTGTTCTGCATTTTTCCCTAAAAGTGTATATGATGGTATTAATTGTTTTCACAACGCACTCACGTGTGGAACCCGGCTCAATAATTTTCATTTTAGTAATTAATTTTTTGCATACAGCATTTTATTTATCCGGTTTGAATAGTTATTTTGTATGTCCCAAAACTCAGGAAGTGACCGATAAGTTATTGGAAAAAAGAGCTTTTTTTTCCAAAGTACCGGCCATATCGAAAGCTGAAAATAAACTGTGTGTTATGAAGGTAACAGCTTAGTTATTGTTGCAAAAGAGGGTTCATTTGCTCAGCACAAAGAACTGAAGAAATACCGGCAAAAACTGCACAGTTCTTCGTCTAGTTATGATGTCACGGGAAAAAAAACCTGTTAAATTATAGTTATCTGTCATTTCCAATTAATTTCATCGGAACAGATAATTCAACTCATAATTCTGAGATATCAGTTGAAGTAGAGGACACCCTCCCCTCCCATGGAACATTTCTGGGTACGCCCACTTCTGGAGTCTTGAATGAGCTAGATCTCAACACTCATCAGCTTCATTTATCTACCCATTAAACAAATCCAAAAAAAATCACTTTTGTACTACTACAAAAAAATAGATAGTAGTGAATACCAGGGACGTAGTAAGAATATTTCCATCGGATGAGATTTCTCCCTCTTTAATTTTTATCTCAAAATTAACAGAGCAATTCTTCTTACATGTATAATATATCTATAAAGTAATGGGGGTTCTATAATTCTCACTTTCTCCACTCTTTACTACATCCCTGATGACCATGTTTCTTCGATTCTCCAGGCTTGCAATTCTGCCACTTTTCTCACCTTTAGTCACTTTTTTTACAATTGATCACTTTTAGTCACTTTTTTAAGTAAACAGTCACTTTTTTTCATGGTGTATCACAGCAAAAGTCTGTTGTTGAAAAAAGAAAGCCTGAATTAATAACAAAATATTTTAATAAAAGACCAAAAATGGGATGCTCTAATCTTATTTTTCTTATTAAAATGTAATTAGTCATATGGTTTCCAGAATTTAGTGATTTTAAAAAGTCGTAAAGAAGTTCCTGAAATCTACATTTGTACTGAAATGTACATTTAATGCATTACAGTAATTTACGTCAAAGCACACATTTCTCTTTTTCTTTTTCTTCACAATTTTTGTTTAGATACTCTAATCTAGCTATGTACGTATTTCAAAACATCATTAATATATGCAGAAAATTGTGATGTTAAAATTAATGTATTGTATGTATTCAAATCTAATTTATAGATTTTCTTGATTAAAAAGCAATGTTGAGGGTTGTGTTAAACAAAATTTTTAACCTTTTTTGTATTTGATGCTAAAATTATGTCTTGAATGACTCATTTGATTTAGAGTTAAAATAAATAGAAAAATATTAATAATAGCATCTGTAATCAAGGAAAGAAAAAAAATCCCCTTTTTTTTTCAATGTTTAGTCCCTTTTTAGTCACTTATTCTGTATTATTTGTCACTTTTCTCACCTTTTTGAAAGTACCTCAGCAGTTTCAAGCCTGATTCTCTCAAAGATATAAAATAGTCTTAACGAAATTTATCCCTCATTACCTGCAAATTCTGACAACTTTTTTTTCCAGTCGAATCTTCATCTGTTTCTAGGACTTTCTTTATGTCGATGAAATTGTTAATCTCTAAATGTTTAGCCAATAATCATGTTACACTTTCATGAACTTTACATGAATATATCTTCTAATTTTGTGCATCTATTATTGCAATTTCGACGGATCTCATTCACATTGTGCACCCACAGACAATAATTTTAGTCAATAATACACTCACATCCGTGGTGAGGAAAGTATTTTTGTGCAGCTGCTTAACACATTAAAGGAAAGTAGGAAGAAGTGAAGTTCGAAAATTAACGCTATATTGTTTTGTAATTTTTAGAATATTAGAAGCAGGGCTTCGAACCGGAACTGAACCGAAAACCGAAAACCGGAAAAAACCGTTATTTTGGTCGGAACGAAAACCGGAACTGAACCGAAAAAAATATCGGTTTATTTCGGTTCGATATATCTTTCAGTCATTTTGTTACTGTTACCAACTTATCAATATTTTCTAATTTAGCGTCAACTTTATAATTATCATTACATGTATACTGCTTCTCGATTTCCTATTTTGATATTCACTAGTATTTTTCTGTTTCAGTTTCGCATGAAACTACTTGTAGAAGACATATTTAATTCAGTTGATTAAACTAGAAGTATAGATGATTTTTTAAGAAAAATATCGAGTTATATTTTATTTTTCACATCTCAGCATGCGATCATCCACGGATGTTATGCGATCATCCACGGAACAAATTACAATTTTTTGAAAAGTCCATTTCAGTAGTAAACGAGGAAACAAAATCTTCTACTGAAAGCGATGAAAATGAAGACGATTTAGAGACTTTTTTAAAAAGTAAAGAATTGGCAGTAATGAAAACACATAGAACCTCTATTTCTACCGAGATTGACATTGAATTCATTTTAAATAATTTTGACAATGTACGAAGGCTTGATATAAAGCATAATATTTTAGATTTCTGGGAAGAGAATAAAATTACATATCCGCACTTGTATAAGATTGCAATGGTGGTTTTGGCAGCTCCAGCTACACAAGTTAGTGTTGAAAGAGCGTTTTCAGGTTTGAAATTTATTCTCCGAGACAACAGAAGTAATCTCAGTGAAACCACGTTAGAAGATATATTAATAATTAGAGGCAATTTTCATATGTTAAATAAATAATATATTTTTTACATAATTATTGCAAGGCCAAGTCAAACGACGAATGTGGGTAATCATGAACCTAGTTGTCAAATGCGATTTTGATAATGGATAACAATGCCAATGCTCGCCGCTCTTATCGTACCTGCTGTTTGTATCAATTCACATAGTGTACCCATTAAAAAAAGAATAAAATCTTCTAAATTTTGATAGAATTACATTTTTTGTTTATGATAGAATTATATTTTTAGTACAAATAAGAATATACATAAAATGAAATTATTCATTTGGAACTGAAACGAAAACAGTTATTTTTGGCGGAGCGAAAACCGGAACTGAACCGATATTAATTTTTTAGTTGAACCGGAACGAAAACCGGAACAAAAAAAATTACTGTTCGAAGCCCTGATTAGAAGTATAGTTTTACCCTTTCTGCTTAAATAAACTTAATTTTGATTCATTCAGCACCTTTGATTAGGTTGCGGCTATAACCGTCATGGCGCCAGCGGACTCTAGACACTCAGTAATAGAATGATGGCGGCTATAACAGTGAAAATTTAAAAACGAAAATCCCAGGTTTAATGGCTCAATTAAGCAATTTTTTTGTGTGCAATAAAGTATTTTTGGGAGTTTTACACAAAATCAATAACAACTATAAATTCAAGAGAAAACACGATTGCACCACTGCCTTCACAACCACGTGCATACTGAAGCTGCAAGTAGTGTAACAGGTGGAAAACGAAATTCAACCTAAAAAAATATTTCCAAAACATGACAGTAAGCTTCTATTTATACGCCGGTAAATGTACATTTGTGCCACTATAGCCGTAGTGTCTAAAAACGACCGTTTCGTTTTGGACGGCTATTCCCGTCATGCCCCATAGTGAACTTGACGGATATAGGCGCAAGTGTTCGTCAACGTGTTAATTCTAGTCACTTGTGAGGCTTTGATTTGCCAGAAGCTCTGCTTTCTTTTGCTTTCGGCTTTAACCCGACTGATGACTCTCCAAGGCGTATTTTACTTTTACAATGACCGGTGTAAGTGTATGAAAAAAATTCTGTTTGCGTTAGTCTTTTCTGTATGTTCTAAAACTGTTTTGACCTATATCACGTTCGGAGGTTAGGGTGGTGTGCTACCTCGCCTCCAGGCTCTCCGTAAAACATTCTACCTTGACCTTGATCTAACGCCTTGAAAAAAAAATGAAAAACCGCTTAACCTTTCACTCGCATATCGCAAAAAGTCAAGCTTTAATTTATATCTTTATTTTTTTTTTCTCGTGTCAGAAGAGTCTCGTTTCCCGACGGCAAACCCACTAAACCCAAAGTGAAGCGGGAAAAGTGGAGCAAGATGGCAATCGGTCGCCATGTCACGTCATGACTGATCCGAGCCCGTCTTGTCTCTTGAGGCTTTTGTGTTTTAGGCTGCCATCCCTTTTCTTCAGATCGACGTCATTTACTCGCGGCGTTGACAAGGCACATTGGAGCGTGGACGGAAGTCTTTTCAAATGCATGCCTGCCTGCCATTGCGTGTTCCTTCCTTGGAAGCTTCTAGAAAACGATGCTCTAACTTGGTCCTGTTAAAAAAAACATGCGAGGACAAGAAAATATGTGTTTTTAATCTCTTATGTCTACTCAGTAATTATTATCAAGTATAATACCTCATAATGGCCCATCACAGATTCTGTCTGTGTTCTGGTTTGGTTTAGTCTGACTTGGACTGCTATGGTTTACTACTTTGCTACATGAGAGCTAATGTGACCGGGACCTACTGCTTAAAGCCAATTTCGTCTGTGATTTTTTTTCTCTTCCTTTTGCTCACTTATATAAACATTCTTACATAAAAATAAAAGAAAAACAGGATATTGTGAATTATCCCTTTAAAGGTCACTATTATAAATTCTTTGGGTTTTAATGAAATTATTTTATAAATGGTATCTATGAACTTTATAAATGTAAATGCATAATTTTTTTTTACATTTTTGAGGGGGGAAAATTTTGAGGGGTGGTTAAAATGCAAAATCCAGCCCCTTGTGCGGAGTGAAAATGCTTTTTTAAAGGTTTAATTATGCTGCGGAAACAATGATTATTATCTAAAAATGTATGATAGAGATAAACTAACCAATTTACAGCCGAACGATAGCCATATAGTACAGCGCTGCTTTTGGGTACCGGAATTCATGGGTTAAAATCCCACTGCAGGTATGGATGTTCGTAGCAATTCGGAAACGACCTTAAGCTGTAGGTCTCGGTCTTATTCACCCTCGTGTTGAAAGACAGTAGACCGTACCAAACATAAACAATTTATAAGTGTTGTTTGGATAGACATTTGGGTTTATAAGTAAAAAAAAAAAATCATATTACTGACTTTTCCAGGTAAAGTAAGTTTAACCACGTATATTTCAAATGAAGTATAGAGCTCTTGTATACTCTCTGTTGTGAGTTGGAAATGGCATAAACATAGAAAACCTAAAAGTCCATCCTATGTCTTTCAAAAGCAAAGAAAGAATTTAACAGGTGGTTTCGCTCAGAAACCGCCGTCCGTTAAAGGGTTAAGAGACTTAAAATAGTATTCAAACACATGCTAATTGCCTTAAAATGTTGGAATTTCTAAAGTAGAACGTTGAACGAAAATTAATTGGAACCATGAGACCTAAAAACAACACGGTCAATAAAAAATTCTTTATGATTTTTTATTCTATTATTAAATTTTATTTATATGCACGTTTGGAAATAACATCTACTTGACACATAAGTCCGTTTTATAAAAGTTTTTTACTTTTTAAGCGAGGCTAATTAATAATAGTTACTGCAGCATATACACTGGTTGTTAGTCTGTTGGTTTAAGGTACCATATTTAATTTTTTGTAACATGAGACCTAAGTAGATCGGACAGCTGATTTCGAACGGTTACAAACAATCAATAGGGTGCGGCCCGCACCGGCTATCAGATCTGAAGGGGTGACGAAAAATGTGTTAACTTTGTATTAACTCTGTCATTTCGGGTTATACCATTAAACTGTTTTACACAACTCTTGAGATTCTTATCAATCCAGATCGAAAGCTGGGGTTGAAATGGCTAATTGTATAATAATAATATTATTATTATTATTAAGTACTATTATAGTACTATTATAGAAAAGTATATTTTACAATGTATATGAAACTAGCCTATTAATAAAAAAGTATTTCACTTTTTTTTTAATCCGTAAAACATTGTGTACAAAGAAATCAACTTTCATCCTCTTTGTTAACAAATTGGATAGTAAAAAATTGCTTCCTCAGTAAATTTCATTTTATATTTTGGTGACCTGAAGGATAAGGTGACAAGTTTAAACTCCACCCGGTACCACAGAACTTGCTACGCTTCTGCAAACGACAATGCTTATTGTAGGATTTGTAAAAGGATCTTAACAATATTCCTGTTGTGTAGTAGCAGTGTTTATGCTTGTTATGTAGTAGTTCCTACAACATGGTTTGGTTTGGTTTGCTATGCTGCGATCTAATGTTTCGCAACACAAAAGGTAATGAGACTAGGACATACTGCCTAAAGCAGATTCCGAAAGGCTAAGATGATCCATGCCTGTAGTGGAATTCGATCCCCCCGAATTCCGGTTTCGAAGTGTAGTACCTAACCTATTCGGCCATCTTTCAGGCCTCTATAACGTAAAGGATACAGCAGGTACAAAAAGGATAGAAAATACTGATTTAGACTACTGGGCATAACTGTTCTCCTTTGTCACGCTGATGATGATGCTCTACAAACCGTTCTTAATCCAAGCTATCACATCTTGGTAATTTATAGATATGAAGTGATATTAATAGAATAAGATATCGTGTATTTTATGTACCAAAAACAATTAATGAGAAAATTTTTTAAAGACACGTGAATAATCGTAATCGATTTATTCTCACTTACAAAATTGACGTATTTTGTCTGGAAACCAAAGATCATATCCCCAAACCGATGCCCCAAAAAGATAACGTCTGCAGTTGTTATCTCTTTTTAGCATCGACCACAGAATCGATTCTGACGGGGAAACTTTGGTAAGATTGCATTTCCAGTAAAAAAATGCCTACCTGTCTGTAATTATGTAACCCAAGTCATATGGATTCGTATTCGTAACCTTTAGCTCGCCGGCATTCCTGGATACCCACATTGATAGTAACACGTGCATGACGAACCGTCACATACTGACAGAATCACCCAGTGAGAAGAGATAACAAAGAATCACGCTATCCCACCTCCAAAAAGAACTGTTATTCAGCTCATCTGTTGGAGACTGAAACCAGGCACATCAGTGCGTGAACAGAAGTCATCCGTTGAGTTAGATTCGAAATTAGAGTAAACAGTAAGCAGCTTGGAGGAAATGCCTCGTCGAAATAGACATGTCCCCTTTGCCCGTGGCTGACTTACATATAAACCCCGTAATCTTTCATGTTAGTCATGCCTTTTGGAAACGTAAATCCTGTCGAAATATAACGCGAGGATTCATTTATACGCGAGGCTAAAATTGCAGACATTCAGACAGGTTCCGTCCTCTCGTTGCTGAAGCCCTTGGCAAAGTGAACTTCGGTGCCCTTTATATAATTATAAAAATATTTGTAAAGATATGCGAAAAACTGCAAAATGGAGTTTATCATATGGATTGTTCTTGAACCTTTAATTGGTGCTGTGCGGTCTCATAGATTTCTTCACTAAAATTTCGCACCCCGCTAAATGTCAATTGATCTGTTCCATTTTCAATATCTTCTTGTAGCGTATTGTGCACATCATTTACAAAGTTGCAAGCTAGTTAACCCTCTAAGAGGTTCTCACGTACAATTCCGCCAAACCGATGATGACTTCAAAACGTACAATTTTCGACCTCCAAAAACGCTCCGAAAATGGATGTAATGTACATTTTTGCCAGTGCTTTTCCCAATGGAGTTTTGAGGTAGGAGGGTCAGGTCGATTGTTTAGGAACTGCACCCCTCTTTCACTGACATTTCTTGAGGGATGCACCCCTACCCCCTGAGGCACAAAAACGCTGATAGCTTTTCATGAATTTGTAAATCTCTATTTCGAAGTATTTCGTTTGCGGTAACAGATGCATTTCTATTTGCACCACTTGGATGACTTTCGTAAAAAATATAAATAAGTCTCTCAAAGAATATTTTTATTTGTACTTTTATAATCCATTATTTCTTATGGGATAATATTCCATAATTGACGAGCTTTATGTGTAGTAAAAATTAACAATCTATAATATCTATTTATATATGTATATATAACCGGAAGTAAAGGGAAAATAACGAGGGTGGGTTTCCCTTATTCCATTCTAGTCGACAAAGGGTGAAGGAAAAAATCATAGAACGCTTTGGCCACTGACACAGTAAACCTTTAGCTTATTTTTTGGTGATGTTTTTCCTCGATGTGTTCCACTCGGAGGGTTAAAATTAATTGTAATAAACAACTGAAGATAGTTCTATATCATTATATACGCTCACAGTAGTTAAAGATTAATAAACAGTGAAGTATATTATTTTTCGAAATCAGTATCTGGATAGCATGAACAATTTGGCAGCCTATTTTATTTCTTATAATTTAGAATTGCTTATTTTCTTATGGAATCTATATATTTAAAATTTTTACAATATCATTCTTCATGAACAAAATTGAAAAAGGATGACTTACAATATGCACGCCTTGGTACTGTCGCGAATAAATCTTACTCTCTAATTCTTCTTTAGAAGATTGCGATTAAAAAATTGCCAAAATATACATGTTACTGCCGTTTTGAATGATACAATAATATACAAATTAATCACGTTTTTTTGTATTGTGTTTAAGTATTTACGTTATTTTAAATTTATCGAATTAAAAAGGTGTTAAGTTGTTAAGTAGAAGATAATATCTGTGTTTTACGGTAATTAACTAACGTTCGTTTAGGCTTGATTTATTTGATCTCAATTTCGTAGATATTTATCTATATAACAAACCGGAGTCAAACTGACCTTTTTTTTAAACCTACCTTTTCTAATTTATCTACCTGTTTTAATAAGAAAGGTCAAACCTATTAACGAAGTAGCTCCTGCATCAGTTTTGACGTCAGCAAAAGTGGAATGGAATGTTCTAAAAGCAAATATATTTCTAAAAAGTTATATACTTTACAGTGTCATCAACTCCGATTTATGAGTTTAGTAACATTATCGTGGCTTGTTGAAAGTAATGATAAGGATCTAATATTAACTTGTTGAGATTCTTAACTGTCTAATTATATACTCTTTTTTATGCTACTAACCACTAATGGTCAAAAAGTTAAGACTCATGCTCATCAAAGTCGATTAAAGCTAACCACTGCTTATCTGCTGTATATTTATCTTGTGAATAATCGGTGATTTGCTCTAATGGAGTATGGTAAGTTTAAGTCTGCTATCATATAATTCTGATGATATTTATGTGAGTAATCGGTGATCTAGTTTTTCTCTATGGAGTAATGAAGATTTAAGTCAAGGAACTTCGTAATTCTATGTGAATCATTCGTCAGATTCAAATTTTGACAGCAAACGATATTTCGGTACACTTTAGCGGAAAGTTAAATAGTTAGTTGATGTCATAGAACTAGTGATCTAGTTTTTCCGTTTATTTGATAATGACAAGATTTAAAAAGAAGATAATATTATCCAATTTTAAAACTACCAAGTAACCAAAATTGGCAACGGATCTCTAAAATTCTTGATTCATGATGTCACGATACGATTTTAGCGTGCTTGTAGTCTTGTATGTCTTCAGATATTTTTGTTATTTTATTCAACCATCTCTGAGATTTTTAAAAGTATTTGGATGATTAATATGATTGGACGCTGCGATCAATATTTGCTAGAAGAAAGGTAATTACACCTACTTACTGTTTTAAGCCGATCTGAAAAGAAACTTTTACTTTACAATTCACGAAGTATTTGGTTTTTAAATATATGTTGTTGTGAATCGGACATTAATGCTTATATTAAATTATATATCTGCCTTACTTTAAAAAGTATTTTATAAAGACTGTAATACGATATTGTCGAAGTAATTGTTTTGATAGTTAGAATATATGTTTGAGCAACTCTATATATATTCTCGAAAAAAGGCTATGATGTCTAGCTAGGTAAACAAAAGTCAATCAAGGTAAACAAAAATTTATTTGTATTTAGAAATGTTTATAAAGAAGTTTTGTTTAAGAAATCTTTTAAACATTTTAATATATTTTAATATGGAATGAAACTCTTAAATTAATGCATTAAATAATTAAATCAATGATCAGTATATAAAACAAATACGTATAGATATGGATGAAAAGGAAAATTTTCCATTTGCAAATCTATCATAGCAATTTTTTCCCTTTCGTGTTAGAAAATATCGTTACTCTAAAAGTGGTAACAGAAATGTAACACTATTAAAAAAAGAAAGTATTTAAATTCTGAAAAAAAAATTCATCATTTAAATACTATCCAAAATGCCTTATTAAATGCTAAGGGAAATAAAATTTCGGATTTCTTTAAGACATAAGTACTGTTTCATGAAATTTATAAGCTTATTCGTTTTAAGACATTTACACATTATAAATTTCATCTTGTTTATTTATTACCAATGTTGAAACTATACAAGTACAGCAATATAACATTGTGTTAAGTAATTGGTATTGTGCAATCTGTAATTTCTCAGTAATATTTCATATATGCCTTATTTATTTATTATGGTATGTTGAAAAGCAATAAATTATACTCTAATATATATTTAATATTTACTCTTCTTTTATATTTTTTTCATCGGTCCCATAAAAAACGTATAAATGGGATTCCACTGTATTATGAAGGAGAAATTTCAGAAAATTGCGATGGTAAAAATTATATTCCTAAGCCTAGAATTTCAGCTTTTAATTATTCCGTGATAAACACGAATTTTAATTTAAACGTCTGCCATGACGCAGGTTGCAATGTTAAAAAAAAGGATGATGATGTAACTTTCTGAACAGGATTCTAAAAGTTTTTTTTTTTAGAAAATAATCTGAAGTGTACGAGAAACAAATTTCTTTGCAAAATTACAATTAAAATAAATGCTGGCTACTGTTGTTTAGTTTAGATTATATTTTTAAAAATTGTTGGGAAGAATAGAAACATGAATAGAAGCCAAAATGGCTTTTAATCGTTTATATATGTCATCAGCTTCTGAACAGATAATAAACACATAAGTTTAAATAATGGATGGAGAACATCTGTTCCGCATTTGTAACATTCTTCTTCTTTTTCACGACCTCTATGATTTAGAACACATATACCGGCTGCTCTTTTATTCCTTCGAAGCTAGCAATTATTTCTGTTGTTGGGTGAAAAACTGTATTAATTACTGTTTAGATCGTTTGTTTATCAAAATGGAATTTTGATGGAGTGTTGCAGATTATATAACTGCTCAGTAATTACCATGTTGTTATTAAAATAAATATAGATATAATTCAAAATATAGCAACCATCAAGAAGGTTTGGTTTGGAGCGCTACGGTCTACTGTTTAGCTACAAGAGGGGTAATTCTTAGAACCTGTTATAGCTACGAATCCATGTCAGCATTAGGATTCGAGCCCATGAACTTATGTACCGAAGAGCAGCGCGACAAACGATGTCCGAATGGTTAGAGCTCTGACCTTCGGTGCAGGAGTTCGTGGGTTCGAGTCTCACTATGGCAGGGATGTTCGTAGCTTGTGGGAATCGGCGTTAACCCTTTAGCGGACAGTGGTTTCGAAGCAAAACCTCCTGTTAAACATTTTTTTCTCTATTTTTTGAGAATTTTTTTTATGTTTTTGACATTTAAAATTTACAGTAAATGATAGTACTACATTTAATTATTTTTTTTAAATATATGTATTTAAACTTGCTGTACCTGGAGAGTTAGTAATTTGATTTTTTCACTCATGATCCCCAAACAAAAATATCTATTCCAACAACACTTATAAATTGTTCAATTATCTTTTTTTTACTTTTTAAGAACACTTACTTACTGTTCTTATAATATAATGAAAATTTTAAAAAGTATAATTTTCACACTGTACAAGTGAATGGATTCGTCAGTCCCCCCCCCCTCACACACACACACACAAACACACACACTGAATCCTTCCTACGGTATCCTCTAATGGAAATTCCTCTAAGGATTGTTAAGAAAAATTTTAATACATTTTGCATTTATAAGGTTCATAGGTAATATTTATAATCTATTTTCATTAAATTCCAAAGAATTTATGTAGGGTCCCGGTCTCATTAGCCCTCGTGTAGTAAAAGAGCAGACCGTAGTGCTCCACACCATCCGAAGAGCAGCGCGTAAGTCATTCAACCATCGTCCGGCCCATCTAAAAGGATGGAGGAACGATGTTTCAGAGGTTCAATTATCTGATAGTCAAATATAAAAATGTTGAGATTTGCCTACATCTTTCAAATGTACTACATAAAATGCGGTTAAATTTGTCCCTCCATTTTTCTTCAGTTATTTTCTAGTTTTCGGAATTTTATTTTAAGAGTTGCACATGAAACTTTTTAGTTTTTTTTTTATATTCACGGAGTTATTTGAGATCAACTTTTAATTTACTATTCCTATAAATTTCTTTTCCATTGCAATTATTCTTTTAAAAAATTCACCGCAATCAGCAGCTAAGCAGTAACTTATCTTCATCAATTAATCCAATATCTAATCAACATTCAATTTTACGTAGAAAAAAGTTTTATAGATTTTGCTGTCTAAGTTACTACTAAAATAAAATCAATATTTTAATGCAACTTGTTTGGTTTGCAACGGTCTACTGTTTTGCTATGTGACGGGACCTACTGCTTAACCCTTTAAAGGTCACCAAAATAAATTCATGGAACTTTAATGTAATTTGTTTATAAATGTTATCTATAAGCCTTATATATGTAAAATATATAATTTTTTTTACATTCCTTAGAAGGGTTTGCCTTAGAGAATACCAAATTAGGGTTTGAGAAGTGGTTTAGTTGAATAACCCCTACCCTTGCACAGCTTGAACATCATGCCTTTTTAAAAGTTGAACTGTACTGGAAGAACAATAAATTATAATCCTTAAACTGGTATAATAAATAAACAGCTTAACAACTTAAAAGTGTTGTTTGTATAGATACTTTTATTTGAGGTCATAAGTAAGATAAATTGAATCTGACTTCTCAAGTACAGAAAGTCTAAATACATATATTTCAATAGAAAAAGAAATAAATAAGTTAAACGTAGAACTATCATCTGTTATATATTTAAAATATCAAAAATATAATATGTATATATAAATATATATATATATATATATATATACACATATATATATATATACATATATATATATATATATATATATATATATATATATATATAATCGAAAATTCATCCATGTCTCCAAAAAGTTTTTTTTTAATTGCAAAAGCTCTTGATTCTACATCATTGGCTTCTATATATCACAGATGTATGAGATTTGAGCCGTAAATAATTATAAAAAGATAAAGTAAAGTAATCCAAAAAGTAAAGTTGAAAAAAAAGATGTTTAATAGGTGGTTTTGCTACGAAACCACTGTCCGTTAAAGGGTTAAAGCCGATTCTGAACGGGTACGAACATTCATGAGAGTAATAGGATTCGAATAAACGTACTCCGGTATCGAACAGCAGCGCTCTACTCATTTGTCCATCTTTCAGCTTCGCGCAAATGACCCGGACGATGGCTAAATAAGTAGGGTGTTGCCATTCCCCGCGGTGTTCATGGTGTTACTAAAAAAAATCATTGGAATTTTATATTATGTTTCCTTAAAAGTGATAAAAATATATTCTCGTTGTAATCCCGTATGTCCATTCAGATAAAAGCAACGAGCCGTTGCACTGTATAAATATTTATTAAAAATAAAATGTTTTATGAATTCTTTATGGAACTAGTTTGGTTTCATTTGAAGCACTGCGATCTGCGGTTTTGCTAATGGGACCAGTACCTATTGATAAAAACACATTTCGAACGGCTACGAACATCCATGCCAGCAGTGGAAACTAGAACCCACGAACTGTGGTATCGGAATAGAGCAGCACCCAATCCATTTGCCCATCGTCCTATTATGTTTTATTATAAAATATTAAGAACTTACAAGAAAAGATGCAAATATTATTAATTATCGAAAAAATATATAAATTCTTAGTATTTATTAAAATATGCTTTCTTGAAAGATTGGTGTTCTGCTGAGTGCAAACAGATATGAATACTTGGGCTTATATAGTTAAAGTTTATAAATACAATTTTTTTCATTTCAGTTCTTTCCTGTGGTTATCCCGGTTCACCATCCCATTCATCAGTCACGTTCAACACTGAGACCATACAGACTGGAACCGTCGCGACCTACAGGTGCGAGCCCGGTTTTGATCTTCTGGGACCCATCAGAAGGTTATGTGTAGAAAACGGGACGTGGATTCCCTTAGGAGTGCCAGTATGCGGTAAGTTTTATACCATTAGCTCATTTTATATCCCAAACCAAAATTATGGCTTTTATATCAATAGCGCATTTTATGCGGGACACGTATTAGTACGTTTTCTGACGACTGATAGAGCGCGGCTCACGTACTAGTACGGTTAGTGTAACAACATGGTTTGTTTGTGGGTACAAAAATAACGGTATATACAGGAAAACGAAGCCGAATGTTCTTGTCTACTACATAGATTCTGGAAAAATTTAGACAAATAAAAACTAGTTTTTACATCAGTCGATGTAGAACCACAGAGCGAGAAGGTTGATTAAAAAAAATCAATTTAGATTTAAAATTAACTTTTTATCTGTCTTGCGAAAATATTATATGTGTGTGTGTGTTTATTTGTCATTTATATATTTGTTTATTTATTTCAAAATAAAATAAGAAAAGTTGGTTATAAAATTAAATAATTTTCGATCTTCTGAGATTCAACTGAATAACTAAATTGACGCTCAAAACGTCCGTTCCCGGTACAATTCCGCTGCGAAATGTACCCGCACATAATGTGTTAAGGTAAAATCTGTAGAAATTTTTTTTCAAGGAAAACATAACCTTTTACTGACAGGGCCGACTCTTGTATATGTACTACTTTTGTACCCTATTTTTGTCGATATAAAAATGTATTTATTAATTTATATTTTGCTTGGGATAACTGATTATATCATAAATTATGAAAAATAATCTTTCACTGTGTACACAAGCTGGCGTCACTAGTCTGGAGGCTAATTTAGACTTGTAAGCAAATTTCGAAAATAGCCCTGGTGTTCCAAAAGAAAAAAAAAGAGAGAAATTAATGAATAAATAAAAATTTAAAGTTTGATTTGAACAATGTAGTATTTAAAAAAAAAAAGAACCTTACTGAATATTTCTAACATTAATGATAAAAAAAAAATCTGAGCTATAAATCTTTAGAATTTTTGTTTGTTTAAAATGTCCTTTCTTTCCGTATTGAATGTCGAATCTGTTACCATCAGTTAGCTCTAATGTAAGAGAAGATCTGTGCCTTAAGAATTTGATAAATACATACACATATTATATGCAATATATCAAAAATGATTGCCCCTACAGTTCTTCAAAATCCTCAAAATTCACGTTCTACTTTTCTTAATCTTAACTTTCCCAACCACCCAAAATAAGTCAAAGACATGAAACATTGAGACTATCATTCCTGCCACGCTTATCAAAACTAAAGCCTGAATTAATAATTGCTACGTGTGGCCCTTTCTTTACTTTCTCTTATCCAGTCATCAATTCTCCCTAGAGAAATTGATGATATTTATAGTTTTAGTGCTGTTGTTTGTAGTTTCGCAATTAATGTTTTAAAAAAACCACAAAAGAAAATCTGATTTAAAACTATTTCTCAAGAGAAGCCATCCACAGGATTTTCCCCTCCTCAAGTCGGCATTTTCCCAGATCAAACAGACGCACTTTTATCTATTGTCTACGTAATGCGCGTCTGTCGGATCTCCATCATTAAAACATTGTGCGCGGGTACATTTCGCAGCGGAATTGTACCGGGAGCGGGCGTTTTGCGCTTAAATTTAGTTATTCAGTTAAATCTCAATAGATCTAAAATTATTTAATTTTTTAACCAACTTTTCGTATTTTATACTGAAATATATAAACAAATATATAAATAGAAATATATAAATAACAACCATAAGATTTTTGTTAACTAAAAATATATTTTTAATGAATAGTATCGTATATATGAAAATTCAAATAGAAATAGTAATATATAGTTTTAATTTTTTCGAATTATGTTATATATAAACATTTTTACATTCCAGAATCTATGTAGTAGACAAGAACATTCGGCTTCGTTTTCCTGTATATACCGTTATTTTTGTATCCACAAACAATGTTGTTATACTACTAGCCCGTTACAGTACGTGACCCGCGCTCAAATATCAATCGTGAGAAAACGTACTAGTACGTGTCCCGCATACAATATGTTAAGAAGAAAATAAAGGATTTTACTCACTATTTTTCCTGGTCTTGAGTTCTAAGTGAGACTTTTTAGAGACTGTTTCGCCACAATGACCGCATCTAAGTTACGTCGCTAAGGATTCCTTGATAAGTTTGGTTTGGTTTTGGAGTGCTACGGTCTACTTTTTGCAACGCGAGGGCTAATGAGACCGGGACCTACTGCTTAAAGCCGTGTACTACCTGTAACCAGCCACCCACCCGAAGTCGGGTGTAGGGTGTTGAATTGCTGGTTCGGTCTGGCCGTCCGGCAACAATGCGTTACGCAGGGTCCAAGTCAGCATTAAGTCAAGCAAGCAAACAAGCCCGTGAAATTTAAAATAACAAAAGAATATATATATATATATATATATATATATATATATATATATATATATATATATATATATATATATATATATATATATATATATATATATATATATAAATGTAGAAAATCTAGACTAAAAGGTACAATTAATGCAGTTTACGAAAGTGCGGGGGATACTCCGCAGGAGTCCTGCCCAGGTAAAAGTCCGGTGTACTACATGATACTTTCTGACATGAGAGCAGGTGTTTGCGAGGGAAGCAATATCTGCACAGGGCAGTTGTGATGGCCATTCGTGAAGGGGTACTTTGACCCGCGCGGTGTGGTATAAGGTTAAATTCATGGCCACACGATGGCGCCTTGGTTAGCGGTGAGCCAGTCAACCAGGCTCCCGGCCTTCCTTATCAGTACCGGGTTTTTGATTAAAGCCGATTCCGAACGGCTACGAACATCCATGCCATAGTGGGATTCGAACCCACGAATCTGTTACCGATGAGCAGCACCCTAACTATTCGGCCATCGTTCGGGCTCCTTGATAAGTAAATTTCCAGAGGCTGGCAAGCATTACAATCTAATTCTCCTGGAAATTTTTATGACTCTCTTAAATTTTAAACTAATCTTTCAAAACTTCACACACACATCCTCAATTTTCAATAAATTTAGAATTTTTATTTTAAATTTCAATTGCGTCCAAATTTCTAAATTTTCATTCTAAGTTTTCTATATTTTCTCGTTACCGGATGCCATTCGAAGTTTCACATCATCCTATTTATAAATTTAATTTACGATAGTTTGAACATCAAAATTTAAATATTAAATAGATCTTTTCCGAGATTAGCCCCAAAGCCTAAATAAGAATTCGATATTAATAAAAAAAAATCTTAAATCCGTTCCGTGAACAAGATGGTTTTCGATGCCACAAGTAGCAGTCAAGTGTTGTATCCATTCGAGCCTGAACGGATTTCGAAGATGATATGCCCTCTAATCTCATACAAAATGCTAACCGAGTCGATAAATGTTAAATAAAGCGTGCCACTGAGTAACGAGCTGTTATTGGTGGTACGGAGCAGCGTTCTTTTATTCTTTAAAATTTTTTTCTTGTATATTTAAAATGCCCTTGAATGAGATAACAAAAAGACAAGATCTGCAGATAAACCGCATTATCCTAGTTTTAAATCAATTATACTTCAAGCCATTTCAGGATGTAATATTTTTTTTAAATAATTTTCCAAGATCAAGCCGTTTATCAGGTAATACAGAATGTAGTGTTTCGATAATTGTATTCGATAAGGATATGTTGATTTATGCTCTCAATACGTCAAAATGCATTATAGAGTATGGTTCTGTTGTTGTTGCTTGTGCCACGTTCTCGAAAATTTAAATTAAAATTAAATTTAAAACTATTACATATGTACCTAATCTATTACTTAAGCAAAATATAAAAGAAAATTATTTGCGTCGTATCTGAATTCCGAGATAAAACGTATAAAAATAAGGCAGACGATATTTAAATAATTTAAAATAAGAAATTATTAAATGGGATGGTTAAAGGAATGACTTCATAATCCTAGAAAAAATGTTATTTTTACCTATTTAGTTTGTGATAAATTGATAAGTTTAATCGCTTTCTCTTAAAATGGGGCTTGATATAATGTCATTAAAAGCTCGTAAAGGGGGGCAAGGGTGGATTTCGAATGTTTTAAAGTGTTTTTCCGATGTGATATGAAGCACATTTATACCAATTTAATTCAGGTTTGGTTTGGTTTGGAGAGCTATGGTGCACTTTTTGCAACACGAGAGCTAATGAGACCGGGAGCTACAGCTTAATGTCGATTCCGAACGGCTACGAACATCCATGGCAGTGTGGGATTCGAACCCACGAACTTCGGTTCCGAAGGCCAGCACCCAAACCAATCGGCCATCGTTCGGCCCAATTTAATTTAGAATCGGATTGATAGTTTAGGAGAAGATAAACTTTACTCGCTTTGAATTTTACTAACCCTAACTCATGAAGAATCTAATATGGATGCATCTATCCACTCCAGGTCCAACCGCTTCATAATATCTACGACAGACGGACAGATAACTTAGGCTATTATTGTATAGGGGATATCTTTTTTTAGGGAAAAATTAAAAACAATGCATTATTACTGTTTAATTCATAAATTAACAATAATAAAATTACAAATCTATAATTATGCTTAAATATTTATAAAAATAAATCAATAAATAAGTCGAATAATGTTATATTTATTGTAGTAAATAAGATATCTGTTTCAATTATACAATTCCGTAAATTTCTCGCCGAAAGATGGCCGATTGGTTAGGGTGCTAGCCTTCGGTACCGGAGTTCGTGGACTCGAATCCCACTGTGGCTTTAAGAGGTAGGTTTAAATCGGCTTTAAGCGGTAGGTCCAGGGTTCATTAGCCATCGTGTTGCAAAATATAAACCGTAGCACAGCAAACCAAACCGTAAATTTCTCCTATAGTAGCAGTTTGCTCCTCTCCGCTGTTTTAAACTTTCACACTTGCGCAAAAATATCCGTAAAAGGGCTAAAAAATACCCAAAATAAATTTCTGAATGAGTTATTTTCAATGTCGTCGCTAGGATGGTTCGAAATGCGAATGTGGAAGAGGGAACGATGGCAATGACAAAACTGGTTTTTATTTGATTGACAGCGAAAAACATGCATGCATGGGAGAGAAAAAAAATTTCGCATTCATTTTTGTGAGGGAATGCCCATCGCCTGCAGAGAAACCGTATCACAGGTGACGCAGAGCAGGAAAAAGGAAAGAAATGCACTTTAGTATTCGGAATCTGGGAAAGCACGCGTCGAAATGACGAGAGAGAAGAAAAAAATAAAATGTAAGCGATTTGACAGCGTGGAGGATGGATGCTTTTGAAAATCTCTCTTGGAGTTCAAAGTCAAAGGATGTGGAAAGGGAGAATTGTGGGTAATGGTATTTAGTTTAAATTTGCCTTGTGTAACGTATCCGGTCCCTGTTTTAGGTGACACAATGAAGAATCAGGTGTTCCTTGAATAATTGATTTATTTAAGCCTCTGCTGTATACATCATTTCTATATACACACAAAAAAAATTTTCCGATCACAGGTATGTGATTCGATACACGTAGGCCTGAGTAGAGACGTGAAATATCTAAGATCTGTCTCTGTCGAAATATTGGCAATCCAACGGAAGAAACAATTCGGTAGTTCGCACGAAAGTTCACTGTAATAATTAAGTAGAAAGTATTCTCAATTAGACGAGATAAGTTGAAATAACAAATGGTTTTCCTCGAAAAATATCGAAACACAGTTAGAGTTCCCAAGGGGAATATGCAATCAATCCTGAAGAAGATTATATTAAAAAAAAAAAAACCAAAGCACAGGGTATCGTTCTCAATCTCAGCAAGAGATATATCCCAATGCGGGATTTTCGAAAAAAAAAGAAAGAAAAAAAAACTCCCCGATGGAGAGACTGGTCAAGACGACCTCCGAGTTAGCTGACTCTCGCTCTCTCAAAGAAAAGATCCCAAAGTGGGATTATAGCTAAAAAACCTCTCCGGCAGAGAGACTGGTCAAGGCGACCTCCGAATTAGCTGGTTGCTAGCTAACTAACTAACCTCTTCTCTAAAAAAAAATCTTCTCTCGTCTCATTCTACGGGAGGGGCCCCTAAGAGAGGGGACCTCATCCACAATTTCATTATTGGATCATTTGGCGATGACATCACCTTCAACCAACTGGGTTGGTCTGGGCTAGACAGTCACCGGCCGCAAACCCGGAAGTCTCTGGAATTTCGTGTCGGCGAAGATTGAATGTCGCAGCATTCTTTTGTGGTTCCGATGGTCATATTTCTGGCTGTCTATCCGGTTGTCTGGTCTGTTGTTCCGCTAGTGTAGGACTCATAGGTCAAGACATCTTGGTGCCGGGGAAGACAACGCATTTGTCTCCACATAAGCGAAGTTCATTTCTCAAAACAAAGTTCTTTGATGTAGACACACCTCTAAATCCCGCCGTTACACTCGTAAATACTGGAGCGTAAATTAAACACTGCCCCTCCCAATGGGGAAGGTTTTGTTTGGTCTCGGAGTGCTAAGATCTACTTTTTGCTACACGAGAGCTAATGCGCCTTAAGACCTACCGCTTAAAGGCGGTCTCAAAGGCTGCAGACAGCCAAGCCAGCAGTCCGATTCGAACTCAGGTGTAAAGAGAACGCTCTGCTCCCTCGTTATCGAAGAGCACCGCCCTACTCGTTCGGCCATCGTTCTGTTCCAACGGCTAAGGGTTGGAAAACTAAATTCTCAGAACTAAACTTGGTAGCCTTTTCGTGTTTAAAACACGCGAAAAATAAGAAAAGGTTTCAAGTTTTTTAAATTTCTGTTATGGTTAAAACACATAAAGAATGGAGATAATTACAAATAGAGTATTTAGATTCAGTGTCTAAGTTGAATGACATTGAAATTAATTAAAAAAGTTTGCTACGTTAAAAATTTTCACGCATTTGATTTGGTTTGGTCGCTTTTACAGTCAATTTTTTTACTACACGAGGTATAATTTATGTTCAATTTGGAGTGCTACGGTCTACTTTTTGCAACACAAGGGCTAATGATGTTCAATTTGAGATTTCAAAAGTGAAGATTTTGAAAAATTTTGAATCAACAAATAAAATTATTAATAATTATTTTGAAACAAATAACTTATTTACACGAAACATAATTAAGATTTAAACGACATCTCACTTACTTAGATGGATATGAAAAAAAAAATCAAAATTTTTTTCTAAAACAAAAAATCACAATTTTATGTTATTTGTTTTGGAGTGCTACGGTTTACTTTTTTGTAACACGAGGGCTAAAATCTCAATTTTAGAAAACCTAAAAAGACATTTTTTTTAGTACTTTATTGGGCACTTATATGCCCCTTAATTCTTTTCCTGTCCTATACATTGCATATGATATATATATATATATATATATATATATTTATATATATCTAATGCATTATCACACGTGATACACAATTAATTATATTTTAAAGTGGAAAATAATTTTTGTAACATCTTGAAGTTAGTTATATTTTTCAGTTAAATGCCTAAAATTTAAAGCTTTATCCCTAATGTACATTCTTTCATAAGGGGAAATGTTGTTTCTTATTTATTTATTGTATGTGAGTGTATTTACTTTTTAAAATCTCAAATTTAATAGAAAAAGCAGTGTACAAATCTAAAAAAAGGGGAAGTTAAAAAAATTTATGTTGTTTCTGAGTGTCGTGCTCTCAAAGTCAAATAGATCAAGAAATATTATTTTTATTTTGTTAAAATATTAGAATAAGTTATATTGTCCCGCTAAACTTTTCATCTTTGGCTTTTTGGCACACTCCAAATAAAGTTCAGCCGAACGATGGCCGAGTGGTTAGGGTGCTGGCCTTCGGTACCGGAGTTCATGGGTTCTAATCCCATTGTGGCATGGATGTTCGTAGCCGTTCGGAATCGGCTTTAAGCAGTAGGTCCCGGTCTCATTAGCCCTTGTGTTGCAAAAAGTAGACCGTAGCACTCCAAACCAAACCAAATAAAGTTCGCTCATAGTTCAAAGATGGGCAAACTTTTTCGGTCGCGGGCCAAAAATCGAAAACAAATAAATTTGGCGGGCCAAGATAAATTTTTCTAAAATTTTAAAAACAATATACAAGTATTACGATTTAAATATGTTAATGAGATGAACAGAATATCAATTTTATATTTAAAAGTTCCTTATATTGAGGCTCAAAGTGAGATGTACCGATTTTAAGGAACAAAGATAAAGGCTCATTTGTCAGTCTACTTCTGAAATTATCATTTTTAAGGTTCATAGTTGAAAACACTTGTTCACATATATAAGAAGCAAACATAGCGCTGATCTTCTGGGCGTGAGATAATACATTTGGAATACAATATTTAAACAAATCAGAAAAGGAGATGGATATATAATGTATAAATGGATATATAATGTATTTCTTTTAATTTGCCTCGTGCCAGAACTTAACCCTTTCAAGGACAGTGGTTTCGCAGCGAAACCAGATGTTAGAATTATTTTTCCTCTTCTGTTTAAAGATATATGAATGACTTTTTAGATTTTCTACGTTTTTGACACTTATCAAACTATCTATAGACGTTAGTTGACAACTATCTGTAGATGTTAGCAAATTACATAATTTATTTTTCACTTTCAAATATACATTTTTAAACTTGTTTTGCTTGAAACAATCAGGAATTATATTTTTCGTGTTTTATAATCCCAAATAAATGTACTTACATGAAACAACACTTATAAATGGTTTATATATTTATTTATTGCATAATATTAACCCTTCGAGTAGAACACACCGAGGAAAAGTCTCCAAAAAATACGCTAAAGTTTTATTCTGTCAGTGACCAAAGTGTTCTATGATTTTTTACTTCACCCTTTGTCGACTAGATTGGAATACTGGAAACCCACCCTCGTTATTGTCCCTTTACTTCGGTTCTAAATAGATATATTAATAGACATTATAGATTGTTAATTTTTAATACACATAAAGCTCGAAATCAAGTCTCGAAAATCATTTCATAAGATATAATGGATTCTAAAAGTACGAATAAAAATATTTTTTAAGAGAATTATTTATATTCTTCTACGAAAGTCGTCCAAGATATTTAAGTGGTGCAATTAGAGATACATGTGTTACCACAAACGAAATACTTCGAAATAGAGTGACAAAGCCATGAGAAACTATCAGCGTCTTTGTTCCTCAGGGAGTAGGGGTGCATCCCTAAATAAATGTCACAGAGGGGTGCAGTTCCTAAACAATCGACCTGGAAAGCACTGGCTGAAACGTACACTACATCAATTTTCGGAACGTTTTTGGAGGTTGAAAATTGTACGTGCGAACCGCTTAGAGGGTTAATGATAATTATTCGTTATTTTTCCAATATAATTTAAATTTTATGGATGCATTATTTTCAAGCCGTACAGGGGGAGGGTTTTACAGTTAAACTACTGCTCACATCTACAACTCCTGATATACTTGTTTTCATTAATTTTCACATTTATAAGGTTCATAGGTAATATTATAAACGATTCCCATTAAATGTCCAAGAATTTCTAATTATGAACTTTAAAGGGTTAAAATTCCATCCGAGGGCCGGATAAATTCTTCCGGCGGGCCTTAGTTTACCCATTCCTGCCATAGGTGGTTTATTTAGATTGCCTTTTTTCCATTCAAATGATTATAAATAATTTTTCGAATGACTCGTCGTATTTAAATTCTAAATTCATTCCTTACGCTTATTGGAAGATGATAAATTTAAGTCAACACGTACGTATTACCCGTTAAACAGTTCTAAACACAACCCATTTACCAGGTAGAATGGGGACGTCTTTTGCAGCAAAGCGTCATTGTTATTCTAATAATTTCCTTTCGAAACGTATAAAGGAGCAAACCCCGTGTACAAACTCAAATTACTCTCGTAAGCATGGAGTAAATTGCATTCTTTGGATACTCTGCCATCCGTATCAAACCGTGACTCCCTAAAGGACAGAAACCGTGTCAGTAGTTGAAGTTGGGAAGAATGTTTGGCTTTATTTTCTTTTTTTTCTGGCAGAGGTCAAAAACCTACGTGCTGTCGAATTTTCTTTTGTATAAATTATTGTCACACGGCGAATTCTGCTTTAGAATTGGGAAGGAAATGTCCACTTTTACGTTTACAGACAGAAATAATGAAAAAAAATTAATTAGCGTTTTATTTCTGTTTCACAATAAATGATGGTATAATAAAAGCCATTTTGTATCTAGGAAGTCGGAGAAAACAATACAAACGGACCTAAATCATGTATGCATTAAAAAAAAAAGCTCTGATTGTTTTTTTTATCTGGGGGAATTATTTGTTTACATTTTCTGAAGCTTGAGGAGAAAGTTAAAAGCTTTTTTATGAGTCTTTTTTATATCTTTTTACCATTTCCTCGTCTTAGAAGTATTTTTCGTGTAGCATCGTTAATTTTACAATCAAATAGTCCATATGATGTTTCGAAACTGATGTTTTCTGTCTAAAATCATTTAATTATATTTATGAACAGGAAATGGAAGTTATGGAGGAAACGATTTCGATTAAAAACCCTCTTTTTAATGACATTTATCGTTTTGTATAGATGTTTTATGAGTGCAGTAAACACGCTGATGTCAAACATAATTAAATGTAAAATAGACTTCTAATCTGACACACCATGTGTATTCTTTACGTACAATCTATTCTGAATTTAACCCTCGTGTAGCAAAAAATAAAAGCAGATCGTACCGCTTCCAACCAATCAATCAATCAATCAACCAAACCATCTACTCTGGACATCTTGCAGTCATTAGGACCTAAAACATTATTCCATGTAACCAATGTTTGTTACAAACAAACCTAAATCATATTCCCATTCAAAACAACTCGAAAAAAACAATTCAACAAACATTTCTTTTCTCGGAAGGAGGTGTCAACGCGGACCAAAAACAAATACACAAATATAGGCAAGAACAACATTTGTCTTTTAAAATTATTTTAAAAGATTTTGGCGTTATGATCGTAATGACATAACGTCAGCAGCAATTTGCGGCCACCACTCACACAAGTTGTCGTTTTCGATCTAACAACAAAAATGTTGCCACAAAAATGCAACCAAATTAAACTGCAAAACAAAAGTACATTGAGTATGAATTAAGGTACAAGATGTAAAAGATTGAGTTCGAGGATAAAAAACGAAACAAAAGACAAAATACTAATCAATGATCCAAACAGGGGGGGGGAGCCGAACGATGGGCGAATGGTTAGGGTGCTGACCTTTGGAACCAGAGTTCGTGGGTTCGAATCCCACTGTGGCATGGATGTTCGTAGCCGTTCGGAATCGGCTTTAAGCAGTAGGTCCCGGTATCATTAGCTCTCGTGTTGCAAAAAGTAGATCGTAGTGCTCCAAACCAACCACCAACCAAACAGAGGGGGATATTTAATTTACAGTGTTTAAAACTTCAGAAGAAAGTTTAAAAAATTTTATTTTAGTATAATGAAAGTTTTATTTTATTTTACCATTTCCGATTCTTGGAAGCACCTTTCGTGTAGAATTGTTAATTTTACAATGAAACAGTCCATAGAATGTTTCGATCTACATTGAATACTTTAAAGTCACTGAAACCTGGAACATTATTCAAGATAACCGAAGTTCGGTACAAACGGACCTAAATCATATTCAAATTCAAAACAGGTCTGATGTTTTAAATTTTTTTATGAATTTTTTTTCACCATTTCCTTGTTTTGGAAATTCATTTCGTGTAACCGTTAATTTTACAAAGAAATAAGTTAATTACAGAATGTTTCGAAAATGATATTTTTTGTCCGAAGTCTTTAAAGTATATTTCTAAGAAGAAAATGGAAGTTTTGTAGGATAATTTGGGATATTAGTCGAACTGTGGTTAAAAGGGTGGTGTGCTGCTCTTCTATACCGGAGTTCATGTGTTTGAATTCTGCTGGCATGAATGCTCACAGCCTTTCGGAATCACCTTTAAGCAGTAAGTACTATCCCAGTCTAGCAAAATAGTAGGTCGTAGCGCTCCAAACCAGCTAACTTGTGGGGGGGGGATGGAGGATTATTTTGTTTACAGTTTCTGAGGCTTGAGAAGAAAGTTAAAAGCTATTTATGAATTTTTCTACCATTTTCTCGTCTTAGAAATTCTTTTCGTGCATCACCGTCAATGTTACAATGAAAAAATCTTATTACAGAATATGTTTCGAAAATGATATTTTTTGTCCAAAGTCTTCAAAGTATATTTCTAAGAAGAAAATAGAAGTTATAAAGGATAAGGGGGGAATATTAGCCGAACTATGGTTGAACGGGTAGTAAGCTGCTCATCTATGCAGAAGTTCATGCGTTTGAAGTTTGCTGGCATGAATCCTTTCGGAAGCAGTAAGTACCAGCTCAGTGTAGCAAAATAGGTCAATAAATTGGTCGTAGCGCTCCAAACCAGCTAACTTGTGGGAAGGAAGGATTATTTTGTTTGCAGTTTCTGAACCTTAAGGAGAATTTAAAAGCTATTTATGTTTTTTTTTTACCATTTCCTCGTCTTGGAAGTTCATTTCGTGTATCATCGTTAATATTTCAATGAAATAATCTTATTACAGAATTATGTTACGAAAATGATGTTTTTTGTCCAAAGTCTTTTAAAGTATATTTCTAAGCAGCAAATGGAAGTTATGAAGGATACAAGTTTACTTAAAAAAAATCTCATTAAATTTGTAATTATGATTTCGTAATGATGTTTTGTCATGACTGTTAGGAAAAATGCAGATGCCTAACAAAATTAGGTGTAAAATAGACTTCTAGTTTGACACCTCGTATATTTTGTTTAATCCAAACAAGTGTCAATATCTCGAAGTGATTGTGACATAAAAACTTATTCGAGATAACCAAAGATTGAAATATCAAAAGAGCCCCTATTGTAACATTCTGGAGTATTTAATCGTTAAGGTAAAAATATATCATCAAATATGAGACTAAATCAAAATTCTTTTACTTACCTTGAGTATCAAACTTTTTTAAGGTTACATTTATAAAACAATCTAATTTCCTTAATATTAAAAACATCTTATGCTATGTGAATTGAGAGTAGTATATAAATATTTGTTTTCCTCTCTGAAGAATGACTTACGAGCCTCTCCATGAAAATTGCAAAAATTATTATGTTGAGAAATTCAGTTTTCTCCAACTATTCACTGCTGGTTGCAAACTCGGGATGTTAAAGAAATTTACCGAAATAAAGAGTTTTTCAAGAAGCAAAGTTCCTCTTATCGGAAATGCAAAACGCTTGTTATGAAAATATTCGAATCAGTTCAATAGGACTTCTTTCCTATATAGATAAACAGATATTTGTATTATTTAATTACAGGTTCATTTGGAAGTGTCACATTTTGCGTACGTTTCTTTTTGAAAATGCTTAAATGCGATAGGAAAAAATATTTTATTTGCTTTGTTTTTCTACTGCTCCAACATATAATAATGATCGTGAGGTAAAATTGGTCACAATCCAGAATTTTTCCATGCTTCTTATTAAAACTCCGACGAATATTTTTGCAAAATAGTCTACTGTGAAGCTTTTCAACCCTAAATTGTAATTTATTTAGTAAGTCATTTCTTACGCTGACCCATCCGAAGGTATACAGCAGCAACAAACTGAAATCCAGTAATGATTGCTTTGGTTTGGTTTGAAGTGCTACGGTCTACTTTTTGCAACACGAGGGCTAACTGAAATCCAGTAAAGCCCGGCAACAACCACAACAGCTATAAAGCTGCTGCGGACCTACGAGAGTTCCGTGATCGTCCGATTTTAATTTTGTCAAACCTGATAAGAAGCAAACTATACAGAGTTAAGCTCGAGACTACCAGGAATAACTGAAGACCCAGATCACTAGGACACCTCGGGATCTTGACACTCGTGTATACCTAAAGGAGGTATACCCCTGAGGTGTCTCTCGTTTCGCACTACACAGAGGACACTTGAAGCTTGAGCTCGTGGTTGCTGACGCGAGAGACGTTGTCCCCCTATTTTATTTAGTAAAAGATACATTCAAAGTAAAACTCGTACAGAGATTTTTCTATTTAAAATTTGATATTCTAAAGATACAAATTTTGACACACTTTTTGGGGTATTTCCGTAGTAATCGGAACACCGAAAGTTTTTTCGATTGTAATACTTCGTATGAGAAAGTAAACTACTTTTAAGATAACCTTTCTACAAGATTTCATTTTCAGCAATACCTCTTAAGACCTTATCCCATGTCAACATGTGTGCGTTAGTTTACGATTCCTTGCACTGGTGAAGAATGTGCATATTGTTACAGCAAATGGTTTAGTTCAGGTTGGCTTTAATCGGTTGAAAACTTTTCGCTATTAGACTAGAAATACTGTGTATTCTACTGTGTACTCCTAAACTGAATCTATTTTAACAATCATATTTTAACATCATGTACTGTTTTAAAACGCTTTTATTATATAAATTTTAAAACTTTACATCCTAGTTTGAAAGACCTTTTAGGCGAAACTCCTCACCCCAATCTGTTTGAATTCCTCTTTCGCATTAATGTTTTAAACCTCATCTAAATTTTTAATTGTTTTAATGTGTGTTTTTACCTCCGTTTTGCTGTATTTGTTCTTAAATTTTTTATTAATAATTTTTCCTACTTGTAAATTATATATCCTTGTTTTAATATGTACTCTTATGTTTGGCGCAGCATATCCTTTTTTTGATTTGTGCCAGTAAACCCAAACCAAACCAAATCAAAACAACCTAAACTGAATCTGCTGCTTTTTCAACAATTACATGTTCACGTGTGATAAGGTTACTACTAAATTTTGATATATCATTTATAAAAATGTAAACTATTAACATAAGTTGTAAAATGTACCACCTAAATACACCATCTATATTGTTTATTTTTTTTAAATGTACATGCATTTGAAGCCCATCCAACCATGCGAAACTCTTTGAATTTTTAAGCCACGGTAAATAAACTTACTACTAAAGTCCCTTTTTTTAAATGTCTGTGTGTAAAAATAATGTTACGTTGGCCTAATGTCTGAGAAAGAAGAAATTAAAACTCATTAAGAAACGTATGGAAAATAGGTCTTGGTTAAATGAATTTATACAATTAAATAAATGCCTAAGAAATACAACTCGAATCAACTTATCATTTGTAGATATCGAAGACTGTTCTCGAGTCAGCGCCGGTCCTAAAAAACAATATGGCGAAAGGTTTTCTCAAAGGTTTTTTTCGCAAGCCGCAGATGTCAGCCGTTCGCCTTCTACTCTTCTGGTAACAACCTTGCCCGCTCAAAAAATCCGACTGCTTCGCGGAGAAAAAACAGGAGTCCACTCCAGAACGGCGGGGGGGGGTCAAAATCCCCCAAACCAACGGACCCTTCTATTGGTTGGGAGAAGTCCGAAGTTTCTTTCTAGTTCAAACCGGTCCTGTTCTGGTATGTCTTTGACGATGACCAACGGAAAGAGGTAAAAAGAGCTGAACCGAATGTAACTTATTGTTACTTCTCCTCCGGTCTTTTTTAAAAAAATGTTCATATATTTAAGTATAAAAACCAGGAAGTGAAGTTCATAATTATATTCTTTATGACAGATTCGATAAATTAACATTATTTTTACACTGTGGTAAACCGTTTTATCGCTTGTCACTAAGATCTGCTCTTTATTGATAGCTTCAGAAATAACCAAGAAAATTAATCAACCTTATTGACCCCATAACATGGCTTTGACAGTTAAGGTTAGCTTTGGAGGAAGACAAGATTAGAAAATCAATTTCTTCTTTACGTAACCCTTCGTTTAAGTGATTCATTTTCATTCATTCGATACAATTTCATATTTAGATTGTTGTCTTTGTAAAATATGCTTTGTAAATATGTAGTATTACATAAAAAGATATAAAGTGTCCTCTCTTTTAAAAGAACCCAGTGGATGGTAGTAACTATATTCCTAACACACACACAGAAATATCAAAATCAAATTCACTTAATATAATATTAAAAATGAATTTATTTTCTTAAACCAATCTTAATTCAAAATGTATTTCATATACCGTGGCTAAAAATTGGTTTTATAGGTTAATAGGCTCAAGCTAAATAAATTATTTTTCCTTATTTTATTTACTCTTTGCGCTTTAATTTCGTGTCTATTTATGTTTGGTTTGGAGAGTTCAATATACTTTATTGCTGTATGAATGCTAATGAGACTGGGTCCTACTACTTAAAGTCGATTTCGAATGGTTACGAATATCCAAGCTAGCAGTTAGATTCAAACCCCCAAACGCCAGTACCTAACAGCGGTGCCCTTCCAATTCGACCATCGATCGGTTACTGTCGAGTTTTATTCGACATAATCTCTCTTTTGCAGCAAGTACAACATCGAGTACGGCTGGACGCTGGGTTTTTTTTTTTTTCCAATCTAAGAATCAATGTTTAGACTTGTTTTAAGTCTATTAAAATTCCTGCATCGGCAATAAACTGGTATAATTCAAACATTCTTTTGGTACGGCTGGAAGCTGTTTTTTTTTCCATTTAAGAATCGATGTTTAGACTTGTTTTAAGTCGATTAAAATTCCTGCATCGGCATTAAACTGGTATAGCTCAAACATTTATTTGGTACGGATGGACACTGTTTTTTTTTTTTTTTCAATCTAAGAATCAATGATTAGACTTGTTTAAAGTCGATTAAAATTCCTGCATCGGCAGTAAACTGGTATAACTCATTTATTTGGTCCAGATTACTGAGAATGAGGAAAACTAATTTAGAGCGCAAAGTGTTAAGTGTAACAATTCACAAAATTATTTTTTTCTTTGAATTCCGTATAATAGTAAGCTATAGAGTTATAAGAAGATTTTGACAAGAGGAGAAGGAGAGAAGTAATTGTGAGTCATTCTATGGACATTTCTGGTAAATCATTACAATACGGAGATGGTCCGATGGACCGAGGAAATTTCGGGACCACTGAAGTAGAGCGCAAAATCGATGCAGCAACGGGGGATAGTGTTCGAGGAAAACACTACCTTTTATTCCGAACCGAGCACGTGAGGGTGTCAGAAACAGTGCAAGGCGGTGGTCCCTATCATTTTCTCTTGTTCTTCTGCTTCTTAATTCGATCATCTCGTTTGCGTAATGAAGTGAAAACAGTGAATTTCGAGGTCACTTTCACAGTCCAGGAGAGAGAGCTACTGAAAATAAGATTTTCCAAAAAAGGAATTGATTGAGGTGTGTTATTTATGGGTGATGTGTTCCGAGAAGATTTGATTGGCCAGAAAATCGCAACCGAAAACTAGATCGAGCTTGTGATTGCGAACAGAAAATCACTTGTGTGTGTGTGTGTCACTTATATGATCTGGGTTATCATAATTTAAAATAAATTGTTTTTTTTTCTACTGAGAAGTGAAAGGCTAGAGAAGAATCTGAGCTGAAAGTAACTACTTGGCCTTGATATACGTGAATGGCGCTATTTGGGAAGAAATTTTTTGGGGATGCAAAAAACCCAGTTTCAGGTTGTTTTTTCCTTTGATTAAAAAAGCACCGCTGTATCACTTAAATTGTAAACGATTAAATACTAGAATGCCAGGAGCTTTGCTTCTTGCTTTGCCAGGAATTGTCGTATATGTATATATGTCGTATGTATATATATATATATATATATATATATATATATATATATATATATATATATATATATATATATATATATATATATATATATATATATATATATATATATATATATATATATATATATATATGTCAGATTTGAAAACTTTAAATTAATAATTTAGGGATTTGAGAGCAGAAACACAGCGCACTCTCTTAATGAAGGGGTATGAATCTTTAATAACTTATTATAAAAGAACGCTTAAGGATTGAGAGAGAGTCCTAATAAGGATTGCTGCATGAACCCTGGCTGGGTGGTGCTCCTTTGTTAGAGTGCGAATGCTAGCCACGTGCCGCTATATTTCTTGGTTGTCTGTTAAACTGAACAAAATGCATGAAAAAAGACATTTTAAAGAAATAATATGACACTTTCTATGGCTGAAAAGTCATATATATATATATATATATATATATATATATATATATATATATATATATATATATATATATATATATAAACACATATGTTATGCATTTATTTTTGTGATGTAGTGTTATATGCATTTTGGACAACGACAAAGGGATAGATCGAAAAAAAGTCATGGGTCGACTGTTTGAATTCCGATTTTAGGGTTATTAACCTGAAGTCCAAGACCAAGAGGAGCACAGTCTGCTTGGATCTTTTAACCCCTAACTGCCACCGGAGTATATATATACGCTTTGTGCAGTCGATACGTTAACTGCCTCGTAGTACGTATGCGTATACCTAGTATACGTTAAATGTCGTTTAAACGCTTATTTAATGACAAATTGGGAATTACTTAGAAACGTACTGCAGGAAGACTTATATTTACGCCCAAAGCAGTTAAAGCTTTGACTGCGAAAGGCGTACATGTACGTCCGTGGTAGTTAAAGAAAGCCAAGGCCCACAACGGGATTTCAACCCAGCTATGATGATTAAAATGATAATACATAGCTTTTAAGAATGCATAGTAACTATATATTTGTCATTATAGTATACACACATATACAGTGAAACTTCTCCTAGCGTCCACCCTTCTGAACGGCCGATTTTTCATGGCACGGATTTTTCGACTCATAGACCTAATGGTAAAATAACCTATATCAGCGGCCACCTGACCCCTCTAAACGGCCACCAAGCGGGATTGTCCCTTTCATTTTTCGGGAAATTCTACTCACTCCATGTTTTAATTTTGGGCGAAAAAACTCAAGGTCAGGTTTATGGTCGGGTATAAGACAAAGGAATAACTCGAGATGTCCATTCCCGTGTTCCCCCGTTAACTAAGAAAGTTTAAATCTGTTATCTATTTTGTATTCTCGCCACACCCTTCAGATAGGGAATCCCTATTGCACCATCCATAGAAACTGACTGAGGGAGGAACTGGACAATCAAACGTTGAGGGTGTCCTAGGGTCTTTGTTTGGAATTCCAATCGGTAAAGTTAAGGAAGAATTGCACCTTTGTCAGCAAAAATGTCATTCGTGCCAGTTTCAGTCAGCTTTTAGTAGAAGTTCCTGGTCACATTAGCTCTCGTGTAGCAAAACAGTACACCGTAGTGATCCAAACCGACTAACCAACCATTCATATTCAACGAAACTGACGAGACTGAGGAAAAACTTCATTCCCCAACACTCAATGTTGAGTTGATCGTTCAATTGTTTGCTCAGTTCAACAGCCGGTTGGATTGCGCGTTTTAACCCTTTCGTGAACCGTGGGAAGATTACTTCCCACCTACCTGATTTTATAAAATACACCTGTGGGAAGCGCAAAACCCGTTATAATATATTTGTCTTGTTATTAAAACGAGGGGAAGATTGATTCTCCCTTCGGTTTTGCGCTGTCATCAATTGTTCGATCGATTGAATAAAATTAGCAGCTCTGTTTTGAAAGTTTGGAAACGTGGAGTGAGAAATAAATGGCCCACGAAAGGGTTAACTGATAGTGAACTGATTTAAAAATGAAGACTAAACCGTAATACATGTAGATCTTAACACTGCCTTCACTGATAAAGCAACCTGGACTAAAATTTGTGATTTTCTTTAAGGAAAAAGAGAATAAATGTTGAAGAAAACGATTAAAATGTTAAAGGAAAATCCTTACTCCAGGTTAACCAACCTGATCTTGGGGCTCCGATTTACCAAAAATTTCCCCGCGAGGTATTAGTAGCCCGCGATCGAGGATTTAGCGATCACTGTCTTAAGGGTTGTCTATAAATGATATCACACTTTTTTCTTTCAATATTTTGGACCCCTCCTCATCTTTTTTAAAATGTTTTAACACACCTCCTCCTATACTTTATCACATGCCGAACGATGGCCGATTGATTAGGATGCTGGCCTTCGATACCGGAGTTCGTGCGTTCGAATCCCACAGTGGCATGGATGTTCGTAGCCGTTCGGAATCGGCTTTAAGGTTTAGGCCCCGGTCTCATTAACCCTCGTGTTGGAAAGAGAAGACCATAGCACCCCAAAACCAAAACCCTATGGTTAAATATACTCCTTTCTTTAAAAAACAGATCTAAAATTTTTCAAAAAAAATAACTATATTTAAAATATTACACTAAAAAAAAAATTAAAAAATAAAACAATTAAAAATTACTTTAATAAAAAATATAAATATAAAAAACAAAAATAAAAAAAAAAAAAATTGAAACTAAGAAAATAAAATGAATAAAATAAATAAAATAAAATATTACTAAATATAAAACTAAATTTAAAATAAACAAAAGAAAATATTTCACTGATAAAGCAACCAAAACTAAAAAGTGATAAAAAAAATTAAAAAAAAAAAAATTAAAAAAAATAAAATAAAAAAGGAAATTTAAAAAAAAATAAAATAATGATAAAATATATGTAAAATATAAAAATAAAATAAATAATTAAAAATATAATAAAAATATAAAAAAAAAAAAAAAATAAAAAGATTAAAAAGAATTAAAAAAAATAAAAAAAAAAAAAAAAAAATGAAATGAAAAAAAATTAAAGTAAATAAAATATAAATTTAATAAAAAAAAAAAAAATAAAAATAAAAAAAGTAAAAAAAAAGAGATTAAAAAAAAAAAAGAAAAATTTAAAAAAAAAAAAAATATTTAAAAAAAAAAAAAAAATATTAAATTAAAATAAAAAAAAATAATAAAAAAAAAAGAAAAAAATAAAAAAAAAAAAAATTGAAAAAAAAAAAAGAAAAAAGAAACTAAAAATAAAAAATAAGAAAAATAAAAAAAAATATAAGATAAAAAAGAAAAGAGAAAAAACATCAAAAAAGTAAAAAAAATTATATAAAAATAATGTTTAAAAAGAAAAAAAAAAAAATGTAAAAAAAAAGAAATTAAATAGAAAAAAAATAAAAAAATAAAATATTTAAAAAAAAAAGAAGAAAGTGTCATTTTTCCCCCCTATTTAGATATGAAAAAACGTTCTTTCGGAAATTTACGCAATGATGATTGCACCTATTTCGCTTCGAATCCGATTTCGAACCGGAACTGTTTGTGATGTTTTAAAAGACGCAATTCATTGTTTTATCGGATTGGAGTAATCTGCGATGTACGGCCGGCTGAGCATACTAGAATTATCGAACTCTCCGAGAACTTGACCTTGTCGGATGTTGTGTGTGCCTAAAAAACATTCCTGCCTTATTTAAATGAAGAATTAAGTAAACTACCCAATAATTACATGGCGATTTTTTTAAGATCCTGTTCAAGAGCTTAAATTTGTCCAAGTAGATTACATTTCTTTACATTTGGTCTTTTTTTTTTCATTCTAAATTTATGTGCCGGATTTTCATGTAAAATCACTCTCCTGAACATAAATAGTAGCTCCTAGTTGTTTGAGCTTAAATAAAATTCTGGCTCATCGAAAATTATAAATTCACGCCATCACGTGTAAGTTTACGTTTTCTTTTACTGGTGAAGAATGTGAATTTCTTGCGTTACAGCGAAAACTTTTAAAAGTTAATTTGTGATCGGTTAGAAATTTTTCGCAATCATATGAAAAATCCGCGTAATTTTCAACGGAAAAAGGAATCCTAGATTGAATTTGTTGCTTTTCAGTACGAACATGCGACGTGTAAAAAGGCCTTTAGGATTCTTTATTCTGTTAAAGAATATGCAGATTTCTCTTGTGAGAGTAAATAATTTTCAACCGACCTAAGGTCTTATCCCATGTCAACCTGAAATATGATAAATCAGTTGAAAATTTTCTGTTGTAACACGAGAAATCCGTCCAGTCTCTTCAGAATTTCATCAATGTGGTTGACGTGTGATAAGTCCTTTAATTGGTTGAAAATGATTTACTCTCATACGAGAAATCTGCATAATTTTCAACACGTACATGCTGACATGTGAAAAGGACTTTAGAATTAGTTTTCCCGTTGAAGAATAAGCTCATTTCTCGTGTGAGAGTAAATAATTTTCAATCAACCAAAGGTCTTATACCACGTTAACCTGAACTAAAATAAATCGTTTGAATATAATTTGCTGTAACGCAATAAATCCGTACATTCTTGTGAGGATTTCTTGAATGTGGTTGAAGTGTCATAAGGTCTTTAATCGGTTGAAAAGTATTTACTCTCACACGAGAAATCTGCTTAATCTCCAATGGGAAAATGAATTCTAACCTTAATATGCTGCTTTTTCTCAACACGTACATGCTGACATGTGATAAGTCCTTTAGGATTCTTTAAACTATTGAAAACTACTCCGATTTCTCATGTGAGAGTGAATAATTTTCAACCAATTAAAAACCTTGTCACACGTTAACCTAAATTAAAATAAATCGGTTGAAAATTATTTGCTCTCAATCGAGAAATCTTCAAATCCTACAATGGGGATAAGAATTCTAATCTTAATATGCTGATTTTTCAACATGTACGTGTTAACATATAAGTTGGTTTACTTGACTTGTCTGAGGGTCGCTTTAAGATGTATAATGATAGATCTGTCCTTCGCGTGGGTGTTAATTAAATACTTTTGTATACTCATAGGCGAGACTTTAATTCATCATCTCTGGACTGCGTGAGATCTATGCCAGTTCTCGCTTACTTCCCTGAAAAGAGGAAAACGAGCGTGATAAATTAAGCCATTTTGTTCATCGGAAATAAGCTGTAGTGCAAGGCTTAGGAAGGATGGGCTTTGTCAAAGAATTAACCTCTTCAGAGATCGAAGGTTAGGTGTAACATGATCTCCTCGTAGAACTCGAAAGATCTTCAACACTCGGCAAGGCCGTTGGAGTCGTGAAGACTTCGAATTTTACGCTGTGAGGAATCAAAAATATTTGCCGTTGCTTTTTTATGCTCTCAAGAAACAAGTTTTAATCTTGTAAGAGCTAATTATCTGAAGCTGACATCTCTCTTTCTGTTAAAACTTTTTTTTTCTAAAACACTAAAATCTGTGTGAAAATAGAAACTTTATTTACCTCAACAACCTGGAATACTGTCCCACCTGATAGATTTACATTCTTTCAACTCTTTTAATGGGCAGGTCACTGATTTTTAGTACCGGATTTCGAAGGTTCAAATCACAGTACTAGCATGGTTGTTCTTAGCCATTTGAAATCGGATTCATACAGTAGGTCCTGGTTTCACTAGCATTCGTGAAGGAAAAAAGTAGTCCTTAGTTCTCCAGACCTAACCAGCCGAACGATGGCTGAATAGTAGGACATTGTTCATCGGTACCAGAGTTCACGGATTCGAATTCCGCAGCTGGCATATATGTTCGTAGCCGTTTGGAATAAGCTTTAAGCTGTAGGTCCTGGTCTCATTAGACCTTGTGTAGCAAAACAGTATAATGTAGCGCTCCAAACCAAACCAAACCAAACCTAAATCTTTTGGGTCTTTAATGAGTAGTACAATAGAGTTTATGTGTTTGAAACCCATTACTAGCATGGATGTGCCTAGCCTTTCGAAATCGGCTTTAAGCAGTACGCCCTTGTCTCATTAGTCCTCGTATAGGAAAAAGATAGACCTTACAGCTGCAAACCTAACCTAACTTAACCTAATCTAACCTAACTCTTTCAAGGGTTTACTTCTAATGAGAAGTACGGAGTTCGAGAATTTGGATCCCACTTGTAGCATGGGTGTTTGTACCCGTTCGAAATCGTTTCTAAACTGTAGACTATGGTCTGATTAGTCATCTTTTATTGCAAAAACGTGTATGTTAGTGCTCCAAAGTTAACCGAACCAAACTTAAACTAATTTCGGGATTCCAGTCCCATGCAGAAGACAATATATCACATGCAGTGATACGTATTTGCAAAGTGAATAACACGTACATTGTGTGCTGTATGGAGTGAATGTTTGAGTTGCCTTTATCAAGAGTATGTCGTGTTCACTGTAATTACACCAAAATCTCGCACACACAAAAAAAACTGATTTTTTTTCCTTGGATACTGTGAAAAGCATAGATTTATTTTTTATTTTATTTTTAAATATCAACCCTCGCAGATTATATTTGTCTTTACAAGAGTGCTATAAACAAAAACAATGCATAAATGACCATACGCATAAGCAACCACAGGGTAAAAAGCAAAAAAAAAAATGGTTCTCTATTTTTGACGTTGACGTCTATCTAAATGCCGTATCAGTTGCAATTCTCGTGATCAGTTTTTGAGCGTTGGAGGTCAGTGGTTAGAGTTCCGCCTCAAAAAAACCTGGATTTACCTCAACCGAGATTATTATTTTTATTTATTTTTAAGTAGTGTTGGTTCAAGTATGTGGCACCCCAAATTGAATGCGAGAATGTTAAAAAGCGTACACGACCTCTCTTAACTGGCCGAGATAAGAGGCTTAAAACCGCAGAACGGGAGAGATTGAAACGGTCGACAAGATTGAAATTGGAAGGGAAAATATTCCCTAATGAGACACCATTAAAAGCGAAAAATATGCTTTACTCGTGAGTAAATAAATAAAAAGGGGAAATAGATAAGAAAGTTTTTTTTTTCTGGAGAATGTGAAGGTTATGATTTCAGTTTGTATTGTCTTAAAAAAGGTAAGGGTTGAACTTCCCATTTCTTAAACACACAAGAAAAATTTGTGCATAAAAAAACAAAGGAAAAAAACTTTGCATCGTTCTTAACCCTTTGTATTTCAACAACCACGGATAAAAAAGCTACCAGTGATATTAAAACTCGTATACTATGCTTTTTTTGATCAGTTCAAGATTTTTAGAATGAAAAACACTGAAAGCAGACACATATGGTACCGAGTAAAGCGCTAAGCTGAAAACATCCATGTAAGGTCAACTATATAAGCCTTTGATTACATATATTTCTAATAACAGGTTTGGTTTGCTTTGCTTTGCTTTGCTTTGGAGCTCTACGGTCAATTTGTTCCAACACGAGAGCTAATGATACCGGAACCTACTGCTTAAAGCCGATTCCAAACGGTTACGACATCCATGCCACCTTGGAATTCGAACCCACAAACTCCGGTACCAAATCCCTAATCATTCGGCCATAGTTCGGCGTTTAATAAAAGAAAAGGTCTCTATGCGACTCTAACTGAAATTTACAGAATTGTATAATTAAAACAGATGTCTCATTTACTATAATAAATATATTATTCGACTTATTTATTTATTTATTTTATAAATATTTAAGCATAATTATAGATTTGTAATTTTACTACTGTTAATTTATGAATAACACAGTAATAATGCATTGTATTTAATTTTCCTAAAAAAAGATATCCCCTATATAATAATAGTCTAAGTTTTCTATCCGTCTATCCTCGAATTTATGACGCGGTTGTACCTGGAATGGATAAAGGCATCCATATCGAATTCTTGATGAGTTGGGGTTAGCAACGTTCGAAATCCACCCTTTCCCCCTTTTCTAGCATTTAATGGCATTATTTCAAGCCCTATTTTCCCCGGTTAAGAGCAGGTGATTAAATTTACCAATTTGTCATATAATAAATAAATAAACTAACATTATTTTCTAGCATTATGACGTCATTCCTTTAACCATCTCATTTAATCACTTATTTTAAATTACTTAAATATCGTGTATGCATTATTTTCATACGTTTTATCAATGAATTTAGATATAATGTAAATAATTTTCTTTTATATTTGGCTTAAATAATAGATTAGGTACATATGTGATAATTTCAAATTTAATCAACGATTATTTTTTTGTTGCAATGAAAATTTTATCACCGGTATTAACAACAAATTCTATCTACCTCCAGGGTGTAGTTGAAATGACAGTTTCATTCCTTTTACTTCCATTAATTACTGTGGCACAAAAAAAATAAGGAAAGAACTTAACGATAATTTCGACGTAGCTTAGAAAACTTTGAATTATCTTTATAAATGAATTTTACGTGATTCTAAACTGCATTCGCAGTATCGGGAGATTTTAGAGGAGTATGAAGATAAACAAATTATTGATATTGTACCAGATAATTCTCAGCCAAAACCAAACCATTTTTTTACATGCCTCATAGGGTACTTTACAATTCTGGAAAATTAAAAATTTTACTTATCCCGTCATATGACGGTCTATATGCTAGCAAAGAATGTACTAAGATGTAATGTAATGTAATTATTTTCAGCAGTTTGACTCTTTTGCAGCAAAGTTAAATCTTCTCTAGTTGATACAACTTTGGAGAAAGTAATATTTTTTCGAACATAATTTTTAAAAAATGTTCAGCTGCCCCCCCCCAAAAAAAAAAAAAAAAAAAAAAAAAAAGAGAGGCCGAACGATGGCCGAATGGCTAGGGCACTGACTTTCGGAATCGGAGTTCGTGGGTTCGAATCCCACTGCAGCATGAATGTTCGTAGCCGTTCGGAATCGGGTTTAAGCAGTAGGTCCCGGTCTCATTAGCCCTCGTGTTGAAAAAAAGCAGACCGTAGTGCTCCCAACTAACTGTCAAAAAAGTGTTCATTATATCTGTATTATTCTTTTCATACTGATGTTACAGCTACGGCATTTTTTAATTTTTTATTCATATTTTAGTAAATTAATCAGTAAATAAATGTTATGCCATATTTTAACGATACATAAAAGCTGACAAAGCTATGGATACATATTTTTTATTTGTGGTATATTCTCTCAAAAGATTTTCTCCATTCTTGGCGAGCGAAGCTAATTTAGTTATTTCAGCTACCGAAAACTTCTCGCTCCACTGAGAAAATACATCGTTTTTTCCTTTGATATTAAGGAGGCAGGAGAGAAGCGGCCGGAACATGTTATGCTTGTAAATGTGCCAGCAGAAAACCGAATTCCTCCCTTCTCGAAATAAAACGAGATTAATGAAGCGATGACAACGAGTGGGCTTGGTCGTAAGATGGGACTCTTTTTTTGCAATGCATGTTTATCGAGGCTTGAAAGAAACGACCAATGTTTTTAACCCATCTATTAAGTGCAAGTGTATACATACACACACACTCATATATATATATATATATATATATATATATATATATATATATATATATATATATATATATACACATACATACATGCATACATGCATACATACATACATAATATATACATATATACATACATATATATACATACATATATACATACATACATACATTCATACATACATACATACATACATACATACATACATATATATATGCATGAATACATATATATATATATATATATGCATGCATACAAATATTTTATGGACTTAGCCAGAAAAATATTTCCTGGGCGACAGCTCGTACAATTTGAGACAAAAATATTATATTTGAAAAAATTAATTCTTGTTTACAACTGATCAAAAATTTATTCTAAACACACACACACACGTGCATAAGGAGAAAAGTATATGTACCCTTATATATATATATATATATATATATATATATATATATAATGTTATGTGTGTATATATATATGTATGTATGTATATATAAGTATGTGTATATATATATGTATATATATAATATATATATATATATATATGTGTGTGTGTGTATATGTATGTATATATATGTATGTATATATATATGTGTGTGTATATCTATATATATAGGTATATATATGTATATATATATGTATATATATATGTATATCTATGTATATATATATATTTTTATATATATATATATATATACACTCATGTCCATAAATTAAGGATAATTCAGAATCACACAGAAATTGAGCTCTAAAATAAAAATTTCACCTGTAGAATTATCACACACATCTTGAAGAAGAATATGCAAATTGCAGGAAACCACCAGATGGCGCGGATAGTACGTCACAATGACGAGAGTGTATGAAAGGGGTATATAAGGAATGGTAGCAAAGAAGTAAAATTGTTCACAAGCGCTTTAAAAGCCTTTCAGTGCAATAACCGCATAGTTATGGCACAAAGGAAGCATTTGGATGATTTTTTACGTGGTAGAATTATCGGACGACTGGAATGTGGACGTACCCAGCTGGAAGTATCCGAGGAACTTGGAATCGCCCAGAGTGTCATCTCCAGGCTTTGGCAACGATTCAAACATGATGGTAATGTGAGTAGATGTTACAGCACAGGTCGCCCCCGAGTTACTACGCCGAATGATGACCGGTATTTGGCAGTTACTGCCAAAAGAAACAGACGGAGCACAGCATCAGACCTGTCTCGTCAGCTCTCTTCAGCTACCGGTACGACAGTTTCAAGGCAGACCGTGTACAGACGCTTAGGGAACATTGGTCTATATGCTCGTAGGCCTGTCAGATGTGTTCCCCTTACCGCAACTCACTGTCGCCTGCGATTATGCTGGGCTAGAGAGCATGCATTGTGGACACCGCAACAGTGGTCTTGTGTGATGTTTTCCGACGAGTCCAGGTTCAGTTTACATTCTGATTCTCGCCGGACTTTCATATGGAGAGCGCCAGGTACCCGTTACCACCAAGAGAACACCATTGAACGACACCGTTACGGTGGTGCAGGATGGCTCGTTTGGGGAGGAATTATTCTTGGTTCCAGAACTGACCTGCATGTTCAGAGTGTAACGATGACAGGCCACATCTATCGGGATGTCATTCTGGAACAACATGTACGTTTGTTTCGGGGCGCCATGGGTCCTGAATTTCTGTATATGGATGACAACGCCCGACCTCACCGTGCAAACATTGTAGACGAATGCCTTCAATCGGAGGATATCACCCGTATGGATTGGCCAGCATACTCACCGGACTTGAATCCAATAGAGCATGTGTGGGACATGCTTGGCCGACGAATTGCAGCCCGTCAACCCCCTCCCAACTGTCTATCGGAACTTCGGAGGGCATTGCTTGATGAGTGGTGTAATTTTCCCCAAGATCAGATTGATAATCTGATACTCAGCATGCGTAGGCGTTGTAACGCTTGTATTGCATCGTCCGGGAGACATACTCCGTATTAACCATCATACTAACCATGTTATACTGTTTTCTGTAAATAGGTTCTTTTTTGAAATTTGCTCCAGGGAGTAAAAATCGCAATTTTTATTAATTATGACAAACATATAGCATCTTTTTTGCTCTTTACCTTTTGTTTAATAAATAGACTTTACAAATAAGTCAAATTTGTTTTGCTTTTGTCTCTTTCATTGCCTGAACTTCATTATCCTTATGCACATGAGTATATATATATATATATATATATATATATATATATCTGTGTGTGTGTGTGTGTGTGTGTGTGTGTGTATGCATATGTACATACATATAGTCATGTACACACACATATATACACATCTATATACATACATATACACATGTACATATATATATATATATACATATGTGCATACATTATACAGTAGGACTTCGATCTCCATTCCCGCATTGATCGTCCAATTCATTTGGTCCCGAAATTATTCCATAAAACCAAAGTTATTTTTCCCTCATGCATCGTTCCCGGATTCTAGCTTTCTCTTCGTGGAAAAAGTCCGAACCTGTTGTCGCTTATGTATTATTTTTTGGTGAATTTAGAAGACCTGAAAATGTTTTTTTATGTTAATAAGAATTTTTGAGATATTGTGATCGTAACGAAAATATTTCTGGCTGGTCAGGTGTTATTTTTACTTTACTAAAGGGAGTTTACAATTGATGACGACTTCTTTAAAAAAAGGACATTGCTACGATGGGATACTAGTCAAAGAAACAATTAGACTATCTAGTCCTATAGAAACAACCAATTTGTTACTCTCTCACTTTTTATACTTTATTCGATCGTGAGAGTAGAAGCTTATAATTATTACTATCTTTGCACTCGTTGAGTATAGCTTCTTCGTGAACATAGTGTCTAGTGCAAGTTGAGTTTAATTTGTTTTAGATCCTCTATTTAATATCAAAATATTTGTTTTCAGTGTGCATATTTCGTCAGTTTCCTATATTATTATGTACTGTAGTCGTGAAATCATAAAGTCTCCTTTATATTACTAATCCTTGTTACAGCTCTTTGTTATTTTATTCTCTTTATAACTTTAAATAATGTAACTGTTATTGCCCTTTGACGTTTCGCTTCATGAAATCTTAGTGATTCATTCGTATTTAAAACCCTGTTAGAGCAACTTTTTTACTCATCATCTAGAATTCCCACCCTTCCTCCCCCCTCAAAATAAATAAATAAATAAATAAAAGGGTAACATATAATTATCATGGGAACTGGTGCTTGTCTCAGTTTGGGACTGACATATTTATATCACTTTAGTGGCAGATTTCGGTGCTGTAAAGACGTGCAGCAACTGTCGTCCGAGTTCTGAGAGGGATGAAAATATAGAATGATTTTAGCTAACTTGTGCTGATTTTAACAAATTTCCCAGTGAAGTTAACGAAAGCCTAAGAAAAGATTTTTTTTACAGTGATGGCCAGAAACGTCAACGTTTTATTCATGAAAACCTTTATTACCAGAGCGTCGGTTGGACGGGTTCCCACTTCATTATCGGGACGGAACAAACTGAGAGATCAACTAACATGAAAAATCGAAGTAAACAGCTAAGTAAAAAACTGAGCCTCCTGTAGCATGTACCTTTTTGTTCGGGAATTTCGTAAATTGGTCGCTAGGGCACTATAAGGTTTTAAGCGGTTAGATCCCTTTCCTGAGAACGTGAACTGTTGCTCCAGTGGTCCGTTTAGACTAGGGATTAAAAAGGGGAAAGCAAAGAGAAACGCGGTGCTTGCCCTTGATTTTAGTCTTGAAAACACATGAGAATGTTCTCGGGCCGTGAAGAGGGCTTTCGGTTATAAATTTACTTCGTGATTGAAATATCACATTACGTGAAGTTTTCTGACCGTATATTCCTTAAGGGCCATCTTAGGAGTTTTATACAAAATCTCTACATTACGGATTTAGTTTACTTTTCCCTTGCATATAAGTGTGTGTCTGTTTGTGGAAAGAGAAACGGGCTTAAAAAAAAAACCCTGGACTAATACTGTGCAACGATGGGGGATAAATGAAAACATAATTAGTGACCCCTTAAGAAGAATGTAGAGTCGCTGTTATTAGTTAATTAGGATGAGGAGTGAAAGAATTTGTTCTTGTTTCATCAGCATCGGTGTAATAATGTCGAAACACTCGCTAACTCGGAGAGAGGAAACTTATCAAGTGACCTCTGACATATGCCATTAGGCCGGCATGACGACCGACACTTCGAAGGGGGATGTTTGGTGTAATGTTAAGAGCATACATAGCTTGTCTGAGAGAATGGAAAGTTTTGAAAACGAGAAAGAAAAGAATGGTACACAAAATAAATTTGAGCTGCGGTGGCTCAGTCGCAAAGGCATCGATCTCGTAACTGAAAGGTCGCGGGTTCGGAGCCTGAGTCGGCCTAAGATCCACCGTGTTCGTTATGGTTGACTGGGGAACGTAAAATAGGTTCGTGGTCACAATGTCCTCTAAATTGTCGAACGATCCCTCTGGGGGTGGCAGGCCCATCCTGGGGGTCTTCTACTTGGTCCTTGCTCTTAAATTACGAAATCCCAGCAAGGGTAATGCAAACATGCCAACTACTCCGAAAGCCCCGGAGCAATTGCGGAGAAATGAGAAAATTTGATAACTCCTGAAACTCCTGAGATTGCTCCGGATAATAGCAAAACTTTTAAACAGCTAAAAGATTACAATTCAGCAATTAAATACAAAGTTGTGCAAAAAATAATGCTGAATATTGCTCTTTTCACACAGTGCTGCATGTTAAAAGTTTTTAGTACTGTGCTGTAACTGAATTTAAGTCAAATTTGAGTAAACAAACTGTACAATCCTTGATGATAGAAAAATGGAAATATTTTAATCAGGGTCAGTGTTGCTATAAGAAACACTGTTCTGAAAAATAAGTTGTTAAAACTTAAAAAAGCTACTCATAAATTTTTAAACTCAAAACTTTTAATTTACCTTTTACAATGTACTACTGTGTTTTAAATTTAATTTAATTCAGAAACCAATAAGGTATGTACTTATGTATAATCTGTAATTAGCATGTTAAAATTTCAAACAACGATGTTGCTCCGGACACAAGTACCTGAATGTCGGCATGTCTGGTAATGTTCCTCCAATTCGTAGTACTCCTTAAACTACACGTGCCCCTCGGGTGATACTAAATGAGTAACAGCTTCTCAGGCATGTTTAGCACAAGAATATACAGTAACCAAAACTCTCCGGTAGCCGAAGTCAACTTCTTCTTCACTCTTTTTCATTTTCTACTATCATCCAAAATTTTCTCTTTGCAAACATGCATTTTTAAAGTCTTCTTTTTTCTCCACATTCCTTTTGTATGCAAACCGTCCTTTCTAAACTGCGAGTGCAGATAAATATTTTGTCCTACCCTTTTTTAGAATTCCTCCTCGTAAGCACAATTCTCGGTAGAATTGTACTCCATTTAGAAATTTGGAAGGTCGAGTCCCAGAACAATCGAATGTTATTGCACCAATGACAATACTCCATATTAAACTAGATTATTATTGAGGAATTATCGATTATCTGAAGTAGGGTCAGTCCCAATTACTTCGGATGATCGAGGTTCCACTGTATGTATTGTCAGTTGCATTGAGAAAAAAAAATAATTTATATAAAAAAATTTTTCTTCCTACAGCAGCTTAAATTATTTACTAGGAACTATCCTTCCACTTCATTATTTTATATTCTGTGTAAAGTAAAAAATAAAAATACATTGCCAACAAATAAAAATTCGGTTGTTTTTTTTAACTTTAAAAGTTGTCATTCATCACCCCTGGTGTAGGAAAGCCTACACTAGGTAACAGATTCCATCAAAATATGCGACTAGTCCATGGTTAAAGGTAATACGCAGATTCTAAGTATTCCTTAGAGAAGAACCATGAGGGCTAAATTCGACTGACTAAACTTCAAGAAGGAGTTACCTTTCGTTTCGATGACCACTGTTAGGGTGAAACTACGACTTTTCTCAAGTGGGTCCTCGTAATTTAGAAACAGGAACCAAGTAGAACACCCCCATGCTTGGTCTATCACTTCTAGAGATACCGTTTGAGAATGACATCGAGACCACGAACCTATTTTACGATCCCCAGTAGCCATTAATGAACACGGCGTACCTTTGGCAGCTGGAGCCTGGATCTCGCAACCCTCCAGTTACAAAACTGGTGCCTTTCCCAACTCATCTACCGTGGCTCATACTTTAAAGTAAACAAATAAAATATTAGAGAAACGTGATAAATGTTTCAACTTAATGTTTAAAATAAAATTCTTTAAGCCTTTCAAAAATGTGTAATATGAATTAACAATGTTAAAATTCGTAAAATATATAACGGTAAAACTAAAGAGTTTTTTCTGTAATGTTAAATATGTGTTACAAATTTAAAATAAAAATGAATGAATAAAGATAAAAAAGCATAAAAGGTCCTACCTTTTAATAGCATGCGTTATCCGATAGTAAGCATACCTCACACCAAAAAAAGTTAAAATCAAATTACCATAATCTATTAATTTAGATAAATTTATTTTCTAAATCAATCTCAATTCAAAGTAAGTAAGATTACATCTGTATCAGATTTTGCTTCATATTTATGTTTACAAAACAAATAGATTTCATTTTATTAGATGTCAATTTTCTAATTTTCGTGTTCTTTTTCTCACGATACATTTGTTTCGCTTCGTGAATCCGAAATGCATAATCATATTTTTAATCTCTCACTAACAATGATTATTATGCTAATTTCAAACGTGACTGATATTTCTTCGAAGGAAATTGTTTAAAGTTTATTGATAACGAATTGTTTTTAAGATCTTAGTATTGACGCATATAAGTTTCGATAGTACCATTTTTTCATTATGGAAAATTCTAATCAATCAACAGATATATTCCGAGTAAATTTAATGCTGCCATCTAGCGGCAGAAAAATAGGTAATGTTTTCTTTAAGGTTAATCATAATGTTATTTCATATCTCAACATTCAATAATAATACATGCTGTGTTTAATGTTTGGTTTTAATTAAGTTTACGAAATATCATCAAAACCACCTGTTAAGTTCTAAATTGAATTTTTTTTTATTATTATTAATCAGTGTTTTTAAGAGAGTCAAAGAAGCACAAATGCATTTCAAGAGTTATTTTATCCCAGAGCAAATAGCTTATTGGAATGCAGGGCCTGATTTCCGACAGGGCAAACAGGGCGAGCGCCCAGGCCCCCAGTCAAAAGGGACCCTCCCAAATTAACTGCCATTTCAAATTAAAAATATGATGCTCATATCTAAATTTCACCTTAAATTATCGACAATTTCTTCCTTTAGTTTTTGACTTATTCAGTATCATTAGAGAGCTCGTTGATAAATATAAGTTCTGGCAAAAAATGTAGAACACGCATTACATTCTTTTTTAGGCAGGAAAATTCTAATAAAAAAATTTTAATTACAAAATTCTAATATACGCTTTCCCTCCAGGATTTTTTTTAGGTAACTTTTTTTTATAACTTTACTTCTTTCATAATTTTTCATTTTATTTTAAACTAATCTTATTTTACTAACTACATTGGTGAGTCAGTTTTAAAAGCTCTGTGGGTCATAGTTTAAGCATCACTACATGTAACAATCACCCCGTACCAACCACATGTGTACAGCAGAATGAGGGGAGCCCCGGATGAATGGGTTTGCCCCGGACCCCCATTTCTGTAAGTCGGGTCCTGTTGAAATGATAGTCTAAAGTTTTTACTTTTTAATTACATTTTAATACAAGTGGAAACTTCGCCATTTTAGTACGATTTAATAAAAAAAAAATTCTGTGTATCAATGAATTTTTAATTTTATTGATTTAAATACTTAACAAAGGTTTCATCCTACTTTTCAATTATGTCTTTATTTTCTATTTTTTATTACTTAGTCAAAGAGAAAAAAAATTATGAATATTTATAGAAATGATAGATACGCATCTATATTGCCATAAACTAACATATGGTATAAATATTTAAATAAAGTTATCTGAAGCAAAGCTTTAGCCAGATCTTCCAAAAACTTGTATATCTGTACCATTTACATTAATATGCTTTTTTCTATTGACTTGCACCTCAGTTTCATTAGCTTAAGGGTTTAAATTGAGACCATGACTTATTTTTTCCCTGTGCTTTGATTTTCAATATTACTGTTAATCCCAGGTAATGCAAATATATCAGTTAATGTCGTACAAATATACCAATATTTTGAATGTTGTTGAATGTCAGACAAAAAAATTTTGACAGACTTTACCGATGTAATGTAAAATCAAAATTTGAAAGTGTTTAAAATATAGAATTTAAAAGAATTGTTTACATTTTTTGTATTTCTCTTACAGAGAAATATTATTCTATGAAATGAAATTTAATAAATTTGCCAGTTTTCACGAAGCGCACTTTTTTATTGTTTAAAATTGTTAACAATGTCATAAATATATTTTCATAATATTGTTTGATATATGTCTATATTTGTTTGTAAAAATAAAGGTCATATCCTGACATTAAATGGTATCTCTCAGCATTCTGCAACATTTGACCAACATATATATATATATATATATATATATATATATATATATATATATATATATATGTATGTATATATGTATACATATATATATATATATATATATATATATATATATATATATATATATATATATGTAATATATCAAAATTATTTCACTTTAATATCTCTTTAAAAACCTCCTCTCTCCCATTCTAATTCCTTAAAATCTATTTTCCCAGCCACAAAATGTCTTAATCAAAGGAGTGTCCTCGACTTAAAATTCTTCCAACACATTTCCCAAAGCTTTCTGTGCAATAGATGTAAATTTTCTGTCCATTCAACACATTTTCCAGCTGTCGCCGGCAAATGGCTCAGTTTTTCCCCTGATCTAACAGTTAAATTCGCTGACTAAGTTTCTTGTCCCTTGGGAAAATTCTATCTGTCTCGCTCTGGGGTACACCTCTGTTCCAGCAAAGTGTTTTTCGTATCATTCTCTTGTCTGCCGTTGACTGGCAAAGATGTCTTTTTAGCAGCTCCTCAATAAAGATTTAAGTTGTTCTCAAAATTGTGCTTCTCTTCAATGTGGCCCGACTGCAACATTATTCATTAGTCTAGCTGAATAGGCTTCTCCTTTCCCAGATGCCCTGGCAAGTAAAAACAATAGGGGCTACATAATTATTGTGACCAGAGGAAATAATTTCCGCTGGATTACAGACACACACACCTATATTTATTTAGGGATATTATTTAAGGAGTAGGGGGAGCAATTTAATGGAGACCAGTATTACAATTTTAATATTGGCCAAAATATTCGTGTTACCTAGGTTTTTCTTTTTTCCTTCTTTCAATTTATATGCAGTTCTTATTAAAAAAAGAAACATTTTCTCTTATTGTACGTTGCCTTATTTTCTGTCATTTCTACTTACGATCTTGATTTACTTTGTATATAAGAAAATTATATTGCCCCAGTATTGGCCATATAAAATTTAACTTTTATTTAAGTAAAACTTGTATAAAGAAAATAAAGCATGATCATTCGAATCATTCGTTAAAAATGGTGTATTTCCAAAATTATGACCAAGTGGCTTAGTCAGAATTTATTTTGCGGGTAAGGTTTCAAAGTCTTAATCCAGAGTGCAGTGAACTATCAATCTCACAAAATATTTATACTATAAAAAAAGGATTTTTTTTACCTTACACTCACATACACATAAACTAATACAAAGTATCTACATAAGTACATCTATACATAAGTATCATCCATCCATAGTTTTGCATACATATTTAAATATGTATGAAACAGATTGACGACACTACGTAATTTCCTTGTAATTTGAAAAATATATTTGCAACTACATTTTGTCTTTTAATTTACAGGGAGTTTAAATTCGTTTGGCAAATGCTGAAGAATATTTAAATTACGTTGCAGTATTTTACTAGACGAATTTAAACTAAAGTCATTTTATGAATAACTAGGAAAAATTTTAAAAATATTTCAAAACAGGAATTATGACACACCATTTTATTTTTATTTTACAAAATTACATACCTTATGTGACAACAAAATTCGAAGACAGCATGGAATAATCAGTAATTTATAAACTACCGTCTTATAGTAGTAAATTAATTCTAGCTTTTAAGGGCAGCTTGTTCAAATCTTGATCCTCATTTAAATGCATGCCTATATGAACGGAAAGTAATGCTAAATTTGTCGACATCTTGTGATCAATTCTATTGAAAAAATGTTTTACTCTTTTCATGGTTGAAAACGATATTTAAATCCTTTTCAGAGCATTAAAAACTAATAATGTACAATCTTAAAAAAATCTTGCAATGCAAACAATGAAAATATTTTGGGGAGAGCCCAGATTCCCCTCCACCCCCGGACACTCCCCTCTATAAATACTCCTTGCTTCTCTTTTTTTTCTTATTGTGGATATAATTATTCACAATTATTAGTCAATGTATTACAGCTGTGTTTTTATTTCATAGTTTTTTGTTTTATTTGGAAAAAAAAATTTAATGCCATATTTTAAAAGCTTCTTTTAAAGAAACTGAATGTTTTAAAATAGTTTTTAAAATATCGTAGACAACTTAACACTACATAGATAAACAAACTTTTGAAATTTTCCATGTTGTCTTTGCAGTTATGAACGTGGCCTCCGGCAAAGCTGCAATGCAGTCCTCTATTTTAGCCAAGGGAGTTCCCCAGAGAGCAGTAGATGGCAGCACTAGCAGGAATTTCGCTGTGGATACCTGCACTCAGACGGAAGTCGAAAATTCACCATGGTGGTACGTCAATTTGTTAGAGCCTTTCTTGGTACAGCTGGTTCGAGTGGATTTCGGGAAACCTTGTTGCGGTAAGAATTTATCAAATAGTATAACCTTAAATCAATGTGTAAAATATGCTGAAGTAAAGAAGCTATTTCTAATATACATGGTTTCCGCGCACCTGGAAAGTCATGGAAAATCATGAATTTAGACAATGGATTAATTTTGTCATGGAAAGTCTTAATTTGTCAAGTAAAATGAATTAAAGTCATGGAAAGTCATGGATCCGCTAAACTACCGATTAAAAAAAATGCATTGAATTGTTTAATTCTATTTTTACTTGCCATTTGGCTGAAGTTACTGAGTTTGGTATTTATGTATTATCCTATTGACCCTATTGCCAAGTAAAATTTGTTCACCAAGGAAACTCAAAGCAAGAAAGCTTCATGGGTGGGTAAATGTATATTATTCTGGTTTTTTCTTAAATTGTAGATTAAAATTTTATTAATATAATAATTATTTTTTAATAAAAATTAAGATTTTTGCACTAAATATAAGTTTATCTCTAGAGATATTGTATATAAACATTATAGGGTTATATTTGGCTATTATTCTTGGTCACGTGAATAATACCAAAGTACCCTGAATTCAAATTGGAAACATTTGGATTGAAAAATTGCTATATGGTTAAACTTAGATATGTTGATAAAACACTTTATTTTTATGTATGTGAGTTTATTAACACTTATAAAGTAAGTTTATAGTTTTTTAGGATAAAACTCCTGTAATTTCTCTAAAAGTATATATTTTATTTGTATGCACATCAGAAGTTTTATTCATATATACTTTAACGAAAGCTTTTTAAAGTCATGGAAAATGATCTGCTAAATCAGGGAAAGTCATGAAAATGGATTTGAAAAAAATTATTTTGGCAGATACCCTGAATATAATTTCTCACCTAATTTGTCGAAAGAGCGTGGTAGATGCAATAATTTATGTATTCATATCAAACAAATAACCAACCAACCAACTGGAAATATAGATGTTTGATTTTGTTTTAAGAAAAATTTACATTTGTTATCCATGAGTGGTTATTAAGAGTGTGTTGGTGAACCTTTTTCCCAGCCGGAAATTGTTTAAATTAAACGCAGTCGACCTTGAATATTTTTGAATGGAATTGGCTGAAACCAGAAGCTTGGTCTTTAAAAGTCTATGTGTTTGGATGGAAGAGGAAGTGTCTAGAGGTCAGAACAAGAACTTCGAATGGGGTCTGGACCCTAAGAATGCTCTTCACTTGCTCTTCCCTGCTGCCATTCTTTTTAAAACCTCTACAAAAAGAAAATAAATCACTGTTCTGAATCGGGTTTGGTTTGGTTTGGTTTGGAGTGCTACGGTCTACTTTTTGCAACACGAGGGCTAATGAGACCGGGACCTACAGCTTAAAGCCGATTCCGAACGGCTACGAACATCCATGCCTCAGTGGGATTCGAACCCACGACCTCCGGTTCCGAAGGCCAGCACCCTAACCAATCGGCCATCGTTCGGCGTTCTGAATCGAGAAAAAACATATCCAGCAAAGTGTGTGAATTTGAGGTGACTGTCGGTTTATTATTAACCCAGAAGAGGCGAAATTGAGACGATTGAAACAAATGTCAAATTTAATATAGTAAATACAGTTTTATTCGATTTATTTATTGAATATTATTATCATTAATGTTCGTTTATAAATATTTAACTGTTCTGTTGTTAGTTTAACCCCTTCCAGGTTCATTTTATTTCGGGATTATAGGTCAAAAATGTCAATTTTTTATGCTTATATACATACATAGCTTTTTAAACATAATAGCATCATTCGCATACAAATTTTCCTAAAAATTAATGTAAAAAAAATCAATTTAAATAAATGAGTATTTTACATGCATAGTTGGCTTTCTGTGCGGCAGAAATCATTAGACTTTGGAGTCAATTCACACTAACTATAAATATTAAGCTTAGAATACTTTATCTTGAATTAAATTTTATTTATATCCTATGCATTTACATTAACGATTATGAAATTATTAATCAAAATTTGGTCGTGTATGATACAATCGGAAACACGGTACAGAGTCCAACGTCGCAATCTGGACGGTAGAACCTTGTTTCTCTTCTTACCTTCTTCCTTCTGCTGTCTCTCTTTGAGCAACAAATAATCTAGTAGTCAGAAAAGTAAACAAAAGTATTCGAAACCATAAAAAACAGAAGTGAAATAATTCGGGAAAGACTGATTGCACAATGTAAAATTTTCCAGTGCCCGAGCTATACTCGGGATGATCCAGGATGGTACATTTCGCCTGACCGAGTTCAGCTCGGGAACTTATTGTTGTGTATAATGTATTGTTTTCAATTTTACCTCAAACATATATGTAAAAAGTTAAAAATTAATGTTCCCAATTTCTTCAAAAATTTCCTCCTTCACGATTTTTATTATTATTTTCTTTCCTAATCATAATTTTGCAGCAACCCTAATAAAACCAAGGACACGGACGATTGAGGTTGTATGAATGTCTGTAGCCGTTCGGAATCGGTTTTAAGCTATAGGTCTTAGTCTCATTAGTTCCCGTGTAGCAAAACAATAGGCCGTAGCGCTTCAAACCAAACCAAACAGTATGGTGTCTAAATTATCGTAAAATACAGACCAGTTATATGAATAGTGCATAGCTTCGAGACTAACATGATTTGAGTGTAGTACGTAATGATAGTATACCCCTATATCCTAACAACAGTTTTGTAGCACATTACCCGCAAAAAAAGTGGGGAAAAATAGTTATATAGGTTACATATATATATATATATATATATATATATATATATATATATATATATATATATATATATATATTGTAGTTATATATATTATATTTATGTATGTATGTATATATATATATATATGTGTGTGTGTGTGTGTGTAATGAGACGGACTTCTCGATGGGTGGTTGCAGTCATGGCCATAAAATGATACCGTTTCAGCTAAAGACCTTTATTAAGATAACGTTGAAGGACGGGTTCCCACTTCATCATAGGGACAGGACCAACTGAAGACTCAGCTAGCATGAAGTTTTATGTACCCGTAACATCTGGGTCAACATCTGTGGGAAAAAAATCTGCCTCCGACAGAGTGTATCTCCTTTTTATTTGGAAATTTCCTAAATTGTCCATTAGGGCCATGTAGGTTTATAATGGGCCAGACCCCTTCTCTGAGGGCGTAACCTGTAGCCCCAGTGGTCAATTTAGGTTAGGGGTTAAAAAGGGGAATGCAAAATGACGCGGAAATTTTTACCCTTGATTTAAGTTTTGAAAACTCCTGAGAATTTTCCTTATATATATATATATATATGTGTGTGTGTGTGTGTGTGTGTGTGCGTGCGTGCGTGTGTGTGTGTGTGTGTGTGTGTGTGTGTGTGTGTGTGTGTGTGAGAGAGAGAGAGAGAGAGAGAGAGGGGGGGAAATTCTCACTGGTTTTCAAAACTTAAATCAAGGGTAAAAATTCCCGCGCCATTTTCCATTCCCCTTTTTAACCCCTAACCTAAATTGACCACTGGGGCTACAGGTTACGCCCTCAGAGAAGGGGCCTGGCCAGTTATAAACCTACATGGCCCTAGCGGACAATTTAGGAAATTTCCAAATAAAAAGGAGATACACTCTGTCGGAGGCAGATTTTTTTCCCACAGATGTTGACCCAGATGTTACGGGTCTTGTACATAGAACTTCATGCTAGTTGACCCTTCAATTTGTCCCTATGATGAAGTGGGAACCCGTCCTTCAAAGTTACCTTAATAAAAGTCTTTAGCTGAAACGGTATCATTTTTATGGCCATGACTGCAACCCCCCATCGAGAAGTCAGTCTCATTACATATATATATATATATATATATATATATATATATATATATATATATATATATATAATAGAGAGAAAGAGAGAGAGAAGGGTTTTATGAATGTAAGTAATAATTAAAACATTCTCATAAAATACAGCAAGAATTTCTTGAAGAAAATTGACGTAAAGTTTTCTCAAATTGACCAAAATGACCCTTGATAAACATTAGTGTTAAAGAAATACTTGCACACTGCCCAGAAGTAGAATAATTTTCCCCATAGGTTAATATGGAGCTAGATGAATCCAATATAGCCATCTTAATAAAAAATGGTAAATAAAAAAATTTAGAAAATTCAAAATACTATTAGTAATATAACAAATCACAATTTTCTTTATATAATAAGTGAAAGGCTTAGTTCAAAAATTAAAAAAAAAAAAAAAAAAAAAAGAATCTGATTTTGTTGTAACCTTAATCAGGCAATTTATATTCACGTAGTGTCTTATTTATCTATTTTTCCTTCTTCCAGCCAATAATGTTCCTGCCACAGTGATCGTCCGAGTGGGCAACAATCGACCGGACTTGAACGCTAACCCCATCTGCAATCGGTTCACTGGGAAAATCGGTAAGTCATTGCATCGCATACTTTATTTTTCTTTTCCACTTCATTAAACCTCTCATTCCCACGACATCAATTTCCCGCATCCCCTATGCTCCTACAAGTCCGCCATGCGTAAGCAACAGCGGTTATGTTCGAATACCCCCTTCGGGTTAGGTACCCTTCGTTCTATTTACATTTCCACTCGCCAGCTTGGGACGTGAAGCAGAACTCTCTTTTGTCCGAAAAATCTCGGGCAATGAAACAGAAAAACTATGGGTTTCAACAACCTCGTTATCTCAGACTGATGGCATTTGCCTTTTGGGGTTCCCCAAATGATACAATCATGTCGGTGGGAACAATTTTCGTATTGCTTATTAAATAATTTACGTGTTATAGTTTACTTCAGTGCTTTATTTATTTTTCATTCACACACGGGCAGTAAGAGTCAATTTGTCCGAATTTTGATGGAGTCTGCAATTATTCAAATTTCCTTGTTTTCAGAAATGTAAATATCTCCAGGGGAAAATAAAAATCTGTATTGTTTAGATATTACGATATATCGTTACAGTAAAGTAACAGATTTTCTCTGAAGTTCACATACTGAACTAGTGTTTTTTGAAAACTTCGTTCATAAGGAAACACTTTAAATTTTAAAATATTTATTATTTAATTTGCAAATGCTGAACAATTAAGCCCTAAGCCATTAGTTCACAGGCTCTCCAATACTTTTTAACAATGCCCTCATGCAGAGAAAGTACAACACAATTATTAAAAAAAATATTTAAAGAATAGTTCAATAAATTCACTCGGAGTTCACAGGAAGGGTTCGGACAGGGGAAAACTGTTCCAGACCAAGCTAGCAAGAGGATGTGCTCGTACAGCTGTCAAAACCTGTACACATCATATGTTATATATTAAAGTACTTCAGTATTTAAGAAGAAACAGTGAAGGCCTTATCACGTGTTAACATGTATGTGTTGAAAAAGAAACAGATTTAGTTAAGGATTCCTTTTTCCGTTAAAAAAATATGTGGATTTCTTATGTTAAAGCAAAAATGTTCAACTAATTATTTTGCTTCAGGTTGACTTGTGATAAAACCTCTAATCAGTTTGCGAAACGCCATGCTAAAATACTACTTAAATTAAAAAAAAAAAAAAAGAAAAAATTATGAAAATTGTTAGATGGGCATGTTTATGCATATTAATGTAAAAAAAATCTGGATTTTTTTCCCCTATAAACGAAAACTTTCATGTAATTGGATCATACAGTCATGTTAATTTAAACTGATTTAAAAGAAAGTTAATTAGTGGGACAAAATTTAACCCACCATGCCGGAAAGGGTTAAAAATGTTTCGCTCTAACACGAGAAATCCTCGTATTCTTCAACGGATAAAGGAATCCTAAAATGAATCGGTTGCTTTTTTAACATGTATATGTTGTCGTATAATGAGGCTTTTAGGAGTTAAGATAGGCGTTCAGCATTCAAAAGGAAAGTGTGAAGAGTTTACGGATCAAAATTATTAAGGAGACTGACAATCGTTTACTCATCCTGCTATCCAATATTAGATCATTCCGTGGTCCATGACGTTACAACGTCTTAAGGCCCCTCCACACTATGGTCCACTGCAAGCCATTACCACCGTCGGGTGGGGGTATGGCCACGGTCGACGATAGCAGACGATAAAATGGCCTTGGCGAGAATGGCTTCGGAAGCGGTTTTTTTTTTTTTCCCAAAGATTAAAGGCAGCCAAATGTGCAACTAAAGTGCGCAGTAGACCCTATAGATGAATCCACGCTCGGCTCATTTAGTGGCCCACGGTGTGGATACAACCCGTAAACCATCATCCAAGGTCACCATCAGGAAGTGGTGAACAATTGGCCATAGTGTGGAGGCTACATTAAAGCCTTATCATGTGCCAACATATACATATTGAAAAAACAACGGGTTTAATTTACAATTCCTTTTTCGGGTGAAAAATGGGCAAATTTTTTGGTTACCGTGAAAAATTTTCAATCGCTTGTTTTGGCTAAGGTTGACTGAAGTGTTAGGCCTTTAATCGGTTGAAAAATTTTCGCTACCACACGAAAAATTCCTGTATTCTTCAACGAGAAAAAGAATCCTAAAGCCTCATCGCGCGTAAACATGTACGTGGTGAAAAAATAGCAGATTCAGTTTAGGATTCCTTTTCCCATTGAAAAATAGGCGGATTTATAGCGTCATACCGAAATAATTTTAACCAAATTAAAACCTTACTCAAATCAACCTGAATAAAAATAAATCGGTTCAAAATTTTCGCTGCAACAAAATAAATTTACCCATTTTTCACCAATAAAAGGAATTATAAACTAGCCGGAATACTGACGTTTGATAAGACCTTTAATTAAACCTGTTTCTTTTTCAACACTAAGGTCTTTACATCACTTGTTTCAGTTACTGAATACATTTTAGAGTTATAACAGGGGTGAGAAATAAATTCCCCAAAATGAGCAAGAATGTCGTGCGACCAGACCCAACTGATCCTGTTGTAGAACAGAGCAAACCGCCCACCATGTCTTTTGTGCAAATCTTATCATTCCGAGCACAGAAAGCATGAAATGCAAAATTAGATTGAAACTGATAGAGGGTTATATATAAATTTCAATACATAACACTAACATGAAACAGGGGCAAAATTAAGTAATCCTAACGATCTGAAATTTACTCCAGAATTTTGAATAAACCGGATTGTTGACTCTCAGCCAGTACTTACAAATACTTCCCGTAAAGTTAGTATTATGCATTATGTATTTAATTTGTATTGTCCGATTAGTCAATTTTTGTGTTTTTCTTTGCAGAGGAGGGCCGTCCGTTGTTCTTTCCTTGCACGACCACGGTCAACGGAGCCTTTGTGAGTGTCCACGTGGAGACGCACGTGCCCCTGTCGCTGTCCATCTGCGAGACTTTCGTCTACACTGACCAAGGTAAGAGTGATTGAGTCATCTGTGACCCGCATTCCGTTTTCAAAGTAATCAAAATATGTTATGTCACAGTGACAAACACAATGCAATATTTGCTAATTTTTTTATACATTAGCATCAGTAAAAATTTTAGCGAAATATCGTCTAGTTGGTTGGTTGATTTTTAGTGGCACAAATAATTGTAGTTAATAAAAATTAATTGTAATTTTTCCATAGGAAAATTCTAATTAAAAATCAGTTCTAATTAACATCTTTATGCGCTTATTATATATAATAAAACATATTAGTTATTTTTTCAATTAAATTTAATTTTAGAGAAACACAAAATTAGCCTAAATTTCAAGCTTAATACCTTTATAAAATAAATAAATAAATAAAAAAGTTTAAATTTCCAAATCATGATTTACTGAGCTTTAATTTTTTAAAAGAAACTGATATTTTTTTTAAATATTTCAAATTTTTAAAAAGTCATATTTACAAACACTGATATAACCTTTAGACAAATGATGCCACTATTTATTTTTAGCAAGTTAATATAGGCATGTAATATTTTTAAAACATATTAAATATATGTCTAGATTTTTTTTTTTATCAGTAACGTAAATTTCTGCTGAAATGAAATGTATTTTTGAATTTTTAGATTTCTTTGAAAAAAATATGTCTTTATATAATGTATTCGAACCTACCTTATTGAAAAAATTGTTCTATACATTTCCACTCTTTTTTAATTCAACCATTCAAAGTTTACTCCAGTAATAAATTTGTGTAACGTATTAAACAATGATTTATCGTTCTGAAATTTTTGTATGAAAAGTAAACTTAATACCAAATTGTGTTGATTAATCCACGAACAAACTGTATTAAATGCATTCTTGCAGGCTATAAGGATTATCAAAAACCGTTCTACAAATCTCACTGTAGAAATTGCATTAATTTTTGTCTACTCTACAAATATGCAACACAGTGATACAAAGCGTTAGCGAATCTTTCATCTTCAAGATTGATCTATGGAAGTGTCAGCACTGAATAATTGGAATTAAATGTTCCACAAATGGGAATAAGTTTATTAAATTTTATTCTCTTCACCTAAACACTTTCGAAAGAAAATTGGAATTTTGATGCTTTTATAAACAAGAAATGATACACTGCACTGTACTAGAGATATTCATTGTTCCTTTTCGAAAATTTCAGTTTCATTTTTACGTTACCAAAACCTGAAAAATTCTCGGTCCAACCTAAGGCCGTAAAATTATACCAAATCTGTAAATTTTACGGAAAATTCGTAATAGTTGACAAGCATGCAATGTATCTCTAGTATTTAAATGACTAAACATAAAATTCCTCCTCTTTTGCTTATGTTTTGATTCTGGTTTCTGCTCATAAGCGTAGACTGATTAAAAATAAATAATTTTATAATTAATAATTTAATTATAAATTTAATAATTAATATTAAATTAATAAAAACTTAATAATTAGTAATAAAATAATAAAATCTTAATAATTAGTAATAAATTCATAATAATTTTTTAATAATAATTTAAATTTTTTTTAATAATTTAATAAATAATATATTTTGAATTTTATCGGTGATCCCAACTTATTACTTTTAAAGGATCATTAATTTTTTTTCTTGTACATGAAAATTTAGCATGAGGCAAGCAGACAAGGAAATTTATAGATATTAAATGTAGAGTACTGTAGAGTTGTAAAAGTCTGTAGTGTGATTCAAGTTAAAACTAAGCACACAACAATTTATTTTTAAACGAGTTTTTATTCATTCCACTTGAATGATAATAAAATAATATAAACGTTTCCAATTTTATACACATACTATTGAATCCACAACATTACTAACACACTATCTCCCGATTTAAAAAAACCCCACTATTTATACAAATTATAAAATTTGCATACCTTGGAGTTAGATCTGAGAATGCATTCACGAACTAGATGAAAAGTGGAAACGGTTCGGAACGAACTCAACAACTTGGTAGTTGTCCAACAGAAATTTAGAAGGCTCCAAAACTTCAGCTTGTTGGGGAAATTCATATTCAACTAGTGCCATGTTAGATGGTGCCACTAAGTTACATATCTTGTAACCTCGCCTGGATAAGTACCTATTAATGCCTGACGTCGCTTTTTAGATAACGCTAAAAATAGCTTGTAGAATTTTTGTTTTCTTAGAACGGGTTTTCCTTTTGAGTAGGTAGAGGGCAATCTTATAAACAATCTGCAAAATTTCTATTATTTATAAATTTTTCATTTGGATCGACACATTACTAACAGTGTACATAAATTCACTTTTTCGGCAGGTACATAGACTGAAATAATGACAAATTGTTTTATCTAAAATAAAACTGTATTTTACAGTACTTATTTTAAATGAAATACCATATAAATCTTTTTTTCAGGAAATTTTTCCTTTATCATAAATAGCATCCGATCATGGGTGGTTCTAAATAAGAAAATATTTTCTGAACATCCTACAAAATTTTCGGAAAAAAGTATACGCTACTCATTTAAAATAAAAACTATATTCTGGATGTCAGTCAAAACTAGAGCTGGATGATATCTGAATTTTAATATTGTGATTTATCGTTTACCAAATATCAATATGTTCTAATATATATCATTTTATTATAGAGCTGCAAATATAAGTGTGTTACAAACACACATATATCAATGTGTGTGTTGGTTATCTAGAAAACAAAAATTCAATTTCTTTATATGAATGCATAAATTTAAATTTTAACATATTGCTTTAAAAAAGAAAATCACATAACATATTATTACTGTTTCGGTAGAAAAAAAAAATATTTGTGGACTTGTCAAAAAGGGGAAAAAGGGCTAGGAAAGATATAAAACTTTCTAATTATCTTCAAAATTAATTTATATATTTTTTATTTGAAGCAGAAGATGGTTTTAAAATCTTAAAAAAAAAAAAAAAAAGTCTGTTTTTTATAATTTTCGAAACAGACACAAACTTTTGGAAAATTCGGATCAGAATCACCCCTGCATCCTATGACGTTTAAAACGAGAGCTGATCACTAACATTCCCTTTTTTTTCTTCCAGTGTTGCCTGTGGAGCAGTGTCCCCAGTTTGAAGAAGATTCGTTGAGCATCTCCACGTACAACGGCAAGTGTTATTTGTTTTACAACGACGCCCCTCGTACGCTGGAGAACGCCGCCAAGTTCTGCACCGCCCAAGGGGGCAGCATAGTACACGAAACCAGCCCCGCCCTGCAGGGCTTCCTCAGCTGGGAACTGTATAAAAGGCACAGGAAAAATCCCGGCAACGACTACTGGAACGGGCTTATCAGGAAAGCAGAATCCAGAGACTGGGTTTGGTTAGACGGTAAGACCTTTTGTCTTATGCACCGTTTATAGTGCAAATAAGGGTACAAGAAACGCTCAGTCTGTTTTTAATTATTTTTTTTTTCATTTTCAGTGATATTCATGTTCCTGGAATCACTCCAACACAATTTTAGCCTTGTGACACGGGGCGTTGTCCTGTTGGAACATTCCATTTTCCAGTTGGAAAAACAGAGGCCATGTAAGGGTGCAACTGGTCCGCAGATACCCTTGTAACATTCATGGTCTGCTCTACCACAACCACGGGTCCCAGAGACGCCCGAGAAGGTCCCCCAAAGCATAATATTGCCACCACCGGCCTGTGTATGACGTACTGTACATTGATGGAGCAACTGATCGCCTGGATGACGCCGTATCCTGACACGGCCATCGGAGTGATGAATGACAAAACGTGATTAATCTGGCCAGGCAACTCTCTCCCACTGATCCATGGACCAGTCGCGATGTTCCCGGGCGCAGTTGGCGATGACGCTTTATCAGCAAAGGCACACAAGTGGGACGCTTGCTGCGTAGCCCCATATCCAACATATCCGCTGAACAGTATGCTCCGATACTATTCTACTTGGCTCTGCATTGTATTGGGTTGTCAGCTGAGCCACTGTCTGGCTCCGGTTTTGCTTCACCATGCGGGACAGTCTTCGACGACCTTTTTCTTTGATAGCGAGTGTCCACTCGCTATCAAACACCATGTCGTCTACTGCTGGTTTCACCGTCATTTATCCACTCTGCATAAGTACTAACAACTGTAGATCGCGAACAACCCACGAGTCGTGCCGTTTCGGAAATACTTGGTACGAGCCTTCGAGCCTTAACAATCTGCCCTCTATCAAAATCGCATAAATCCGCAGCCTTTCCCAACGCACACAGAAGTAAGTGAAAGAATGATACTTCAGACTCTACAGCAGCAGTTAAATACGACTTCCACCTGATCACGTGGCTTCCACGTCATCCAGGCAAGTTCGTTGAAAAATGTAGGGGTGGTCATAATGTTTTGGCTCTTGAGTGTAAATTGTAGTATTTTTCTCACCTTTTATATATTTTTTAATTAGTCAGCTGTTTGTACTATAATTTATTTTAGACTTTTCTTATAAGTTCAGTACTCAATATCTCAGTTCGACATTTAGTTAGAAAAATCGAATCTGAATAAAAGCATTTTTAATAGTTCTTTACCTTCCTTCTTTAATGGTGATTCTATTTGTGTATGAAAAAATTCAAGAACATATTCCCATTTTTTTTTAGTAAATTGTCTTTATCTCCAAAAAAGTAAGTTTTGACTTTTGTGTTCTCAGATATACAAGAACACAAATTTGCAGTTGAGACTGAAAAAAGAATGATTTTTTGTAATGAAATGTATAAATAAACCTAATTTTTTCCCATAAAGCTCCTTTTTTTTTCTTTTACATATGTTCCAAAATACTTATACACATTTTTTTTCGTATAATATATTGTTTAACATTTTGCATTTTTTGTTATAGGTATCTTATTTCTTGGTGTATAATATTTGGTCGGATGTACTGCCGGATAATTGTAATATCTGACTACTGCCAATTATCCGGTATAGTGTTACCGGATATGCCGGATGACCGTTGCATCCCTAATTTATAACAAAATTATTTCGAGTTATGCAATGTTTTAGTAACGGTTTTAGCCGTCTCATGGTATTAAACCCCCTATAACTAGGAAAAAAAACTTTGCGAAAAAATACCCAATCTTACGACTAACACATTAATAGGTAATCTCCAAAATTGGAAATAAAAAATAAGCTACAGTAATGCATTTGGAAAATACTAATTTTATAGAAAAATTGTCATACTGAAAAAAAAAAAAAATATTTATTTATTTATTTAAGTTTAAAATAAGGGTGTATGACAAAAAAAAAAAAAAAAAAAAAAAAAAAAAAAAAAAAGCAGGTTTCAGTAGAGTAAAATACCGAATAAGCTACCACGGCTCAGAAAAGTATAGTAAATAACGTAACTAAAAAATCAAATTTTGTTTTCACCTCCATCTTATCATGTCTACTATTCATTTCATATAAAATACTCTAAGTCACGTAGAATGTTTTAATTTGAATGAGCCAAACGGTGGCTGACTGGGTAGGGCCCTACTTTTCTGTACAGTAGTTTGTGGGTTCGAATCCCACTGCTGGCTTGGATGTTCGTAATCGGCTTTAAACAGTAGGCCCCGCTCTCATTAGCTCTGTGTAGTAAAATAGTTTACTGTAGCGTTTCAAACCAAACTAATTTATATGAAAAAAAAAATTGCATAGATTGAAAACCTTTTTGATAAGTTTTTTGTATGCCACTATAGATTGCGAGGTGGCTGATGCACGTAAAATATGTTCTTGTTTTTGCAATGGCCGCCAAGTTCCCAAACGATGCCACTGGAGATAGCAGGCAAAGCTTGGACAACAAGGGGAGTCTTCTGCTTGATTCCTGCTTCTTAATTACGAGAACCCATTTTATTTGTAATCTCGTAAGGAATAACGTTGACCGCTTATATGGTGTTCCCATAATAAAATAACCACCAAATAGTCTACTATTCGGTAGTGGGGAATGCTGAAAGAAGCAAGTGGAATTCTGCAATGGAAATAACAATAATAATAGATTTGTGTTTTTAACGTGCAGCAAGAACAATTAAGCAAAAACTGATCACGTCTTCCATAAAAAATACTTTATTTACTTTTACATATAACAATATAAATATGCAATTTACAGTAATATTCCTTAAAAATTGTTTTGTACTTAATCTGACAAGTAAATAAAATATGATAAATAAATTTGTGTTTCTATTTAGATACATTATAAATTATTAGATTTTGCATGTTTTTTAAAAACAAATTAATGGCCGAATTTTTCTTTCTGATTTTAGGTAAAGATGTTACAATTTCCTTTTGGAGTGTTCCACCTACAGACAGAAATTGTTCCAGATTTGATGGAACTAATGGATGGTTATGGTCGGAGACACAGTGTGCTGACGAGCTAAACTATATATGTGAATACAGTGAGTTCTCTTAAACAGTTGTTTAATACCTCATTTTATGGTTCTATCAAACACATATACAGCAATATAACAAAGATTCTTTTTAATTCCATGGTTTATAACTGTAATGACTTATCAAAATTACAGCAACGGAACAAAAACAGCCTTTCAATCAATATATGGTATGACCAGAAATGAGAGCTGGTGAAAAACCGTCGATCAGGAACACAAAAAATAGCATAGTTCTGGAATGACCTTTCCTTTATCACTGCAACCCGATCTCTCACCTCTAAAGTCTCTAAAAATCTTGCCATCTCACCTCTGTCCCAGTAAATTTCATTAGAGGGACAGAACTTAAAGCCCTTTTGCATAGGTGATTCGCCAGGGCTGCTGCAAAGATAGATCTTGATTCTACTAGATCTCCTCTAAATTGTTGAGCAATTCGCGTCATCTTGACTGTTACCATTATTTGGGAAACCCTTTGTAGCTGCATTGGAAATGACATGGGGTGTTCACTCCTGTATAGAAATGCATTGTATGACAGAAGTGCATGTGGCATCGTTACAATACTTTTATTTTCCTACAAGAAAATTTTATAGTCAATTTATGAACAAAAGGTAATTAAAATTTTCTTAATATTAAAGAACATTTATTTAAATTAAGAACATACATAATTTTAACATTTTCTGTTACTTTATTTTTCAAACTGGTACAAAAATGGAATTTTTATTTTTAACAAAAGTTAAAGCAAATTAGCGTTTTCAAGAGAATTTTTTTGGGAATAGCTACAATTTTCTTAAATCAGGGTTCCTAACGAAAACTGATAAAATAACTGACTTTCCCTGATGACATTCAATGCCAATTCAGATGTAATTAAATTTAGACTAGTATTAACAAAATTATTAATCTAAATTCATTATTAACTTAAAAGTAGTATATTTTAATTGCTTTTTCGATTTATTTTCACAAAATTAATACAAAACACACTTATAGCAAGCAGCTTTGAAAAAATAAAACCCATTGAATTGTAACAATTGTAATAAATTTTATGAAAACTAATATATTTATATATATTGCATTCAATAATTTGCCAAAATCTGTTCCTTAAAATACAAAGAAAATTACATGACATTCTAAAATTATTTTCTTTATTTTGGGCTTTTCTGACTTACAGAAAATATTTGTAAATTTCCCTGATCATATTGCAATTCCCTTACTTCCCCAATTGTTGGGAACCTTGTAAATATGTTTTCATATATGTAGCAACCCATCTAGTTTGCTTAATTTGTAACTTATAACCTCTGTATGAATTAGTCCACAAATTTCATTTTGTTCATTTCAATTAATTTTAAGTAATCTTAATAGCTGTAGGAATACTTATCATTTAGGATTTAGAGGGGTAAAATGCTTAGGAATGAAATCTTTTAAACCACAAATCAGCAGTTAAAAGCAGAGGTTCTCAACCACTTAGAAAAAAAAAAAAAAAAAAAAAAAAAAAACCTAACACCCCCTCTTCCTTAAGTTATACCAAATATTAAAATATTGTCACATATCACCCACACTATTTTACCTATCTTCTATTAATAATTACAAAGAAGAAATTAAAACACCCATCAAATGTAGTTAGAAATTGTTTATTAAAAACTTAACAACACTAAAGCTATAATTTTCACTTTGCTCAGTATTTTTAGAATGAATCAACTTGATGAGGGTATTCTAATATTTCAATATTTTAAAAATTAAAATTTGCTTTTATTTCGATTTCGAAGGATTTTTTTTTTTTAATAGTTGATGCTGTGGTTATTAAACAGTTAATTCTTTCTACAGATTTCTGTAAAACTTGCATTCTGCAAAAAACCTGTTGAAAGAATTAACTCAATACTGTACTTTTAATATGTTGAGAATTGTAAAAAAAACTCATTTGTTATAAATTCCCTTTTAAGTTTTTAAACATATAAAACACCTGCGACTCTTAAAATCTATAAATCAATCTATAAAACAATTATATTGCATTAAGAAAAAATCAAACCTGCCAATTATTTAAAGTAGGGTCTCTTTACTAATTCTTGTTGTTTATAGGACCTGTTATTTGTGGCAAACCAGAGAGACCAGCGAATTCAAGCATTTCCATCCGATCTAATACAGTTGGTTCTGGAATAGACTATCACTGTGATCCAGGACATCTTCTTCTAGGCCCATCATCCAGAACATGCTTGCCAACAGGATTCTTCAGTGAATTTGCACCAAAATGCTCATGTAATAAATTTTTTAAATTAAGCTATATATATATGGAATGAGACCATTGGTGTAGTGAAACTTAGAAACAATATAATGAAATTTAAATTTTATGTAAAAACTCCACTACTTTTGCACTTTATGCAGTCACTGCGAAAGCCAGATAATAAGTCTCATAATATATCTAGATGATTTTCAAAGTATTTAATTCTTTAGTATTTAGATGATTTTTTTATAGTAAACAACTTAAGAGAAAAATACATTAATTTGTGACTGTAACAAAGAGAGGAGGGAGGAAAAATGTTACCCAAAATTAAAATGTAACACATTTAAAAATAAACAGAAAAAAAACCCAGGAAACATACAAAAATCTCGTCAAATCCAAAAAACGTGCCAATGGGGCATGTAATACAAATGTACAGATTTTCCTTTATTACATTTAGGTTATATACCTTGTCCACTATAATATACGGTTCAATTGTACTGCCTAAAACTTTTATAAAATGTTTTTTAAAATAATTATTTTGATTATTTCTTTTTTCCAGTTGTATGTTAAATAATTTTTTATAGTGAACCTCACACCAATGTTAAGGTACATATAAATATTTTATTTAAAATATTAGATATAACTGGTAACACCTGAGCATTCAGTAAGTTAATAATTATAACTATGAATATTATTTCACAATACTCAATAGCCTGTACTTACATCCTAAGTATAGCTTATATTTTTCCAAGATCCAATATTCTTTGTTCTAAATTAGAAACATATGTTATATTTTAGTATGGCATACAATGAAAGGAAGAAATATTATTCAAAACTAATAATGCATAAACATTCTACTTTTTAATGAATAACAAAAGTTGATTTACCGCATATGTAAAAGAGAGTTATTATTTATACATACACACACAACATATAATAAATAAAAAAATAACAAAGATAAGCAATTTTTTTTCAGTTTAGTAATTTAAATTATTGAAACTAATTTCATGTGAAATATTTGTTTTATATTTAGTAATAATTTTATATTCAGTATTTTTTTTTTACTGCATTTACATGTGCTACTATTATGTTGATTTATTTTAAATAATATTTTGTTTCTTTCTAATATGCTTCAGATCTGGAATGTGGTTTCCCTGCAAACATTCCAAATGGAAGATATGTATTGATAAATGGTACTCGACACTTCCAAAGCATAGTACAGTACATCTGCCATGATTCCTATGTACTTGTAGGAAGGTCAGACTTGATGTGTGATGCAGATCGCAAGTGGGATGGACCCCCTCCAAGATGTGATCGTAAGTATCATGAAAATTTAGGTTCTTTTTTTTTTAAATTATCTAGTCACATTTTACTTTCACATCCCCAAATATACATAAGTGATAAAGATACTGTAAGAGTCATGTCCGTCTCTGTCGGGCGAACTTTTATTATTTTGTACAATTGAAAACGGCAGTATTATACCACTAATAGTCCTTTTTACGCACGGATGATTAAAGTGTCAAGTGTGCCGTTTTTGTCAACGTACCGACAGAGAAAAGAAATTGTGTTTTGTGTTACCGCGTCGGCTGGGCGCCAAAGGGAGTTTCGGCTACTCCAAGAACAAAGGTCAAAAAGAGGGGGGGGGGTCGATCTCCCCTAAAACCAAGGTTTCCTGTTTGTAAAAGAAGAAACGTGAAGGGACTCCTGTCTGAACTTTGAGATGAGCAGGTTTCCTAGAGTAATCTCCTCTCTGGACCATAGATTGCATCTACATTGAGTTGATTTGTTTTATTTAAAACAATTTTTTTTTTTGTTAAATAAATGAACATTGTTAAGGTTAATCATCTATGGCTGATTACTTCATCTACATACCTGCTCCTTATACGAGACCCATGCATATCCAAATGACTACGGTATGACTTACAATCGGAAGTAGAAATTTTGCAAACCACTCGACGAGTGTTACAGATACGAAAAGAATTTAAATAGTTATTCTACTTCACTGCTCAAATCAAGTAAAATATTCTTTTTCTTTTTAATTTTTATTAGAAAGTAATACATGTCAAAATGTCACTTTGGAAAATCTTAAAATTCCATACATCGAAAGCATAAAATACACATTTAGATTGAAAGTGGATTTACAGCCTTGTATATAAATCTTAATACAAAGGATTTTGATAGAAAATTGAAAGAGTTCCAGGAAATCTGTTTGAACTGTTTCTTTAGTATGTACATGAATGCCATAAACACATAAATTATGTAAAGCAGAAAAAAATATTAATTTTTAGATAGAGATAACTTTATAAATGAATGATTTAAAAAGGTTTCTAATATGGAAATACTATGAAATACCTTCATCACAAAGATATGTCTCTTTTTTTATGGTTTCACTAGCAAATGATTTCCATAATCCATTTGAAATACTTCACAACAGTAAAATCTTACAATACCATTAATTTATGTTCTAAGTTTGCATTAAAAATCTGAGAAGTATTGAAGTTCACCCTAGAATTTTTGTAAGCTGCTATTTAATACTTAAAATTTAATATATTTTACACATTAAAAAAAAAGTTGTAAGTATTTATGCTTATTTTAGAGGTATATCAGTTTTAAAATGTTAAGTTTAGTTTCTTGTTTAGTTTAAAAATTTGAAATACTGGTGTGAAAATTCACTGAATAATTTAATAAAAATTATGAAAAAATTTAATGTTATTAAAAGAAGAAACTCCTGGAGATAATACATTATCTTTTGAGTTGATTTCAATTAAAACTTTACAAAATTATGATCATTAATCTGAAAATGGAAATATTTATAAGTTTTACAACATAAAATATAACTATTATGAAATAAGAATTTTATATATAACATGGTGTTAGTAAGAACATTAATTAGTTTGCATGAGTGTGTGCACGCATGCACACACACAATCAATTTTAATAATATAAATGATGAAGTAAACAAAGTAAAATTTGGCAAGATGTTAGCAAATCAAATAGCAACAAAACTATGCAGATTTTTCAGTAAGTTCATTAATTCATAAATTATTCATACATTACCTTGACTAGCTGTTCTTTTCTACAGGTGTATATTTCTTTTTCTTTCATCAATATTTTCATAGAAAAGTCAATATTAAAATTAGCAATATTAGAAAAAATCTCAACCTACTTTCTAAATCATTAAAAAAAAAAAAAAAAAAAATCTTTCACTTTTTATGCAAGGTAGTACTCAATACTTTTTTTCGAGTACAGTTTGGGGTACCTGTACTACTGATTTAGATTGATAATGATGAAAAATTTTGCTTAGCTAAGCCACTTTTAATGAACATGAAATAAAATTGGAGCTATTAATGCAATGATTTTGTTTAGTCATAATGCAACAAGAGATGCTCTATACATATTTCCTAGCTAAAAATGTACATGGAATATATGTATCATGGTTTTTCTCTTATTTAAGAAAGAAAAATTATATAATGCTAGAGTGGAAAATAAGATAATTTTTTCTTTTCTTTTCTTTTTTTGGGGGGAGGTGGATTTGATCCAAAATTCATCACCAGCGTTATAGACTTCCTCAAAGATAGTGCCTCTAAAATTTTTTCTTTGTTGTAATATTTAAATTAAATTGAAGAGGAATCTAATAAAACTTGTAAAATTAATAAGTTTTATTTAATTTTTTTACATAATGAGGAAATGTTATAGGTCAAACAAAATTTTATTAGTAAAAGTTTTTGTATACAGTACTTTGAATGAATAAATTTAAGAAATTTTATCTCTTCTTGGACAAAAAAAAAAAAAAAAAAAAAAAAAGATAAAATCTTTTTTCTATTTAAGGATAAACTAAAATGAGTGAAATTGTTATTATTGTTTGGAAGAGACAATTAATAATATAAAAACTATTTAGCTTTGCTATGCCACAATCCACCTTCAATAGCACATGGGAATGTGACAGTCACTGTCAATACTACAGTACCTGGCACCACAGCCGAATATGCTTGTGAACTCAATTTCAAACTTATTGGTGAATCAGTCATAACTTGTGACTCAACAGGATTCTGGACCTCCAAACCACCAAATTGTGAACGTAAGTTGAAAATTTTCTTTTCTATATAATTTCTTTTCCATTGTAGACATGCCAACTACTCCGGATTATCTGTAGTTGCTCTGGAGAAATGAGAAAATTTGACAACTCTGGAAAATAACAAAACTTTTGAATAGCTAAATGATCACAATTCAACAACTCAAGACAAAGTTTTGCAAAATATAATGCTGAATATTACTCTTTTCACACAGCGTGTTAAAAGTTTTCAGTACTGTGTGGAAACAGCAGACTGAATTTAAGTCAAATTTGAGTAGACAAACTCTAGAATCCCTGATGATAGAAAAATTGAAATATTTGAATCAAGGTCAATGTTGCTATAATAAACTTTGTCCTGAAAAATAAGTTGTTAAAACTAAAAAAATTTACTCATAAATTTTTAAATACATGAATTTCAATTGACCTTTTACAATTTACTACTCTGTAAATATTTTAAATTTAATTTAGAAACTAATATGTACTTATGTATAATGTGTAATTAGCATGTTAAAATTTCAAACCACGCTGTTGCTCTGGACACAAATGTCTGAAATTGCTGTAAAAATCCTAAAATTTTATCTGGTAACTGGAATAATTTAATATAAAGTTTGTTAAATTTAAGTAATCATTAAGAATATAAATTAAATAAAGAAACTTTTTAAAGATGTATTATATTTGCCTATGACAAAAATTATTGTTTATACAAGATATTCCAATACAATATTAAATAAAAAACATAAACACTATGAATATAAGTAATAAATTATTATAAAATATGCAATGTTTAAAATACATATCATTAAAGTAGTAAAATAAAAACTTTAGCAAAATAAATAATTTAAAAATATTATTCACATAGATATATATTTGTATAGAAAATTTAAGAGTATGAATCATTACTTTCTGCTCCTTTTTTACAGGCAATAAAATTCAGCATGTAGTATGTTTTTCCCTTTTAAATTTATTACTGAAGTTGTCTTTATTATAATGAGTAAAGTATTTCTGTTTTCAAACATTTTTAATACATATTTGCCAACTTTTATATATTGGCATCAGTAAAACTTTTTGAAAAATATCTGCTAGTTGGTTGGCTAATTTTTAGTGGCACAAGTAGTTATAATTAATAAGTTAATTATCATTTTTTCTTTTTCCAGGAAAATTATAATTACAAGTTAATTGTAATTAATAAAATCGTTATATATTTATTACATATAAAAAAGATATAGGCTAATTTTTCAATTAAATTTGGTTCTAGAAAAACATAATTTATAAATTTAAAATTTATTTTATTAATTTTGCTAAATAGATATTAAGATGTTAAAATTATTAAACTATGATTTATTAATTTTTAACTTTACAAATAGATAAAATTTTCAATATTCCAAATTTTTAAAAAATTGTTTGAAAAAATTCTGATAACACTGACATAACCTCTAATCCAGTGATGTCCCTATTTATTTTTAGCAAGTTCATACAGGAATTTAATACATTTTATACATATTAAGCAATTTATAGATTATCATTTATACAAATTTCTGCTGAAACAAAATAATTTTTAAATTTTCAGATATTACTAAAGTTAAAAATCCATTGTTCATTTTCAAAAATTTTTATTTCATTTTCACAGTACTTAAAACTGCAAAATTTCTTGTACAATCCATAGAACTATACCACGAACCTGTAAAAGTTGGCAGATATGTTAATGGTATTAAGTAACATTTAGGCATAAAATATATATGGAGTAAGTCTCATTTTACTTTTAGTTGACAAAGAAAAATTGTATAATGCTAGAGTAGACAGTAAGCACAAGAGAAATCGATCCTCAATAGCAGCAAGACTCAATATGGGTAAGAACTTTTTTTTAAGACTTTCTTTTTTGATAACACACTAAATACATGAATAAATTCTAAATATATAATTTAAAGAGAAATTTATTTTTTAAAAAACAGGATCAACAAATTATATCTGAAAATTAAAGGGAAGAAACACTATATTTAAAAGACATTACAGACCTTATGACTTAAGTATATATTTTATTACCAGTCACACATAGAATTATACCAAGGTTCTTAACTACAGAAATAAATTATGCTAATATTTCTAAAACCTTAATATTTCATTTTTAATTACATAATTACCATACAAACATTCATTATGAAAGTGAAAACATTTTTTCCTTTCTTTTGTTGAACATATAAACCTTTAAAAGTAAGGTGATACTAATTGTCTTACATGCATTACATATTACCTTACATGTTACTTTATTGTTTTTAATTTTAGACATTACTTTATGCTTATTAAAAAGTTATTTTAAAACAATTTTAGACAAAGATTAAATCAAAAGATCAAAAATAATATCACTGAGTTTTCATAAGCCAGGTACTAGGGTTTTAATACACAGTATTTTATAAAAACTATTAACTGTTACTATGTGTTAAAAAATATTTTACTTAAATATTTTGTTTTAAAATCAGTTTGGTCACTTCATTTTTTTAAAGGTATTTTTATTCAATTTACTTTAACAATAGCTATTTAACTTCTTTTATTATAGGTGGAATTATAGCCTTAGGAATCTTTGGAGGATTTGTATTTTTAGCTGTTATTATTTCTATTGTTGTTATCATTGTCAGAAGGTAAGTTTGCAAAGCACTTTTTATCTCAATTAAAATTAAATGTATTTAGATAATTTATTACAATTTTATCCGATAAAGTTGCTCATTTTGACTATTTAAGGTAGTCATAGAAAAGTTTGTATTCTATTCTTGAACACTGCCATAGTTTCTGTCACATTATAATTTAAAACTAACATCACTAAAGACTAACATAGTATTCTTGTACTCCAGACAAATTCACTTTACCCTGAGTTAAGCCTCAACTCTATATAGGGTGATGAAAATGTTTTATTAGTAATTTTTAACACACATTTTAACATTCTATGTTCTACATAGTAAAATTCTTATGTTATTTATATTTCATTACAATTTCTGATCCAGCGTTAATTACATTATTTGGAAATCTATTACAAAATTAAAGATTCACATAGACTATATCTAAAAACACAGAAATAATTATAATTCTTTTCAATAATCTTGCTATAATGTGACACTTTAGCTTTTTTTTAAAAAATTCACTCTCTTATGGCCATATCAGCTGCTCTTACTTATATTAAATTCTTTAAAAAGATAGGTTTTGCCAAACCAAACCAAAGTTAATAAAACTTAAAAAGAAAAAAAAAATCACTAACCCCAATTTTTTTTTCAACAGTTATTGCCCTTTCTTCTTTGCTAAACCTTTAAATATTGCCAAGTTAAGATGGATAAACTAAATGGAAAAGAATTTTAAGATTTTAAATGTTACAAATTAAAATTCTTAAAAAGACCAGGCTCATCCCGGGCATCATACTAGTGAAAATATGGCTTCATAATAACACCACTAATAAATAAACTTATGTAATACATGAGCAAATAGTTGTGCTATAAAAGACCAATAGAACTTTCCCTAAAGATCATTTGAAAATCCCACATTTGGCTGTAAACCAATTAGTTTGTGAACCAAGTATCACTATACAGTATTAAATACTTACTTTGACAGGTCAATTTAATATACTACTGAAGTAACCATTCATAGTAACCACACTAACTTCTATAGATATCCATTAACTATTTTCAGTGTTTGTCACATTTCTCTACAGACAAACATTATATCAGCTGAAGAAAATTAAATCCATTGGTTATAAATAATATTTATTTCCATAAACTGGCTCTAACTCACTGTGGGAAATTGAAAATATTGAAGGTAAATTCATTTGTTTAAAGGGAGGGGGAGCATGAAACAAAAGGCTTTAAAACACAAAAATTAATTAGAACTGAGGGGAAATAATGTTTATAATATTAAAGAATTGTTTCTGTGTTAAAATGACTAGCTTATGTGAATCTTTATAATTTCGTAATAAGATTTCCCTGTGCTGTAATTAATATAATTTTAAAAAAATCTATTTGCTAAAAATTTTTTTTTGAATTATTTGAAGAAAGATGGCATCCTACAGTTTTGAACATTTGACATTTAAATAATGTAACAGTGAATGTAGGCTCAAATTTGAGAGATTTAGTTCTAAACGTGTTTTATGGTCATGTCTTCCAACTAAGGACTTGATATTTGGTATTGTTCCTTACTCAAAGTGGGTGGATCAAATTAAGACTTTTACTGGGATGATAGGGAAACTACAAATTTTGCTTTCCTTTTTTCTTTTTTAAAGCAAATCAACTCTTGAGAAAGCTCACTTACAGTTTAATCAGAAGTTTCCACAACCCCCTCCACCTGCAAAAGGATTCAAAACTGGTAATCCAATGAAGGTAAATTATATCCTGTTTGAAAGCTGGTTCTGGAATTAAAAACACTGACCTTTGGAAAAAGAAGGAAATTGTTGGAAAGGCTGAACATTCTTTTACTAACACTACTAACATTACTAACAACTAATGGTGTCTGAAGGAAGATCAGAGTTGATGCATAAACTGTTACACACTTTTATTCCCCCTTCCCTTTGCATTGATAAACAAATATGAGCATGGATATTTCTTGGATTAACATATACATTTACTTCATAACTTTTATGGTAAACTGGAAACATATGCAAGACATAGAAAGAATTTAACTCTTCCACTGTATAATAATTTAAACTTATAATGCATGTAGGGGTATCTTATTTAAATTAGTTTAATGTTTGTTTTTGTTTACTTTTCTTAGTGCAGTTAAAATCAAACAGCTATAAACATCCATGTCATCAACATGATTGTAATCAATGAACTCCACAGAAAGGCAGACTCCTACTTATTAAGCCATAGATATACAAAATAACTGCATAAACAATATTAAAATAAGTTACTTTTAGTTTATGTTAGGTTTTAACTTTTCTAAAACTACACCTACCTATTAGCTAGTTTTTAAAAATTATAGTTTCATGCATTCATAGAACAAAATATACACTTAGATTGAAAGTATATTTGCATATATGAATTCAATACATAATACTTTTGACATGAAATGTAAGCATAGTTACAAAAAATCCTTCATGTTTGAATTAGTTTCTTTTGTATGGAAAAATTCTATAGCACAGAAGTATTAAATTATCTCAAGATGCTTTTGTATGAAATAAAAAAAAAGCCTTATTGCATATTCATTTGGCCTCTTTCTTTCTGGGTTTCAAGAAAGATTGATCTATAATGAAACAAATAATCAGTTTCAGAATCTATTTGAAATAATTAAAATCATAAATTTTAAACAACAAATTTTGCAATATAATTGAAATCTGTGCAAGTTAGCAGGTGCATAAAACCAATAATTTTTCATTTAAATAAAACTGTTTTTAGAAGACAATTTTGAACCTTTACTAAGGGCAAGTTACAATAATTCTTATAATATATTATTTCTTATTTGTAGAAATTCTAACAGCCAAGATTCATTGGATTCACTGAGTACCTATGAAAGTGGTGGCAGTCGAGAGAAACTCTACCAGCGTCAGTGTTGGTCTGGGCATCCATCTAGTCCTCACCCAATACTCCCCCACCCGACTGAAGACCCCCAAAATCTGAAAGGGATGCCTGAGGGGTTAAGGGACCCCATGAGCAGTGCTCAGCATCAGCATCGCAATCATCGTCATCATCACCATCATGCCAATACTCATAGAGACAGTAGTGAAATCAGCCTTGAAACAACTGCTTCCACCTCCAGGTGGTGCCCAAAGCACGAGAAAAGGGGAGGATATTAAATAGGTGACAGAAAATAGACTAATGAGTCACTTTTCTGATATACAGTATATAATATGAAGATCTAATTGGAGTCGAAGGTCTTTAGAAAACTCATAAAATGTACTTCCTTATAGAAACAAGCGAAAAATACATCTGTATTACAGATAACTATACCTAATTTTTACATCCCATGTGCCCTAAAACATTGAAAAAACCATGCCAAATGAACACGTTGAACAAAAAATCTGATTGAATGTCTACACAATTATGAAAGTTCATTTTAAATTAGCTTTAAGTAAAGTTACTAAAACAATTTTCATCTCTCCCTTATGATTAGTATCACAAACCAGATTATTAATTTTTATTCAAAAGGAATGTTGTAGAATGCTTTGGAATTCTTAGTTTGACATTTAAAACTGTTTGCAACATAGACACACTTAGCATTTAAAAGTAAATCCTCCCTGTCCACTAAATACCTACACATTTTCATGTATGTTTCCAAAACAAAATATAAAACAAACTTCATCCCATTTAAGCAACATAAATTCACCAGCATTGTACTAAAATATAAGCTTATAATGACTTACTTCTCATAAAATATTCTTATGATTACTTCACATGCCCAACAAACTAAAGAATTTACACAAAAACATTCTTTGTAGTTTCAACTTTAATCTTTTCATCCATTAAACTAGACCTGAAGGAATAGATTAGACTACATAACAAATCTAAATTCTAAAACAAAATTTTCTGTATGAAGTATTTTGATAAGACCTACCAATAGAGAGCTGCAACACAATTATTCTAAACTGGACTGAAATTTACGTCACAAATGCGATTTTAGCAGGTATTTTTTTTTTACCAGGTAATTATTATGGAAATTTTACAAAATTTGCAAGATTTTTCTAGATGCACACATACAAAGTATTAATATCTTTAATGTGACAATCTTTCAATTAACACTGGAAACTACTTTTTAGCATCATGCTGAATGTTCAACATAGACAATTTATAGTTATCAAAAGTGGTTGGAAAGGAGAAACTCATATCTTATATACTTGATAAGAAATGATAAGTAATATGAACTTATTCTCCTGACTGGGAAGACAGTATATTAAAAAGAAGTGCCTTCAAAGAAAAAAACTAAATTAAGTCTCAAATTTTTACTCCTGACAAGTCAAAAATTTTGTTACAAAGACTTATGAAGTGGAGTTTTTATCATGGCTTCTGTACTATACTTTGTAAATAAACTATTTTATTTCAAAATTCCTTTGTATATTTAATTCCATACTCATATTTAAAAATTTATAAATATATATACACTCAAGAGTCAAAACCTTATGACCACCTGTCAATAACGAGTTGGCCTACCTTTGGCATGAAACACAGCTTCAACCCGCCTTGGCATGGATGCCACAAGTCCTTGGTAGAGACAGATTGTACCAGATGTTTAAGCAACGGTCAAATCCGAGATATTGCGAATTGATGGTCTTTGAACTCTGAGCTGCCGTTCCATGACATCCCAAATGTGTTCTATTGGATTGAGATCCGGTGAGTTAGGTGGCCAGGACATTAACTGGAATTCAGCATCATGTTCCTGGAACCACTCCAACACAATTTTAGCCTTGTGACACGGGGCGTTGTCCTGTTGGAACATTCCATTTCCAGCTGGAAAAACAGAGGCTGTGTAAGGGTGCAACTGGTCTGCAATGATGTTCAGATACCCTGTAGCATTCATGGTCTGCTCTACCACAACCACGGGTCCCAGAGATACCCAAGAGAATGTTCCCCAAAGCATAATACCGCTACCACTTACCTGTGTATGACCTACTGTACATTGAGGAAGCAACTGTTCGCCTGGAAGACCGCATATCCTGACACGGCCATCGACGTGATGAATGACAAACCGTGATTCATCTGACCAGGCAACTCTTTCCCACTGATCCATGGACCAGTCATGATATTCCCGGGCCTAGTGTAGGTGCAGTTGTCGATGACGCTTGGTAAGTAAAGGCACACGAATGGGAATTTGCGGAGTAGCCCAACAGTGTGCTCCGATACTATTCTACTTGGGCCTGCATTGTATTGGGTTGTCAGCTGAGCCACTGTCTGGCTCCAGTTTTGCTTCACCTTGCGAGACAGTCTCTGATGACCTTTTTCTTTCATAGCGTGTGGACGCCCAACACTGTTTCGTCTACTGTTGGTTTCACCGTCATTCATCCATTTTGCATAAGTACTAACAACTGTAGATTGCGAACAACCCACAAGGCTATCATCTTATAAACTGCTGAACAAATGATCCATTTTGACCATTTAAACTACAAAATTATAATTAGCTTTAAAATTAATTAAAAATGCAAAACTATATATAATTCATTGACTATAATAACAACTATTTAGTGTCACTAATTATTTCCTGTCCTTAAAAAAATGTTCCAGTATTTATGTCTATTCCATCCTTGCTTTCATTTGGAAAATATATTACTATTTTATCTTGGAAATGTTTCTATTTTTAATAACTATAAGCCTTATGCAAAATCCAGTGTGGAGAAAATTTTAGCACCAGTAAGCTTATCAAGCACACTATTAATTCTGGGAATCGGAAATGAATCAGTCTTAATAACTTGGTTTAATTTGTGAATATCTCTACATAATCTGTTCTTCACGTTTTCACTGCATTTGTAACTCAAAGTTACAGGGGCTGAATATAAACTGTATGATGGTTTAATTAGGTCAGCAAGCAAAAGCTGATCAATTTAATATTTAATTTCAAAGTGATCCTGAGGGGATGCTCTGTAAGGACCTGGTGATACAGGCAATTCTAATGTTAAACTTTTGGGGCTGAAGTTGAATGCTGCCAACATCATACTTATTTTTATCAAAAATATGGTCATAAACACTTAATACATTAGTGTACTTTTATTTATTTATTATTACAGAAGTTCTTGATTCTAGATCACTGGCTTCCATACATCGCAGATGTATGAGATTGAAGCCATAAAAAATTGCAAAAAGATAAAATAATAACAAACTTAAAAACAAGAACATTAAAACACAAATGATAAAATATTAAAAACAATCTCTGGTTGTCAAATGCATGATCTCTCTTGACTCCTGATATTAATTATAGAGGTTTCCATGATGGACCCTTTGCAAGGTGGTCTTTGTACAGAGTGCACAAAGTGCTATTATAGATGTTTATGTGGTATAGGTGTTATACAACAGAATCGTAACTAGAAAAGATGCAACTGCAATGGATTTGAGAAATATTTTCTAGTTTAAGCTTCTTTGCCTGTGATATCCCTCCAACATTCCAGATTGAGTTTATGCTCTCAACTCTTTGTAATAAGCCAGAGTCTACGACAGGCAGTTGCAGTCATGGCTAAAACAATACACCATCTTAGTCACCTTTATTCAGAGCATCAGAGGGTTCCCACTTCATTATAGGTAGGGGACAAATTGAGAGATCAGCCAACAGTAGACATAGAAGTAAAAATCTGCTAAAGAATCTATGTAAACTTTTGGGTAAAAAACCAAAGTAGAAATCTGTCTAAAAATCTGCCTCCAAATAGTATGTATCTTCATTGTGTTTGGGTTTGGTTTTGGAGCGCTACGGTATACTTTTTGCAACACAAGGGCTAGTGAGACCGGGACCTACTGCTTAAAGCTGATTCCGAACGGCTACGACATCCATGCCATAGTGGGATTCGAACCCATGAACTCCGGTTCCAAAGGCCAGCACCCTAACCATTCAGCCGTTTTGTTTGGGAATTTCTTAAATTGGCTGCTAGGGCACTATAAAATTTTAATTGATTAGACCCCCATCTTTGAGGGCGTGAACTGTAACCCAAGTGGTCAGTTTAGATAAGGGGTTAAAACGGGGAAAATAAAGAGATGCAGGTTTTACGAAAACTCCTGAGAATTTTCTTGAAACTTAATGAGGGCTTTCAGCTATAAATTTACATCGGCATGTTTGAACTCTCATATTACAGGAAGTTTCCTGACAGTATATTCCTTAAATGGCCATCTTCAGGGTTTTATAAAAAATCCCTACATTAGTTTACTCTCCCTTACATATTGCATATATATTTATATACACACACACACACATAATATATAAATTTGAACTACAACACTTTAAACAAAGACTTTTTTAGCAATATTTATGGATTAAATTATTTCTAAATATTAAATTATCAAAATTTATACAAGAAAAATAACTTACCTCAGCCCAACTAGCTATTTGATAAGTCCACAAAAATGACAAATTTATCAAGAAAAAAAATTTGCAATTAAAATATTAATTTAAAATATGACATCTATTGATTATAGATACAACTAAGAGTTATTTTAAGGAAATTTAGAGTAAATATATGTATAGGCTAGTTTGATATACATATTTAAGTGTAAAAAATTCAATTTATTGTCAAATATTATATTTATAAACTATGAGAATTCAATAATAATTTCAATGAATTATTGAGCTAAAAAAGAATATGTTGATTGGACATATTAAAAAAAAAAAAAAAAAAAAAAAAAAACAGGACTTTTTGAATTGTTTTTGAATGATGTGGAGATTGGTGTGCCCATCAATGGAGATGCCAGCATAAACAAACATTCCCTTACAGCCAAATCTGTAACTTCTATTCACAAACATAGGATTGTTCCTAATGCCACATTCCCTTTAGATGAAAATACTCCTATTATAAGGATGAACAGAAAAACAGGACTTGTCACAGAAAAGATAAAGCCATTCATTTCTCCTGCAGTCCACTCCCTACCGGTGCAAGTCGAAATTATGGTGCCAGTAACTTATCAAAGGTATCAAAAAAAAAATGCCATTTATATTTCAGTGTTTGAGTTGTTGGTGTTAAATATCAATATTCATTGGTCATAGTTATAGGTCCCTGGGCTTCTGCCTGAATTTCCCATCACTAAAAAGCAGTTCCAGATCCTGGAAATTTCACTTTGTGAAATTCCAGTGGCTTCTGCCACTTCAGCTAGTGCTTATTTAGAGCATACTTTAAAATAAGTAATGAAATGTTAAATTTGAGAATATAAAAACATACTCACAGACATGTAAACAAAATCAAATAGTTAAATTAGATGAAAGTTAGGTAGCAGCTTGATAATAATTTACTGACCAAAATACTGACAGATTTTTAAAAATACTGACCAATTTTAGTGTAGTAATAGATACACATAATTTTTGTATAACTACAACTTCTTTCTTCTGTTATTCTGTTGAAGAGTGAAACATTTCAAATAATCTCCCCTCCTCTCTTACACACTTAGAGGGGAACAATATATATTAAAATATTACATGCAGTAATTATAAAATTGTATAATAAGATTTGCATATGCATGCAATTAAATTCCTTGTATATTATTATAGGAAACTGAAGATAGTATATGGAAACTTACTAATTAGCCAAAATTAATACACAGCAAAATAAGAAAAATATTTTATCCATGGACATACTTTTAGAAATTAAACCACAAAAAAAAAAAAAAACTGCATATTTTCGAAATTAAATACATCATTTCCAGACATTTTTTAGTCATTCGGAATTCTGCCTTTATCTTAAAATACAGCAAAATTAAAATATTCAAATAAAACACAAACACATGCAAAAAAAATTTTTTTTATCAAATACTGATTTTGCTGACCAATTCTGAAAATACCGACATTTACTGATCATTCAGCTTTATTAAACGTTTAGTTAGTAGTAAAGTAGTTCTATGTGAATAATTTTGTAACAACAAGCCACAGTAGCTCAGTCAGTAAAGGCAGCAATCTGGTAATCAGGGCTTCGAACCATAATTTTTTCTGTTCCAATTCAACTAAAAATATATATAGTGGTTCATTTCTGTTTTTATTCCACCAAAAAATAAGTTTTGGGTTCAGTTCCAAATGAATAATTTTTTTATATATATTCTTATTTGTTCTTAGTGAATTATATTCTTATTTGTACTAAAAATATAATTCAATAATAAATAAAAAATGTAATTCTATCAAAATTTAGTAGATTTTATTCTTTTTTTAATTGATGCACTACTGATACAATTACCCAGCATGTCGATAAGAGCAGTGAGCATAGAATGGCGAACATGGACATTGTTATCCATTATCAAATTTGCATTCAACAACTGAATTAAATCTGTCTTGTACAAGTAGTTTCATGCAAAACTGAAACAGAAAAGTACTAGTGAACATCAAAACAGGAAATTGAGAAGCAATGTACGTGTAATGAAGATAAGTATATGGTTGACGGTAAATTAGACAATATTAATAAGTTGGTTACAGTAACAAAATGACTGAAAGTATGTCAAACTGAAATAATCCCAATATTTTTTGGGGTTCAGTTCCAGTTTTTAACCAAATAATGGTTTTGGGTTCATTTCTAGTTTGAAACCCTGCTTGTAATCAGTGGGTAACAAGACTCAGGTTTTAGCCAGATTAAGATTCATCATGTTCATTAATGCTGGTTGGGGCATGTAAAATATGTTTATGGTTACAAAGTCCAAGTTCTCAAACAATATCTCAGAATGTGGTATGCCAAGCCTGGGAATCTTCTTAATTACACAGACCCAGAAGGGGCAATGTTAATTCATAGCAGAATTACTGCTGCTAATCGATGTTTTTTTGGATTTTAGAAATATTTAAAGTCTAAGTACATTAAAAGATTGACTAAAATAATATTGTATAAATGCCTAATAAGACCTGTTTGGGTTTACTCAGCTGAAACCTGGGCATTGACAGAAAGAGACAAGGAAATCCTAGCAGTTTTTGAGAGAAAAATATTGAGAAGTATTTTTGGGGGAATTAATGTAATTGGTATTTGGAGAAGAACACATATTGAATTATACAGAACATATAAAAACCCAGATATAATTAATTTTATTAGCTTACAAAGATTAAAATGGGCCAGACACCTAGTTCGACTTAATGACAATAGATCCACAAAAAAGTTTTTACGGCCAAACCAATAGGAACCCGAATGAGAGGAGCCAAAACTTAGATGGTTAGACTGCATTGAGAAAGACATAAGATCCTTGAAAATTTCAAATTGGAAATCCAGAGCCAAAGATAGGACTGCCTGGTATGGAATTCTAGAGAAGGCTAAGGCCCATCCTGGGCTGTCATGCCACTGAGGAAGGAAGGAAGGAAGAAAGGGCAATGTACTCAGGTAACATTCCTTATGCTACACACACACTCCAAGTGGTACTAAATGAGTAACAACTTTGAAACCATGTTTGGGAAAAAAATATGTATTGCCAGCTGTATTAGGGAAAAAATTTTTTAGAAACTTTTCCATTTATGTCTCTAGCAGTTTTCAAAACAAACAAATGAAAATCCAGCAGTAATTAAGGCTGAAATTTTAGGTATTTATCTGTGTTTAGAGTAATGTAACAGAATGAAGATTACAATAACTGTGTAACTAAACACATTGACACAAAAATGTACTTACTTTTAAGATGTCTCTACTAAAGAATAATGAACATCTCGAATTGAATTTACTTGTTTTACTCTGTTTAGAATATTTTCAGATTTTTCATTTCTTGGTAGAGATACACACCAAATTCAATCCATATTTTATATTTATTTTAAACATTCTGTAAAAAGTAGAAAACCAGATATGTTTCAGTGTGATAAGCAGGAGATATTCTTTACATAGTAAAAATTCAAGCAATACTAAACAAAATGAACACACCAGATTCAAAATCATACTTGCTCTTTTATTGAACATACATTTGTAACAGCATAAATAGGGCCACTTCACATCAAATGTGGCCTAAAGCATTGGAATGCTCTGGTTTTGAATGCAACAGCAGCATGATACAGTCAACTGTTTGGCCTACTCAAATGAAAGCAGCTTCCATTTTAGTTGACAGTTTCTGAATTCTAATATTTAAGAAGCATTATTCCATTTTGATTTTAGCACAAAGAGTAGATTGCTTGCTAGCACCAGTATGCAGGTTATTCACTTCATTCAATAGAACATGGTGAATTTTTATTTCCTATGAGTAATATTCCAAAATCAAATTCATCATTATTTTTTTCACTGAAATTAGGACTGCAGTCATAAAACAGATAATAATGTATTGTGATAATCAAAAGATATTTATGATTATTAAATAACAAAGAATACCTACATTTTAATAAATAATGTAATGAAGCCTTAATTACTGAAAAAAGTAATAGAAATATTCCACACAGCTAAGATGGAAAAGTCAGGATAAGCAATGGAACTTTAAAACAATACAGGTAATAAGAGATCTTAATGTTCATTACACTTCAGTAATGAACATTTATTGCACATGAAAATCATTTAACATACATAATGAAAGAATTATGGAAATCAACATTACGAAATATCACAACCAGCAAACATAAGTTGCTAAACAAGCAATCTACATTATTTAAATAAATATAAAAAAATCATATAATCTATAATATCACAAAATATATTTTTACACAAACAAGAGAAAGCTTCTTCAGGATTATTTTTTCAGGGCAGTACTAAAAGTCTAAATTTTACAATTTTATGTCAAAAGAGGGGGGGGGGATAAGATTTTCCACTAAAGAAAGATAAAACTTAATCCAAATAAAATTTACCAAAAACGAGAAATTTGTAAAAGTGAATACATAAATACTATAGTTTACTGGCATACATAATGAATAAAACTTGCGTTCTAACTTTTAAATCAATGTAACTTATTGGCTCTTGATCCATTATATGGAAATTTTCTTCTTTCTTTAAGGGACAAATATGCAATAACTTATAAAATTTCAATATTTGTCCTGCTTCAAAAACAACCAAAATTCAAATAATTAAAAGCTGAATTTAAAAAATAAAGGAAGCACTTTAACAAATATAAAATTTTAGTCAGTATAGCCAACAAAATTATTAAACCTCTTTACAAAAACAAAATTAAATAAGGAAAACTTGTCTGAATATTTTAAAAACCCTGAATATTCTATGTTTAGTAAATTTACCAAATTCCTACCTAAATTCACTGTCAAAAATTGTAATTTTTAAAACTACACAAAATCACCGACAATTTTTTTTTAATAGTTAGAAGACAAAAATACTATACAAGACCAATAAAATATTATCTTGTCAACAATATCATCGCATAAAACTTAGTCACTAGTTCATCTATTATAAATATATTTTTTTATTTCAGTAAAACACTTTGTAGAAAAAGACAATTGCATTTAAAGCAAGAGAATGTTAGATTTTTGTATACATAGAGATTAAAGGTTTAATGCTGCTACACTCAAAAGTATACAAAAGAGACATTTAACACTATCAAAGGCTAATAAAACATGTAAAAATTGTCTTGTAAAAAAACTGAAAATTCAATAACATACACTCTTAACAGGCAGTCTCAACATAGTCGACTTCATTTAATTTTTAGCTTTTCAAACTAAAATATGAACTGAAATTATGAAAATAATCTAGGGTTGTTGACATTTTTTCTGCAGTCTTGAAACATTGTACAAAAATTAAACATAACCACAGATGTGATGTTTTCCCCTCACTTGACAGATCAAATTTCTTCATATTAAGCTTCAAATTACTATCCTAATATAAATTTACACATCTTTTAAAATAGAATTTGAGGTATTAAATTAAGAGTAAGAGATAATGACCTTGGCACAAAATTAAACTTATCTAGGATTAATAACAAAGGATTATATACATCACAGAACAAAATACAAGTCACAAGTAAAATTCTTTAGATTTACAAAATACATGTGCAATGTTAGAGCCTGAAAAAATAATCCCAATGTTACTTTCATAAACACTTCACAATGTCTTAGTTTACTGCATAATGTTATCCTAATGTTTAAAAAAAAAAGTTCAAATAATTCATAGATATGTTTAGAGTTAATTTCAATTAACGGAATATATACCAATTTACACATCACAAAAATATTTATTCAATAAATAAAAATTTCTTTTTGTTAGAAGCATGAAAATAATTTTGATCCCACAGCATAATATAGTGGTAATCTGTTAATTATATCAAAAGTATATTGTACTAGGTAATCAATATGAAAGCATTGTCCAATAAATGAGAAATAATTACAATTTTTAAACCAACATATGTAAAAAAAACTATTTGATATTTTCAATGGAATACATTAGCAATAGAAGAAGGCATCTTTGCTTTGTGAACCACATTAAGATAAATAATTTGAAAAGAATGCAATAAAAAAATAAGGCTAATTAATTATAACTGATAATTATAAATGTTAAACAAATAGGTATACAAAAGTAGAAATGATCACAGATATTAGGATTTCTATTCTCAAATTACAAATACAATTTACAATATGGAAAAGGTAAAGAGATCCAATTCCATAAATTAGAGTATGAAGTTATACTTTAAACTTTCGTTGCACAAAACAGATCATTCATCTATACCAAAAAAGCATTAAAATTCTTTATAAAATTCAGATTTTAAGCTAAAAAACAATGCATACTCTTTTTATTGGTAGGATTTGTACATAAAAACCAGAAAAATATTTTTGAAAAGAATGTAATTATACTCAGAAATATAAAAGTGCATTCAAATGTACATACTTTATTTTGTACAAAGCTTGGTTTTTTTTCTTTCATTTTATAAAATATTATCGTCTAAAACAATTTCACACACAAAATTATCTTTAAAAACTTAATTTATAATACAATTTATCCATGTATATATATATATATATATATATATATATATCAGATATTATATATAACAATATCAGCTTTTAATAAATTTCTAAATCATCCCTCCTATGTTAACGAAAATATGACTCAATTATTGAACTATGCTTTTATATAAATAACTTAAAGTTGACGAGTATCAAAAAATAATCATGAATAAAAATACAGTTGAGCATTATATCAACTTCGGAAGCATGCCATATTAATGATTAAAATTTTATAATATATAACCATAGTGAATAGCGATAATAAAGCTTCAAAGGGATTAATAAAAATGCTTTCAATAGATCTAGAAAGCAATTTAAAACTGGAATTAGATCTAAAACTAGAAAATACAAAATCTACAATATTATATCTTAAGATTGATTTTAAGAGACATATCTAAAACAGTGGGAGATAGGTCAAAATTCTATTTTTAGTATTCAAAAAGCTACACAAACAATATCTTCTGGAAAAAATAAGACAAGCAACCAACTTTTAGAAAATTATGTTATATTTTGTTATAAGGTGTTAATTTATTTTATGTATAATTGCTTAAAAAAATTATCTGTATTGTTTAACTAAATATCATGAAGAATAATGCCCTTCAATTTTGATGTTTTTTTTTTTTTAATTTTCTAGCTTTAATTCAATTGCAAAAGATGTTAATTTTATGCATGGTTACTTAAAAAATGTGTCTACTTGTATTGTGTTATGTAATATCATGGAGAACATGCCATGCACAGTTTTGGTGTTCTTATAATTTCCTAGCTATAATTCAATAAAAATTTCTTTCACATCTAAATCAAAGATGGTGCAATTCCATTAGGATGTATGTTACTAGAGTTCAACAATCAAATAGCTAAATAAAAGTTAATTCTCTTTTATATTAACTAAAAAAAAATGCCAGCAAATTATTACAATTTCATAAAAAAAAAATTACAAGAAATTTTCAAGTAAATTCAGTAACACAGAAGAAAAGTTGCGAATTTAAGTAAAATAAAGGGTATAACACTAAACATTTAAGGGAAATTTAAAAGAAAAAAAAAAGCTTTAGAAATAATGCTTTTACTGAACTTAAACTAAATGATAAAGTAATAGACACAGAGAATAAGAATTTAACAAATTAAACCTTTGTTTTTTTCAATTATACTACATACACTACTTTCACTTAAGTATGGCACTAAATTTCTTTGCTCTGAATGTTTTAAATATTGATACATCTGCACAACTCCTTTCTTATCCATAATAATTTCTTGTACATCTGTGAGTGTATGAAGTATATACTCACATTTTTATTATTTCTGTATTATCGCAAGATAACAGGCATTAAAAATATTTCATGGAAAATTTGTACACGAAAAATGTCCTTAAATATATAATGAGATGATGAGATTATTTACAGAACAAACAAAACTGCCTTTTTATACAAAACTGTAATGCAAAATATATAAGCTGGAAAGTGTCATGAATATATACTCATAAGCTTACAAGGATTTTAACATTTAATTTTGAAACAACTTTAAGCCCTGTTTTGCAAGATTTTTATATATGGTATCTTTAACCTGTAAACAAACAAAATTTTAGATTACCCTTCTCATTGGAAATAGCTGTCTTCTCCAAACTTGCAAACAATTAAGCATCAAAAGGATTATTTTTCCACATTCAACTATTTATATAATTTCAAAATAAAATAGTTTTAAGTTCAGGAATAAAAAAATACATAAATGAACACAGCAAATATATTTTTAGGAAGAAAAGGTATTATAAAACCTATAAATTTTTACCATGATTATACATTAATCAAATCCTGTAAATATCAAAGTAATAAATTACTAGATGATTAAATTTAGATCTTTTGATCATGCTTTTATGAAGAAAAGATATTTGCAATTGTTAAAATATACAAAAATTATTTGCTAACAATGAAATTTGACTGAGGATATCATTTCAGAATTCATTTTTATGTACAGTTTATAATTTATAGAAACAGGGGAACAAATTTACTATCATGTTTTCATAAGTAATGCATATGAGTAATATTCAAGTATGATAGCAGTGAAAAAATGTATTGTTTCATATAAATAATGCTGAGTGAAAGCAAATGTTTCCTATTTTCCTGAAGCAAACTTGCTGTAGAATAAACGTTTCTAGTTTATAAAATCAAAAGATGGAATTCTGAACAAGGAAAAGTGAGATTCAAAATGTAACAAGAATTAATTTTGATTACATACAAAATAAGTTTAAACTTTGTCTAAAGAAATATCAATTATGCTAAAGTACTCTTGCTTCTGCAAACTGATTTTTTAAGTAAAATTTTATAAATAAAAACTTCAAATGATATTTTACAAAAACTAAATACATATTCTTCATCCAAAATCATATTTAAATATAAATCATTTACATCAGGAGCCAAAATTTTCAACAAACATATTCACAACCATTGCACAAAACTTTGCAACTTAATCACATTGGCTCTCTTCTTAGTCTTAAATACAAGGTTCATTACTATTTTTCAAATGTAAAACCATTTTGAGTTAATATTAATTCAACATGAAACGTAAATAAACAACAATATATTAATTTATCAACACATACAACTAAAGCTAACTTCATAAATCAGCTTTAACGGATTTTACATCCACATATTCATGGATAAAATTAAGAACTAATAAAGTCTCAGATAAAATTCTAAAAAGTAATAAATAAGAGGAGTACAACATTAAATCCATAATTATAAATATTTTGATTGTTTTTCCTGTCTTATAAAACAATATTTTATAACCTATCAATCAACAATTGGAGTAAAAATAAAAATACACAAGTTTATCAATTTTGGAACATTTTAAAATATGTACACAATATAAAATCTAAGGTATCAATGGCAAAGTTATCGGAACAAATATTCCATTCAGATAAAACAAAAATTTTATCAGAAAAATTTTGTACATTTAACAAAAACAAGTCCCCTCCCTTTTTCATACACATAAAAAATTTATAGTAAATAGTTTTAAAATATTGAAAGATTTAGTTGGCATTAATAAACATGTAGAGATAACTTACACACATTATAAATAAGAAATTTGCTGAAAATTTATTTTTTTTTGTGTAACTTTCACACTATTTTATGATTTTTAAAGACCTTACATAAGAAAAAGAAACTATTAGAATTAATTTCATTTAATACCAAGTAATTAAAAAGAATAATGAAAACTTATAATTTAACATAAGATAAAATATTAAAAACCTTTAAAAGTTGCTTTTAACTAATACTCTAAGTCACAAACAGGCAGCAAAATTGTGTTCAAAAGTAAACATAACATACACTAAATATGGCTTTTTAAGAGTAAAGAGCTTTTTTCATAACGACATAGCAGACATGAAGTGGCCCATATTGATTCCCTACTAACACTTTCTACTGATTTTAAGACAAAATTTATAAAAGTAGACTCCAAATTATAAAAGTTACAAAATACAACTATATGACATTAAAAGAAAATCAAAAAGTAAAGATTATCATGCACATAAACATTACAACATTTATTCAAAAAACAAATACTTTAATCAGTTTAATATTATTTACGTTTGTAAAACTTTCTGAATAAAACCTGATTTAATATGTGATGAAAATGACTGACTAAAAGTAAAATTTATCATTCTATAATGAACTTAAGAACAGTACTACCCATATAACAAATTGATTTAAAATAAAACACAAGCATATACTTACTCTTTCCACAGTGGTATGAAATTTACAAAATATATGAATACTTAAACTATAAACATTTAAATCTTATTAATCGATCAAAGTGTTATAAAACTTTTTCCTTTCTAAGAGGAATCATTGTTTTTCCTGCAGTTTTGATTATTAAGGGCATATATCAAATTAGATTCTGGTCTATTTCAATAAAACTATATTTAAAAAAAATTACAGCTTTTATTAAAAAAAAGGTATTTGAAAGTTTTAAATATCTTTATAAAATTTTGACTGGTTTTTTACCCAACAGATTAAATTTAAAATAAGGAAGAGTATTAAAAACTAGCAAAGTACCTAATAAAATTACAGTACAATAACCAAAATAACCATATTTAGCTACATTTATTAACCTTCATAATAAGGAGTCTACTAATTCCAAATAATACAAAATTGTTCTTGATTTTAAAGCAGATATTATATAAATCTTGTTAATTGAAAGGATCAAGTCTCATAAGACCTTTAAATTACATTTATGATTCTTGAGTTTCCAAAAACATTCTATAATCTTTGAGAAAAACATTCTTCAAGTCTCGGTAAACAAATTGAAGTCTTTTGTTCTTGTTACAATTTGAAGTTTCATAAAAAAATTCCCTAAAATTGACACATTAATAGCAACAAATATTTCTATATAATCCAGACATGAAACATTTTTAATAAATGTATTTTTTTTTTTTTCGGAGTGCCAGGCTATCATGGTAACCTGCACAACACTGATAGCCAATGATGTAAGACCCTGATGTATGGAACTCTATAAATAAGAAAATACAGCAAACTATCAGCAAGCGGGTTAACTGTTTCTTTTAAAAAAAATTGCTTCTTGAACGAGTGTATCTGAGTCAGTTTTCAGTCTTGCTTGCAAGGTCTTTGTTTAAAAAGAATATTTTTTTTTTCAATAAGCTAGAATAACTATCCATTTATAGTCAAAATCACAGCACTATAGAGCCTGAAGGCATATACTGATGGTTCCAAGTCACTCTTGTTTTCCCACTTTTCAATTCTGACACTGATACATCAAGTAAATGCAGTTGATAAACATCAAACTATAGAGCATCTTGACACAAAATCACTTGCTGAATTCAAGCAATGTTTTATGGAACTTAACACACAAATGGCAGGTTTCGAAAGTTTTTCAGGAACAAAACACTGACTAAAACATTGCATATATTCTTGTTGTCACATTTCCTTGAGTTTCAAACCATTGGACCCAGTAAAGTCTTCATTCTTTTGTTTTTGCTAAAGGAACTATGCCTCTTCGGTGCTATCAGTATAATACACGACCTTTGAGCTGTCTCCAGTACTTTTATTTACCCCTGAAAAAAAAATAAATTGATTTAATTTGATACTTATAATTTGAGATTAAAGAATCATTCAGAATTTTTCATGAAAACAAATTATATACAAAAAATTAGTTATATTAAACAATGAGTGAGCAATTTAAAAATAAAGATTTCTCCTAAATAAAAGTAAATCTAGAAAAATATGACACTTGTAACTAGCTATTTTTAATTTCATAAACACATATTAAATATATATTTTACATTATATTAAAAAAAAAAGCACTGACATCAAATATTATAAATGTTAATACACAAACACTTATGCTTACCTAATTCATTCTCTATACATTGAAATTCTGAAAAGATATGGAAATAAGTACAAAAAATTTGTAGTATTTACTAATACAAATAATTGCAATATACATTTAAAAGCATTAAAAGTAGAATCAATATGTACTTCCTACACCTTTTATAAATAAATTAGGTTAATAAAACTGAAGGAAAATTTATCACTAATGAATCGAGATGTAATTGATATGTAATACAAATGCCATACACATGTAACAATACATATATAAAATTATTTTAATATGAATAAGAGGTTTTCAGCAAAACTTATCTGATAAATTCACTGATATTTCCCGATAAACTCTGACCAAACTCACAAAATTCCCTGACCAAATGACAATGTCAGCTCAGATAAAATAAATTTAAAAGTGGTACTGAATATTAATAAAAATGACCCTCAAAATCATTGATTCTCAATGGGGCAATACCACCCCCCAAGGAGCAGTGGGACAATGCTGATGGGCAGTGAACTTGTTTTGGGCAGTAGTGGACAATATGAGTATGTTTTGACTTTCAAACTAAATTTTAAAAATACCAAATAAATTACATTAATCATGTAATTTACACAATTTTTACCAATAATAAAATAAACTCACAAACTTATGTGACAGTACCAGAATCAGTAATTTTCACCATCCAAGATGTTCTCATGTGTGAAATTAGGCCAACATTTAAAAAATATTTAATCAACAAAAATTTTGAACATTTTTTGCATGTGTCTCAAAAAAAATTTTTTTGTCTAACTCTATTGAAGAAAATTACTCAAACATTTTGCCTCTTGAGTTCTTATTAATACTTTAAATTACTAGATTTTTACAAAGGGGAAGGGCAATAAACACATTCCAGTTCTGCAAGGGGACAGCAGCTTATAAAAGATTTAGAATCACTGCTCTAAATTATTTTCTTTATTTTATTTTGGACTTTTCCTTGACTTTTGATAGTTGGTATGTGCCTATTTAAAAGACATATGACTTCTCATAGAAAGATATTGGCTTTGCCTTGAGAGGTTAGACTTTTTAAGAGTGGGTCTTCGTAATTCAGAAGCAGGTACTAAACAAAACATCCTCGGGCTTAGGCTGCCACATCCAGAGATATCATTTGTAAACTTGGAGGACACTGCAACCACAAAACTATTTTATGTGCCCTAGCTGCCATTAAAAGGAACACAGATCTTTAGCTAGCTTTAGCCTCAATCCCATAACCCTTAGGTTCAGGGTTGGCAAAAATCCGGGGGGTTTTCAGAAAAAACCAGCCCAGTGGGTTTTTGAGGTTTTTTCAGGGGTTTTGGGGCTTTTTTTTTTTTTAGGTTTTATCAGGATTTTTACTATACTTTAATGGGTTTTAGATGCTTTTTTGGGGATTTGAAGACTATTCAGGTTTTTTGTTATGTAAGAGGACAGGATATATAAATAATTGCATGATTAAAATAAATTTAAAATGTTAA
>CM063508.1:30248723-30251223 GCA_032207245.1 Pardosa pseudoannulata | reverse complement strand
CTGAGGAATGCTCAGAATGAGGAACACTGCTAGTAGACTTTCGCCGTGAATCTTGTTTCCCACATTTACTTTCAGCTAAAGGTAACATAATCCCTTTCTTTCGCTGATTCTGTGCAGTTCGCCACCTGTAAGAATCGGATCTTTTACCCTGATGTTTTTTGCGTTGCTTCTTCTTCACAATCAAAAACCCGGCTTCTTCTACAGTCTGCGAGGACACATCAGCTGTAGAATAAAAATCAGCAGCAAAGCTAGATACTTCAGAAGCAAGCTCATGATTCAAGCTTGCTTCATCTGGTGTATCCAGACTAAAACTTTTTCTCTCAGAAAAGCTATTTTGAACATTACTATTAATGTCAACAGTCTTTTTATTTGAGTGTTCCAGAATGGCTGATTTGGAGCTTTTCAAAGGCTTATCAATCATTGCATTCGATTCATATGACAGGGCATTACATCGTTCATTATCAACACTTTTGTTAGATATTAAGTTTTCGAGGGAATTTGATCGAGATAGTTTCTTTTTAACACCACTAATCATATTTTTATGGCAGTTTTTCATATCCTTTCCAAATCCTTTCTTTTTGTCATTTTCATGAAGCATATTTTTATTTGATAGTATCTGAGCTTGGGAATTACTTTTAACTGACTTGCCTTTCTTATCAGATGAATTGATGAACTGAAGAAGAGAATCAATATCTTCTTGACCTCTATGTCCAGCAATGTTTTCAGACAAAACTCCACCATTTACAGCATTTCTGGAACGTTTATTCTTTCGATTTTTACTTTCAGATACCAAGGAACTATTATTATAATCTAAAATTGTTGTTGTAGACATAATAGATGCCAGACTAGAGCGAGGAGATCTTGAAAAAGGATTTCCATTTATATCGGCAGTTAAGAGTTGCTTGTCACCTGGAAAGAAAAATTTATGAACAAACTTTTAAAAAATTCCTGAAAGAGACAAGTATTAAACATACTAATTTTATCACAAATTAAATTAGATCGATAATTTTTTTTATATTCATTTAAAATACAGAAAAACTTTTAAAAATAAAAAGTTGAAAACATTGTCTTCATGCACAAAGCAATTTTGGGTTTCTTACATTTAAGTTCTAAGGGATAATCCCACATAAAAACAAACCAATAAGGAAAATCAGTCTTATGTTTTATGTTCTATTAGTTTTTTGCTTTGTTGTATTTTTACACTTTCAGTATGAAAACTGCAAAGACTTATTTTTCAACTATTTGTTTAAGAGTTATAAATTTTTGAAATTTCATGATTTTAGTATGGCTTTTTAAACTTTCAGTGGTAGTAACTTGAAAACTATCTGACCTATACAGTTGAAGTTTAAATCATTCTCTTCAAATGCTAAGTTTTAGAATGATAATCCTACAGTACCAGTACCATACAGAAAATAATTTTTTTTTAAATCAACAACTGAGTAATTTTTGTAAAATAATCAGTGTATGATGTTAAGAAGCAATAAAATGAGTATAAAAGTGGGCTTATATGTGTTTAAAACTTTTTCTGATCATGTAGGTCAAGTTTAATTGGTACTACTTTTCAAAAAAATTAATAAATTATCATAATGAAGCTGTAATAGAATTGAAGCTGAGGAATCTTTTATGCCACAATCCATGGTCAAGATATATGTGATGGAATAGGACAGTAAAAAAGCTTGCAGCTAAATTCAGCCTTAAAAATTAAACATACAACCAAATATAGACACCTTTTCAAGTGGAAAGTGAAAAACTTTTTTTTTTTTTTTTTTTTTTTTTTTTTTTTACAAATAATGAAGAATGTTCAAAGAGAGAAGATTTTAAAATCAAGATTTAAGAAAGCTGTAGCAATTGTTGGAACTCAACAATTGCTACAACTACAAAACTTAATACTCGCTATAACAAAAAGCCATACAAAGTTCCAAAGTTAGAAATGACAAGATCAGCCCAAATTTTACATAACAGGAAATATTTATACTAATGTTTATTGTGGGAAAAAGGGCAAGTAATTTATTGTCAAGCAAACATTTTTTCATTAAAATATGTAAATTTATATGGTTTGTCATAAAACAGGTTATTTTAAAATTTCTCCATTTTATATTGTTCTTATATAAGTAACCCTTTAAGCTAAACTGTTCATAATTTTTTTTCTTTTCTTACAAAACTTAATTTTGCAACACATCTTTCTTTGAGATACTGAAGGAGTATCATCATGAAATTTGGCAATAAATGCTGCTACTGAATATATTGAGATTTGTTTTAACTTATTTCTTACTGATTCATTCCTTTTATGATGCAAAATTTAGATTAAATGAAAATAATTTAAATTAAAAGATACTTAGCTTCCTAAGTGTGAACAATATTAACTATCTTGATTACTAAACTTTTAATTGTTAGATATTTAACAAACTAATAAAACCTAACAAATTACACTACTAAAATATTTTATTTGAAAATTAAACTTTATTTACAAGAATGAATAATATGAATCTAAATACAAGTT
>CM063508.1:30221223-30246223 GCA_032207245.1 Pardosa pseudoannulata | reverse complement strand
AATAAGGATAAATAAAATATTGTCCTCATTTCAGACTATCTCAACTATCACTTGAAAATTTATTTCCATCCCATATCTGCATTCTATTCTGATATAATCTTGCATTTTAAATAACAGCATGACTAGAATGAATATAAAACAGTCTATAGTCATAAAACTAAAACAAGACTAAATATAGTTTTTGCTTGAAAGCAAAGTACATTTAGCAGGAAGTTAAAATTATATTTTTTACTTACAAAATTCATAACATTTTAAGAAGCAAATAAGTTATATAAACAATAAACTAAAAGCAGAGATTAAAACACAGTTATACATTAATGCACAAAATGAAATACTTCAAACTCAAATCTATAATTTTTAGTTCAAGTAATTATACACAAATACTTACTCCGGGAGGAAAATGAATCTTCATTTTCTCCAAAATAACCAGATAAGTTAGATAATGGTTTACTCCAATGAGGAGGATAATTTACTTGTCCTCCATTTTGATCATCCAAAGAGGTAGGATATGGGTTAAACTGAAGGGGGGAAAAAACGCATTAACAATCTGTGCAAGCAAAAATAAAATTTCAAAAGCCAAAAATTACTTTCAATTTAAATACTGTACATAATTAAGGCTAAAAGAGGTTAAAAAATTCCACTCATCAACTTACCCAAATAAAAATGAGAGAAATGTTATTCTAGTTCTCAAGATTCATTTAATTTTCTTCTTACAAATTTTTCACTTCTCTACCTATTGATGCTACAAACCTTATTCACAAATCTGATTTAAAGTCATACATAACATGACTATAATTCATACTTATTCTTTAATGATGGACTTAATTTATTAGACTATATAAAGGAGCAAGGTAAGGAGCAATATAAATTACTTTGTTTAAATTAGGGATTTATTTTTTCACACATTTATTATAGTTGCACATTTTTCACACACATTTAATACAGTATTATCTTAGATTAAACAGAATTAAGGAAGTTTTATTAAAGCACAATTAATGAGAAAAAAAAATCATGTAACATCTAAATTTTAAAAGAAAAATTTAGCCAAGTTCAAGTATATTTCTGTGTAAATAAAGGAAATTATATAATATTTAAACAAAAAACATTTTATATAAATGAATTATTGGATCAGAATGCATATTCCTTTTGTTTAAAAAAAATGCAATGAAATTTTTTTCTAACTTAAACTGAACCTTGATAAATTCGAATCATGTTATTTTATAACAGTTTTAAGCTAATGTATCTAAAAGGAGGTATAAAATAAATAAGACTATTTTCCACTCTTACCCTTTTCTCCTCAACTTTTTTTTTAATATATATATTACGCCCACCTGAACTCTTTCAAGCATACAATGCCTTGCAGTCCAATAAGAAATTGCCCCATTAGATGGGGAGAGTCGAAAAGGAACCCAAAGAAATAACATCTTGTAGGACAGGACAAGAAGAAAGGTGATCTCCATGCATTGAGGCTGTAGCATAAAGAACACAGTTCGGTGAATCAGCAAGATCAACTTTGTACAGATAGGCCTGAAGAAAACCATGTCCAGTCTCAAGGCGGAAACAGGCCACACCAATAGCTCTGTGCAAAGTGCCACATATTTACCTATCCAAAAAAGACCATTTTTTTTTCTGAAAGCAGTATCCCTATAATAGCATAGTCGAGCCTTACAAACATGTTCACGGATGGCCTGCTTAACATTTCTTAGAGAGGCACAAGTTATGGGTTAGTGCAGAAAACAGCCCTTTTTAGCAAGCGCGTCAGCATCATTCCCAGGCACATCACAGTGGCTAGGGATCCATTGCAGAATTACCTCCTTTCCTGATTCATTCAAAGAACTAATTTCCTTTTTACACTTGAATTTAATGAGATTAAGTACCCGAGTATTATTAGTTATTGTATGAATGGCAGCCATTGAATCCACAAACAAAACAATTTTTTCTTTATCTGTATTTTCAACCGCTCTAATAGACATACAAATTGCATACAATTCTGCATCGAAGTTATCAGGGTAATGACCAACTGCCTCTCTCAGTTGAAAAATTTGCGAATAAACACAGCTACCTGCCATTCCATCAACTGCTGAGCCATCAGTGTATACATGTGTCCATTGCTCAATGGGATAAATCTCATAAGTAGTATGTAAAGCAAGAGATCTGATCTCTGCCAGAATAGAAGAACTCTTTGCAATAGATCCAACCAAATCAAAAGAAGCCTTTGCGTAGTGCAAAAAGCCAAGAAAAACATTGGGTTCGAAGATAGATTCTCTATTTCAAGGAAGTCCCATTTTGCTTGATCGTTGATTGATAGCCGTAACGAAAGTGCACCATGTCCTTAATCTTGGCCTAACTAGAAGATAATTCGGGCAGAAAGAACCTTTGCAGAGAAATCTCTTGCCCTGAGACAGGGCAGCTATCAACCATCTATCTGCTAGACTGAGTAGATTCCATAGCAGCAATTAAGTGTTGAAAAAGCTCCACCAGTAATAAGCCTTAGTGCACGATTTTGGGTTTTATTCAGTGTTGACAAGGTGCTATTCGAAGCAGAAATAAGAAGTTCTGCACTGTAATCTATGACTGGGTGTATGTATGAGGTGTAAGTAGTGGTGAGTAAGTCCTGCGATGACCCTCACTTCATTCCAGCAATTTGTTTCAAGAGACCTAGTCGCACTGACACTTTTTCAGTTTCACTTTAATTATTTAATTTAACATACATAACAAATATATATTTTTAAATTTATGATACCTGAAAAGAAAAAGAAAAATGACCTAACCTTAGAAGGAAATAATATTCTTATAATTTAAATTGGTGAAATTTTGGAAAATCCCCAATACTTGTGGAATTACCCCAACAATTCTTTAATTTTCAAGATGAGTGGCCATCCTAAAACTATTTCTAATTTTAAGCGGTAAAATAAAAGTTTATGTCAAGAATTTTTTTGTTTAATATCAAAATAAAATTATTAAAAGCAAAGCATTTAAAATCATCTAAAGCATTTAGAATTGTCTTTTAAGCCAATAAATGAATTAAATTACCAGTTACCATTTCAAATCTGAGAAACATTTAATTACACTGATATAAATAAACTTAAAAGGCTTAATATAATTTAGATAGATGAATAATAACTTACAAAAATTTCACGATATTAATATATCAGACAAAATTACAATAAGCATAAAATATCAAAATACCTGGATAGAGCAATTAGTTCCATCAACATCACTAGAATCTATATAAAATTTACTACTCCTTTGCTGTAGACTATTTTTAGGTTTTTCAACAGTTCGAACAAGCTTTTCGTCTTTAGAAGACAGTTTGTCAGACTTTATCTCTTCCATTTCTATTTCTACTGGACTACCTGAAATACTTTTTTCTTTGCTTTCAGGTCTTGGTTCGTCAGGCAGCGGAATGTCACACTCATTAATTAGAGACTCATAAGGCAAAGTACTGTTTTGAACAAGGGAATCATATTTACGTTTATGACCAGAATCTCCATGTGAAGGACCTGAGTTATCAGATATTTTAGAATTATACTTAACAGAACCAGATTTGTTTGACTGATTCTTGGAATTATTTGATTGCTTATTTGACTTTTTTGTAGCTTTCACAGTGAGAGGGTCAGAGATAACATTAGCAGCTTCTTCAGATGATGATGAAAGAGTTCGCTGTGCTTTATAAGACTTTTTAGTTTTTGAATCCGTACTGAGTAGATCTTGTAATGACTCAGACTGCTGTATATCTTTATCAGAATTCAGTGCACTTTTAGGATCCTCCCGGTTTCTGCTTAATTTTTTCTTATCTTCAAAAGTTCTGTGATTAGATGAGTTGGATGGGTCACATAAGTTCTTGTATTTGTAATCTGAATGCTTCCCACCTTTGGGTTTTTCATGTGTTTCAGACAGTTCTTTATATAAGGCTTGATAAACATCACTTTTTTCAGAATTCTTTCGTTTGAATGTAACAAGATCTTCTAATAAATCTTGAAATGCATTTTCTGACATATTGTGCAACTGTTCCTTGGTTTTGTCAATTAACTAAAAAGTAAAAAAAAAAATTAAAATATATCTAATTACAATGCTTTAAGTTTTTAATTAGAAAGTTAAATCACATTTAAGAATAGTATTTAGTAGAAAAATAAGATTTCTTAAAGCTTGAAATTTTGATATATATATTTCAATTTTACATGCATATATTTTTGTGAGTACATATTTCTGTACAAATATTTTGATAGTCCTTATTGAGAGATTAGACTTTAAAGTTAATATCTACCCATATGGAATAATTTGGAAAAACCTGGTTTTATTGGTTTAACCATCACAAACCCACATTTGTGATTTACAAACTGGGTTGTTTTAGGTAACTTAAATTACTTCAACATAAATATTGCATAATATAAATTTATAATTTTTCAATAAAATCAGGTTTAACAGCTCTTTATCACTAGCATAATTGCATAGAATATGCAGTAGCTGATGCATGTCTGTCATGTTATTAAAAAATAGTTATACCTATTTGCTGCTGAACATGTTCATAATTAATGAGTATGTACACTTTTCTTGTAGGAGAATTTTAAAAAGATGAATACATACATTTTATTATTTAACAATTGTAATAAAAATTTAGATATAAATGAATGGAAATGACTTTCTTGCTATAGTATTTTATATGGAATAATAAAAATTCAGTCAATCTAGACTGAAAGATGTTTAATTTTTTCCCCCTTGGAAATGAAGACTTATTTAACTTTATTGTTTTTATCAACCAAGGTATAGATAATTTTTTGCACCCAACTAACACCGAATAAATGAACATCAAGTTTTAGGTTTGGTTTGGAGCACTACGGTCTACTTTTTGCAACACGAGGGCTAATGAGACCAGGAGCCGCTGCTTAAAGCCGATTCCGAACGGCTACAAACAACCATGCCACAGTGGGGTTTTGAACCCACAAACTCCGGTTCTGAAGGCCAGCACCCTATAACCATTTGACCATCGCTTGGCGAACATCAAGTTTTATTAATTTAGATTAACTACAATACACTGATATATACAAATAAAATTTCTATTAAAAAATAATACCTTACATGTATTAAGTTTATCCTGATCGAAAGTACAAAATTTCCTTAAGGAGAATATTCATCAAAATTTAATTTAGCTCTGGTAATGACTATGATTATCAATTGCCTCAAAATAAAGTCATGAATTTACTACAATAAATTTTGAAAAAAACCACATTGCCAGAAGGTTAGGAGGGGGGGGTTATGTCAGCATGCCTGAAAAATAAGGAGAGGAAGAAGCAAGGAGACTGAACACTCAGGTAAATGCTGAGAATATACAAATTTAACTGGGTTAACTGTAAAATATTTTACATCTTATAAACTAAGAAATTAAAGATTTTACCATAAAAACATTTCTTAAATTTGTCTTAAATTTATTTTTTAAGTTCATAAGTTGCATAGCCATAATAAACTTCCATGGTTACAAAAGACATGCAAAATGTAAACAACTATGAATTATTAAGCTTCATTGGTATTGTTCAGTTTGTCTCAAATTTAAAAATACATAACCTTTATTTTCTTCTTTTGTCAAATGCATTTCTAAACTCATTACTTATTTACAACAGAAAAATCACCAGTTCTGTTATATTATGCTACCTTAAAACATGTATTTTCTTGCATCATAGCATGAATAAATAAACAGCAATATAAAGCAATTACACTGCAAAAAAAGCAAACATACTCTATTTAGAACATTTATCTTTTTAAAAATATTTTAATTTTAAGCCATATTAGAACAAATTCATTTCAGTACAACAGTATTACAGAATATGTTCAAAATTCAAAGTATCAGGGAATCAAAATTTAAATTCAATTAGATTATACAAAAAGGGGAGTTATTGCATAGAAAACTTCATGCCATTTAATACATAAATTACTTGCTTTTGTACAAATTTATATGGAACTTACATCAATATTAAGAGTTATGTACTAGCTGAAATATGCTATTTCACTTTAAATACATATCTTGGTACCTAAATCTTAAAATGATGCAACAGATAATAGAATATAACAAATTTCACATAAGAAAAAATAAATCATTACTTAAATCCAAAAATACTGCAATAATCTAAAAACTTAAAAATTTACAGGATAAACCTTAAAGGTAAACAATACTTTAATCATTTATGATTTTAAACAAAACTATAACTTAAGATAGCTCATAAAAAGTTGAGATAATAAAAATTATGCATAATATAAAACTTTATAATCATAACAGTAAACTCAAGTATTTTTGATTAGTTCTGGTAAATAAAACTGATAATCCATGCTACTATGAAAACATTAACTTTAATAAAACTTCAGTTTTTAACAATTATGCAGTGATTAAATTACTGAAACCATTCCAAACTTAAAATCCTTTAAATATATTAAATTACGAATTCAAACTATGTAGTTTTGATTTAATATTTTAACTAAAATATATAAAATTATTAATTTACCAACTGCCTAACAAATTAGATATTTTTTACAGTTATATTCTATGATAATAACTCAAAAGAAACCACACTGAAAAAAGATACTGGACAATTTTTTATTGTTTGACATGACATGCTCTAGTTATATATGTAGATATATATTTTACCCATATGCACCTATATACATACAGACATGTGTGTGTGTCTGAATATAAATTATACATTGAATTGATAGCTACTTGCAATAAATATATAACAGCTGCACAATATCCAAAAGCATTATGAAAAGCATAATTTCAGATTAAGTTTCAATGTTTACAAATGAATATACTTAAATTTATAGATGTTAAGTAATAAAACAAAGCATTTAATATTTAAAAACTGAGCAAATATAAAAGTCGTTTTAATTTGAAAATTTTGCAGTTATTTTACTAAAGATTTGTTTTAAAAATAAAATATGCGAAAAAAAAAAGAATTGCATTGTAAACAGAAAATTATAAAACTAAGTTTCTATACACATAGTTGACAACGTAAGTTACGTCAATTCATTTGCCAAATAACGTAACTAAACAAGTTAAAAATAAACCTCACAAAGTACAACTCTATACATATACAAAAATGTATCGGCACTTTGGCACTACGGGGATACAATATTACTACAAACCTAGTACAAAATTCTACACTAAAAGTAATTTGTGTCTATTGGTATCAATAAACGATATTTGTTTTTGCAAGAACAAACAAAACCATAGCAAACTGAAATATTTACACATGTACATGTGTATGAAACTAAATCCGAAATTTAAAGAGATCTCCATTACTGTCAAGAAACAAATAAGAGAAATATACGAGAAAGATAAAATATTTATTCGCTGACTTCGTTTACAGTTAAGACTGCAGTCGAAATAAAACTTGCAGAATAAAATACAGTAAAACTTATCAAAATTTCAGTCTTGTAGGGGTGTCACAACAATGATGGATAAGCCCAGAATATGCAGATTTAATATAACAAAGGAATGAATAAAGTATTATACAATATACCTCGTTTGATAATTTATTACGGCCAGCAGCTTCTCCGAGAAAAATATTCGACTGTACTGTATCTTTTGAGAAAGAGGCTTTCTCTTCCACCTCTGAACATGCTGCCATCTTGAAAACTACGGAACTGATTTATTATTGCCATCTCAAAGTAACTAACTACATACAAAATACAGAATCTCACTATTTTTCAGAATTATTTAATTCTAAATTTATTTATTTGCACTTTTTAGGTCAAAATTAGATACCTCTTAATATGTAAACTAAAAAAAACTCACATAGTTTTCTTTTTTTTTACTCGCCAAAAGGCAAATCATAGACGAAAGGAAGTTTTTAGTCATCTATATTACTTCAGTTTAATCAAAGTAATGAAATAAAAGATTGAGTTACGTTGATCTTCTAATCTAATAAAAGTACGTTTATATCTATTTTTATCTTTTGACATGTTCCGCTAAAATAGGCTGAGATTAATAGAAGACTAATAGTTTCATTAACTTACTAACAAAGCCTTCAAACTATAGGTAAACAAATAATGATTGCATAATTGGGAGCATTTGAAATGTCTTACTTTTAATGAAAGTGGAAAACACAAAAAAAAATTTATTCTTTATACAAGTGCAAATCTATGAATGCCTCCCCTGATTTTATTGTGTACTGGGTGGTCTTACATTAGAGAAAATTTTTTCCTCACCTCCCCTTGTTTATATGAATAAAGTTTTTTCGTCCTGTGGACTTGACTAACCTTTGATTATACATATGATACATAATTATTATAAATAATCACCAATTAAATCTAACCAAAAGGAATAAAGCAAGCCTTTATTTAGGGGAAATGATCTTATAGTAATTAATCCTGAAGATAGATATTCGATTATTTAAAAAAAAATTCTAACAAAACATACATGTAGAAAAACCAATGCTTCAAAGCTCGATTTTGATTAGTGGTGGCTCTATTTTCAGTATCGCTTAAAATTTAACACATTGCTTCACAATATCACTTAGTTTGGCCTCTGGTCTTCAACCTAATTTGCCCCCTCCCCTTATATCGAGTCCTGTTTTCTATTGAGGGAAAAATGAAGGGAGAAGCTTAGGAATTTTAAGATATCCCCATTCATACCTTAAAATTTTCAAGGAAGGAAAGGGTCATTAAAAAACAGATGCATTGTTGTGTTTTTAATGTCACTTGGACGAGTCAAGGTCGTTAGCTGAAGAATGTTCAATGTAAGGCGAAGGGTTGTACCTTTTGTTCTTTGATCAGCACTAGGATGAAAGAATAACTTTAGCATAAAGTAGGTCCTCATAATTTGGAACCAACTAGAAGACCTCCAGCCTACTCTTAACACCCCCTGTAGTATGTTTGAACAGTAATGACATTGTATCGTGCCTACTTTATGTCCTCCAATCGCTATTAGCGAACACGACAGTTTGGAGCCAGCTCGAGTCTCGAACTTACAGTCCTCCGGCTTTTAGTTGACAACTGAGCTCCATGCATATTTTATCAAACATAAACAAAATGAATTCTTAACGCAACGGTATTTTAAACTTTTAAGCAACACCGGTTTAATAAAGCACAGAAAGAGAAAATATGCAGACAGCTGTTTCGCTGCTTTGGGTGAATAGTATTCTTAATGCGAAAGAACTCAGTGGTTTATAAAAGTAGACTGAGATTTCACTGAGTTTCTGTGTCCCAACTAAGCTGATCCCGTCACATTACGGCACAAACGCTTTGCCTTCTGATATAATTTTAAAATTATCTGTAATCTGTAACAGTCATTTATTCCCTTGTTCCAATCAGTAGAATGGCTTATAATAATTAGTGAACAGGATAGCATAAATACTATGTGTCCGAATATAAGAAAATCATAAAATCAGAATTTTTGCGTTCACACTAATGCCCTTCAGTAAAAATTTATGAACGTTTTAACGAGTAAACCGGAAGTGGAATTTAAACAACAGGAAGCACTGAGTTGTGGTTTAATAAAGGCACAAGTATCAAATGCAATGATTTGATTTACAATTATATCAAATTTTTACGCAATATGCAATAACGGTATTCTATTAATGGTAACGGTATTCTATCAACGATATTCCGTTACGAAAGGGTTTTCATAAGAAAAGCTAAAAAATAAAAAGGTAATACCGGGTGATCAAAAAGTCCGCATAAACTTCAAAAGTTCATAATAACCGGAAATTAACCAAAATAAAAAACAGTTTGCAGGATCAGTATTACTAGGGCATAGGATTTTTTAAAACAGAAAAAAAAACCCTCAAAAAAGTCGATAGAGGGCGCGGATGTACACAAATCAAAGAAAAAGAAACGCAAATAACAAACAGAATGCCTCCAGATCATTTATTACAACAGTATGTGTTCTATATGACCACCACCACAAGTGATAACACACTGCAGGCGAGTCACAAATCCAGTAACGGTAGAGTGCAGCAGTTCCGGTTGTATGCAATACACCTCTCGGCTGATAGCATCTTTCACTTCAGAGAGACTGTATGGATTGGATTGATACATCCGTGATTTCAAATATCCCCACAACCAAAAGTTTGCCTGGGTCAAATCTGGAGACCGAGTAGGCCATGGGAATCTGAAACGGCTGCTAATGATTTTGTCTTTCCCGAATGTCTGGATCAGGAAATCCTTGACCAAATTAGCAAAGTGACTAGTTGCTCCATCTTGACTAAACGTGACGAATTTCATCCAAAGCTGACATGACATTATCGCGCAGAAATGTTAAACAACGCTGCGCATTCACCGTATCCGTTTTCCACACATTTACTGTCCACTCCGTTTCAAATAAGGTTCCTATGAGGAACGATCCTGTGAATCCACACAAAACTGTCACTTTTGGGGAATGCAAAGGGTTTCTGCGTATTTTCACGTGGATTAGACGTTGCCCACATGCGACAGTTATGAGTATTAACATCGCCATGAAGCGAAAAATGAGCTTCATCTGTCCACAAGATGTTAAAGACCCAGGTGGCATTCGATTTTGGAGAAAACACACCTCGTGAATGCTTCCACCTATACGGTATCCGCTGGTAAAAGTTGATGGCAGGACTGCAGTCTGTATGTATACAGATCAAGGATTCCATGAAGAATATTGAGTACCGAGGATGGTAGCAAGCCCAACCGTCTGGCAGCGTCACGAGCACTGCTCGTTCCTGCAGCTGATTCGGACGCTAATGCTTCAATTTCGGCTGCAACAAGAGGCGAACGTGCCTCATTTAAACATGGTCGTCCGGTTCTTACACGATCCTCCAACGTTCCAGTTTCCTCAAACCACTGAACAAGCTTTATGAGGCCTGTCACTGTTAAAGGCCCCTTTTCACTCCTAACATTCTTCTGAATTCGGAACTTACTCAAGGCAGTGGTCGCTGATTCCTGGTTGACGTAAAACAACTTCACCAACAAAGCTTTATACTTCTCAATCAGCATCCTTGTTCGCATACATGGTTTACAGCGATGAACTGGTTGTGTATTTATAGGAGCGCAAGTTCTTATAACAGTCTCATTTGCATATTTCCATCGAAGTCGCTCGTTCCAGCGCCATCTGTCGGCTGTTTTTGAGTTACTGTTTTTTTCTGTTTAAAAAAAATCCCATGCCCTAGCGATACTAACCCTGCAAACCGTTTTTTATTTTGGTTATTTTTCCGGTTATTATGAATTTTTAAAGTTTATACGGACTTTTTGATCACCCGGTATTATTCTTTTCTGTCTTCGACTTAAAATAATTAGGTTTCAGCTATTTCAAAGAAGCTATACGATTTCGTTTAACATACTTATATTTCCAAATAGCAATTTAGTTCATTGATGGCAAATAAGAAGAAAATAAAAGTGAGGTAATAGTGGATAACCTTGGACAAAAGTGTGAATGTTCATCTTTAAATTTGCTGCCAACATTCCAGTTTTAAAATTAGTACATTTTTACCAGCTTTCAATTTCTGACTAAAATTCGTACGTTTTTTAAATCATCCATACAATCCTATAATCATCTGTAAATTCGTACACTGCATGGGAAAATCGCACAAGTTGGGAGCTGTAAATATGTAATAATCTAAATGCTATTGGAAGCTTTATCAGTCTGTTTTTAATTACCATTTTTAAAGCTGTAGTTATTAATTCCACAAACCTTTTTATGATATGGAAAAATAAATGGAATCTTACTGTAAGATTATTTCTTCACTGCTTCTTTTTTATATTTTGTCAGACTATTGAATTTGTAACAGCATAATTAAATTACATAGATATTTTAAACACAGAACTAATTTAAATGTAAATAATTCATTTAAAAGTAACTCAGAAATATTTTAATAATTGTAGAATTTAAGTTTTAATTATCGTACAGCTATTTCTGTTTTGATGTTGGCAACAATCATTATTATTTCATAAATTTGAAAACCGAAGCAGGAAAGGGTTACGAGAGTTGAAAATAAATAAGTTGTATTTGATTTTAGGGTTTTATATCTGATTTATTTATTAGGGTTATGATTTTCTTATTTTAATTAAACATCGCTAAATTAGCTTTTACTTGCGACTTTCACTGCTTTTTCAACTGAAAAACTATAAATTAATTATTGGAATGGATACTTTTCGAAACTATATATATGGCTTGACCTAAAAAATTGTTCTCATTATGCTACAAGAAAGTTCTTAAAAGCATTACACATGGCTGATTAAATCTAAAAAAATATTATCTTTTATTCTTTGCCCCAGGTAACTTTCCTTTTATCGTTATATTTCTAATGATTTCTTTTTTAACTGATTATTTGTAACCGAATCGGTTTTCTTCTGTTATTTTGATAATTCGACAGCCACCTTCTGTGTAAAGATTTTCATCTCATCTGTTTATCTGCTGAAACGTATTGTGTATTCTTATCATGTTTTCTCATTCATAGATTTATTTATACGTTAGATAAAAATAAAGTTCCGATTTGAGATGGAATGATTTTTGCAGTAACATTTATAAAACATAAAGAATCCATTTCTTCGACCGAAGAAATTTTTAGGAAAACATGAACACAATGTAATGGCTTTTTGTCGTATACACCGGGGGGGGGGTACCTTTAACCTTTTCTGTCATTTACAAATCAATTAAATAGTGGGTTTTTAATAAACTTATTTAGGTAGTTTTTATATGATATAAATCATATACCTCTACTTGATAAAGAGAAAAAAATAATTTTTATTTTATATTTATAAATAAGTAAGATTAGATCTTTTTAATAAATGAACTTATTGCGCAATGTGAAGGTGAAGGGTATATTTATTACATATTTATTATGTATTTATATATTTATATATTTATTACATACTTATTTTTATAATTATATATTATATATATATTATATATTTATTACATATTTATTTTTATAATTATTTATATTTATGTATATGTTTATTGTCTATTTATTTTATATTTATTTATTTATATACATTATATTAATTATATATAATATATTAATATATTTATTACATATTTATTTTTGTAGGTTTGTTAGTTGAAAATTCGTGTATAATGTCATAAAATTTATTTTATTTATAATTTCTTGTTCTATGATTAATATTGCTAAATTATTACTTTGGTAAAAAACTGTAAAATTTTAAGAATTGTCGTGGAATTATTGAGTATATTTTTAAGTAATAACCACAATATGTTTATTAAATTTTCAATCTTTATCCTAATTTTTTGATTTATATATAACTTTTTGGATATATTTTGGTTTCAATTTAAAGATAAATGTATCAATATATTTTTATCCTAATTTTTCATATATGAGCATATTCTTTATTTTTATGATGAGTGTATATTTTGTTTTATTTGGTGTAGTATATTTAAAACCTTTAATTTTAATATTATTTAATATTGTAAATTTTATTTTTCTATGTATTATAAACTAAAGAATGTAATTAAATATGTATAGTATAAAATTATTTTAAATTAATTTTATTAGAAATATAGTAATTAAAACTTGATTTTATATATATATATATATATATATATATATATATATATATATATATATATATATATATATATATATATATATATATATATATATTGATATTTTTTCAGAAAACAAATATCATGTGCCTCCCTTAATTTAATACCTTTGTGTGTGTGTGTATGTGTGTAGTTGGAAATTGCCAAATTTACGAAACGGTTATACTAAAACTATTTTTATAGGGTTAGAACTAAAAATTTGAAACCCTTAAAAATATGTAATTAATATTATTAATTTTACACATCTAATAATGATTAAAAGTAACAAGGATTATTAACTCCGACAACTTTTTATTTTCCCGTTATCAATGCTTTTAATTTCAACATTTTATTTTACTTTTCCGGCTACAATAAATATCAAAATTTAAAATTTTCTTTTTGGACTAATAGATAAAAAAATTCAACCTCCAAACATGTGCTTCCCTATGCGAACCGCTTCCTTCCATAGGTAAGCCACTGAGTATACTGAATTGCCAAATATCCAATAGTCGTCAAATATTCCTTGGGTTCAAATCTTATTGATATCATAGATTTTCAAACACAAGTTCCAGTCAAATGAGTTCTTGTTTAGCGTCCAAATTTACCGTGTCGGATGAGGACTGAAGTAGCAGCGCGCTGCCTTTCGATACTGAAGTTTATGGGTTCGAATAATACTACTAGTACTTGAGGGGAAAATCACACTATCAATGAATGGATCCTGTCATTGATTTTGATTGGAAAGTTAAGATTAAAAATTTAAGGAAATTTAGTTGTAATTTTTGATATATTACGAATATAAATATACATTGCCTTTGTTTTATTTGCTTATATGGATAATTCGTCACCTTGAAAAGGAGAGCAGAAGTAAGGGGTACATTCTTCATCATGAGTTAATCTAAAGTCCTATGAACATCCAACTTCGCTGATAAACGATTTTATTGGTTTATTAGAGATTAGATTGCTTCATAGGTACGCTTGCACTTGCAATAGCATATATTAATGAGTATATATCATTTTATGACTTACCTGTGTTAGGTTGTTGTGCTAATGCCACTTGAACGAGCCCCACGAATTAAAACCAAAAAGGTACTCCTTTCGTTTGACGAGTACCGCTAGGGTGAAATAACGTCTTAGCTCAAGTGAGTAATACTTAAGAATAGGGTGCCCCTTGGCAAACTTGGCGAAATTATTGGCGATGTTTACTAAAACACAAAGGTAATCCATCCAAACACATTGTATTTTTTATTGTTATGGTGACTTTAATCAATGCACATTGCGCCATCGTAATAGAATTATATACTCTTACTTAATTAAACAAAACGACTTGGACACGGATAATTATATTTATGGGCAATTAATCCCTTAACAGTTTACAAAGGCAACAGCTCCAAATTATTAAAAATCCACCATAGTGAAACATTAATGGCTTGCTATATCTAATGTTTTAAGCACTGAGCGCTTTTAATATATAAGAAAAAATTTACACAAGAAGAGCTGGATGCAAATATCATATAAATTATAATATAGATACAGATTGTTTGGACATGACGAGATCAGGAGAAAATGTTAGGCGACCATAATTAAATCATTGTCGCCAAGTTGGCGGGGGTACCCTGTTCTTTAGTCAATCCGCTCAAGTGGATGCTCGTAATTTTAATGTAGGTACCAAGCTGAAGGCAAGTAGCAAGCCAAGCTTCACCTTCCACCTTCAGAGGTATCGTTTGAGAATTTTGAGGATATTGCGTCTACGAACATGTTTTACGTGCCCCAGTCACAGCTAACTTCGCCGGCTGTATCCCAGTATACGGTATGCTATTTTGGCGATTTTTTTGGCGCCATTTCTCGGGCGATACTTATTTTCTCCTTGTCAACTTCACCCTTTCTCTCCCTTTAAAAGATGGTAACCTCGTTCTCTCCTTTGGTTTGTGTGCGTTATCGGATCCTCTTTGGAGTAACTTGCGCAATAAATGATGTGATATCATGATGATCTAATTCTTGTTTGATCCAATTATATTAAAAGTTGTAGGAGGTAAGTTGGAATTTCAACACTTTTTGCCGTTAATTTAACGGTTTTGCAGCTTGCTACATTTCAATCTGTTTTTCACCAGTGGAGTGGTTAAGTTCTGCATTCTCTTCAATCGTATTTATTTCAAAAATTTTATTTGTTCTAATTTTATAGTATTTAAATTTCTTAATTAGTATTTGTTTTTTAAAATTTTAAGTATAATGGCTTTTTTGTCCCGCTGAGTGTTAGGCTTAGGTACTTGGCGTGTGCTTCGCGGAGTCGTGTTTCGCCAATACTCGCCAAAAACAAGATGGCGGACAAGGAGCGTACCGTTCACTGGAAATTAACCAATGCCAATATAGAACATGGTTTCTCTGTAAATTCAGAACGCTTATTAAAAAACCAGATAGAAGAATCCATAATTTCCGAACAATACTTGATGCATTTAAATAAAGTGTTTTTTCGGCTGTGTCTTACATTTGTTTGAGTGTCTTTACTCTTTAAAAAAACGTAACATTTAAATTCTAATGAAGAATCTACATTATAAAACAGAAGACATGGATAGTAATTAAAAAACACTAAATTTAATAAATACCCAATAAACTGCTTATTTATCAACTCATGTTTTATTATCCAAAGTGGTAATGAGAATAATGAATTACGCGATGTACTTATTCGTCAGTTTTGTCAAAATATAAGAACCCTACTAATTTTGAGACAAATTGTTGCCAGAACCAAAAAAATATAATCAATTTAGCCTCAAATAAATTATATAAAATAATAAAACAAAGGCTGCTACCATGCGTCACAGGCAACTTCCTCGTCATAATGATGTCTAAGAGGGAAATTTATGGTACCAAATTCCTATCTCCGGTGACATCTGGTGTCATTATGTCGCAGAAGTCGCCTGTGATACATCTCCTCAGTGATATGGTTGCACTTTAATTCAGAATTTCCAAAAAAGAGCTTCGTAAAATTTTGGACGGTGGCACGAAGAACTCGTACTAAATGAGCCTTAGGTGGTACCGTTTACGAAAAGTTGTGTTTACGTACATTCATACTGAGTATTTTATGCATTAGGTATTCTCAGGTAAGGAAAGAATCCAATAAGGTGAGATGTATTTCTGCTGTTAATAAAAATTCAAGATCTGCTTTAATATTTGAAAACAGCGTAATACTACTGATCCAAGAGTGCAATTAACTACCAGCCTCTTTTCAAAATTCATGTAAATTTTTTGCAAAGTTTCCGTACTCACAATAATATGAAAGTGTATCATTGAAGCCTTGAGCTATGTTTATGGTACTGTATGTTACAGATATACTACAAGAGAAACTCCTTTATGACACGACTATGAAATTCTGATAAATGAGACCTTGAATTATATCAGTTGTATTGTGTTACTGATTATTGCGTTCGAAGTGTCAATTATTGCCAGTACTATGACATCCAGGTATTAGAGGTCAGCAAATGAGATTTTCAGTTATTTCATCTATATAGTGTAGTCAGGTTTGGGGTGCTACCATATTGCGGTCGACTTATGTCACAGGCACCTTTTGCGTCATAATGATGCCACAGAGGGACATTTATGGTTCCCATTTCCCATCTCTGGTGATGCCATTTTGGCATATAAGTCGCCTGTGACATATCTCGACAGCAATATGGCACCAGCCTGAGCTTGTTTAATCGTACAGTTATGAAAATTAAATAAGAGCCAATAAATGAGATTCATAACCCTGAATATTCCACGATGGTACATCTCCATGAAACACCTAGAATTAATGGTTTGTACAACGTTATCCCCACTTATCTATCAGGGTCGTTGGTTGATTTGAAGCGATAGGTCAATATAAGGTAATTTCATGCAGTAGGGTACATCTCAGTTATGTCTGGGTCTCGTTTCAATCAAAAGGGCAACATATTAGTTGCCTATGCTACGTTAGCATGAATATGAACGTGAAAGGTATTACAGTAGTTCATGATGTTGTGTGAAATCATTCTATTGTTCTTTTTTGAAGCTCTTTTAAACTAAGATTTATCTCTTGAAGCTGATTCCAAATGACTACAATCATTCATGACAAACTATAACCATTACTTTCCTAACTGTTTGAGATATGTTAACGAATCTATGCCTACTCCTCATATTCCTCTATACAAATGATATAAATTTGAACTCTGTCCAAAATATATAATATCAGATATCCGTGCAATTTTCCATCAAGTGACAGAATACAGCCCAATAACACCCAATACATATTGAGATCGTATGTGAAAGCGTGTATCATTACCAGTATCAGCTGTTTGATGTAAGTTGTCTCAGATTATGGCTCGAGATAGCGTGGTATTTAGAGTGATATAATCGTGTAGTGGCTGGTTCAAATCGAGTAAGCATTGGAAATCTCTCTCTATATAAGTGGATAATGGTCAGGATAGATCGAAAAGTCTTTTCGACTCGAAATATCCACCCTCCAAAGAATGATCAAAATTGCGGGAAATCTCCTCAGTGATATCCTGAACCTTTTACCAAGGCATATGGTACATCATGAGTTATCAAATCAAACTTCAACTATCGTTAGGGAGACCGACGCCTTAAGTTTTTGCCCATCCTCCGACCTTTTACTTCACATTGTAATACTGTAATTTATTTTGTTTTATCTACATACTGAGCAGGGATTACAGACACAATACACAAGGGACTGATTACTCATTACAATTCTATGTGAGATTTTTTATTTAAGTGTGGTTACATATTATCAATTTGCACAGTCGATATAGACAGCACATGATATTTAACTACTAAGTAAAAATCAACTAGGCACTTCTACAGAGAGCGACCATTAACTGCAACTTGCAACTAGTGTTATATAGTTTTTAAATCACTAAAAATTCATCTATTTGTTGTTTCTAATGACACTTGGACGAGTCAAGCTCGTGACCCAGAGGATCTCGATTTAATATGAACTGTTGAGTCTTTTGTTTTTGATGAGCACTGCTAGGGTGAAAGAAGGATCCTTAACGCAGAGTCCGTACTCTCAATTTGGTCTGCCACATCCAGAGGTATCATTGGAATGTGGAAGACTTTGAGACTATGAAAATCTTTTACGCGCCTCAACCATCATTAGAAAATATGGCTCGGGCTTTGAATTTCCAACCCTCCAGTTATGAGTTGACACTTTTGTTGACTGAGCTATCGCGGCAAAAATCTGATTGGATTACAATGCGCAATACATCAAACTGTATAGTAAAACATGTAGGTAGGAGATATATTGTGTTCAATCAGTAAAGTATGTTGATTTTCTAAATTGAATAAAAACTGTTTTCTCTGTAAAATAATTACGAGATCTCCAAGAAAGAACCATCTACCATGAAGAAAATATTCATTTATTTCGTCCCAAAGAATACTTGAGACAAAGTTTCAGTGCCCAAACATTAAAAAATGTTATAGAAAAATGCTAGTTTCGCTTTGATAATATACATACAAGAAGGATCGTTCATTAATATAGTTCAGTGGAAAATTCTCTATACTGGAAACTTAGGCTTTGTTCTCAGCAATAGTCGTTACAATGTCTTAAAACCCTCAAGGGAAAATATATTAAGCTACACTTGCTACAGAGGATTGTTCTTTCTTCTAGGTAAAAATATACTAATAGGTCGCAAGATTTGAGTTTAGTTGTAGCGGTTTTGTCTACAAGCCTACTAACGTACATACTATTGACTACAGACCTATTTTCATATTCCTTAAAACCTATCATAAACAGTTTCAAACATTCATGTCAGAAACAGGATTTAAATTCATGGATTCTCGTGCAGAAAGACAGTTCCCTACTTGTTTGACCATCATAGAGCGTAAGCCATACGAGAAAATTTAGTTAAAACTAAACGATATGAGTTTGCTCTGAAAAGCATTTATTGCACGACCTTCATTTGGTTTATCTTTTTCAATAAAGCCTAAATTTATTTGCTTAAGAAAATAAAGGTTTAAGTCTAAAAGTTATTTTAACGGAAGAGTTTAAACTTTTATTATGAAATTTATTCGCAACACTAGTCTGTAATATTTTAAAAGTATTCATTGTTTTTGGTAGTGCAGGGCAAATAGATTAACGGTCGCTCAACCCAGTATTTCACGACGTCGTTAGTCTGTATGATTAAATTTAAAGTTTTTTAATCTTTCAGGCAACCTCTATTGTTGTTGCTGTCTTATGCTACTTTGTCAAACTAAGCATGATTGATCCATAAGCTACTTACATTAAGGCAAAGGGGTGAGCCTTTCGTTTTAATGAGAACCTCAAGGTTGAAAGTACGACTTCTTGCTCAAGTGGTTCCTTGAAATTTAGTTTGGTTCAGAGACTAAGGCATACTGTTTTGCACACAAGGGCTAATGAGACCGGGGCCTACTACTTAAAGCAGATTACGAACGACTACGAACATCTATGTCTGCGGGTTTGAACCCGCGAACTCCAGTTCCGAATAGCAGCGCTTTACCATTCAGCCATCATTCGGCAGGTACATGGAAAGAAATCATGACAAATAGATTTATCTAATTAGAAAGATTTCATTCACAGGAGGGTTTGTAATACACAGTTTACAAGACTGTGATAATAAATAATTATCATAAAAGGAAATGATACCTGTTGCTGTTGTTGTTGTCTTATGCCCCTTGGTCAAACCAAGCACGATTGATCCATAACCTACTTGCATTAAGGCAAAGGGGTGAGCCTTTCGTTTTAACGAGAACCTCAAGGGTGAAAGTACGACTTCTTGCTCAAGTGGTTCCTTGTAATTTAGTGTGGTTCAGAGACTAAGGCATACTGTTTTGCACACAAGGGCTAATGAGACCGGGGCCTACTACTTAAAGCAGATTACGAACGACTACGAACATCCATGTCTCGCTGCGGGTTCGAACTCGTGAACTCCAGTTCCGAATAGCAGCGCTCTACCATTCAGCCATCGTTCGGCAGGTTCATGGAAGGAAATCATGACAGATGGATTTATCTAATTAGAAAGATTTCATTCACAGGAGTGTTTGTAATACTCAGTTTACAAGACTGTGATAATAAATAATTATCATAACAAGAAATGATACCTGTTGCTATTGTTGTTGCTTATGCCACTAGCTCAAACCAAGCACGATTAGCCATAAGACCCATAGGTTTGGCCTGCCACCCTCAGAGGTATTGATTGAGAACTTGAAGGACCTTGTGACGATGGACATATTTTACGTGTCCCTGTCATCTTATAACACGGCACCTCTATTGTAATCTCCATAGTAAATCAGGATCCTATCATGATTTTTCTTGTGTGAACAGGTATAACATTAAAGTGAATGGAAATAAAAAACAAACAAACAAAATACACACAATTTTTTATTAATGCACACTTTCACTCAAATGTATACTTCCTCCATTCGTAGCAGCCGAATCACAAGGTTTTCGAGTCCCACATTCACTTCTGGTACCAAATCAAGATTAAATTGAATAACAAGTATTTACATCATCACAATATTGATCGCTTTTCGAAGATATAGTACACGCTCACGTCTAAAAAGGGTCATCCTGCTTTAGGCCAAGTGCCTGTACATGGATTCAATCTGAGGCATAAAGAATTTTTTGCAGTCCGGCCTCTTGGTTTTCAGTGTTGGAGTGAGAAGGCCGTTGTCAATGGTAAACAGGTCAGGATGGACGTATAAATCTCTCACCTGCGAAAGAGGGAAAAATAAATCAAAATGTTTTCTCTCGAATCTCCCTTTATTATTCACTAGAAAACTTTGTTCGTGATAAACTTTATCGGTAAGGGAAGATTTTATATTTATGCTGAGAAATGCGGAAGAAGTCAGACTCTTGAGGCCGTATCACACATCAACACGTACGTGATGAAAAATCAACAGATTCAGTTTAGGATTCATTTTCCTGTTGGAGAATACGAGGATTTCTCATGTGAGAGCAAAGTATTTCCAACCTATTAAACACCTTCCCACACGTCAACCTGGAGCAAAAAGTAAATCGGTTGAAAATTTGCTATAACACAATAAATCCACACATTCTAGAAATCACTCTAAGGTTTTGGTTTGGTTTGTTTTTGGAGTGCTACGGTCTACTTTTTTGCAACACGAGGGCTAATGAGACTGGAACCTACTGCTTAAAGCCGATTCCGAACGGCTACGAATATTCATGCCATAGTGGGATTCGAACCCATGAACTCCGGTTCCGAAGGTCAGCACCCTAACCATTCGGCCAAAATTCCTCTAAGAATATGCGGTTTTCTTGTATTACAACAAAAACAATTTCAAACGATTTTATTTTGGTTTAGGTTCACGTATGAAAAGGTTTTTAATAAGTTGAAAGTATTTCTTTCTCTAATAAAAAGTGCGAGTATTCATCAAGGGGAAAATAATCATAAACTAAATATGTTGCTTTATCAGGTTGTGCATGTTGGGTTGTGTTTAATAAGGCCTTAAGAATTCTTATTAAGAAAGGGAGCATTTTCGACGCCTTATTTCAGAGTTCCTTAATTTTCATTGTCTTTAGATCCAGAGGCGTCTTTACGGCTAGACAAGCCCCTCCCATTATGTTGATGAATGTTGATGAGAATTCCCAATTATGTTTTTTCTTGAATTTGTTAAATACTTTATTATAAGGAAAAAAAGTCTAGAAATATTTTACGAAATATAATTTTTCATAGTTTGGAAACCTGGAGTATATGTTATTTTATATTTATTTAATTGAAATACCAATCGGTGCAAACATTTCATTTATTTAACAATAGATGAATCTCTTAAAACCTTGAAATATAAGTTCGACTTAATGAGTACACTTTGCAGTTATTGTGAATTTTTGCAGATCATATGATTAAAAAGCTACCCCTAAATACCTATTAATTAAACACTTTCAAGATTTGGAAGTGATGTTGACAAAGGAAGAAGCAAGGGATATAAACTCGCTTGATCTGGCAGATCAATAAGTGTAATTTATTTCATCTTATTAGAGAAATGAAAGCGCAACTGAATTTTCAAAAAGAATTTTAGCTCCAGATTTTACACCAAATCTTGCTATCTTTCTAAGAATCTTGCTTTCATCACCAATAAGTATAGAAAGTAGAGAGAAGAGTCTTTAAAAACAATATTTGAATCTATCGACAATTTATTTTTTTAAGTACTAGTTTTATTGTGGTGGAGGGGGCGGCATTTTACATTTTCGTCCTGGGCAGGCAAACTGGTAACGCCGAACTTGTTGGATCTTTTCTGACTTGCGGCAATTTTGAATTTACTCTCGTAGTTTTTAACAATTTGCAGTCAAGGGCTCCGGAAATTTATTATTTAAAAAAATTAATTTAAAATGGCTCCGGAATGGAGCCAATTTAAATGTGTCTTCAAACTTGAGGGCTCCGTTACGAAGACAATGCAAATAATTTTCAGTTTTTAACATAAGAACAAAAGCAAGTCGTAAAAACTAATTATTTTGCTTGTCTCCGTAGCTGAGCCCTCGAGTTTGAAGACACATTTTAAATGGCTCCGATCCGGAGCTCTCGACTGCAAAGGGTTAAGATAGCATATTTGTCTCTTACCATTCTTTAGAAATGTTTTTACAGAAAGTGAAAATAGGTAGTTATTATTGCCATTTAGCTACATTCTTAAGTACTTCACATCCTGATAAAAAGTTAATAGAAAGAATAATAAACAAATCAAAATCAGTAGCAACTCATTTATAACTATAAAGGACTATTCATAATCTCCTCAGAAGTTTCAGAGAACTATTAAAAAACAAAAAGATTTGGTTTGCTTGGTAGATTAGTTTGGAGCACTACGGTATTACTTTTTTACAACACGAGCGCTAACGATAACGAGAACTACTGTTTAAAGCCGATTCCAAATGGCACAAACATCCCTGCCAACAGTGGAATTAGAGCCCATGAACTCCGATACCGAAGAGCATCACCCTACCCATTCGGCTATCGTCCATTAATGAACACGGAGGATCTTTTGCCAGCTCGAGCACCGAACGCGCAATTTTCCAGTTACGAGATCACTGCCTTGGCCGACAAAACTATCGCAGAAGATATTAATGTTAAAGTTTAAATATTTAATATTATTTTACGTAAGATGCAATCACTTAAATGTAGACAAAATATTCAATAATAAATTTCATTAACTTATTTTATAATCAGTTTTTAAAATGTTAATTAAAATATAAAATGGAAGCACAAAAAGACTAATCAGACATAAAAGATAATTTTATGAATTAACATTTAAAAAAATTTTTGATGTGGACACTACATAAAGTCTTTGTCTATTAAATTACTTTCTGCCTCCCTCAGAACCTTGACCTCTGAATAATTTGAAGTGTCTAAAACCTTCCCAGCTATTAACTGAATACCCAAGCAAAATCACACCAAGATCGGCCCAGCCAATGCGTAGTAGGCATAGCGAACGCACATGCATATATAGAGAAGATTTTATTGATATAGATTCAAGTAAAATTAGATAAAAAAAAAATGGCACATATTTTGGGAAAAGGGGATGCTTACCTGTTCAAATGATTTAAGCCCCGCTTTCTTTCCAATGTCAGTGATTTCCGTCAGAAGCATTTTCTTCACAGTCTGCATAAAAAAATTGTTTTTGTTAATACTGGAAAGAGTTTGAGTACTCTATTTTCATAATATACTTTTGACAGAAACTTTCTGAAAGTATTAAAATTATAAAAAAAAGTGACTGCATTATTCACTAACAAAATAAATGTTTTAAAACATATCCTAATGCTGTGCCTGTTTGTGTTTTATAAATGATAGCCATTATTAGGTATTTTCTATCCATAAAAATGCATGTAACCCTTAAATTCCCTGTGTCGCTTTTTTGGCAATATGTCCAATTTAGTCTTCTAAAATACTATTAGAATAATATTGAAACTTTAATATCTAATGCTGTCGATAAAATACACACTGAAGATATTATTAGACAAATTTTCAGCATGTAGATGGGCTTCTCACTTTTTTTAAGAATGTAGATAAATTTATTCATTCATTCATTTGCTGCATGTGCATTTTATGTTTTGGAAGCTTGAAAACACACTATTTTGTTCTGCAGTGATGAAGTAAAAATTATTACATGGATAAGTAGCGTATATCGTCCATATTTATGATTTTCTCTTTAGATATTTAACAGTACAATATTTGTTGTAGCCAGATTTTTCTGTTTGGTGCTAATTGGCAACAATGGGCATAAAGTTCCATTAAGCTTATAAGAAGAATAAGCAGTCTTGGTTCCATTTTTTTTCTACATTAACACTAGATTTACGGATGTTGATCATATACCTATTTTTATTGAAGTGAGCCTGTTTGACTCCTACAAGAAAATTGAAGTTTTTTGCAAAGAAAATAGTTCCAAATTAATTTAAATAAAATGTTTATTATAAAAAAAATCATGGAAAACATATAAAATCTGTTTTTGAAACACATTTTTCGCAAACATTTCTATTACATTTAGCACAATGGTTTATACATCTGTTTC
>CM063508.1:30203723-30216223 GCA_032207245.1 Pardosa pseudoannulata | reverse complement strand
TATTTGTCACTGCATATGTATATATATATATGTTTATGTGAATATACAGGTTATATATACATATACATACACATATATAGATATATATTCACATATATATATATACATATATATGTACATATTATATATATGTGAATATACAGGTAATATATACATATACATACACATATATAGATATATATTCACATATATATACATATGTATGTACATATTATATATATGTATGCATGTATGTGTATATGTATTTGCACACACACTCTCTCTCACACACATATACATAGATATATACATATGTATGTACACATATATGGACATATATATATGTATGTACACACTCTCTCCCCCCATGTATATACTATATATATATATATATATATATATATGTGTGTGTGTGTGTGTGTGTAATAAGAAGGAATAGACGACGGTTGCAGTCATGGCCAGAACTGGGACAGCTGAAAATATGGACAGGGAACACAAAAGTGGAATTTATTTCATCGTTAGTTTTAAGGAAAGGGTAAAAAGAATAAGTCCGAGAAGACTCTGTTATCTGACATTTTATAGTTGGGAAATTAGGTATTGAAAAATGAGAAGAGAAAGAAAGATAATTTTTAGTTATCTATTTTAGGGGTACATGTATTCTCCTTTAAAAAATGCTGTTATGATGAGGACTTGGAGTTTTGAAAGGTATTATGTCCCCATAAAAATGAAACGTTATTTCAAATGAAATTTGCTTACCTTCAAACTCTCTCCGTGCACAAATATCTGTGCCACGTACTGGCTGGTGAGGTATATGTTTTCGATCTTCTCTGGAGCGATATATTCTCCCTGGGCTAACTTGAAGATGTGCTTCTTGCGGTCCACGATACGCAGGGCGCCATTCTGTAAAGAATACAAATATATAAGGAAAAGCCCTCCAAAAAATGAAGCGAATAAATGAACTACTTCAACAGCTTTTGAAATACAAAATGAACTAACCATTCTATGCCCATCCTCCGGTATGAGTAATCAAGGATTACATATGAAGGTCATGTTAATTTAAAAAATCAAATTACTTGGACAGATTTTGAAATATAAAAGATCAGCCACTCCACACCTTTCCTTCGATTTGTGTAATTAAGGATTCCAAATATTCCTCATGCCCTAAACCTTTGATATTTTAAACATGAATTCTAAAATGTTACAAAATTGTATTGAACTAAAATATTACGTGCTACAGAGAAAAAAATTATTTTATTTCTACTATCATTAATTGATATCATGCGTTAATTACATTTTTTGCCAATTAAAGAAACTGTATCTTGATTAATTAATGTTTGGTTTCTAAGATTTTAGTTCATTATGATAGGTTAAAACTTATGTTTAAATTAACAAAGGATTTCTGCATGAAGAATTTTTAATCATGCACAAAAGCTGTATATATGAGTGGGTGGGTTTTATTTATTATCACTCAAACATTTTAATTAAATCTAGATAATTTTAACGAAAATTAGTTATTATATTTGAAAAGACAAAAAAATAGAATTCGTATAATATATTGGTATTAATTAATTAGCATGCAATGTACACTTCATCGAATAACTTCTAAATTTATAGCTTGTATCCATTAAGTTATATGACCTTGAGTACAGGGTTTATATATATACGAGAGTTCGGGCAAAAGTCATAGTAACCATTTTTTTTTCTTGTAGATATGTGAACGGATCACAAACGTATATGTGTCCTGTGGAAGTTCAGCAGGTATAGTGTGTTTGAAGAACAGCAAATGGCTCTGGATAGCTGATAGTAGCGTAGCGAGGGTTGTGAAATCAGTCAGTTGGTGAATGTCGTGCGAGATGGAAGTTATCACTGCTCATCACTGGTTGACACACGTCCTGGCTGAAACTTTCCTACCCACCGTGCTACTGTACGGTATAGTAGGGCATTATTCCCAAGTGCTTCCACTAATTCACTGTGACATTCCATCGCATTTCTACTTCGGAGAACGGCAATTTAGATGTAAGCGCGCTGCTCAACAGGGGATATTTCCCTCTTGCACGACACTCACTGATTTCATAGCCCTCGCTACAACAAGTATCACAGAGCCATCTGTTGTTCTGCATACACACTATGCGTGTAGAACATCCACACGACATATATACATTTGTGATCCGTTCACATATCTACAAGAAAAAAAATAGTTGCCATGACTTATGTCCCAACCACCGTATATATATACATATATACTGAAGAGCCAAAAAACTGGTATACCAACCTAATATCGTCTAAGGCCCCCGTGAGCAAGCAGAAGAGCCGCAAAACGACGCGGCAGGGACTCGACAAATGTCTGAAGTAGTGTTGGAGGTAAATGATACCATGAATCATGCAGGGCTGTCCACAAATCTCTAACAGTACCAGGTGGTAGAGATCTCTTCTGAACAACACGTTGCAAGGCATCCAAGATGTGCTCAATATTGTTCATGTCTGGGGATTTGGGGGGCCAGCGGAAGTGTTAAAATCAGAAGAGTATTCCTGGAGCCAATACGTAGCAATTCTGGACGTGTGGAGTGTCGCATTGTTCTGCTGGAATTCCTCAAGTCCATCGGAATGCACAATGAACATGAATGGATGCAAGTGATCAGACAGAATGCTAACGTACGTTTTACCTCTCAGAGTTGGATCTAGACGTATCAAGGATCACATATCACTCCAACTGCACGCACCCATACCATCGCAGACCCTCCACCAGCTCTGTTAACATGCAGGATCCATGGATTATGAGGCTGTTTTCATACCCGTTCACGACCATCCGCTCTATACAATTTGAAAAGAGACTCGTCAGACCAAACAACGTGTTTCCATTCATTAACAGTCCAATGTCGGCGTAGACGGGACTAGGCGAAGCGTAGAGCTTTGTATCGTGCAATCACCAAGAGTACCTGAGCGGGCTATCTGCTTCGAAAACTCCTATAGATGATGGTTCGTTGAATAGTTCTCAAGCTCACACTTGTTATGGCCCAGCATTGAAATCTGCAGTAATTTGCGGAAGGGTTGCACTTCTGTGACATTTATTGATTTTCCCCAGTCGTCGATGGTCCCGTTCTTACACGATCTTTTTGCGACCTGAGCGATGTCGGAGATTTGATGTTTTACCGGATTCCCGATATTTACTATACATTCTTGAAATGGTCGTAGGTAAAATCCAAATTTCACCCCTACCTCGGAGATGCTATGTCTCATCTGTCATGGGCTGACTATAACATCACGTTAAAACTGACTTAAATTTTGATAACCTGTCATTGTAACAGCAGTAACCGATCTAACATGTCTCAAGTGTGCCAGACACTTGTTGTCTTACACAGTAGTTGACAACCTCAGCGCTATTGGTTCCTTATCTATTTATTTGCATACGCATGCCTATACCAGTTTTTTTTTGGCTATTCAGTATATATATATAATATACACATATATACATACACGTATGCATATATATACACATGTGTGTGTGTTTGTGTGTCGGCCCCAAGGAAAATAACATTCAAACGAACCCTTAAGTAGACAAATATTTGATATGTATGCACAGTATAAAATATGAGATGAACATTGCAGGCTCATATCGTTAATTTTGGCGTAGGATATTTCAAGTAATTGATGAAATGATTACACTGAAGCTGGTATGAGTTTCAGAGAAGTTAATATTACTCAGAGATCATCAGGATATTAAGTAGAATATTATCCTGGATGTGTACTTTAGGTCTAGCTAAATGATCGCGAGTCGTTCAAGAAATCGATATGAGATATTAAATTTGTTATTGGATACTGCGCGTAATTTTGTGTTCTGAATTTGTTCGGGTTTCAAGAATACAGTAAAAGGCTCCGCTGATTTGTTTGATTGACAATTGGTATGTATTTAATATGTGAGAGGAGATGCGTGATTAATGAAAAGAGAATATTTTCCATTTAATAGCATGCTAAAGAGCGCGTTATTTGTAAGAGTATTTGTTAGAAGGATTTTTAAAGCTTATCAAACGGTATGACAAATGTCTCACCGTACTTGGTACTTATGTGGAAAATTAAAGTTTATGTTTTATCTTTAATGTCTCATCCTATTATTTGACTTTCATGCACAGCTCTGACCACAGTCCACAGGGGAAACTTATTTTCCAATTTCCCCTCATATATATATATATATATATATAACTATAAAAAAAATATATATATATATATATATATATATATATATATATAGTGTGTGTGTGTGTGTGTGTGTGTGTAAATGGGGTCAAATTCATTTATTTTTAATGTTTTTTCATATTTTTATAATATATATATATATATATATATATATATATATATATATATAGTATATATATAATATATATATATATATAATAAGATATTTAAAAGAAAAAGATCTTTCTGCTTATTCCGAAAAGGTTTCGTTTGGTTTAGAGAGCTACGGTATAACTGTTTTGCACATGAGGTCGAATGAGTCCGGGACCTACTGTATAAAGCGGATTCCTAACGGCTACGAACAACCATGCCCAAATCGAAATTCGAACCCACGAACTCCGGTTTCGAAGATTAGCTCTCAACCATTTGGCCATCGTCCGGCATTTCCGAAAGGAAGCAGAAAGTTTTAAGAAAGTTGTTCCTATTCTTTATCAGTGCTTAACCAAAAATTAATTAGATTGTGTAAATTCTACTTATAAAGTTCTGTCTGTCTGTATATATTTGATTTAATTTTTTTATGTCCTCCATTATTGATTATTTTTCGTGGACCATAACCCAGCAACTCGCATACCATCAACGGTACGCGAGTTGCCGGTCTTTATATGTGTACAAATTTTCAAAATTCTAAGATAACTTATAAAAATACTTTGTAAAGTTTACCATCCCTTTAGAGGATATACTATCATGAAAGAGACAATAAAATATCAGCTGATTTTATTTATTTATTTTTTTAAAACTAGAGTCATTTAGTAAGATTACAACTTTACTCTGTAGACATATCGTGTTACCAGCGAGCAAAACGTAACTGGTTTGACATCAGAACAGAATGCCCCCGCAAAACATGGCGATAAAACTCTAAGCATAGTAAACATTTTGTCCTGATCTCGCTTATGTCTAAACAATCTGTATCTATATTTTGATTTATATTTTATTAGCCTTCAGCTCTCCTTGTGCAACCCTTTTCATAGATATTAAATGCGTGGAATTCTTAAAAATTAGATATAGTGATGAAGTATTAATGGTTCACTATGGCTAACTTTTAATAATTTGGAGCTGTTGGCTTTGTAAACTGTTGAGGGATTAATTGAGCTTAAATATAAATGACCGGTTTCGAAGTGGTTTTGGTGAATTAAGTAAGAGTATATAATTCTATTATAATGGAACACTCTGCATCCATTAAAGTCACCCAAAAGCAAGAGATACATTGTTTGTGGAATACCTGTGTGCTTTAATAAACATCGCCAATAATGTCGCCAAATTTCGCCAAGAAGCATCCTATTCTGAAGTATTACCAAGTAACTATATGATCATAGCACCGATAGTGGACCGTCTTCCTGGAAACTTCTGGAAGAAGGGTATCATCGCCTGTATGTCAGCGGGATGTAATAATTTATTTCTTCTATAAATAATTAACCAGTATTAAAATCTCTGCTTGTGTTTAGAATAATCAGAAAGGGTATCATCGCCTGTATATCAGCGGGATGTAATAATTTATTTCTTCTATAAATAATTAACCGGTATTAAAATCTCTGCTTGTGTTTTAGAATAATCAGAAGGGTATCATCGCCTGTATGTCAGCGGGATGTAATAATTTATTTCTTCTATAAATAATTAACCGGTATTAAAATCTCTGCTTGTGTTTAGAATAATCAGAAGGTATCATCGCCTGTATGTCAGCGGGATGTAATAATTTATTTCTTCTATAAATAATTAACCAGTATTAAAATCTCTGCTTGTGTTTAGAATAATCAGAAGGGTATCATCGCTGTATGTCAGCGGGATGTAATAATTTAATTCTTCTATAAATAATTAACCGGTATTTAAAATCTCTGCTTGTGTTTAGAATAATCAGAAGGGTATCATCGCCTGTATGTCAGCGGGATGTAATAATTTATTTCTTCTATAAATAATTAACCGGTATTAAAATCTCTGCTTGTGTTTAGAATAATCAGAAGGGTATCATCGCCTGTATGTCAGCGGGATGTAATAATTTATTTCTTCTATAAATAATTAACCGGTATTAAAATCTCTGCTTGTGTTTAGAATAATCAGAAAGGTATCATCGCCTGTATGTCAGCGGGATGTAATAATTTATTTCTTCTATAAATAATTAACCAGTATTAAAATCTCTGCTTGTGTTTAGAATAATCAGAAGGGTATCATCGCCTGTATGTCAGCGGGATGTAATAATTTAATTTCTTCTATAAATAATTAACCGGTATTAAAATCTCTGCTTGTGTTTAGAATAATCAGAAGGGTATCATCGCCTGTATGTCAGCGGGATGTAATAATTTATTTCTTCTATAAATAATTAACCGTATTAAAATCTCTGCTTGTGTTTAGAATAATCAGAAAGGTATCATCGCCTGTATGTCAGCGGGATGTAATAATTTATTTCTTCTATAAATAATTAACCAGTATTAAAATCTCTGCTTGTGTTTAGAATAATCAGAAGGGTATCATCGCCTGTATGTCAGCGGGATGTAATAATTTAATTCTTCTATAAATAATTAACCGGTATTAAAATCTCTGCTTGTGTTTAGAATAATCAGAAGGGTATCATCGCCTGTATGTCAGCGGGATGTAATAATTTATTTCTTCTATAAATAAATTAAACCGGTATTAAAATCTCTGCTTGTGTTTAGAATAATCAGAAGGGTATCATCGCCTGTATGTCAGCGGGATGTAATAATTTAATTCTTCTATAAATAATTAACCGGTATTAAAATCTCTGCTTGTGTTTAGAATAATCAGAAGGGTATCATCGCCTGTATGTCAGCGGGATGTAATAATTTATTTCTTCTATAAATAATTAACCGGTATTAAAATCTCTGCTTGTGTTTAGAATAATCAGAAGGGTAATCATCGCCTGTATGTCATCGGGATGTAATAATTTATTTCTTCTATAAATAATTAACCGGTATTAAAATCTCTGCTTGTGTTTAGAATAATCAGAAAGGTATCATCGCCTGTATGTCAGCGGGATGTAATAATTTATTTCTTCTATAAATAATTAACCAGTATTAAAATCTCTGCTTGTGTTTAGAATAATCAGAAGGGTATCATCGCCTGTATGTCAGCGGGATGTAATAATTTATTTCTTCTATAAATAATTAACCGGTATTAAAATCTCTGCTTGTGTTTAGAATAATCAGAAGGGTATCATCGCCTGTATGTCAGCGGGATGTAATAATTTATTTCTTCTATAAATAATTAACCGGTTATTAAAATCTCTGCTTGTGTTTAGAATAATCAGAAGGTATCATCGCCTGTATGTCAGCGGGATGTAATAATTTATTTCTATATATATATATATATATATATATATATATATATATATATATATATATATATATATGTGTGTGTGTGTGTGTGTGTGTGTGTGTGTTTTCAAAGTTTCATATTTTTAATATATATATATATATATATATATATATATATATATATATATATATATATGAAGAAAAAGATCTTTCTGCTTATTCCGAAAAGGTTTCGTTTGGTTTAGAGAGCTACGGTATAACTGTTTTGCACATGAGGTCGAATGAGTCCGGGACCTACTGTATAAAGCGGATTCCTAACGGCTACGAACAACCATTCCCAAATCGAAATTCGAACCCGCGAACTCCGGTTCCAAAGATTAGCTCTCAACCATTTGGCCATCGTCCGGCATTTCCGAAAGGAAGCAGAAAGTTTTAAGAAAGTTGTTCCTATTCTTTATCAGTGCTTAACCAAAAATTAATTAGATTGTGTAAATTCTACTTATAAAGTTCTGTCTGTCTGTATATATTTGATTTAATTTTTTTATGTCCGCCATTATTGATTATTTTTCGTGTACCATAACCCAGCAACTCGCATACCATCAACGGTACGCGAGTTGCCGGTCTTTATATGTGTACAAATTTTCAAAATTCTAAGATAACTTATAAAAATACTTTGCAAAGTTTACCATCCCTTTAGAGGATATACTATCATGAAAGAGACATAATAAAATATCAGCTGATTTTATTTATTTATTTTTTTAAAACTAGAGTCATTTAGTAAGATTACAACTTTACTCTGTAGACATATAGTGTTACCAGCGGGCAAAACGTAACTGGTTTGACATCAGAACAGAATGCCCCCGCAAAACTTGGCGATAAAACTCTAAGCATAGTAAACATTTTGTCCTGATCTCGCTTATGTCTAAACAATCTGTATCTATATTTTGATTTATATTTTATTAGCCTTCAGCTCTCCTTGTGCAACCCCTTTCATAGATATTAAATGCGTGGAATTCTTAAAAATTAGATATAGTGATGAAGTATTAATGGTTCACTATGGCTAACTTTTAATAATTTGGAGCTGTTGGCTTTGTAATCTGTTGAGGGATTAATTGAGCTAAAATATAAATGACCGGTTTCGAAGTGGTTTTGGTGAATTAAGTAAGAGTATATAATTCTATTATAATGGAACACTCTGCATCCATTAAAGTCACCCAAAAGCAAGAGATACATTGTTTGTGGAATACCTGTGTGCTTTAATAAACATCGCCAATAATGTCGCCAAATTTCGCCAAGAAGCATCCTATTTTGAAGTATTACCAAGTTACTATATGATCATATGCACCAATAGTGGACCGTCTTCCTGGAAACTTCTGGAAGAAGAGTATCATCGCCTGTATGTCAGCGGGATGTAATAATTTATTTCTTCTATAAATAATTAACCGGTATTAAAATCTCTGCTTGTGTTTAGAATAATCAGCAGTAGATTTTCGCTACTTATATTTCTAAATTAGCAACTTACATCCATCCACATTCCGATGTCGCCCGTATGTAACCATCCATCCTTGTCTATTGTTTCTGCAGTTTTCACTGGATCCTTTAGATATCCTTGGAATACATTCAGCCCCTTCACGCACACCTAAGGGGAAAAAGGAAGAGTAAACATTCAGAACTGAAGTCTGAAATACATTATGCTGTCATGAATTGGCAATTCTTATTTATTGGTTGACGAGCAAAACACACGTAACTTGAACATATCACTCCACTGTTCAATTTTAAAACACTTTAATTAATCACAAATTTATAACTTTACACTGGCTCATCATACAGCTGAGCAACGACATTTTTTTTACCATACCAATCAAAAACCGGAAAACCTTCTCCGCGCAAAGTAGAAGTTGTAGTTCTTTTGATATCTTACGAGAGGAGAAAAAGTTGTAGTTCTTTTCAATGCAAATCCGGCATGGTCAGCTCAAAAGACATTACGAGATGCATTAAAATGCATTTTGTCCTAAAGGGCGTCATTGCATTTAAATTTTTAATTAAAAATTAGCAAAACTATCCCGAGATATGACGGGATAGTTAAAATTTTTAATTTTCCAGAACTGTAAAGTATTCTATGAGGCAGGTAAAAAATAGTTTGTATTTTGGCTGATAATTATCTTACAACAAAAAATAATAAATGATTAAATTTAAAATTATCACGTATGTACCTAATCTATTATTTATACCAAATATAAACGAAAATTATTTCAGTAATATCTAAGTTCAGTGATAAAACGTATGAAAATAATGCAGACGATATTTCAATAATTTAAAATAAGAAATGATTCAATGAGATGGTTAAAGGAATGACGTCATACTGGTAGAAAAAATGTTATTTTTATCCATTTATTATGTGATAAATTGATAAATTCAATCACCTGCTCTTAAAATTGGCCCGATATAATGGCATTAAACGCTTGAAAAGGGGGGAAGGGGTGGATTTCGAAAGTTTTAAGGAAGACAGTATTTTTTGCTGCGATATGAAGCATATTTATACCAATTTATTTTAGAATCGGATAGATATTTTAGGAGAAGATAAACTTAACTCGCTTTGAATTTTGCTAACCCTAACTCATCAAGAATCCAATATGGATGCCTGTGTCCATTCCGGGTTCAACCACTTCATAAATTCGAGGACAGACGGACAGATAACTTCGGCTATTATTTTATAGGGGATTCAAAAGAATACATTATTGTTATAGTGTTTTATTATTAATCATAAAATAACAAATAGTTAAGCATTTATAAATACATAAATTATAACAGATAACACTCACTCCCACGGCCAATTGAAAAGGTTTACAACCGTCGAAGCCAAGGTGGGAGGAGATATTCATACCCACAATCAAACAAAAAGCATTAAAATATTTTACAAAGAATAATATTACATAAGCCAAAAAAATTCAGGCAAACAATATTTTACAAATTACGAACTACAGATTTTAAAAATACAATATTTTAACCTGTTCTAAGTTAAATGAGTTTCAGTAGTAAAATTAATTTTTCGTTGCATTATTAAAGAAAACACTTACTAACTAACCTATCAGTTAGTTACAGTTTGTATTTAATAAACATTAATTATTAGAATAGTTTTAAAATGTTAACCAATTTAAAAAGTGTAAAAATAAATCCCTGTTTAAAAGACTGAATATTTTTTTTTAAATCTTCAAATATATTTTGCTATTTCCTATACATTTATAAGTACTGTTCAATGATTCAGTTTCACTTGTTAAATTATTACAATAATTAATAAAATAGTCAAATATTACATTTAATATAGTCAGTCCGATATTTGATTGAATTACAAATTTTGTGAATTCCGCCGCTGACTACAAAATTATAAATAATGAGCAGCCGTTTATCCACCCATTATGTAAATAACTGCCAGCTAGGCCTTTTTTCTCAATGGTGAATGAAACAAGACAAAAAAAGTAATAGAAATTTGATAAAAATCTAATTAAGGTCTTTAACGAATTAAATTGACTAAAATCTATTAAATTTAGCTCAGATTTTGGTCAATTTAAATTTTGACTAAATGTCTATTAAAACGGCAGCAAAAATAATTGACTAAAATTAAAGGCAAATGAAAAAATAACTTCTTTTAGTTATTACTCGTTTTTCCGATGCTCAGAAAATGCTTTTAAAATATTTGTCGAATACAACAGAAGAATCCAACACTATTTCTTCCATTGTTTGCTTAGACAAAACTAATTTCAGGCGTTTTGTTACAAAATTAGAAGAAATATTACTTTCACAACTGCGGAAGAGCTGGTTACGTTGGTTTGGAGCACTACAGTCTAATTTATTGCAACACGAGGGCTAATAAGACCGGGACCTACTGCTTAAAGACGATTGCGAATATCCATGTCACAGGGGGATTTGAACCCACGAACTCCGGTACCGAAGATCAGTGCCCTAAATATTCGGCCATCGTTCGAGAGTTAAAAATATCTACTTTAAATATTATACTGTATAATTTTGATACCGTAAAATGTCAACTGTACTGAAATATACTTTGAAATGTTTACTGTAAATGTTAAACTATATGATTTTGATACCATACAGTTATCTCTTTAAGATAGGATTATTAGAAAGAGAAAAGAAATTTTGTAAAAATTTAAAACTATCAGATATTATTTATGAGCTAACAAATAAGAAATCAAAATGCATGTTTTAGGTGTATTTTGTTACTCTTTTTTGCTAGGTTATGCGTTTTATTAAACTTAAAGTAAATATTTGATGAATATACATTTTTAAAAACTTTTATTTCTAGTAAATTACATGGAACAGTCATATAAGTTTAGCAGTAAGCACGTATGCAGTGTTCAATTATGAATATACTAAGAATCCGTAAGGGGCGACCAAATATTGGTAGTGAACTGCACAAATTTATCTACCATGTATACGTATAATAGCCCAGAAACAGCTCTCCATAAACAAATACATGTAATGGGCATTTTAAGCTTTTAAAGCACGAGGTTTTTTCAGAAAAACTGGTAAAAAAAGATAGTTATTTTCGAAAAAACGGGTAAAACAAAAAAAAGGATAGTTTTTCTTGGAAAAAATGGTATAGAAAAAAGATAGTTTTGTTCGGAAAACTGGTAAAAAAAATAGTTTTTTAAATTGGACAAACAAATAAATAAAATGGGTCTTTTCTTCGCAAAAAATTGGTAAGAGTGTTAATACTCTGCACCAGCCTAAGCCATCCAGATCATTCGAAAAAATTGGTAAATTTTTTTTTAACCAATTTGGAAAAATTGGCAAAAAGCAGTTTTGTTCGGAACAACTGGTAAGAAAAGATAGTTTTTTTCTGAAAAACTAGTAAAAAAAGATTTTTTTCGAAAAAACAAGTAAAAAAGATTTTTTCCGGAAAAACTTGTAAAAAAAGATTTTTTTAAGAAAAACTGGTAAAAAAAAATATTTTTTTTCGGAGAAAATGGTAAAAAAAAAGATAGTTTTATTCGGAAAAACTAGTAAAAAAGA
>CM063508.1:30196223-30198723 GCA_032207245.1 Pardosa pseudoannulata | reverse complement strand
AATTTCCAGACGTAGGAACTAGATCTGGATGATATCTGAGTTTTAATATTGTGATATATCGTTTACCAAATACTGATATATCAGTGTGTTCTAATACCTGGTGGCCATAATTAAAATGACAGTGCTCACAGTGTTCTGTAGCGCGATCTATTTACGAGAATGACGCCACATTTTGTAGAAAGATTAGACAAGACGGGGGACGAAGGATTCCGTAAAAAAACAAATTAGTTCCAAAAGTCACCGCTAGGGAAATATTTGGCGCTGTGTTATAGAAAATAGAGTATTAACAAATACAAATTAATATGGAATAAAATTACCTTTTATTGTGCACATTTTCTGATTTAGTTCAAGTGCAATATAGCAACACTTTTAAAAAATCTACATAAACACCGATAAAGTCTCGTGATCTGCAATATCACGTACGCTGAGCAGAAGAAGAAAGTTCTTTACTCAAATATCACGTTACATCCAGTGGCACAATTAAGAAATTAATTTCCGTATTGATTTGCACTTGTTAACACTCTATTTTCTATTACACAGAGCCAAATATTCCCCTAGCGGTAACTTTTGGAACTAATTTGTTTTTTGCGGAATCTTTCGTCCATCGTCTTGTTTAATCTTCCTACAAAATGTGGCGTCATTCTCGCAAATAGATCACGCTACAGAACACTGTGAGCACTGTCAGTTTAATTATGGTCACCCGGTATATATCACCTTATTATAGGGTTGCAAATATAAGAATGTTCTGTTTAAAATAATACAAACACAAATACATCAATGTGTGTGTTTTGTATTTTTAGGAAATAAAAATTCAATTTCTTAATCTTGATACATAAATTTAAATTTCAACATATTTATTTTAATAGGATAATCGTTTCCCTACTTACTTGATCTAAAAGACATATTATTCAAAATTTTCAGAAATTAAAAAGAAATGAAACAGAAAATAAATGTATATTTTCTTATTTATTCATTCACATATATCTACTTTCTAAGACAATAGATATATTAAGGGAAAAGTATACACTTCTTTTTTCGAAAATTCTTTTCGAATTTTCGGGAAAAAAATCTGTTTTTTATAATTTTCGAGACAAACCCCCATAAATTTTCGGAAATATCGGAAAATTTCGGATCAGAATCACCCCTGATTTAACAGTACAATATTCTTACATACAAAACTTGGACGTGCTACTGCCCATCGATTTTTAGATATGAGAGACGAGCATGTACAGACGTCTTGACGAAACAGGAACAGTCAAAATGGATATTTAAAGTTCAGATCAAAAGTTTCATAGTACGTACATACCAACGTAACAAAGAAACTTGGTTAAAAAATTTATTCAGGCATGGTCAAGAAGATTATTTTCTTTGAAATATGAATAATCCCCACAAATAATAATACAATAGCGTAAGTAATCTGTGTCTATCCTCGAATTTAAGAAGCGGTTAGACCTAATGCATAGAGGCATCCATATTAGATTTTGATGAGTTAGGGTTAGCAAATGATATCCCATTTTTTCTAGCATTTAATACCATTATTTAAAGCTATTTTCCCCTGTTAAGAGCAAGCGTTAATATCAATTTGTCAAAATAAATAGGTAAAATTAACATTTTTTTTCGAGCATTATGACGTCATTCCTTAACATCTCATTTAATCATTTCTTATTTAAATTTTAAAGTCGTCTGCAATATTTTCATACTTTATCACTGAACTTAGATTTTCCGTAAATAATTTCTTTTATATTTGGCTTAAATAATGGGTTGAGTACATATGAATTTTAAATTTAATTATTGATTATATTTTGTTGTAATGAAAATTTTATCACAGGTATTAACAACAAAGTCTATCTACCTCCAAGGTGTAATGGAAATGATAGTTTCATTCCTTTACTTCCATTAATTACTGTGGGAAAAAAAATTGGGAAGAACTTAACGATAATTAATTTTGACGTAGCTAAGAAAACTCTGAATTATCTTTCTAAATGAATTCAAAGTGATTCTAAACTACATTCACAGTATCGGGAGACTTTAGAGGAGTATGAAGATAAACAAATTATTGAGCGTGTACCAGATAATTCTCATCCAAAAAACAAACCATTTTTTATCTCCCTTATAGAGTACTTTACAATTCTTGAAAATTGAAAACTTTACTGATCCCGTCATTTGTTTATGCTAGTGCAGGGTATAATAAAACAGTAAATTTCAGAATTATTTTCAGCAAATAGATTTTTAGTTTTTTAAAAGTGGATATGTTTTCTGTAGTTAACAGAACTTAAAAGCATTATTTTATTTCAACTGCATGTAAATACCTCGATATCTTTATGCTGTATTGTTGTAGAACTCAAGTATTAACATCTAGTAGTGGCCAGTAGTCTAAATATCGGTATAATAGAATTAATATAAATGTTACTGAGATTTTTTGCTCATTAGTTGCTAAGTTTATTCAATAGTGATAAAATGGAAAAAACGGATGTGGACTTAACGTGAATTCCTGGAACAC
>CM063508.1:30153723-30191223 GCA_032207245.1 Pardosa pseudoannulata | reverse complement strand
TTTTATCACCGGTGTGAGAGTGCAGCTATGGTTGACATAAGGTTTGCGAAACTGATTTGCTCGCTGCACTCACACGTTGTGGGTTGAATGGCCAAGTTCTTTTCGCGACTCCAGGAAGCGTGTGGTGTGGCCAGTTTAAACGATTGCACTTAAACTTCACCAAGTTTTGGAGAGTTGTGATTGGTCTCCAGGAAGCGATTCAGGACCATCCGTGGAGTCCCGGTCCTTCTGGGCAGAGCCGGGAAAGGACGCATTGTGCAAAGGACAATGGTACAACGAACGCATCAGCACAGGATAATGGAAAAAGTATAGGGTTGCCTGAGTAGAAAGAAGGAAGGAAAAGAATGCAGCGTTCTCTTGGACATTGGCATTTTTTTCAGACGTAGCACGTGGAGTGCTTCTTTTAATTTTTAAATATTTTTTTAGCATATTTCCTTGTCTTTTGTTCAATATTTGAATATTGTAATATAGATCAGTGGCATTTTACTATAATTAAAGACGATATAAAGTAATCTTGGGTTATAAAATGCTTTGAAATAAGAACAGCAATGTACTACACCACAGTAACCGGTATTAACAAGAAATTCCTTTCATAAAAGTCTTGGAGTGTATTTTACACACTAATAAATATCTAACGTTTAAGTTATATATCTTTGGAAATTAACAAGTTTGTTCGTTGTTGTGCTTGATTTTTACACATACCCACAGGGTTTGCAATCGATTCGCCAAATTTTGGACATCATTCGTATATACCGCCAAATAATCACTGTCAATATTAAAACCTCCGCTGTCCATCCTATAATGTAATATGACAAGATAAATTAAAGTTGGCAACTAACATACGGCCAGTAAAGTTTTTTACTGATCCCGTCATATGACGGGCTATATTCTAGTAAACCTAAATTTGTTAAAGAAGGCATGAGTATCAAAGATAAAATGATTTGAAAAAATGTTCAGTTTATATTATTTTATTTACCTACAGAACTATGAATTGTTTCGTTAATTGTAATAGGATGCAGTTATCTTTTCTTCTGAGATTGAGGTTAAGGCAGGCTTTGAACTATCCCATAAGAATATTTTTATGTCCGTAAACCTTATGAGTCCTCTTATCCAAGGAATATCTTCTTACTTAAAACAAAAATCTTGAAAGAAAAATAAGATAATAGGGTTGAAAGAAAAATAGGGTTAGCAATGTTCGAAATCCACCCCTTACCCCCTTTTCGATCGTTTAATGCCATTATTTCAAGCCCTGTTTTCCCCGGTTAAAAGCAGGCGGTGATTAAATTCATCAATTTATCACATAAGTAGATGAAAATAACATTTTTTCTAGCATTATGACGTCATTCCTTTTAATCATTTCTTATTTTAATTTATTTAAATATCGTCTGCATTACTTCCATATGTTTTATTACTCAATTTAAATATTACGTAAATAATTTTCTTTTATATTTGGCTAAAATAATAGATTAGGTAAAAATGCGATAATTTTAAATTGAATCATCGATTATTTTTTGTTGCAATGAAAATTATCAGCCAAACACAAACCATTTTTTTTACCTACCTCATAGGGTACTTTACAATTCTGGAAAATTAAAAATTTTATTGATCATGTCATATGACGGGCTATATGCTAGTTTGTATAGAATTCAATCATTTCACTTTGTGGCAGTTACATTTCCACGTTAAAAAGTTAAAAACTATCTTTTATCATTACCTTTAATCTAAATTGCAAGGTAATTTTTTTAACTGCATGTACTGTGCAGTTGAAAGGGATAATCAAGGTCATCAAAACACTGTTGTACAAGTACATTAGCCAACTTTACAGAAATATAACTATCGATGACGAAGCAACTGTATCATACCTACCGTACATAACTACTGTAACGTCGCAACATACATACACCTCTGTGTTTGTGGGTGGCTTAGTAAAAACAATAGCTTAAAGTCCTAGACTTTATTATCTCGACTATCTACAATATATACATGATATAAAACAACATCGTTTGGGAGAGAGAAACAACCTTCTCCACTCTCAAGCCCCCGATAACCAACTGCCTTGTTCTTGAAAGACCCCTCGAAAAAAGGCAGGCTCCTAGAACCTGGCATTCCTCTCGGACTGTGATTGGCTGGTAAGTACATTGGCAGCGTTTTCTAAAATTGGCGAAATATCTTGACTACGCTTTCCGTGAATTTGTATATTATTTCAACAGTCAGAGACAGGATCATACAAAGAATTTTTTTTTTCAAAGGGAGGGGGCGAGTATATATTTAGTTAAAGGCTTACTGATATTTAATTAAAGTTAAGTTACAAATTAAATTAATTATAGTTTACCGAAATGAGACACTTTTACATGCTTTGTTAAATACGTTTTCTGATAAAACACAGAGCTGCAATATTTATGATTAGAACTTACAATTCCCATTCTTTGTACATTCCAAATTCTTCTAAATGAAGGAATATATGGATAATAAAGGAATAGAGGAATAATGGATAAATAAAGAGAAATAAATAGATAAGAAGGAAATCTAAATCAGTGGATAAGAAGCCATCGTGGAAAACATCGCCAAGATATTGCACCAATTTTAGAAATCGCTGCCAATGTACTTACCAGCCAATCACAGGCCGAGTGGAATACCAGGTTCCAGGCGCCTGTCGCAAAAAGAGGGGGGAGGAGAAAAATGACTGAGAGCAAGGGAGTGGTCAGTGGACCGGACTCCTCAATTATAGCCGGCATTCCACACCGATGTATGCAGGGACATAAAAATCCGAAACCCCTCTGGGTCTGGAACTCCTGCTTTTTCAGAGGAATAAATTCCCACGGGTCCCGAGATTGGCCGACCCTTTCTGGTTCTCTTGTGACTAGCTGCCATACTACCTTGCCAAACATACCGAGATGTTCAAAAACGCCATCAAACTGTTGCTTTTTCCTGTGTTTTCTGTTGTGTACATGTATGCATAGGCTACTATTATTTTCAGTGGCAAGTGTAAATAATGAAGAAAATATGTAATCAGTTTTGCTCTGGTATAACATATATATGGAGGAATAATTCCGACTTATATTGTAAAAATAGTGATTACGTATTAAATGGCAAGTCAAAGAAAGAATCAGGTATAGCCTTTATAGAATAGAAACAATTTTTTTTCTTCCTGACATCAGTTCGGAATCACAAATTTTGTACATTTTATTTCCCACTAGCACAACGCGTTAAAGTTTCTGGTATCAGGAGATTTTTTTATTGAAATTTTTGCACGTTATTGTAAGGTTTTGAAAAATTCATTCTGTTACAGAAAAATTTTTGGAAACTTTTAAAAGTTAAATAGGTAGAGATTCATGCCTAATAATATGAGTTTACAAAAATGTAAAAATTATTAATGAAGCTCGTTGTCGCGAGCTCGGCTGTTTTTGTTTTCCCGCCGGTGGCAACGCGAAAAGAGAGGGAAAGAAAATAAAGTTGTTGGTGTTGCTGATGTCGAAGTGTAGTCTGTGGTCCAATGTTTCATTCCTTTTAAATACTAATTTTCTCTCCCAAAAGACTATTTTGTAGAGAATAGAACACTCGTAATATGTTGTAAGCCTGTTCGAAATGTGTCATCAAAATTTTGAAAATTTAGAAACAAGCTCTTACGATTTATTCCATAAAAAATTTTTTACTTAACACATTGTATGCGGGACAAGTACTAGTACGTTTTCTGACGATGGATACTTGAGAGCGGGTCACATACTAGTACGGGTTAGTGTAACAAAATGGTTTGTTTGTGGCTACAAAAATAATGGTATATACAGGAAAACGAAGCCGAATGTTCTTGTTTTTCATTTCTTTATAATGTAAAAGTGTTTATATATAACATTATTTGAAAAAATTCAAACTATATACTACTATTTCTATTTGATTTTTTATATTTACGATACTATTATAAATTTATCCACTAAAAAATATATTTTTTGTTTACAAAAATCTCATGGTTGTTATTTATATACTTCTATCTATATATTTGTTTATATATTTCAATATAAAATACGAAAAGTTGGTCAAAAAATTAAATAATTTTCGATCTATTAAGATTTAACTGAATAACTAAATTTGCTTGCAAAACGCCCACTTCCGGTACAATTCCGCTGCGAAACGTACCCGCACACAATATGTTAAAAGAGAAAATATTAATTTTAGAAATATAATTAAATAACTGTAGAGAACAAATGCTGAAAATTTTACTTAGTTTATATAGCAATAATAAATGTTATGCAAAGTCAAAATACAACAAAGTTGCTTGAAAGTGATTACTCCCTTTAAAACGCATTAGAGATTACGAAAATTAAGCCAATGGACAATATATGGATTTTCTTATTGTCGGGGCTAAGGTACTTGTAGTTATAGATTCCTATTTAAAGAAATAGTGAGGGGGGATTTCTTTTTTTCTTTTTTTTAAATAAAGGGTGGATAATTTAAAAAGAAAACAAATACTGACTTTAATGACCAGATTCTGAAAATACTGACGTAGCTGAAAAATGATTTTACTGACTATTTTTAATTCTGTATATTCCCCTCCTCCCCTCTACTATCTCTAAAATCACATTTTTCCTTCTTATCCCCGAAGAACATCTCGCTTCTAACAGAGTGCTTCAACTTTCTACACTCCAAGAACCTCAGTTCCTTTAATACGCTTTCACAAACGGTTTTAAAAAAGTTAAAAAGTATTTTCCAAAAATATCTTTCCTTCCATCCCCCCCCCTTTCCAATTCCGGATCCGTTTGTTCCTAAAACGCCATGTTCAACCATGTATTTAAAAGTAGATGGCGAGCGGGTCACTTCATGCCCGCGTGAGCAAGTCACTGAAAACGCTTTATGCACTTCACTGGATCGAAGAATTTTGGGTAGTTTTGGAAGAACATCTTCGGTAGTCGGGCGAAGCAACAAAATGTTGTCGGAGGGAAGTGATGATTATTTTTGGAACTTAACGAGGTGGAAATGAGGAAAAAATTACGGGATATAGGTACGAATTTTGAAGAGTTAACCCATTAACAGCTTAATCATTTCGGTTGAATATATATATATATATATATATATATATATATATATATATATATATATATATATATATATATATATATATATATATATATATATATATATATATATATATATATATATATATATATATATAACTAATGGACAATTTAGCCCATAACGTAGGGAAAAGTGTCCATATTGACTTCGGGGCACTCCTAAGTAAAAAAGTAGCTGAAAGATATAACAAAGAAATTTTGGAAAGGAAAAATAGTTTGTCATCATCTGCCGAAGGCTCATGGGAATTTATAAGTGTGTGAGCCAGTCAATCAAGGTTATTAATGATCAATTATGTGGAGTAAGCTTAATGACGTGTAGAAAGTAAAACTAAATAAAGTTATATCCGAGAAGAGCGGGGTCAGCAAGAATTAATTTTGATGTTTGGATTCGCCAATTGGAATGAAAGAACAAAAAATAGACGCTAAGTTTTGCCAGAAAAGGAGAGAATCGCTATAAAGTTATTTTATTATAGACTTAAAATTAAATTGGTTAGTTGTTTAGGTCAAAATATCATTACGTACACACACACATATATATAGCCTATTATGTATATATAACTGCACCATACCAATGACTAAGGATAAAAAATGTATGCATCATATATTTAAAGATTATTAAACTGGATATCCTAGGAAAACAAAGGACACAAATGCATCCATAAACTGCACTCTTTTTGCTTTCTTATTTGTCAGTTTGTCGATTTGATAATTCTTATTTTTTGCATGATTTCCTTTTAATTCCTAACAATAATATCTTTAATAATGTATGTGAAGAAGTCTTAATTAAAAACTAACTCAAGTTTACAATAATTTATCCCAGACGAAGTTGTCAACAATTATATTCAGGCGAGAAAAGGTAGACAGAAGTAGTTTTAATATTATTTATTCGATCTGCCGCCTGGGCGTGCATGCACGCAATGCACACCTACATATATATATATATATATATATATATATATATATATATATATATATATATATATATATATATATATATATATATATATATATATATGTGTGTGTGTGTGTGTGTATGATGAATATTTTAAGTGTATATCTATGTATAATAACTCTCAATTTCCTCTGTTGAAAAACGTTATACACACAAATACATACATATACATATATATATATATATATATATATATATATATATATATATATATATATATATATATATATATATATATATATATAATATATATATATATATATATATATATATATATATATATATATATATATATATGACATGTCGTGATCCAGAATTAAGGAGAATGGAAAAACAGTCTTCTTGTGATTAATAAGTTTATTAAACCATCGTTAAAGTAAAACTTGCGCCATTTTAACTTTTTCTTCCAAGACATACGTAGAGTGTCGTTGACAGCTCCATGTCCACGCGCTGATTGAACTTATCTGTTTGCAAGCTCATCAAATTGTTTCTAAATGCTTCCGCCTGACCGGATTATCCTAAAAGCTTACGCGAGCGTGGGTCTTTTTCATTTATGTTATTATTATAAAAAATTTCCCTTTTTAAAATCGTTTTTAACTCACGTAATTTCCAACTACCCCCTTTTTAGACCAGACATATATATATATATATATATATATATATATATATATATATATATATATATATATATATATATATATATATATATATATATATATATATATATATATATATATATATATATATATATAGTGTGTGTGTGTGTCCGAGTGTGTGATGAATATCTTAAATGTATATCAATATATAATAACTCTCAGTTTCCACCTTTGAGCAACGTTATATATATACACAAACACACGCACGTATACACACACACACACACACACACACACACACACATATATATATATATATATATATATATATATATATATATATATATATATATATATATATATATGACTGCTTTCTTTTAGGCTCACTTCCATCAGATAATCTGAGTAGAGAAACTATATAAAGGGAGTGTGCAACGAAAGTGAGTGTGTTTGACTCGGAATAGTTGCGTCTTTTAATAATTTCGCCGAGAAAACTTTAGTCACCCTTTTTGCTTTTTGCCGATTTAATAAATGCAATTTAAAGGAATAAAAACAATTACCTATTTATGTAAGGAAGTCTGTTTTTTAGTTCAACTTGTTTAAAAGGATTTAGTTGATTAAAACCTGTTCTACACAGAGTATAAAAATATCGGGTAGTTACAAGAGGGGCTTATCACCTGAAGAGTTGCGCTGCTGAGTACCCACATATGCATACATTAATAAATAAATAAATAAATAAATATATATATATATATATATATATATATATATATATATCGTTATATGATATTAAGAAAAAATACAATGAATTTAAGTTACAAATAATCGGTTACTAAAAATAAATACCACTGTAAACAAATAGACTACACAGATATCAATGCCTTACTTAGCTAGAAATAATTTTCTAAGATGCTGATTAAAGAATTAAAATTATTCTTATAAAAAGGTTTAAAAAAATGGGACATTTATGTTACCTTTTTAGCTTAAAAATGTTTCCTTTATAGATTGGTATATTACCCCAAATCTTCGCCTCGTAAATTGTTGCCTGTTCTGTCATTTGTTTGCATGATGAATGGAATGATGATTAATAGTCTTCTACGTGATGTGGAGAAATTAAAAGATGTGGAAAAACTTACTCGTAATTTTTATAACGATAAGTTGCAGTAAAATTAATGAAAAGGAAAAGCGAGCTGCCAACCCTTCTCGTAAAACAATTATTGTCTCACGGGGTAAAATCCTGTCTTCCATCCATCACTTCACCAATGGCGTGAGTCTGTCACATTTTTTAGCCCTCAGCAGGAATCGAATCACAGAGATGTTTAAAGTACCCCAATATATATATTTACTAAGAACGTGTGCTGAATAACTCGAAAGGAGTGAACGAAGAACTTCCTGCAGACATCAAAAACGTCTGGCAAGGCAGTTCAGTAAAGTCTATTGTAATGATTTCATTAACGTGCCAGTTTAGAGCTGCATGAGGAGGCCTCTAACAGGAAAGGGGGAGGAACCGGATGTCGGGCTACTAGGTGAAGGAGTTTCTGTAGTCTAAGAATTTAAGTAGTGAAAAATATCGAGTAATAATCATTTGTTTGGTAGAATTCAAGCTTAATACATTGACGGACAGTAGAAAGTTCGAAAATAAACTCTATATGTTTTTGCAATTTTTCGAATATTAGAAGCATAGTTTTACTCTTTCTGCTTAAATAAACTTAATTTTGATTAATTCAGCCCCTTTAATTAGGTTGCGGCTATAACCGTCATGGCGCCAGCGGACTTTAGACACTAAGTAATGGGATGATGGCAGCTATAAAAGCAAAAATTTAAAAACGTAAAAGACAGGTTTAATGACTCAAATAAACAACTTTTTGTGTGCAACAAAGTATTTTTGGGAGTTTCGCACGAAATGTTAGTCTCTAATCAAACAAAAAATAAATAAATGACAAAAAAAAATAAATAAAATAAAAGAAATTCAAAAGAAAACACGATCGCACTACTCCCTTCACAACCACGTGCATACTGAAGCTGCAAGTCGTGTAACAGGTGGAAAACGAAATTCAACCTAAAATATTGTTTCCAAAACGTGACACTAGGCTTCTACTTGTACGCAGATAAATGCACATTTGTGCCGCTATAGCCGTATTGTCTAAAAACGACCGTTTCGTTTCGGACGGCTGTTGCCGTCATGCTACATACTGAACATCACTTTGACGGCTATAGACGCAAGTGTCCGTCAACGTGTTAAGTAGATAAGACAGTTTTTTCTTGACTACTTTTGAAAATAACCAAAATGACGCCAAGCGGTGCTATGTTAGATTTCTAAACACGATTTCGTAGTGCATAATGAAATAACCGGTGTAAAATCTTGCAAAAGTGCAGAAAAAGGCAAAGGCGATTGTAAGTATCGCGTCTGTCTCTGTCGGGGATCAAGAAATGTGTCGGTTAAAGCGAACTTTTGGTTCATTGTAAGGCGCCGAACATTTCAAAACGCCGAACAATTGGAAAACGGCAGTAATGGTCCTTTTGACGCACGGACGATTAGTGTCAAATCTGCCGTTTTGTCAACGCACCGACAGAAAGAAGAAATTGTTCTTTGTGTGACCGCGTCGGCTACTCCAAGGACGAAGGTCAACTGGGGGGTGTCGATCTCCCCTAAAACCGAGGTTTCCTGTTTGAAAAAGGAAAAACGGGAGGGGACTCCCGGCGGAACTTTCAGATGAGTAGGTTGCCTAGAGTGATCTCCTCTCTGGACGACTTTACATATATTTTTCTTTAAATATTTTTTTTTTGTTCTAATAAATCAACGTTGTTAAGTTTGAAATCATCTACGGCTGATTATTTCGTCTCCATACCTGCTCCCTATACGAGACCCATGCGAAGTCAAACCCAAATGACTTACAATCGGAAATAGAACGTTCGCAGACCGCTCGGCGAGTTTACAGCGATCATCTCAAATTTATATATCATTGGGAAACAATTCATTTACCCAATGTAATAAAGAATAAAAAGTCATAACTTTCGGAAACGTGCAGAATCCACCCTGAGTTGACAATTAAGGTTTCTAATACACACACACAAACGAGCGAAAATCCACAATAACGGCATAAATTCATGGGATTGAAACGTAATGAGTCCTCTTGTGATATATTGTGGTAAAAAAATTAAGGGAGCGACATTTAACTAGTATGCACAAAGAACATAGCCGCAATTGAATATTATGATATTTTAAATGAGTACTTTTAGAGTATTTTAAATTTCAATAACTATTTAGTTATTGAAATCGTATGTCTATAACAATGTTTCCCAACCTTTTTTGGATTTCCTCCCCTTTTACAAAATAAATAAATAAATAAATAAATTTTTAAAAAATCTAACGCCTTCTATTCCATTTATGAAATACTAAAATGTTATATGTACCCATTTTATTTGCCTATCTATTAAGAGTCACAAAGTAGAAATTGATTAAATGTTAGTAATCAAATGCTAGTAAAAATTGTTTATTAAAAACTTAAAAATAAACATTAAATCAATAAGAAATAAAAAGTGTAATGAGAGGAATGGAGCTGGTGGTTTAACAATTTGTTAACGCGGGGTTCCAATTTTGTTAACATCCTTATTAAATCTCCACGTACAATGATGATGTTATTTTTCTTAGACAATCAACTAGGCATTGAACTGAGCTCCTGTTCAGCCAAATACGACAAAGAAAATACAATTAAAAATTCTATACTCTGACCTGAGGGTGGACAAAAGGTGATTTGTAGTGGAAATCCCGAAATATATAACTGAAAAAAAATCTCATCTATTAATAGTAAATCTATCTATCTACCTATCTATCTGTATATATATATATATATATATATATATATATATATATATATCATATATATATATATATATATATATATATATATATATATATATATATATATATATATATATCTATATATATATATATAAATGAATTTGTGTTTGTCTGTGTGTACTCGATAGACTCAAAAAGCATGCAACCAATCGCAGTGAAAATTTGGGAAATTCTTAAGTATATCCCTGGGAAGGTTTTTGTAAATTTTTACGTTCTAAATCCATTCCTTCCCCTTTTTCGAGCATTTTATGTCCTTATTCCAAGGCTTATTTTCCCCGGTTAAAAGCAAACGATTAATTTTTTAATTTATCGCATCATAACTAAGTGAAAGAAGCAATATTTCTAGCAATGTGACGTCATCCCAAGTAATTGTTTTAAACGCAGTTTTCCTCGGTTAAAAGCAGGAGATTAAGATTTTCAATTTATCACATAATAAATAGGTGAAAATGATATTTTTCTATCATTATGACGTCATTACTTTAAATATCTGATTTATTCATTTCTTATTTTATATTATTTAAGCATCGTCTGCGTAGTATCAATTCGACTTGACCTGGAAATTGAGATATAAAGTGATTCACTTTCATTTCTATGTGACGCAAATTATAGCATTTTTTTATATAAGAACTAATTTTGAATTTAATTCTTGGTTAATTTTTACTTTATAATGAAATGTTTATCAACAATATTCTAACAACAAAAAGTACAAATTTCAGTGACTCTCGTGGGCAAATAAAAAACCTATCATTTATATAGTTATCTTCATATTCGTATGGTTGTCAATATGAATGTGTGTTTCTGTTTCATACAAAACCATGTGGTTTGTCATGAGTTTCCTTAATTGTGGACAACATTTATTAATATCAACAAATTTAGCACTGTTGTTGTCAAAATCTCTGCTTCCTATTCTACCACGTAATAGGGCAAGATCTATTAACGTTGCTAATCAACGTACAGTAGTAATACAATAATGTAATTTAGGGTTAAACTTATATTTTACCATAAAAAAGTTTGAACAAAGTTAATATAAGACACAAATTCGATTATAAAAACTGAATAATGTTATAATACGCTTATAATAGAAATATATAAATATGCCAATGACTCGAACTGAACTATGACGAATTTAGAGTTATTCAAGAAAAAAAATTTTTTGTTTAAAAGTAATATATTAAGTTCATCGTATCGAAGCACGGGCAAACTTGCTAGTACAATATAATTCGATTGATTGTTGATAACCTTTATAAATATTATGTCTACTACTTTCCTTGACCGACCGTCTTAACTATCCTCTTTTGCCTCTGAATCCCCTACCGCCTCCGTTGAGAACCTATGATCCTTGAATGAGTTAATATCAGATTTTCAAATCACATGTCGAGTCTCATCCACACTACCAGCCTAAATTAAAAAGAGCATGCCATCGAAGTCTAAGAGAATTTCATAGGTTGCCAGAAAGATACCCTTGACGACTGTCGTTAAAGATTTGGCATGTTCCCCAAAGAGTTGTTCTGTTTGATTTTAATATTAAATTAACAAAAATTATAGAAAAATAGCAAGACATTTACAACATACCTGATCATAAATTCGGTTGAGAAGTCGTGGAACTGCCGGTATGAATGTCGGTCTCAGAGTTTTAATGTCGTCCGTCAGCAGCTTGATGTTTCCTTGGGAGAAACCGACACTTCCTCCAGTCATATACAGAATTACCTGTAGATTGAGATGAATAAAATCTACTTTAAAACTATTTATCAGAATCATTATCCATTCAAGAATACCTAAAAAAAACCCCGTTCTTAACGATGAAGATTTATATACATACTTGATTACAATTACTTAAAATATATTTAATGAATTCATTGTAGAAGACTTCTTAGGAAAATTTGAAGTCAGACCTCCACTTGGAGGTCTATGGTCAATTTGTATTTAAAATACACGTGTGTTGAATTATCTCCAGATATAAATTTTTTCTTCCCTTTTTTGAAATAAAACCTTTTTTCCAGTAACTGTGCATTTAACTTTATATAAATAAAATTGCGACATTCTTTTGTCCAAAGCTGAAGAAACCGATTTAAACTTTTTAGTACAGCAATGAGTAACATGCGACCCGGCAGACGTTTTCATGGGGAAAGCTCAGCTTGTCTGGACAAATTTTTTTATTCATGTCCCCCGTTTTATCATTAAGATTTTTGATACTATAGGTCTTGGTTGATATGTTTTGAAATTTTGGCCTCTTTTTGCTGCTTTGGTAAGATTTTTGCACTGGTATTGAAACCTGCTTGGTATTGAGTACATTGTATTGACTAGCATTGAGGGATTGTGGAATGTTACATTTCTGGTCACTCTTCGGAGGGAAATTGGCGATCTGGCAACTTCTTTTTCTCCACTTAAATATATTCTCAAACATTCTGAACCTATACTACGTCTGTTCCAATATTTTTGATACCCCAAGATATTAAACATAAATTTGCGACATAAAACTAAGTATTTCCTCATGTGTAAATCCCTTACTTCTTTGGTAAAGAATCAGTTTATGGAAAAGAATTTTTCCAGGTTTTTTTAAAACTTGTAATGAGATGAATACTGAATTTGTCTAATACCGAATATTTGGTTACACTCACACTATTCACATGTATATGGTTAGTGTTCACATTTCATTTAAAAAAGGGCAGGATGTATTTATTAAAAAGGGCGGTTTTAGTCAAGTGAAAGGGCATTCTTGTTACACTAAAAGGACTTTTGTATGCGTCATAATAGGACTATGTCAGTAAAGCATACAGAAGTATGTAAAAACGGACTTTGTTAAATGTTTAAGAGTTAGTACGATTCATTAGTAATATGATACTGAATAAAATGTTTTTGTTGTGTCATAAACATATCAAACCATCCACATTAAATATTTTAGATTTAAATTATATGTTCTTTGATGTAACGATATACCCTCTCTTACGATAATTTTATTGGGTCCTTTAATACTGGATTGTCCAAGGAAATCATTTTGACGGTTTTTTTAAATTTCAATTAGAAAATCAATTATGAATATAATTATAAAATTTCTTAGAATTTTGTGACTTTTTGTACAACATATAAAGGTTTTTATTAATATGTTGTACAAAATGTCACAAAATTCTAAGACTGTGTCATTATACACATCAGTGACAGTTGAGTTGTTTTCCTCCTTCTGCTCAATTTAAAATGGTGTGTCAACAGTGCGTAATTGGACTTAATTTTTTTTTTTTTAATTTTTTTCTGTAGCACGTGGGATATATTCGGGATTTTTTTCTTTTTAATGAATTGTTCACGTGTTATAGTGTGCTGTTTAGATTTGATTTTGGAAATTTGTTTTAAAATAGTTTTTTTAATAATTTTAAACTTAAATTTAAGTTAAATTTTTAAAACTTAAAATTTATTTTACATTTTAATTTGGGAGATTTATTTTCAGTTTATTTATTTATTATTATTTCCATCTAAGAAAAATCAAGAAACATTTATTAAAATATAAAATAAATTTTAGTTTTAATAAACGTAAAATGTTGATGGATACCACGTGAGATATATTCGGGACTTAGAAAATGTTTTTAATTTTTGAGGCTTCCGCGAGGGATATAATATACACTTAGAAATTTTTTTAAACTTTTTGTGTGTACCGCGATTAATATATTAGGGACTTGTAAAACTTTTTAAGCTTTATTTATTTTCAGTTCATTCCTTTATTATTTTAGTTTACGAACCGTGTTTGAACTTAAACTTAATTTTCATTTTTATAACATAGTTTTTTTATTTTAATTTCGGAGATATATATTTTTAAAAACTTAAATTATTTTTTATATTTTTAAAACTTAATTTTATTTTATACTTTAATTTCAGATATTTATAACTTTAAAAACTTAAATTATTTTTATATTTTAATTTAGGATGTTAATATTTATAAATTTGAAATTTATTTTATATTTCTTAAAAATTTTTTTTTATATTACAACTTTCAGAGATTTATGCTTTATTTCACATTTAAAATGAATTTATAATCTAATTTCGGAGATTTTTTTCTTATTTTTCAAACTAAAATTTATTTTATATTTTTGTTTTTTAAATTTATTTTTATACATAACAATAATTTGAATCTTAAAATTTACGAACGCACATGGTTCTAATTAAAATTAAAAAGCAGTCAAAATGACTTCCTTGGGCAATCTAGTGTTAAATTTTGTAGTATCGGCGTTTAACTCTATTGTTATTTCAATACCTTTATCAATGGAAAAATTACATATTTTATATCTATAAAAAAGGATAATATAGTAAATACATAAATGAAAATTGAAAAAAAAAATGCTAGAAAAATTAAAAGGTAGGCAAATTATTTCTTTTGATATTTAAAATTAGGTTTACCCGTTAGGCTGCATGCAAAATCATACGAATTCAAAATGTGATACTTTATTTTCGCTAATATGCGATATGTTAACAAGTAATTAACTTAATAAGGGTCAAACTGACCCAACGCGTGTTCTGTCATCTTATTTCTAGGTGCTTGTGTTGAACGGTAGGCGTGAATGTATGCTATCATATCACATCTTTCAGATCCCGTGTCATGAAGACGGCAGATGGCGAAAAACACCTGCGTTCTAATTCAAATTCTAAATTTGATAAAAGATTTTCGGTAACTAGAATTACTTTTTTAAAAACTGGAGGGGGGAGTTGTAGCAGGAAGCATGCATGATTCGTTCAGCAGATAATACTCTTATCTTTTTTATAGTTTTATCGTTAAAGATTGTTTTGAGTTGCCTTTTTTTTAATTTCAAAACAAGTTGCACTGTTAAACAAAACGAACATGAAGTTCAACTTACTTGACACACTCTTTCCAGCATGTGTGCTAGTGGTAGGTATGATATCATACAGTCGTTAGGATTAGGAGCATGGATACCCTAGAAAATAAAAACATGATTGATTTTTAAGCATAATATCGCAATAAATAATCATAACTACATAAATGAATAAAAAAATATTTTTTTAATAAGTAGTATTACTAGGATCGCAGGGCGTCATCGAATTTAACGCATGTTATGCCTCGAACGTCCCAATTTTCAAATTTTTATATCGCCTGTGAAAGTACAAGGACATAATGCTAAATTGGCAAGAATATTCTCATTGATGGGGAGATTCGACGGAAACAAATAGATTTTCCATAAATTAGTTGAAAGTATTCTACAACGCAATTAGAATTATGATTTCAATTGTTGTCAAATAAATGATTATGTATTTAAAAATAAAGTAATATTGTTGAAGGTTAAATCTAATGAAAAATATGCATGCAACTGAAAGCATTCTACATTGCATTGAAAACTAGGATTTCAGTTGTTGCCAAATATATGATCATGCATTTTACAATAAAGTAGTCTTGCAGGAAACTAAATCTAGGGGTTTGCTTTGGTCTATTGTTTTGTTATACGAGTAGTGACTAATGACAGCACAGCTAAATCTAATGAAAAATGTACATTTAATTGAAAGTATTCTGTTCTACATTCAGAACTATGATTTCAGTTATTACCAAATGTATGCTTATGTACTTAGAAATAAAGTAGTCTCTCAGAGGGCTAAATCTAATGAAAAATATACATCTAGTTGAAAGTATTCTACAGTGCTTTTAGAGCTCTGATTTCAATTGTTAACAAATTTATGATTATGTACTTAAAAATAAAGAAATTTTGCAGAAGGTAAAAAATAATAAAAAATATTGAAATTGATGTTTAAAATTGTTTTTACTCCTATTTCATTTTTTTCAGTTGATGTTACAATTAATAAATAGCGTTAAAATTTGTTGATTTTACTTTCTTGTGTAATATAAATTAAGTTTAATTTACGTGGCAGCCCAAGAGAGCCAAAATCGTGCGGAGAGAAAAAAGAAACTAAGTCTAATACTGTTCATTTTTTGTTTGGGTGAAGATTCAGGGAGGAGGTCCCAATTCGAACTGTAACAAATCTGGCCACCCTAGATATTAACCCTCCGAGTGGAACACACCGAGGAAAAAAAGTCTCCAAAAAATACGTTTTATTGTGTCAGTGACCAAAGTGTTCTATGATTTTTTACTTCACCCTTTGTCGACTAGATTGGAATACGGGAAACCCACCCTCCTTATTGTCCCTTTACTTCCGGTTATAGGTATATAAATAGACATTAAAGATTGTTAATTTTAAATAAACATAAAGCTCGTCAAGTTTCGAAGATCATCCCATAAGAAATAATGGATTCTAAAAGTAAGAATAAAAATATTTTTTTAAATCTTTTATAATAACTATTTATATTTTTTTACGAAAGTCATCCAAGATATTTAAGTGGTGCAATTAGAGATACATCTGTTACCGCAAACGAAATTCTTCGAAATACAGATTTACAAAACCATGAGAAGCTATCAGCGTCTTTGTGCCTCAGGGAGTAGGGGTGTATTCCTTAATAAATGTCAGTCAAAGAGGGGTGCAGTTCCTAAACAATCGACCTGACTCTCCTACCTCAAATCTCTATGGGGGAAAGCACTGGCAGAAATGTACAATGCATACATTTTCGGAACGTTTTTGCAGGTCGTAAATTATACTTGACAACCGGCGGAATTGTACGTGCGAACCGCTTAAAGGGTTAAACATATAAAGTAGTGAAATTTGTATGAGAATCAGTTCATCCGTAGCTGTTATGATGTGATTGCTCTCTAAAACGGAATCAGTAATGCAAGTACCATTCAGCTGCTGTTAATTTATCAGTTTGTAATAAAATTGAAACTTATATTATTCGACATGGAAATTCTGACAGATATAACGGCTTCAAATGCTTCGAAGACTGAAAAGAACCTTATATACAAGCAATAAGAAACTACTTCTCCGTTTTAAACAGCTGCCGAGTTAAGGAATGATGTTACTCATTTTCAGTTTTAAGATACAGACAAGATTAAATTTTATTCATGAATTTTATACTTCACGCTGGCCTGAATCTCAAACGAGGACTCTAATTTTAAATAATTTTTCAACTAAATCTTCATTGACGCTTTTTATATATTTAAGCTTCACGTTTGGCTTTATACTTGATATCTTGATCAAATACATCTGGTAGCACGAGATTGAAAAGTGGATGTTTCAGGTTAAAGAGACCACAGAAACAAATATTTTTATTTGATTTTGTCTTTTAACTAATATTTATTTTTTTAAGATACTGTAAATATACGAGCCGACATAAAGGCCCCCTGGGGACAGACGGGTGGTGCTGACCAGGACAATCGGTAATCGATCACTCAACATATGAGTGGTTGTTAAGGCCGTTGTTTCCCCGTAAACAATCTCCTATGATATTTGGATTTTTGAGTGGCACTAACATAGGGGTTGTTACAAGAAATGTTACATCAACTTTCGGTGTACCTAAAGTGGTCGACAACATTCGACAATCTGGACAGGAAAGATCAGAGGGAAAAGGATCCCATAAGTACAGTCAGGTAGCAAGGTTTCGTTTGGTTTGGAGTGCTACGGTCTACTTTTTTGCAACACGAGGGTTAATGAGACCTGGACCTACAGCTTAAAGCCGATTCCGAACGATTGCCGTTCGGAATCGGCTTTAAGCTGTAGGTCATCCATGTCACAGTGTCGGATCATCCATGCCACAGTGGTATTCGAACCCACGAACTCCGGTACCGAGCGGGAGCACTCTAACCAATCGACCATCGTTCGGCCGGGTGGCAAGGACACTAAGTGGTGACCGACCCGGCTGACGTCAGCACAAGGGTAGGAATGAGAGAAGGGATAGTGATATGCGACAACCGCGGACAGAGGATTCTTTGTTAAGAAAAGGCTAAGAAGATAGATCAGAGCCAAACATACTTGGAAAAAGATAAAGGTTGTTGTGCCGTGCCTGAACGGACGGAGGTTTGTTTCTTTGCTGTCAAAATGAGAATATATAATATATTTATATATACAGTCAAACCTGCCTATCTCGAAACCTGCTTATCTCGAAAACCTGTCTATGTCGAATTTTTTCAATTTCCCTACATTTTCAATAAAATTTAACGCATTTTCCAAACCTATCTCAAATTATTTTTTTCCCACTCGAATTTTTGTAAGAAACACAACATTCCAGTTTAGAGCCTTATTGCGTTGACAACCGCACAAGTTCCCATTTCCAGGAAATACACTTTTAGTTTTCTCTCTCGGGGAGTTATTTGGTCAGGGACTGGGTGGGAATTGTACTAAAAATACACGGTCGGAGAACATATCTAAAAGAAACCGAAGAGTAACTGGCCGAGGAAACTGATAAAAACCCGAAGGAATGGATGATTATCAGAGAGAAACTGAATACTGACACTTCATTTAAAGATTTTATAGAAGTAGATAAATCAGTGGTAAAAAGCGAAACATTATTAACTGATTCCAAAATTTTAGAAAACGTTCGGGGAACTTCTGATGATGAAGAGGATCATGACAAAGAGGACAACATCGATGTAGAAAGAGTTGTTACGCCAAAAAAAGCAGAAAAAGCCATTGAAACACTAAGAATTTTTCTTGAATCCCAAGAAAACATTGATCAGGATTGTTTCGCCACTGTGTCAAAACTACAAAAAATTGTCCAGTCAAAACATTTTTGCATCAAAAACTCCTGACGGATTACTTTCTGTAAGGTATGTAAATAAAATTAAAAGTACTTCAAATTTTCAATCTTTTGTATTGTGTAAAGAAAATTTCTTAGTCTATTTTCATAAAACTTGTGTATCTCGAAATCTGTTTATCTGGAATTTTTTATTTACTCCCAAGAGATTCGAGATAGACAGGTTTGACTGTATATAATTTCTTCAGATAGTTTCCTTTTGGAAGCTGTTAAGTCTCATTGGCCTTTTTGTTTTACCTGAATAAATTATGAATTTTTTTGTTAAAAAACTACATTAATGCCTTTCTACATGCGTAGTATAAGAACGCACTGAACTGCGCCTGGCATGTTTTAAGTGAGTGACATGATATAAATGATTTACCAAGGCCGCTCGGACAGCGAAAACGTCAGTGGTCGTTTTCTACATATACAGCTTTTATAACAATGTAAAATGTTAGTCTCTATATATAAAAATGAATTTGTGTCTGTCTGTCTGTACTCGATAGACACAAAAACAATGCATCCAATCGCCGAGAAAATTTGGGAAATTCTTATTTACATCCCTAGGAAGGTTTTTGTAAATTTTTAACGTTCAAAATTCATTCCTTCTCCCTTTTTCGAGCATTTCATGTCATTATTCCAAGTATTATTTTCCCCGGTTAATCGCAAACGATTAACTTCTTTTAATTTATCGCATCATAACTAAGTGAAAGAAGCAATAATTTCTAGCAATGTGACGTCATTCCGTTAATCCCATCTAATTGTTTTAACTGCAGTTTTTCTCGGTTAAAAGCAGGAGATTAAAATTTTCAATTTATTGCATAATAAATAGGTGAAAACGATATTTTTGTATCATTAAGACGTCATTCCTTTAAATTCTCATTTTTTCATTTCATATTTTAAATTATTTAAACATCGTATGCATAGTATCAATTCGATTTGACCGGGAAATTTATATAACGTTGTTTACTTTCATTTCTATGTGACGCAAATGATAGCATTTTTATATAAGAACTAATTTTAAGTTTAATTCTTGGTTAATTTTTACGTTTTAATGAAATGTTTATCAATAATATTCTAAAAACAAAAAGTACAAATTTCAGTGACTCTCATGGGCAAATAAAAAACCTATCATTTTATATAATTATCTTTATATATATATGGTTGTCAATGTGAATGTGTGTTTCTTTTCATTCGAAACTATGTGGTTTGTCATAAATTTCCTTAATTTTGGAAAACATTTATTAATACCACCAAAATTAGAAATGTTGTTGTCAAAACTTCTGCTTCCTATTCTACTACTTAATATGCCAAGATCTATTAAAGTTGCTAATCAACGTACGGTAGTAATACAGTAGTATAAAAACTGAATATTGTTATAATACGCTTATAATAGAAATAGATAAATATGCCAATGACTCGAACTGCACTGTGACGAATTCAGAGAGTTATGCACGAAAAAAAAAATCTTTGTTTAAAAGCAATACATTAAGTTGATCGTAGCAAAGCACGGGCACACTTGCCAGCATTATATAAAATGTGTTATTTAAAAGCATCGTTTTATTATGTATGCTAGTCATTTAAAAACTTCTTAAAAGCTCCTTGAATTTTAGTTAAGGATCCTAATGATCAATTCTTTTTTCTATATAAAACAGTTCACAAAATGTTTTTTTATTCATTTTTATATAGTAAGAGCGATTCGATAAATGAGGTACATAAAACACGGTTTTTATACCGGCAAAATCAATATTGATTTTGAAGCGACTAAAATATAAGGTAGGTGTGAAAATGTAAAATAATCTTACCATCGTTAAGATGACGGAACTGCTACAAGCTATAATATTTCCATGAGTTAGAACGACTCCTTTTGGATCTCCGGTGGTGCCGCTGGTGTAGCAAACAGTCGCAATATCAGATGATTTGGGAATCTGAATGGAGGAAAAAGGAGAAACAATCATCATGGAGTATTCGTGAACAAAAAAATTTTCATGTCTCATAAATTATGAAACCATATGCGTATAAATTTTGAATATTTAAATAAAAACATGTCTTTCGTACTGCTTTTTATTTTTATGAAGTTAATTCTTAAAATAAAGATCAGATGTTGTAAGTTCCACTTTCAAAAAGTTGTGAAAAATGAACCACTGACCAGAATGAATTCAAATTTGAATTGGATGTACGAGAAGGTGGAAATAATTTGAAATCAGAAAAAGTTTTAAAGTGCATCAATAGATAATGTTGTAAACAGCATACTATGCAAATTAAAATACATCCATGTGCAAGACATATTACATGTGGTATAAAAATGCAGTGTATGTGGTATTTTGCACACAACCGATACAATCAAGCGCAATGAACAGTGCGGTTGGTTTACTATGAAACTCTGGCCAAAGTCGTCATATTTCGATTGAAAATGTGACTTGTAACCAAATTCATTTTCGTTATGCCGTTTAGAGTGTCATCTATTGATACACCGTGGAACTTTTTTTTGTGTTATATAGTTTGTACATTCTTTTATTACATTCAGTTCAAATTTGATATTTTTTTATTTTCATTCTGAGCAGTGTTCTTTTTTACAGCCCTTTTGAAGTGAAACTTTAATTATAATTATCCTTTATATATATATATATATATATATATATATATATATATATATATATATATATATATATATATATATATATATATATATATATATATATATATATATATATATATATATATATATATATATGTGTGTGTGTGTGTGTGTGTGTGTGTGTGTGTGTGTGTGTGTGTAATGGGTAATTTGTCCCATCACAAAGGGAAAAGTACACATCTTGAATGCAGTCGTGACTTAAAACATCATTGAATAGAGTTTATTTAAGCACCTTCTTTCACGGTCTTCTGTCTGAAAAACACGTACTATTTATAGTAGTGTACATATATATATATATATATATATATATATATATATATAAATCTGTATTATTTATAGTTGTGTATCGTACCTATTTATACTCGTATGGATCAACTAGAATTCTTAATAGTCAGTTACGAAGTGAAGCCGTGTGACGTAGTTTAAGCGTCACGAGTTATATAGTAAGAGGAAGTTTGGAGTTTTAGAGATCGCTAAACTGATAGGAAGGACAAAGTTATTCGCCAAAGTTGCCAGAAAAGAATAGAATCGCCCGAAAATTATTTTAAGATAGGCATAATTACATTGGTTAATTTTTTAGGCAAAAATATCATTACATATATATGTGTGTGTGTGTTACATTCTAACCTGAACGCACCTAAAGTATTTTATATTTGTGAAACTGTCTTTCCTGCATTACCTCAATGAAATTAAATACCAGAATGTATGGATGGAGAGCATAATGAGAATAAATCTCTCTTCAAATACAACCAAACTTTAAGGAAATTTGTTGCTCTCAAAAACTAAGCCATTTATCCTATTGTTATGTTTCATCAATGAGTCTTTTATTCGTATCAATTCATTAAAAAAAACTTGTTTTCTCATCATCTTTTACAAGTATTATCTACATTTTTATATTGCTTTATATTGTTTAGTACTTTAATATGTCTAATCAGTGATAAATAACAGTCCCTTAGTTTCTCTTTTTTCAGGGGCTCCGCTGGTATGTATGTGGTAAGAAAAGGATACTGTGGTATAAAAAGTGTTAGAACCACTGCACTAGAGTGTTACGGTAAAAAATGCATTAAAACTCCATGAAGCTTTTTTTAAGCAATCATTTGTTAGTGTAACAAAATATTTTAAGGCAGTTTTACCTTTATATTTTGAACTGAGGCGAATATAAATCAGAGACGAAAATTTGATTTGAAAACGCATCCTAAAATAAATTTAAGTGATCTGAACTGAAAGTTCTCGTTGCCATAAAAATGAACATATTCACTTCTAAATCACGGAGTAGCAGTAGTTGCACTGGTTACGAAAAAGATAAAAAGTATCTAAAAGGAACATTGCAGAGGCTATAACCCATAACAAATGAAACGTGCTCATTTCAATAAAGAAGCGAATTCAAACCCGTTTCGTTTCATGACGTAGATAAGTTTTAATTCCACATTCAGCGGCGATCAATAAATTAATAAATAAATAAAAGATACTTCTTCTGATGCGATAAGACGAAATGTTTTAATTTTCACTCATTTAGGGAGGAGAAAAAGAGAATTTCTGATTCATTTGCTCCAAAGAATATTTTTCGTAAAATTTAATAAGGTAGTTTAAAAGAAATAGTTATAAGGAAACTAAAGTAAAAGCATATGAAACTACTTTACTTACACACAAGTTTTTATGCACACAACTCTAAGCGTTAAATAGACTACTTTTCCTGCTGATAAAATTACTAAATATTGAAAACCTACTTCAGTTTATAAATATTATTTTCAATAACACCAGGTCTAATTGACCCCTTCGCAATATGAGATAGGTCTATGGCTAAGAGTGATTTGCAGCTTGATTTTGAGTGAGGAACCACGAGGGTAGAAGACAGTCTTAACCTCAAGAATAGGTCAATATAAAAGAATAATATTTTCAGGAAACATAGCAAACGGCATTGTACACAATGATCTTCAATCCAAATTAAAAAAATAAGAAATCTTGAACGAGAGATAGGCAGGTTTACTGTAATAATGTCCAACGTGCATGCACGAATACAATCAAAATGGAAAGTTTGAAGTTTTTCAGATAAATGTGTACAGTGAAAGTCCCCAAAACATAGCTTGAAAATCGTCAGTAGAATAAGCTTCAAATCCGTTGTTTTCAAAAAGAGGCAAAAATGATGAAGATGTGTGTGCAAATGTAGTATAATATTTTGTATAAATCCGAAATATACTTATAGTGCATTGTGGTCAGCAGTACAAATCTTCGTTCTGCAGCCAGAACAAAATGTTTATGATACCAACATGAAATAAACAAAAATCACACGAACATTTGTAACAAAACATAGCTAATAAATTTCCTTTGTAGCCATGCTTAGGGACAAAAAATTTGATTTTTTAAATGTCAGAGGTCATAAAAAGAGAAAAATATATCTTTAACTAAAAACTGTCAAACAGGGAAAAAAAATCTGCAAACAACCCATGGAAAACCGCAAAAACACCAGAGGGAATCTTCCACAGTAATTGGAAGGCCAAACAAACAGATTATCCAAAAAAACCCATTTAACCACAGAATATTTTTCTGGGTGATTTAAACGTGAAATTAAAGACATGGTATAAAGTAGCTGTTTTAAAAATTCTATGCTCAGATGAAATTTACAAATACAAATAATTTGACGGTTTGCTCTCATACATTAATTTTTTTCAAATAATTAAGAGATTTATCGTTAAAATTATTTAACACATGTCCTGAAGTCCAGACATTCAGTCTTTTCAAAAAAGAAAGCTTCAAAGTGTATTGACTCGGAAACTATGCTCGTGGCAGCATTTTGCTCGGTCAACTGTGGCAGCGAACGTTCCTGACTTTCAAATGATTCATTTAGCGGCTTTATCAAAAGCATGAGTGACTCATACACAAGTCTGAGCCTTATAATTACACACCCGGTTCTGCATGACTGACAATATGTGCACTTCGCAAGTAATCATTATTTTTCGAGCTCAAGATCTAATAATTTTAGCTTGAATATCCATTGTTTATCAAAATATGTAAATAAATATTTATGTTCTTGTTGTTATTACTCATTAACTGGTATATGAAAGTCTACACCAGGTCTAATACACTCCATCCCATTATGCGACAGGTCTATGGCTAAGGGTAATATGCAGCTTCACGCTGAGTGAGAAACCAAAAGGGTTAAAGACTGACTTAACCTCAAGAATGGGAGCTCGTAATTTAGAAGCAGGGATTAGTAGAAGAGAATAAGTATTTAAAAATATAATAATACTTTACATAAATGCACACCCATGCATACATATACCACACTCATATATACTCAGATATGCATATATATACATACACTGAACAGCCATTACATTATGATTGCCCAATTAATAACATGTATTACCACGTATAGCCCTCAAAACCGTCAGTTCCTGACACAACATTGACTAAACAAGGTGCTGATAGGTAATCTGAGGTACTTGGTATCATGCGCTCACCAACTGGTCCTGCAATTCATCTCAAAAATGCGAAGGGGTAGCGTGGAAGCACAAATTTGGTTTTCCAGTTGGAACCACAAATGCTCTATTGGATTAATGTCAGGTGAATTTAGAAAACCAAGACATGATTTGAAAGTCACTGTAAGGTTCCTTGAACCATTCCCGGATGATTCGACTCTTATGACATGGTGCATTATCTTGTTGGTAAACACCATCCCCCACCGGAAATACTGTTGTCATGAACGGGTGAACTTGGTCTGTAATGCGGTTCACGAAGCTCATAGACGTCAGGACTATTCTATGGGGATTATGATTCCTAATGTGCTCCAGGAAAACATTGGGCACATCATAATGCCCGGCCACCCGCTTGTCTCCGTCCAGGTGTGAAACTGGAAGCCAGTGTTTCCTTTGGAAATTGGTGTATTCGCACATCCGTCGACTTAATAGACTAGGAAACGGAATCTGTCGAACTATGCAACTTTCTTCCATTATTCTAATGTCCAATTCCAATGTTTCTTCCACCATTGCAGACACAGCTGATGATGACGTGCCGTCAGTGCAGAGACGTTCTTCGGCCTCTGTCTGCGCAGGTCCATACGCAGCAAATTACACTGCACAGTGTGTTGAGAAATACTGTCTGGGTCTCCAATGTTGTAGCTAGTGGTCATTTCGGCTGTTATAGCTCTTCGGTCATGGCGAACAATGCTTAGCAATCCTCTGGAATCTGGACAACACACCGCCGACCAGCGACTTGTCGTTTCACCATCACTAAACGTGCTGTTTCTGATATTGGTGTTGCCAGTCACCGAGCGATAACGATTTGACCTTTATCGATGTCCGATAATCAGCTTCTTTTCAAATTATGTCGTTAATCACACAATGTTTGTAGAGACAATGAGTAGCCACTTTCTACTCCAACATTAGCGACGCAAGCGCAGTAGTTTTGTTCCTGGGCGAGTCCATTGTTATAAATGAAGGGTGGTCATAATGTAATGGTTCTTCGGTGTATGTGTATATATGCATATATATATATATATATATATATATATATATATATATATATATATATATATATATATATATATATATATATATATATACATACACACATACATACACACACACATACATATATATATATATATATGTGTGTGTGTGTGTGTAATAAAACTATTTTATCAGAGATAATTATTCAATTAATTCTTCGGCATTAGTACGATGAAGTATATAAATCATTAAACAGATATAATTTAAACAATTCTATTTTTCTTCTTTATTAATTTACTCTAAAGATACGGAAAATTAAGCATTGTAATGCATTCATACTTACTTTGATAATGAGACGTCTAATGTAGTTAAGCTAAGGAAAAAAGATCAGAAAACTTTCCTTTAATTCCTTAATTTTACCTTTACTTTTTTCTATACAATACAGAAAGCGTTGTGATTGGGAAAAATTTCGGAGCTCATATTTTAAGCGAAATATCCATTTTGACCCTGTTTAAATCAATTTTGATTAGTTTCGTCTTTATGTCTGTACGTATGTACAAGCATTTAAGTAAGTACATATGCACTACTTGAGCAAAGTTTTGAGATACACTTTGAGAAATTTCAAATTTCACTGTTTATATTGTAATATTAACTTAATACAGTAATAAAAATATTTATTATATTAATGGGGTTTAAACTCAATGTGCAGGGTGAAAAAGAGTCACGGTTGAAACATGATAGTAATGCAGATTAAGATATTAAAATTAATTTTGTATTGATTTCATTCTAAATAATATTTGAGTAATGCTACATTACCAAAGAAAATGTTCTGAATACACTTATTGCATCAATTTCACATTATTTAAATCTTATTGAACAAATATATTAGAATATGGATTGGCAATTTAAAATAACAGAAAAATCAAAGATTTTTATTGTGAAGCTGGTTATTATAAACCGTATTGATATGACATCAAAATAAAGAATGTAATAACAACCAAATGAAAGGGTATTTGAAATAAACAGATATAGAAAATTTATCATCAAATGGCTCTAGTATTAATGCTATTCAAAAAATGTATGATAACAATTATGCGCGAGATAAGACAAGGTAGAAAGAATAGAATAAAAAGCCCTTTCTCATAAAAAAAAGTAGATTTAAAAATTTTATTTCACATTGAAAAAAATCTTTTAAAGCACTTTAAAGCACTTTACGAACAAAGATTGCATCAAGGCTCAGATAAAAAAGATTAAAATCTATTGTATTTGAAATTCAGATAAAACTGAATACTCACCGTAGGAGAACAAGGATTCTTCTTTCCAATTTCCTATAATCAAAAAGAAGAGAAAAAAATAGATTAATATTCACTCGAATAATTTCAAAAATATTTCACCGGAGATGTTTAGAAGTACCCGCAAAGAGACTGGTAGGTTTACAGTAATTTTTTTTACACACCGTATTTACTAAACGTATAAACTTTTAGTTTCGTATAGCATAAAACTTTTAAAGTATATAATTTATTAAGTATATATAAAGATTTTAAAGAAATAGGCATTTTTGCATAAAAATTAATCAAGTTTTTATACTTTCGTTAGACAATCTACGATAAATTTTAACAAAATAAAACTCAGTTGCCTTCATATGACATATTGTTAAGGTAAACCCTACGCTTGCAATGAATTACAATTTTTGTAATATTTTGAAAATTTACTGAAATAAGAGAATTTTACTTTGTCTTAAAATTATATTTTTATACACAAATACCTATAAAATCTATATACTGGCGATTAGAAGTTAGCTGAAGTTCAAAGTTTAATCTGTAGTTTATGTATAAAACACTTCAGATAAATTTATATAAAATAACTTTAAAAAAGTTATTAGCAAGTTTATCGTGAACCAAAATACCGGAAAACGTATTTTTCAGGAAATGCGTTTAAAGAAATTTCCAATTAAAAAAAATCCCAATTATGATATTATTTATTGTCGGATATCAATGCATCAAGAATAAAAAAAATTTCATTTTAACAAAATTACTTAGCACATTGTATGCAGGACACGTACTAGTACGTTTTCTGACGATTGATACTTGAGCGCGGGTTACGTACTAGTACGGGTTAGTGTAACAACATGGTTTGTTTGTGGGTACAAAAATAACGGTATATACAAGAAAACGAAGCGGAATATTCTTGTCTACTACATAGATTCTGGAAAAATTTAGACAAATAAAAACTAGTTCATCAGTCATTACATTAGCATCAGTCGATGCGGAACCACAGAACGGGAAGGTAGATTAAAAAATCAATTTAGGTTTAAAGTTAACTTTTTATTTATCCTTGTGAAAATGATATTATATACATGTATATATATATATGTCTATTTATATATTTATTTATATATTAAAATATAAAATACGAAAAGTTGGTTAAAAAATTAAATAATTTTTTATCTATTGAGATATAACTGGATAGTTAAATTTACTTGCAAAATGCCCGCTCCCGGTACAATTCCGCTGCGAAATGTACCCGCACACAATGTGTTAAGAAAGTAATACATATTATTTACTTTCAATTACCTTCAATTGCCAATCTTCCCTTTCGAATATGTAAATGACACTACCTATCTTTTAAAATACCACTTTAGGTTTATTAAATTACACATAAATTTTGTTCTAATTGCCGTAAAAACGTAATGAACGTAAGTTTGGAAACCAAAAATTGTGTTTTTTGATATAGACTAATAAACTTGTCTGTGAAAATAATCATTTTAATGCAGGCAATCCTTAATACGTATATTTCCAACGATTGTTTTATATCGTTTTGTCAGATTTATGCTTATTAAATTTCTGGAATTTCTTGTAGTTTTGACTTCAAATTCTTTTTATTCCCAGTGCAGAAACTATATAAAATTACTAAAAATTAATATTGAAAGATAAATTACAGTAAAAAAAGTTAAAGTTTAAAAATTTTCAAAAGTAAACATAAAATTTTAAATAAACTGGAATAAAAACTTGCGTAAATGCGTACAAATATCTAAAAATTGCTTTTCTGGGTAAACAAATGTAGTAAAATCTGCTTCAGTATTTATATTTTAAAGCACGAATATGCAAAAAGAGCTATACTGCAATTTCAAGTTTATTTCCTCAGGCTTTTTCCAGTTTCTTCCTTTTATTTGATACTGTAAAACCCTCAATTCTGTGTAGTTTATCTTTATCTATTTTTTAAACGTAAGATTCATGCATATTTTCTTAACTGACCGCGAGCGTGTATGAGCAAGAGTTTTATATTCAGAGAGTTAAAAGTTGACCCGGAGATAGTTCGGTTTGGTTTAGTTTGTTTGGAGTGCTACAATCTACTTTTCTACTACACGAGGACTAATGAAACCCGCATTATGTGCCCCAGATGAAAACAGTGATAGTCAAAATCTGGGGCTTTTCGCAACGACACAGAATTAATCAAGCAAGAGGTTCCTTTGAATTTAAAATTTATCTCGCTAACCAAAAGCACATCCGTATTCATTTGAGGAATGGTTTCGCTAGTTAATATTAAATATTTTCATTTTTCTTCGATATCTAAAATAAAGTCAACGCATGTTTAAAGAAAAAAATTACTTTAGTTTGAAGAGATTGGAAATAAAAATACTCTACATCTACATACTACGGCATACTTCTTTGGTAAGCACGAGAGCTTATGAGAAGGGGAACTACTGCTTAAAGCCGATTTCGAACGGCTACGAACATCCATGTCATCAGTGGGATTTGAACCCATGAACTCTGGTAACGAAGAACAGCACCCTATTCATTCAGCCATCGTTCGGCCGACCCCCAGGGGACCCCTTGGTCTTCGTGACGAAAACGATAAACCAAGTGACACTCTTTTTCATTGCAAAGTGTTAACCTGTTATATGTTTTAGACGTAATATTACGCGATTTGGTATTTTATGCAACCTGTTTTGAAGTAATATTATGTTGAGTTAGTTCTTCCATTTCCTTTTATTTTCGACGTATCATTTTGTTGTCTACGACTTGCCCGCTTGCTAGCGCCATCTGTAGGTTTTAATAATTACTTTTTTGGGTTTTTGGAATAACTGAGCCCATATTCTTGTTAAAGTAAACAAAAGAATGTTATGATTACTATTTTTCATCATTTCTGAACGTATGGCAGGCCCCAGTTATAATAAACTAGTGCATAGTTTGTGCAAGAAAAGATATTAAAATAGAGTCCCGACATTATTGCCATGATTGTAATGTGAGATTATGGGCTGCACCATGCTTTAAGATTATACCATGCATAAAGAAATTATTAATATAATAAAATGATAATTTAAATGTGACAAATTGTAAACATTTATCAACATATCCCTTTTTGTTTGATTAAAAATTTCTTATAAATGAAGAAGTTATACCACTTTTCCTGAAAATTCCACCATAATTAAATCAGGAAGAGATAGAAAAGCAAATAACATTAAAACGGGTTAGGGGTTAGGGGTTAAGGGGACACACAATCTTCTCTCCCCCCCATGCAAATAGAAAATAAAATATAAGCCAGATTCAAAAGTCAAAATTTTATATTTGGATGAGGAATAGACAAAGAACACCTTGCAATGTGTCCATCTTTAAAAGATGAAAACCTTTACAATCGATATTGGGAGGCAAGAGAGGTCATGCGGTAGACATCCTCAGATGGACTTTCTTTTATTTTCAATGTTTTTAATATTTTATTGTTTGTGTTTTAACACATTGTATGCAGGACACGTATTAGTACGTTTTCTGACAATTGATACTTGAGAGCGGGTGACATACTAATATGTTTTCTGACGATTGATACTTGAGCGTACTAATACGGGTTAGTGTGACAACATGGTTTGTTTGTAGGTACAAAAATAACGGTATATACAGGAAAACGTAGCCGAATGTTCTTGTCTACTATGTACATTTTGGGAAAATTGAGACAAATAAAAACTAGTTTTTACATCAGTCGATGCGGAACCACAGAACGCGAAAAAATTAAAGCTATATACTACTATTTCTATTTGATTTTTCATATTTACGATACTATAATAAATTTATCCACTAAAAAATATATTTTTTGTTTACAAAAATCTTAGGGTTGTTATTTATATATTTCTGTTTATATATTTGTTTATATATTTCAATATAAAATACAAAAAGTTGGTTGAAAAATTAAATAATTTACGATCTGTTGAGATTTAACTGACTAACTAAATTTAAGCGCAAAACGCCCGCTTCCGGTACAATTCCTCTGCGAAATGTATCCGCACACAATGTGTTAATGTTCTTGGCTTTTAATTGTAGTTTTTATGAGGTTTGTTACTATTTTATCTTTTATAATTATTTACGGATCCAATCTCATACATCTATGATGTATGGAAGCCTATGATGCAGAATCAAGAGTTTCTGCAATTTAAAAAAAAAATGTTTGGAAGAGGAGCACTTATTTCACCGTCATTGGAAAAACAAGTTTTATGTACGTGACTAAGTTATTTGCGAATCTGTAAGGCAAAATCGCACTGATGCACTTAAAAAAATAAATAAATATACAACTCAGCACTGAGTAATAACGATGTTAGAAGAGTCGTATGAACAAATTAGAAAGCCAAGTAAAGTTTAAATATAATCGCAAATGTATATGTAGAGAACTTTTCTGCAATTAGCATTTAGATACGCGCTCGTGTTTTCACATTAAAATTCAGCTCCCATGCATATTCTTCCATTCGTCTTCCCAATTGTTAGAGCGTTTTGAGAAATAATAATAAAAAGGAAGTTTACGGGCAATTACTCTTTCCCCCTTTGTCGGACATATTTAACAATAAATGTATCTAGAGGCAATTTTTCTCCCCTCCGCAATGTCATCTTCTCAAAACACACGTCGACATTTAGACTTCACTTTTTCTTTAAATAATAGTCATTTGGAGAAACATGGTGTTTGAACTCAAAAGAAATGAAACTAAGTATAAAATGGAAATTTCAATGATGCATGGTTGCTGTCGATGACGTAACCATGATGGAGAGGATAAAGGATTTAAAAAGGGTCATTTCAGGAAAATCAATAGAAAAAGAAATGATAGGTGGGAAAATTTCTAAACTACTAGAAGAGTGATAACGAATTTGCCTTTCACGAATATTGATGGCGGAAAAATAAAAAAATGGATCATAATAGAGTATTTAAAACTGCCGAATAACTACTCAAAATTTAGTTTAAAGTATTAAAAATGAAGTTTAATACAGATATTTTACGATGTAAATCATTTTAAGAGACGCTTAGTACAATTTATTTAATCCATTATACTCAGTTAGCCATGAAACTTTCCAGCTCAGCGATAATCTTTATGTAGTTTTTTTATTTTATTGCACTAAGCTCTATCATAAATTCAAACTACCTACATTGCAAGTTAAAATTTTGTTACGATAAAGCTTCAACAATGAAACATTTAAAAAAGATAAATGTATAAGCAGACTAACAAAGAGAAAAACAATTTCAGACATACAAAAAATAAACCTTTTCGATAAAGTTGTAAGAATTTTTAAAATAACTGTATGTCAATATTTGTAAGTCTAGAGGTCAAATCATACTTCAAATGAATTATGGAATAAGTTTCCATAGAAATAAAACTATTAGAGCAAGTTTGGTTTCAATGACTACGGTCTTCTATTTTGCTAAGCGAGGATTATTGTCTTCGGGAACTACTGCTTAAATCCAGTTCCGAACGGCCCCAATCATTCATGCTAACAGTAAGATTCGAATCTATGAACTCCGGCATCGAAAAGCATGCCCTACCCACTGGGCCATCAGTCGACCATACTTTGGGCAGAAAACAATGTTTTCCCCACTTTATACTTGAAAATGATTGCATGTACAAACAAGGAAAACAACATAGATTAAAATGAAATAATAATTCATTTATTCTGAAATGATCAGAAAGAATTGGAGGTGGGGGGTGGAATTTGAATATGTGGTTAATATTTGGATTCAAACTTACTTGAAATAGGAATGACTCTTTTTTTATTACATCATCTGTTTGAGTTACAGATTGTGTTTGCTAATGGTTCTTGGATATTTAGTCATTAATCCTCAGAAATATTTGTGACACTGGTAGGAAGATGGGATAAAAGCGCTACTTTAATCATATCGTATTTGTGTCATGTATTTTGCTTTTTGGAATTTTCATTGATTCCCTTAATATTTATTTTAAAATTGTTAGTACGTGAATGTATCAATATGAAACATACATGTAACATTTTTACAGCACTGAATTATTTAGTAAAAAATGAATAGTCGAACTAATGGGATAAACTGCCTGCATCCAGAACTATAGATATCTCGGCGATTTTATGTACCAAGAGGGTACATCAATAAGAAACACACATGTAAATTTTCTTTACAGCAATAAATTATTAAGTAAAAGTGCCAATGATCAAACTAAAGGACTGCATCCAGTGCTACAGAGATGTCGGAGATTTTATGTACCGGTAGCACCTTTTGAATTAATCACCTTTTGAATGGCTTTTGAGATTAAATCGCCCACTTTGGACGAGCGAGGAGCATCGATAGAATTTCTTTTATCAAAATGATAGAACTTAAAGAATTCAGAAATGGTGGACATTTGACGAACAGACTGTTTTGAGGATACCAATGTGTTCTGTAAAAGCGAGTGGACCTCAAACAGGCTGTTCAACGGTGGCTGTACTAGCAGCCAACGGAACTCTATGAGATCGGGACTATCAAACTGATCTAGGGATGGGGTAAATGCCTCGTCATGAATGACACTTGTGTCGAAAAGTAACAATTTTATAGCATTTTTATTATTTACATTTCATATTCTCATTAGCAGCATTATTTATAAGGGTGTTTTAACTTATGCGCTTTACATATTCATTTAGAGCCACGACAGCTCAGTTGGCAAAGGCATGTGCTCATAACCGTAAAGTTGTGGGTTCAAGACTCAAAGATCCTCTCAGTTCTTTAATGGCGGCTGAGGCATATAAAGGAGGCTCATTACCGCAATGTCCTTCATTTTCAAGCGATATCTCAAGAAGTGGCAGACCAAGCCTGGGGGTTGTTTGCTTGGTTTCTTTTTCTAAATTACGAGAACTCACTTTGAACAGAAAGTATTCACCCTAGTTTCGCTTTTTTTCATGTAGCCCCTAGCTTACGTACTTGGCTTGTCCAAGTCAGCCTAATGAATGAGGTGCTGTTCTTTGGTACCGTAGTTCGTAGGTTCGAATCTCACTAATGGGATGGGTGTTCGTACCCTTTGGAATAGGATTTAAGTAGCAGATCCAGGTTTCATCAGCCCTCGTGTAGCAAAGCAGCAGATTGTAGCATTCCAAAGCTAACCAAACCCCTTCGTACTTAAGCTTTAAAGTCAAATTTTTTTCTATTATGTGATACCAGTATGCTTTATTTTGTATTTTACACAAGGTTACATGGTTATCAATATAAACAATAATGAATGCTATTAAAGAGTATACTTGAGGAAATCCTAAGAATGGAAAATCTTTATACGAATAAGAAAACTGTAATGGAGGAAAGTAGTATTTCTATTGTCTCCAAAGGTAATTTACAAATAATTTCTATACGTTTATTTCAGTTTTAATTATGAGTTACCAGTGGAAGAAAAAGCGCTGAGATGAAAACAACTAAAGTGTGACCATTCATAGATCATTTCACTGACCTCGACATCCTTGAATTGGTACAACTGTAAACCGAGCGACTCCGCTTTGCTTCTTAGCTCTGACGATATATTCCTCATCGCGATGATTTGTCGCAGTCTCGGAGTGTTGACTGCTTCGGCAACGATGCTTTTCACCTTGCTTTCGTTGTCGCACACTACCGTCTCGATGTCGGCTACGAAATAATAAATAAAAGAAAATAAGAATGAAGCCTACAACATGCACAATGTGTTTTAGACAACATCGTTTACTTTGTAATGTAATATGAGACATTAAAGGTTATCGGCTCTACTAAATTTCAAAATTTTCAAAAAAACTGAGATTGAATGTTTCTTGTACCCTTTAAAAGGTAAATAAAGATTAATACCATGAAAACTTATTATCTTTTTAAGTATAAAATATTTTGTACTGTAAAATTTTATGTTTAAATAATAAATAAATGACTTTACACAATTGCTACTTTATTACCTTTTAATAATATCAAAATTTATGCAATTATTTATGCAACAATAGCTAGAACTCTCGTTAAGGATAGTTATATCATAATTCAACTATTAGCAGAGCCTGCGTACTGCCATCTGGCGTTACGCAGTTTCATTTTAGTGTTTGTTATACTGAAATTTTCCTTTATATAGAGTACAAAATGTAATTAAAAAATAGAGTTAAAAAACTATATGTTACAATAGTCCTAAATACAAAATTTTTATTTTCTGCAGCTAAACGGTTTTGAGTTAGGGCCATTAACGTTGATGTTCATTAAATTAAATTTTTCTTTATATAGAGTACAAAATGCAATAAAAAATAGAGGTAAAAACTATATGTTACAATAATCCTAAATACAAAATTTCTACTTTCTACGGATAAACGATTTGGAGTTAGAGCCGTTAGCGTTGATGTTCATCAAACTAAAATTTTCCTTTATATAAAGTACAAAATGTAATAAGAAAATAGAGGTAAACAACTATATGTTATAACAGTCCTAAATACAAAATTTCTACTCTCTACGAATAAACGGTTTTGAGTTAGGGCCGTTAGCGTTGATGTTCGTTAAATTAAATTTTCCTTTATATAGAGTACAAAATGTAATATAAAAATAGAGTTAAACAACTATATGTTACAATAATCCTAAATACAAAATTTCTACTTTCTACGGCTAAACGGTTTTGAGTTAGGGTCGTTAGCGTTGATGATCGTTAAATTGAAATTTTCCATTACATAAGTACGTACAAACGTCACGAAGAATATATCGAAAACACATTTAAGAAGGCTCAAAATGAATGTTTAAAGTTTCAGTGTTAAAATGTCTTTTATGTACGTACAAACGTAACGCTTAAAGTAGTCAACATGGATTAAGGTATCGCTAAATAGGAAGACATGATTACAATACTTCTTTTACTTCGAACAAGGAAGTAACATGGGGTCAAATAAAAATAATCAAACCAATTTAATGAGATGAATGTTGCCGACCTATAATTCTCATAAAAATTTATCTCTGCATTTGTCCAGTCTGAGACGCAGCTCATACCGTTATATATTTTATTTATTCATTTATTTTGTCGCAGCACATTGCGAAAATACAGCTTCACAAAAATCAGTCGTTGCAAAAGGCAACAGAATACGAATAGCCGTTTTGCTAAATTTGGATTTCATCGAATACATCTGCCCAGAATATTGGTAACAAAACTGTCATAAATTTTGCTTCCGACGGACTATTTGAACTCATTTTTCAGATACAAATACGCTACACTATAATAAAGATAAAATATTTTTTCCCATGTTTTGCAAAGAAAAATTATGACTTGGCCGTCAGACCGTCTCGAGGAACTGCTAAATTTTTTGGCGGAACCCCAGGGTTCTTTTTTTTTTTTTTTAAATTCCATCTTAACGAACTGAAAAATTCTTACAGAAATACGGTTTCTACTAAAACATATATTTATGCGAAATTTATTTCGTGATAGAATAGAAAATTCTCGAGCTTCGTAACGGAAATTTTAATTATCTGAAATTATTTTTATTTTAAAAAAAGTGCTTTAATTCCTTATCATTAATATATGTTAAATTTATATATTCCACATCTTTTTGTATAATTTTTATTCAATTCCTTACAGCAGAAATTAAAATTTTTTGTATAGTCTCTACTAATGAGGTACTTTAGCCACTACATTGTCTTGCTTGTTAAACTTTCATTGTCTGTTGCCAGGATCCCATCTCCAATTTTGTATGCTTTTTGTTAGTATTTTACTCTCCTTTAACCACATTTAATCATTTTTATATTATTTAACCCTCCGAGTGAAACCCATCGAGGAAAAAAACCCTCCAAAAATACGCTAAAGGTTTACTGCGTCAGTGGCCAAAGCGTTCTATGATTCTTTACTTCACCCTATGTCGACTAGAATGGAATACGGGAAACCAACCCTCGTTATTGTTCCTTTACTTCCGGTTATAAATAAATATATAAATAGATATTATAGATTTATAATTTTTAATACACATAAAGCTCGTCAAGTCTCGAAGATCATCCCATAAGAAATAATGGATTATATAGATAAAAATATTGTTTGAAAGACTTAATTATATTTTTATGAAAGTCATCCAAGATATTTAAGCTGTGCAATTAGAGATACATCTGTTACCGCACAC
>CM063508.1:30118723-30148723 GCA_032207245.1 Pardosa pseudoannulata | reverse complement strand
ATATACACATTCATATATATATATATACACATACATATATATATATATATATATATATACATACATATATTTATATATATCTGTGCATAATGGGTATTTTTATCCACTGTAAACATATAATTAGATCCATATTGGATAAAGAAGAGACGCTAATCCATGAACAGCAAAATATGCAAGTAAAAATGCAGTTTATTGAGACAATCCAATCTGTTGCCAAAACTCTGTATATTCGCTGATTATAGTGCCATGAGACCGTAAGGGAGGCAGCTAATCATAGTGTATTACATGGGACAGTATTTAGAGGATACCACATAGGAAACGCCAATAACCGAAACTAAGATACATAAGGTAGTTATAAATGATTAGTTAAGCTAAGAAACAATTAATCATGTGTCCATGTGGTCACCAATGATTACCAGAATTTAAATAGAAACAAAGACATTCACTTTAAGTTCTAACTTTAGGTTTTAGAGTCACCAGAAATTTATTTTAAAATACAATTATAATTATGTTAGCTAGCTTAATTAAACACATGTATGAGACAGAGAGTGAGAAATATTAATGCAACTTACCTCGACGCAATTTTGAGCGTAGATTCCAATGTATGTTTTTTGTCCGGGTTTCATACCTAAGTGAGAGAGTCCAGCAGAAAAATTCTTTATTCTTTCCAGTGTCTGAAAAAAAAAGTTTCTTAAAATGGCTTTTCAATTGATATAAAAGAATTGATTTTTCTCATATCTTTAAAAATTAATCCATTGTACTAAAGCAGACACTAAAATATTTAAGAAATGGATCTTAAGCTTTACTAAAATATTTATTTTGAAGGTACATTAAATGTGCAGCTGCAACGAAAAATAATCATATAATAAAAATTACATATTATAATTACATTATAAAACTTTGCCACGAAATCGGGGTCTTTAAATGATTTTCCGGGTTTTTTTTTAGATAAAATCGAGAAAGAATAAATCTTCCACTTACCTGTTTGTAAGTTATGAATTCGTAAGGTTCGTTTTTACCTAATCTCCAACCTAAGCAAGGTCCATTTCCTGAATGAAAAAGAACAGAAAGAAAAGTTGTGTAACTTTTATTGAATTTTTATAGTTGATGTTAGAAATTAATACGTAAGCAAATTTATCGTTAAACAACAGAAACCTGTCATTTTACAATCAAAGCGTAGTTCACGTATTCAAATGATTATTAGTTTTTCCAATTCGGGGGGAAACATGCTTAATTATATCATTTGCTCCTACTAAGCCACATATATTTGTTGACCATTTGACCCCGAACTTATTTTACGTCCTCAGCCATACGCGGTGCGGCACATAATTAATGCACAAGCATTAATGTACTGTGCGAATCTTTGGCCGGCTCGGGCCTCGAACTCGCAACTCTCTCTGGTATATTCAAATGAAATTGAATTTAGAAAACTCGGAATACAAATTTTATATAATTCTTAATTAAATGAATCTCTTTTAATATTCAAATATTTCACGCTGCATATGCAAAGTTTGCGGAAATTGCTAGCCAAAATGTCAACAATTCGTCATTTTAATATGGGTAAAAGAAACTTTTGCTGACTTTTCCATTTAGCCTTATTCAGGGTTCATACTCGGTTGGCATGATAAATAATAAGAACTATGGGTAATAAAAGCACCTACTGACATGACATCATTGCAGTCTTGATTTAGTTATTCGATTACACATCATTTACATTCTATATCATTTTTGTGCAATTTTAGTATTAATAGCAAAGCTATTTTTTCATAAAATGTGCGATAATAATTATGCACAAGGAAGAATAGAGTAACTAAAAATAACAATCTCACTATCTAAGCAAATTTAAAGTTTTTTCCGAACATTGAAAAAAAGCTTTAATGCATTTTCAAGCAGGTTTATTCAGCTGTCAACGTCAAAGTACAACTTTATGCAATTTCGTCAGTTTTGATGATAGCGTCTTCCCTAATATAATTTTCTTAAAACAAATTTGGACTTAATATTTTATATCACCTCCAAATTTTCTGTTTGGCGATCATCCCTTATAGGTTCAATAAAAATGTTTCAGATCTTTTTATTTCGGATGCTTGTGCGTAGTATTTTTCATTTCGCCAGATTCTCCTTTAAACCAATTACCTTGACCCTGACCTATTCGACAATCGACTGACTAGAGTCTAGTCAGGTGCTTGTTAATAATTTATATGAAATACATCCCATTCTACATTGAATGTTCTTTTTCCTTTATTTAACTTTTTTTAAACTTACAATACGAACATGAGATGATACCTTCAAGAAATGATATACTTGCTAGAAATACAATAAAAACCGTATACTAGTAAAAATCACAGAATAAGTATAAAACAATAATAATTCTATTTTCGCAATGGCCGTTATTTCGATACGAGACCGTTACAAGCATGCATAGATAACTACAGATCTCCCCTCTATGAGTTTCTAAGTCCAATGCACAAGATGTCGCCACTTGTATTACGTGTATAAGCATATTTCACTAATGATCTTCATAAACTTGTCTGTGTATTATTTTTTAATTGACTGTTGCCTTTAATAATTACTTTTACTTTTAATTATCGCAGTCGGCAAAGGCAACGATCTTGAAACTGATAGGTATGCTTGTTCGGAGCCGGCCTCAGATCCGCCGTGTTCGTTAAAAGTGACTAAACGGCACGTAAAATAGGTTCGTGGTCACAATGTCCTCCAAGTTCTCAATGAATACCTCTGCAGGTGGCAGGCCAAGTCTATGGGTATTCCACTACTTAGCAGAATACCCATGGACTCGGTCCCTGCTTCAAAATTACGAGGATCCACTTGAGCAAAGTCAGTTTTTCACCTCAACGGTGCTCATTAAAACGAAAGGCACACCTCTTTGCCTTAATACGAGTACTATGGCTCAGTCGTGCTTGCTTTGGCCCAGTGGCATCAGAAACAACAACTTTTAACACTAGATTGCCCAAGGCAGTCATTTTGACTGTTTTTTAATTTCAATTAGAAAAACAATTATGAAATATAATGACACAATTTCTTAGAATTTGGTGACTTTTTCTATAACATATAACTGGGTTTATGAATAATTGTAGTTACTTCCGCCCTCCTTTATTTCCGTATATATATATATATATATATATATATATATATATATATATATATGTGTGTGTGTGTGTGTGTGTGTGTTATACCTATATTGCCCAGAAGCAGTCATTTTGACTGCTTGGGTTGGTTGGTTGGTTGGGAGCACTACGGTCTACTTTTTTGCAACACGAGGGCTAATGAGACCGGGAGCTACTGCTTATAGCCGATTCCGAACGGCTACGAACACCCATGCCACTGTGGGACTCGAACCCACGAACTCCGGATCCGAAGGTCAGTGCCCTAACCATTCGGCCATCGTTCGGCTTGACTGCTTGGGAAATTTTAAATAATCAAAAGATTTTTATTTATTGAATTGAGTAATTTCTTATATGACCTGTCCGGCTTTGTATTGAAATAACATTTTTCTTTCGATTACGTTAACATACCGATGCATGATAAATTGTCGATTTGAGCGTATACTTGATAAGTGTCAGTTGTTCAATAAGCTAAAGTAGTACTAGTTATTCGAATCTTTATAAAGTGTTGTTCTAACAAGTTGTTTATTTTATTTCTTTTGCTAAATTTGTTAAAATTGATAAAAGTAATAAAAAAATGTTACCAGAATCAATTCAATTTTATAACAGTACAAAATTTGGAGTTGATATGGCGGATCAAATGGCCAGAAAATATACAGTAAAAGCTAGTTCTCGTAGATGGCCCCTCCAAATATTTTTCAATATTTTAGATTTGGCTGCCATAAATGCTTGGATCATTTACAAAGAAACGACAGGAATACAAATAGAACGAAAAGAGTTCTTATTTCAATTAGCAGAACATCTTTCCAACGAATATAGAGTTGCAAGACAGAAAACTTTATCAGAACATGAAGACCCACAAAGATCAACTGCAACATCATCAAATGCAACCCATTCTCACAAACGCAAATTTTGTCAAGTACGACTTTGCCACAACAACAAAACAAATAATATATGTGAAAAATGTCAAAACTATGTTTGAGGAAGATGTACACATAAAAAGATTTCCACTTTCATTTGCATAAAATGTACAAATAATAATGCATAAATTATATTTTTTAAATTAAAGTAAATTTTTTTATTGTTAATATTTACTAATAACTTGTTGTTTAATTGTAAATAATATAAGAAATATTAAAAATTAATTTTAAACAAATTTCTTTACATATTTGTTATTTTTTCACAATGCAGTCATTTTGACTGTTTTGGGGCAATATAGGTATACAAGAAATCTCGGGCAATCTAGTGTTAATTATAAAAAAATATATTATTAAAATTTAAGACCGTTTAAAATCATTTTTAACTTTACTTGTGCTTATCTTACAAAGAGTTTAAATTTTAGGTTACGTTTTTTACAGTACTGACAGTTTTTGACTCGTTTTGGACGATTAAAACCACTTTTATCTTCATACTCATTTAAAGACTCCGAATGCAGTATAGAATCACGTTGAATTCATTTAGAAAGATAATTTAAAGTTTTCTTAACTATGTCAAAATTATCGTTAAGTTCTTCCTTTTTTTTCCAAAGTATAAAATGGAAGTAAGGGAATGAGACTATTATTTCCACTACACCCTAGAGGTAGATATAATTTGTTGTTAATACCGGTGATAAAATTTTCATTGCAACAAAAAGTAATCGATGATTTAATTTAAAATTATCACTTATATACGTAATTTATTATTTAAGCCAAATATGAAAGAAAATTACTTAAGTAATATCTAAGTTCAGTAATAAAACGTATGAAAATAATGCAGACGATATATAAATCATTTAAAGTAAGAAATGATTCAATGAGATGGTTAAAGGAATGACGTCATAATGATAGAAAAATGTTATTTTTACCTATTTATTATATGGTAAATTGAATCGTCTGTTCTTAACCGGGGAAAATAGGGCTTGAAATAATGATATTAAACGCTCGAAAAGGAGGGAAGGGTGGATTTCGAACGTTGCTAACTAATCAAGAATCCAATATGGATACCTCTATCAATTCCAGGTACAACCACTTCATAAATTCGCTGACAGACGGACAGATAACTTTGGCTACAACCCTATATAAGGGATTGTAGTATATATTTAAGGCAGATTTTGATAGGTACATTTATCGTGAGTGAACCATGATTATATATCATGGCAGGAATAACTCATACCGTAAAGATCCATGAGATTTTAGTTGAAACAAAATTAAAGTCATTTCTTACCGGATACTTTATTTCCTCTGTGCATGATTTGGTAGAGTGTCCGTGCATCTTCAAAGCAGTACTCGAGGAATTTGCCATCTGGATAAAATCTGGAGGATCTCGCTTTATCAGTACCCTGCAAGGTAAAGTCCGCATAAATGGCAAGGCATAAACAACAGTTGTGCAAATGGCAAACATGACAGTTACTCACAATGTTATCAATGTTTTTTAAATAATAAACATACATACACATTAGCTATCTTTCTATCTCTATAATAAGCATATATAAATCTCTTAACCCTTTCGCGACGAGTATTTTTTTTTTACAAAAGAACAATTTTGGTAGCATAAACAATGAGTAGGGCACACTAGAAAGCGTTAGTGCCATCTATGTTCTGTGGATGAAAATAAGTTAAAAAATATTCGCAGGACTGGTGGGAAAATCACCCATTAGACAGAGAAGCGTTTCTGTCCCAAAAGAATTTTTTGAAATTTGCTTGGGACGTATGTGTCCCAATAGGCGCAAAAGGATTAATATTCCCTAAATTTGAAAAAATATGTGACAGTCTGCGAATCTGCTCTCTTGAAACTTTCATTCAATTTTTGTTCAGTAATTTTCTAAAGGGACCACCAGGCTCTCTAAAAACAGTCAATAAGTTAGAAATGACCATGAGTGTCACTTCAGAGACGGGTTAAAATGGGGAAACAAGAATTTCTGGACAGTCCTTATAGATTTTAAAATCTGTAGAATAATTCAGGGGGACCCATCTCACTTTAGGGAACAAATTAATGTTTGAAGCTTTGTGTTCTCGTTTTTCAGAAAGCATCAAACATTTTATCAAGTTTAGGGTCGTTTTATACCTTACACTTCGCAACAGGTCGCCTACCATAAGAGGGAAATTCGTTTATAATGCCCCGCTGAAGAATTCCCTTAATTTTAATTTGGTTTGATTCAGTACGCCCAACTTTATTGCAACACGAGGCCTAATGAGACCGAGACCTACTGTTGAAAGTCGATTCCAAACGGCTACGAACATCCATGCCACAGTGGGATTCGAACCCACTAACACAGCGCCCTAACCATTCACCCATCGTTCTGCCCCTTGATTTTGATTATCCCCATAAGGGACAATTTTTGCTTCCAATTTTGTATATTTCTTTCTCCTACTGTCTGCTGAGACGAGATGTCCAGAAACATAAATTTAATCTGCGCGATCTCTGAAAATACAAGAGGCTTCGCGCCAAATGATCAAACCCGGAATCCAGGAATAGTGACAATCGATTAAACTCTTCTTTTCTACATATAGTACAGAAAATAACTATATGAGTACGGGGACTTGTTCCTACCGAAGCACGGAGTAATGATTATATATATATATATATATATATATATATATATATATATATATATATATATATATATATATATATATATATATATATATGTGTGTGTGTGTGTGTGTGTGTGTGTGTGTGTGTGTGTGTGTGTGTAATGAGACGGACTTTTCGATGGGGGGTTGCAGTCAGGGCCATAAAAATGATACCGGTTTCAGCTAAAGACCTTTAATAAGATAACGTTGAAGGACGGGTTCCCACTTCATCATAGGGGCAGGACAAACTGAAGGGTCAGCTAGCATATATATATATATATATATATATATATGTGTGTGTGTGTGTGTGTGTGTGTGTGTGTGTGTGTGTGTAATGAGACGGACTTCTCGATGGGTGGTTGCTATCATGGCCATAAAATAGATACCGTTTTAGCTAAAGACCCTTACTAGGATTACATTGGAGGATGGGTTCCCACTTCATCATAGGGACAGGACAAAACTGAAGGGTCAGCTAGCAAAAAGTTCTATGTACAAAACCCGTAACACCTGGGTCAACATCTGTGGGAAGTTATCTCTAGAAAAATCTGCCTCCGACAGCATGTATCTCCTTTTTATTTGGAGATTTCCTAAATTGTCCGCTAGGGCCATGTAGGATTATAATTGGTCAGTCTCCTTCTCTGAGGGCGTAAACTGTAGCCCCAGTTGTCAATTTTGGGGTTAGGGGTTAAAAAGGGGAATGCAAAAATGACGCGGGAATTTTTCTCCCGGTTTAAGTTTTGAAAACCCCTGAGAATTTTCCTTATATATATATATATATATATATATATATATATATATATATATATATATATATATATATATATATATATATGTATATATGTATATATATATATATATATATATATATATATATATATATGTATATATGTATATATGTATATATATATATATATATATATATATATGTATATATATATATATATGTATATATATATATGTATATATATATATGTATATATATATATATATATATATATGTATATATATATATGTATATATATATATATATTTATATATGTATATATATATATATATATATATATATATATATATATATATATATGTATATATATATATATACATATATATATATATATTTATATATGTATATATATATATATATATATATATATATATTTATATATGTATATATATATATACATATTTATATATATATATATATATATATATATATATATATATATATATACTTGTGTGTGTATGTGTGTGTATTAAAACAAAAGCATGAGTAGACTGAAAAAGAGAGAAACATTTAATTACACAAAATAACTCTTCAAAAATATCTACCTTGACAGCTAAGCCTCAGAATTTTCGAAAATTAATAACATTGAAATTCTAGACACTATTCAAGATTTTTATTAAATTTTTAAAAACAAAGTTCACTTAAACGTATTGTTAGTTGACCGTAAAACATTTTTCATCATACACCAAATTCAAAATATCAATTATACTATTATACTTAAAAACGGCATTAGAATTCCATTGTTTATACTCCGTTGGCAGGAATAAAAGAACTTTAGATAAAAGGAAAAGCACGTACATCAAAAGCAGTCGAAGTTTAGTTATTACGTTCCAGATAGATTTCCTGTTATAAATTTTTGTGCAATGCACTATTGAAGTAAACTTTTGGAATACACTAATTGCAATTTTAAATTTTACTATTTATGTATAATAAAAATATGAAATAGAAATATAAATAGAAAAAACAGTAACCTTTTATTCTCTTAACATAGTAAAAATGAAGCAATACATCGCCTGGTGCAGCTTTACGAAATCAAACTTTTTGAACACATTTATTGCATTTTCAAATTTTACTGTTTGTGCATATTATATTGTGAATTAACAACAAAAAATAAAGATTTATACTATGAAGTTGGTTACGCATTAATATTACATCAAAATAACAATCAAATGAATGCGCATGCTGCATTTGCAATAAACAAAAATTATATAGGCATTCGATAACAAATTGCAATTTATTATTATAACTAACTTAGGATTGCCACTAACATAATTAAAACCTTAGGACATCTATACAACACCCAGATTCAATATGAAAATAATATGCATTAAAAACCGAATTTGGCGTAAAATTTGCGCTTGTGCAATATGACTCAGTGAAATATGTAATACCTGTATCAACTTTTACAAAATCACTAGTGGACCTGTACTTAAGTAAATAACTTATTTGTGGAATTTCAGAATGCATCATTTAGTTGTAAAAATATAAATTTAAAAGAAACAATAGCAACGTGTTAGTTTTTACTTAAAAATTGACAACTGTGAAGTATAATAAAAATATCAATGGAACATGACGACTTTTAATTTATTTAAAATACAAATATCGTCAACATAAATTTTAAAAAATTATATTTACCAAGTAATAAAAATCTAGTTTAAAATATCAATATCTATAACAATAAATTAGTTTTTGTTTAAGAAATGGCAACTGAGAAATACAAACAAATTTGATAGAAAACAGCGAGTTCATAATTACTGAAAACAAAAATCTCGCTAACATAACAAAATAGAAAAAATATGCTTTGCTAAAAATATGAGTTTAGCGTTTAACAGATACAAAAATATTATTACATACATATATATTTTCATAAATATATTTCTTTTCACTTGAATTTTAATAGAGTAGATACATTTTTATGTTAATCGTAATACAAAATATCAGACGATAATAATGCCAACATTGGAAAACGCTTTCATATTTAGACGTCAACTTAACAATGGAAAGCGCGTGAAACAAAATAAAAGTGGTATTTTGGTCGGTTTTCCGTTGATATCTTTCGAACTTATTAAAATATCGTTACTCGAATAGACGAAATGACTTTCCCGGATCGTTCCGCATCTTTTGGTACCTTCGGCGCTCTCCTGCGTCCAGTAGTTCTCGAGGTGATGGACGCACATACATACATAGATAAATACAATCAAATTTTAATATATAGAAAGATGCCTTTAATGCTAATACTAATGTAAAAATGTGCGATGAAAATTATGCGCAAGGAAAGAGAAGGCAACAAAACATTGCAATTTTGCTTAATTTCCTATACAGCAAAACACTTTAACATAAAGCAGTTTCCAACGCTCTTTTTTTTCCACATTAAAAAAAAAAGAGTTTTAAAGTACGTGAAGCACTTTTCTTTATCACACATCAACATGTACGTGTTGAAAAAGCAACATATTCAGTTTAGGATTCCTTTTTTACGTAGAAGAATACGCAAATTTCTCGTGTGAGAGCAAAAATTTTTCAACCGTAAGATCTTATCACGCGTCAACCTCAACTAAAATAAATTGGTTGAAAAGTTACATAATACTAGATTAAAAGACACTTTCACATAAGAAAAACAGTTTTAAAGACTATTTTACATTGAAAAAAAGGAATTTTAAAGCACTTTTGAGAGCAGTTCAAACCTTGGAAATGTTATGTTGCTGTACGAAAATCAGCAAGATGAAAGACAATTTTACTAAAATTGCTTTTTTGACGGTCATATGAAACCAAAAAGTAAAGTTCATCTAATACTAAATACTTTTAAAATCAATTAGGAATCAAGTTAATTAATTTTAAATATCAGTCCTATTCTCTATGTATTTAATTCTACCCTAAAAAATAAAACGTAATGAGAAGTCTTTCTTTTGGTTTGGAGCGCTATCGTCTACTGTTTTACTAAACATGCTAGCAGTATGATTCGAGCCCGCGAACTCCAGTACCGAATAGAAGCGCTCTACCATTCGGCCTTCGTTCGGTGTAATAAGAAGTGATAATGTAATGTAGCCTCCATACTATGGCCAGTTCTTCACTACTTCCTGATAGTGACCTTGAACGATGGTTTACGGGTTGCATGCAACACTGGGCCACTAAATGAGTGGATTCATTCATAGGGTCTACTGCGCACTTTAGTTGAGCATCTGGCTGCCTTTGATCTTTGGAGAAAACCCGTTTCTGAAGCCATCCTCCGCCAAGGTTATTTTATCGTCTGCCATCCTCGAGATTCGGTAAGCCTCCAGACAATGGTAATGGCTTACAGTGGGCCATAGTGTGGAGAGGCTTTAACGATTAACAAACGTTTGTTTATTTTGTATTTAAGTGAGAACTTACATTTAAAAAGCTGCTAGATATTGATTATTTTAATTTTGAAACAAAAATGAAATTAATCTTTTTTGGCTTTAATCCAACGGAATAGTATTTTAGAAGAATTTCTTTTCTGATTTTTCCCAAACATGAAATCTGTAAAATAAATATCAGTGGAATCGATGAAAACTTTTCCTATTTAGACTTACACACAAAGAATAATTCACTTAAAACTTTCATCTGATTTTAAGAATCCTAACTGCTCTATTATGCCATACCAATGAATGATTTTAGCCATTTTAAGCGTCATAATTCATGGACGTTTGCGGGTCTAGCGATAAAATACAAGTGAAAGCGATTTCCATTTAATTTCCTGCCATTAAATACTCTCCGTCGAAAAGGTATTGAAACTGCACGCATCTCTCAATGGAAAAATCTAAAAATAAATCCTGAGCAAGGCCATTTATTCCCTTGTGTGTTAAATACATTAAACTACAAGGCAAACAGTATGCTTGTGTTCGGATTTATATTACATTTATGATAGTCCCAGGATTAACTCCAAATTTAATTCGACGAAGGGAAAAATCTTGAAATATTCCTATCCGTCACTAATCAAAAATATTCGATTCAAAAATATAGACTTCATAAAGTTTTGATATATGTAAATGTCCAAGATAGGCAGTAAAATGATTTTATTTAGACTTTATGTACCTTAATTTTTTTTACTTATTTTAGGCACACTTTGAAAATATATATTTAAGAAAGAGCATTAAAGCTTACCAGAATTGTAAAAATATCGTGTTTTGCAATAATTTTTGAAAAATATTAAGTTATACAGTTTAAAAAATTTAGGATTTTAAAAGGTTTTTCATTTTTTAAGTTTTATAATGTAATATGAATCTTTCTGCTGGAATGGATATTCGAATCCGTTCGGATACAGCTTTAAGCAGTAGGTTCCGATATCATTGGTCTCGTGTAGCAATACAGTAGACTATAGCTCTCCAAACTAAGTCTTACTGCAGAAATGGGTAAGACGCTACTTTTCGGTAAGGGAGTTTGAACATTCGAATTCCATTGCTGACATGGATATTTGTTACCGCTCGGAATCAGTTTTAGGTAATATGTTCCGATTTCCGTTTTGTAGTAACACAGTAGATCGTAATGTCCCAAACCAAACCAAGCCTTACTGTTTCAAAATGAATTTCGGGCACAACAGGCTCTAAAACTCACATTGTGTCAGAAGAGACGGCTGTAGGAGAGTGTTAATATTACCTTTTTTCTTACATATGAAAAAAATTTTGAAGAAGGTCTGAAATTCGGAATCACCGATGTCAAAATGTTTCTGGATTTGAAGATGTCTACTGTATAATACATGCTCGTATACATTTCACTAAAGCATCTTTTTCGTTGTTGAGATACTGTTCTTAATCACAAAAAGAATTGAAAAGTTTATCTTCAAACTACGAACAAAAGGCTTAATTATCAATAGCGAGCACGTGTACGGTTTTGTAGATAAACGACGTACCTACGAAAACACACAGAGGAATGATATCACGTATTGATTGATGGAAAAAAAAACATGGAAAAAAAAGAAGTTAGATCATATATCGATATTAGATCAGACCAAATAACCTTCTCATTCACTTGCACCTTATATTAGTCTCTTTAATTAAGTTTTAAAATTAAAGTATAAAATCATTTTTAACAAAATTTTCTCTTTAGTGACACTTCTCTTGCATCAAGGTCTCATACGGGTCTTCAAATTGCACTGCGCTTTTGATAACGGTGGCACAAGACTGAAAAGTTCATATTTTGGGTTTGTCATACAAATGAATACATAATTTTACTGGTGTTTGATCTTTCCTCTTTGCTAATGATATTGTTTTAAAACATCACTTATAATAATGTAAAATTTTCATAAACATCATAAATTAAATGCACTGTATGTTTTGTTAATTTTTTCGAAATATACATGCATCTATAGGTGCCCCCTTTCTTCCTTCAATCATTCGAGCCTCTTATTGAGGCGCTTTGAATTTTACTTAATATGATCATGGAGAAGAAATTATGCTTTCTATACGATTCACTCATAGAGGGATATTATTATATTCTCTTTAAGTATGACATTTCATAATTTGGTTTTCATTGATATGAGTCGCTAAAGTCAAAATGGTTATGTCCAGAAAAATATGAAGAAATTAACATTTTTAATTCATTAATTTTTAAATGTTTGTCTTAGTGAAAACCTTAATAAGCAATACAAATTATTTTTGACGTTTTGAGTAAACTCTTTAACAACTAAAATTAATCTTATTATATTTGAATTTATAAAAATCTGAAACCATAAAAAAAGGACTAACTGTTTTTTTAATTTCCGACACTCTCATATAATAAGTGGGAGAGAAGGTTAAATTGTAATGTAACTTAATTTGAATCTTAGGTCCGACGTGCACAATATACTTTTTGCTGAACGGTTGTTTTGTCTATCCAAACAAGTGTATACGAACACCCGTACGTGCGTGTGCACGTAGCAAAGTCACACCGTAGCATTTTTCTAGTACCTCAATGTACTTATTGTCTTGTATGAATAGACAAAACAGCTGTTCAGTAAAGAGTATTTAGTGTTCCCCCGACCTTATTCTTGCAGTCTGGACCGTTTCGGTCAATTTGTTTTCAGTTCTGAGGCGGACCGGAATCTATTACTTAACACTAGAGTGCTATCGAGTTTTTTTCGTAAGTTGTTGCTTCTATATTTGCAACACAACTTTAAAAAAATTTATTTTAAGTCAAGGAAAGGCAAATAATACATATGCTTTCATTTTAAAAGTAAGGATTTATTGCACATTAAAATTATTTTTAGCTTTTAGCAGTTTATTATTTAAATTATAAAGCGTCTCAGACAGAAGAATGCCTTTCTAAAATTAAAGCCGATACGAATGCTCTTAGTTCATTCGAAAACTTCTGACTTTGCAACCGAAACGCAACGTCCTGCCTGATTGACGATAAGTTGGTTTAAATTATTATGTAGTCTCCCACTATGGCGAATTGTTCACCACTTCCTGATGGTGATCTTGGGGCAAGGGATACGGGTTGCATCGTCACAATGGGCTACTAAATGAGCCGAGCGCGTGAATTCGTCCACAGGATCTACTGCGCCCTTTAGTTGCGCATCTGGCTACCTTTGATCTTTGGAAAAAACCGCTTCCGAAGCCATCCCCCGCCAAGGCCATTTTATCGTCTGCCATCGTCGACTTCGATAAGCCATAGCCCTCCAGACGGAGGTAATGGCTTGCAGTGTACCATAGTGTGGAGGGGCCTTTAAGAGTTATTCGAATGAGATGAATGGCTAAAAGATGTTTCACTTACAGGCATCTCTTTGGATTGCTTCAAAAGATCGACGGTGGGCGTCAGGGGTGCAGGGAGTGTAGACATATACAGTGAAGTAGCCACTGCTGCAGCCCCAGACAGAGCGGCAGCACCCATCACGCTGCCGAAATACTGAAGGTAGTCCTCCATTGTTGTTTTTTACTTGATGCGTTTGGAATCCTGAAATTTTAAAGATAAAGTTTACTATGCTGTCCTACACAAAGTAAGCAACCTCTAGCTTGCTATTTAGTAAAGAAAGAATACATGAAATGAAATGAAAATCATGTATTCTTTCATGAAAAAATGCAGGAAAGAATACATGATGGCCTCAAAATCAGGTAATAAAAGTATCCTGATAACTTTCTCCAAATTCTCTGCCATATCGCAGTCGAGCAACAATTCGTGGAAAAGTGTTAGGTTTTGATGAAGCGGAGGTTGTGTCTCTGTAGGTGTGGTGTTCGAAGTTTTTTAAGTTTATACAAATAAAATGCATAATATTAGATATTATCCTTATTTTCTTTTATTTTAAATTTTAAAGAAATATAAATAAATTTTGAAAGAAGAATTTTAATTTACTGATTATGAATTTGTATTAAGTACAACAATATTATTATTTCAAATGGAAGGACACTTGCTTAAAGTATTGCCATTATCAAATTGCAGATATTTGTTGGTCATTTTATTGTGAAATCACCATATGGTGACCAACAGTACTCCATAAGACAACACAATCAAAGTAAGTCCATGTAATTTAGAAGCAATAATCATTCAAAAGACCCCTCAGGCTTCTCTTGTTACCCCCAGAATCAACGTTTGAGAACTTGGTGGAGACTGCGAACTTATCTTACGTGCCTCAACCGCAATTAACACTTGATCATTGGCCGGCTCGTGCCTCGAACACGCAACCTTCCGTTAAGGAGATCAATGCTTTCATTGACTGAGCTACTGCGACTCATTAAATTCAGTATAGGCGTTCATGTTTTTCCGCTTCCTACAACATTTGTCTATTAAAGAAAATGTGGAAAGCAAGAACATTATGTCCATTGAAAGGTAGGGGAACTTTAAGAAATGTAGTAACGATTTCATTAATCACATCAGTATAAGAATCTTTAGTGTATTCTATTTCTCGTAATCTTTACTGAGTTTTATAATAAATAATTTTGTTGTGCCCAATTTATTTCTTTTCCTGATCCGCTCTTAACCCTTAATTTGGCTAAATCTGGCCGCTACACCGGACATGTATATTTATAGCTACTATATAACATAAAAGTCAGTGTTCGCCACAGCGGACATTAATTATCTCAAAAATGAAAAATGATACATTTTTTTGTTTATTTTACAGAGATCCTAATGTCAATACACAGACAAGGAAAAATAATAGAAATTAAAAAATATATGAAAAAAAAACATCTTGTCAAATTAAGTGTTAAGAAAAATTTACCCATCACTGTCTTAGACTGACGTAGGAGAAACTGCTAAGAAACCGATCTGGAGTAAAAATGTTTCACGATTAGACATAACATATCTGGATTTAGCTTTGTTCCGAAAACTTTTTACTAGTAGATAATTGTAAAGACAGGTCTCCATTTAAAAAAAAAACTGTTTAACACAAAAGTAAACGTATGCATTAAGAGAACCTAGTCAGCAAGCATGTCTGAGACTAATAAGCACTAAATAAAGAAGGTCTTATTTTGGAATATATATGCAATATATCAAAATTATTTCACTTTAATATTTCTTTAAAAACTTCCTCTCTCTCATTCTTATTCTTTAAAATCTATTTTCCCAGCCACAAAATTCCTTAATCAAAGAAGTATCCTCGACTAAAAATTCCTTCAACATGTTTCTCAAAGCTTTCTGTGCAATAGATATAATTTTTCTGTCCATTCAACACATTTTCCAGCTGTCACTGACAAATGGCTCGGTTTTTCCCCTGATCTAACACCGTTAAATTCACTGACTGAGTTTCTTGTCCCTTGGGAAAATTCTATCTGTTTCGCTCTGGGATACACCTCTATTCCAGCAAAGTGTTTTTCCCATCATTCTCTTGTCTGCCAAAGACTGGCAAAGATGTCTTTTTAGCAGCTCTTCATTAAAGATTTAAGTTGTTCTCAAAATGTGCTTCTCTTCAGTGTGGCCTGACTGCAACATTATTCATTAGTCTAGCTGCATAGGCTTCTTCTTACCCAGCAGCCCAAACAAGTAAAAATAATTGGGCTACATAATTATTGTAACCTGAAATTATTATTTTGCTGGTTTATATATATATATATATATATATATATATATATATATATATATATATATATATATGAAAAATGCAATAAAAAAAATAAATAAAAGCTTCAAATTTTATTGTAGTGTAGGTTTATTTAGAGCAGTTCGAGCACAAATGTACTAACTAATTAATGAAAAAACAACAATAAATAAATTAATAATTCCTTTCTAAAACTTATGATCTATGCCATGTCCATGCTTAGGATCCCTAGTGATTAAGTTGTGAATCTACTTGAAATCCGAAATGATAGGTGGCTGCCAAATAAATGGCGGCTAAAAACTCAGAACAGGTTTATAAAGGTCTTCAATTCAAATATTCAAACATTTTTCTATAAATCCTTGTATTATTTAGATTTATAGAGATGTGTTTGAATCTTTGATATGAATTGTTTGTGTTTCGATCGACAAGGCAAAACACTGTTTTCATAGCTTAAATATTATAATCAGCATCAAATGTCTTTTTCCTTAGCACTTTCAAAGAAAATCCACGTTCCTAAAGTAATATTGATTTTCACTTGCATTGTGTGTTGCAGAGGAAAACATTGATAGTCAAATATCTGGAACTTCCTACAAAGACATAAAATTAATCAAGCAAAAAGGTTCTTTGTTTACGAAATGGGCATTTACGAAGCTGGTCAAAAATACATCCGTATCCATTCAAGGCCTTTATTAGTGAAAACTATTTTTAGGCATGTAAAATAAAGGCAACGCATGTTCAAAGATAAAAAATACTTAAATTGAAGAGTTTGAAAATAGAAATATTTTATATACGCTTACGACCGATTTTGTTTGGTTTTGAACTTTCATTTTCACACGTAGGATAATGAGACCAGGACATAAGGTTGAAAGGAAATTCAAAACAATTACGAACATCCATGCCAACTGTGAGATGCAAACATGCACCGAAAAGCAGCTCCCTACCCCGGTAGGATATACAGGGCCAGCTTAAAACACTTTGAAGCCCTAGACCAGAGATTCTCAACCACTATGCTGCGGCACTTTTGTGTGCCGCCAAATTTTTAAAGTGTGCTACCAAATTTTAAAAATGTTCATTTTTAGATTTTTTGAAAGTTTTGACTAGTAAGGAAGATTTTTATTTCAAGAAATATCTTAGCCGTGCATCGTCATGATAAGCGGAAAAAACTTCAAATTTTCTTATGGTGTAATCAGAAATGTTTTAGTTTGTTTGGTTATCTGACAACAACAATTTAAATTTGATACCTCACAACACAATGCATATGATGTGTATGTATTATTACTTTGCAAGATCGTGTTTATTGGAAGATATTACATATGAGAATTTTGACGAAACGCATTCGGATGAAAACGCATACAAAGGACGGTTAATAAAATTTCTCATTAAAAGTATTCTTAACTTGCAATTAATCCTTTAATAAACGTACTGTTGTTTTTGTATTATATATTATTTTATTTCACATTTAAAATTATTATCATAAACTATTTTACACAGTGTATTACAGGTAAGTAAAAAAACTTTTAAACTTATCTTTTTCTTTGTGTGTTGCAAAATTTTGTAATTTTTAAAGGTATGCCGAAAAAAAAAAGCTTGAAAATCACTGGCCTATGCATTTTCTTTTTCCCTCGGCACCTCTCTTTTCAACAAAAAATAGAACCCACAACAAACACAAAACAATAAATGAATCGAAACTAAATAATGTGACAAACATTATTCAGTTTCGTTTGCTTGAACCAAAACAAATTGTAATAAAATATATTTATAATATACAACAATAAATTTTAGTTTTTCTAGACAAGTTTGAACATCGTGTTAAAAATAACAAATTTTATTTTAAAAGTATAAAAAATAAGAATGGACTTCATTCGAAAATTTTTTTTTCTAGTCATTAATTCTGTAAAATTCATCATAATATTATCCGAAACATTCCATTCGATGTTTAAAACAGCTAAACAATTTAATCTCGACTGACTCAGTTTTGTAAATAATTTTTACGTGTTTTAATGCTAAAAATTACTTTTCACCAGATTTTATACTCAATTTTAAACATATTCGCAATAATATTTTTATATTTTGAAATCTTGATACTATTTTTGTGCACTTTAAGATATTTTCAAAACAACAGTTTGATTATGTCTTCCAACAAAACTGGGCCCCAGACATTTGTCTATGAGTTGATCTGGTCCCGCATACTTAAACATATAATCAGAGTAGTAGTTTGATTGGGGCTCCTTAGCTCAAAGCTGTATCCCCCGTCGTGAGAGTGATTTAGGTCAATCAGGGTGAGTATCAGGATTTGCCAGTTCATTTTGGGTTACACACAATAATTAAAATAAAAATTACATAAAAAGAAATAACAATTTGGCCCTAGACAGCCATACGTTCTTACATGTATAGTATGCTATCATAGAAAACAAATACTGGTAATAAGTAATCAAAAACTACATAACATTTCTACCTATATTTTAGATTTAAATCCAGTATTTGGTAAAATTTTAAAATCCCAAAAGATATTTTAGTTTTATTCTCCTTTTATAATGACATACTTAAGAAATACTTTACTCTATTTTTATGAGAATTTGAGATGAGCTTATTTTCCTTCGAAGGATAACAAAACTATATACATCTTACCTTGTTTTCTTTTTTTGAAGACCCTTGTTTTCTCTCAAAACGAATATTACTGACAGAAAATTGTTTCTATTCAATTTATTTATGTGTTCCGGATACTTGAATAGAAATATAGTTCTAAATTTAGAAACTACTCGAAGCTCAATTGATACATTAAATACTGGTCTTGAACTTTGGAATCGTGTATCGAGCAACGCTATCTTGGGAAATTAAACAACACAAACAGTCCTTATTCTTTTATAGCAGATACAAACGTGATTTTGGCATCAAATGGAAGGGACGTTCCAAAGGTTTCCCCGATAAAGACTGGAGCCCATTCTCAGGTTGTACGATGATTTTTATCTGTCTACTGGAGGTAGAAAGGGTTGTATTTCGATAATGTATTTCAACTTATTTCATTACTTAACAGTAACAACGATTGGGAAATGCTTGAGAATACCGAATATCCCCAGGGAAAAATTCTCATCTCAGGTCGAAAGCACTTTTTAGAATTTTTTTTTTCCTTTTTAGCTAAGCATTTCTTGTCGATTTCTTTAAAACATTCTTTGTGTACTAGCATATAGAACGTTATATGACGGGATCAGTAAAATTTTTAATTTTCCAGAATTGTAAAATACCCTATGAGGCAGATAAAAAAAAAATGTGATATTTTTTTTTTCTGAGAATCATCTGGTACACGCGCAATAATTTGTTTATATTCATACTCTTCTAAAGTCTCCTGATACTGTGAATGCAGTTTAGAATCACGTTGAATTCAATTAGTAAAACCGAGCGGTTATGTATAGAAAACAAACACACAAACGAACAAACTTCTTAATTTTCAAAGACATATAACTTAAACGCCAGATTATATATTAGTCCGTGAAATAGTCTCCTAGACTTTTATGAAAATAATTTGTTGTTAATACCGGTAATAAAATTACCTTTACAACAATAAGTAATGGATGATTAAATTTGAAACTATCACGTATGTGCCAAATCTATTATTTAAGCTAAATATAAAAGAAAATTATATATGTAATATCAGAGTTCAGTGATAGAACGTATGAAAATAATGAAGAAGATATTTAAATAATTTAAAATAAGAAATGATTAAATGAGATGGTTAAAGGAAGAACGTCATAATGCTAGAAATAAAATGCTATTTTTACCTATTTAAGGGTCCGTCTCACCAAAGTCGTGTAACGGCTAACCGCTGTTAACCCATCGAGCCAACTAATGGTGGGGTGCAATTCTACTTTTAAACAGAGATTAATCACGGATAGCCGTTAAACGACTTTGGTGAGACCAGCCTTAAGTGATAAATTGATAAATTTAATCGCCTGCTTTTAACCAGGAAAAATAGGGCTTAAAATAATGGCATTAAACGCTCGAAAAGGGGGAAGGGGGTGGATTTAGAACGTTTTAAGCATGACAGTATTTTTCGCTGCGATATGAAGCATATTTATGCCAATTTATTTTAGAATCAGATCGATAGTATAGGAGAAGATGAACTTTACTCGCTTTGAATTTTTCTAACCCTTATTCATCAAGAATCCAATATGGATGCCTCTATCCATTTCTGCTCCAACCGCTTCATAAATTCGAGGACAGACGGAGAGATAACTTAGGCTATTATTTTATACGGGATAACGAAGAAAAACAACGTATTCATTCATATGAAATTTTATTATTGCAAGGGCTTCTAAAAATGATCTAGAATAAAAGACAGATCTTTATCTTAAATTTCGTTAAATATAACTGCATTGATTTCTTTCCCAGTAATTAATAATTTATATAGTAATAAAAGGATCTGCGATTCAAAAAAGCCCTCGCAAAGTAAAACAGTAGACCGTAGCACTCCAAACCAAACCAAACTTGACAGAAGAGGAATAAATGTTTATTGATAAAACCTGCCACAAGTATAAGGTCATTTAACCCAATTATCAACTTTCCACCTAACATTCCGCAGAAAAAAAAAATAAATAAATAAACTCTAAACCAGGGCTTGCCAGACTTTTTGCAGCCAGAGCCAAAGTTACTTACCTTAAAATCTTGAGAACTGCACGCGAAGTTCTTGGTAGAAAAAGAAAAATCAAAACTATAATTCATTTATTTTGATGGTTCCTACATATTTAGAAAAACTTTTTATTTACTCATTGTTGCTACATGATAAATGAATTTGTCATGTGGCACCTAATTTTTTGTAATTAGGTCAATAACTAAAAATTGATTTTATTCTTTCTGATGCTGGTTTGACATCTTTGAACAGAACTTTAATTTAATAAATTTCCTCGTACAATAACAATGTATCATCTTTGTCGATCCAAAAATCGATAGTAAATGATATGCAGAATTTAAAAATTTTTGTAATTAATTTTTGGTACACACTTCCGAAATTCATTAATTCATTTTGACGATTTATGAAGCATTTGGAGACTTTGATCTTTTTGAGTCTCTTAATTCTAATTCTTCTGCTGCCTCTTCAGGAAATAAAGATTAATTCATTGTAAAATCATAGTTAATCATATCCATTTCAAACGGATTTAATTTATGTGCAGCTCCGATTTTCTTTCCAACCAAAATATCGGGATTCTTTTTTGGTTTTTGGTTCATTTCCGGTTTGAAAACCTGATTCAAATACAATAATGACTAGGATCCCTATTGGGATTACAAGAGATCTGAACAAGTGTATTAGTATTAGAATAATTATATTTTTATGAAGATTGTGCCAGGTTGAACAGAAGAATACTGAACGATTGCACGAATCATTTCCTATCACTACATGTATCTATACGATCCAAGAAATTTTAAATCCCTTATATAATAATAGCCTAAATTATCTGTCCGTCTGTCCTCGAATTTATGAAGCGGTTTGACCTGGAATGGATAGAGGTATCCATATAGGGTTCTTGATGAAATAGGGTTAGCAAAATTTAAAGCGAGGAAAGTTTATCTTCACCGAAACTATCGATCCGATGCTAAAATAAATTGCTATAAATATGCTTCATATCACAGAGAAAAATACTGTCGTCTTTAAAACGCTCGAAATCCAACCCTTCCCCTTTTTGAGCATTTAATGCCATTAATCCAGTCTCATTTTAAGAGCAGCCGATTAAATTCCTTAATTTATCACATTATAAGTAAATGAAGATAACTTTTTTTCTAGCATTATGACGTCATTCCATTAACTATATTATTTAATCATTTCTTACTTTAAATTATTTAATTATCGTCTTCATTATTTTCTTACGTTTTATCACCCCCTTAGGTATTACGTAAAAATTTTCTTTTATATTTAGCGTAAAAAATATATTAGGTACATATGTGATAATTTTAAATTTAATCATCAATTAATTTTTGTTGCTTGATTTGGTTTGGAGCGCTACGGTCTACTGTTTTGCACACGAGGGCTAATGAGACCGGAACCTACAGCTTAAAGCCGATTCCGAACAGCTACGAACATCCATGCCATAGTGGGATTCGAACCCACGAACTCCGGGATCGACGATCAGTGCCCTAACCAATCGGCCAGAGTTCGGCACTAAATAAAGAAGGTCTTATTTTGGAATATATATATATATATATATATATATATATATATATATATATGCAATATATCAAAATTATTTCACTTTAATATCTCTTTAAAAACTTCCTCTTTAAAATCTCTTTAAAAACCCTAACCAATCGGCCAGCGTTCGGCTTATTTTTTGTTGCAAGATAATTCTCAGCCAAAGTACAAACCATTTTTTTACCTACCTCATAGGGTACTTTACAATTCTGAAAAATTAAAAATTTTACTTATCCCGTCATATGACGGATATATGCTAGTATAACAAATATTTGTAATTTGAACCGTAGTAAACTCTTTAAAGAGCCGCGTGCAATTCTCGAGCCAACATTTGGCCACCGTTGCTGTATACTATGGAAGAAATACAAAAAGAAAGAACACATGTGTCCGATCGTAGCTCGTGGCCTTATTTAAATGAAAATTCACAAAACAAATTTCGAAAATTAAATATGCAAATAAGACATAACCCGCAAATTAAAATACATTTGTGTTTTAGCAAGAAAAACCAGTTCTTTATAGGTTCAAGAAAAAGTATAATATTTTATTTCTTACTATAGAATTAATAAAATCATAAAGTTGCTTACAATATATCTGCGAGAGATGATAACGAAATGCTCAAGTACAATATTTGTAAATTAAAACTAATCATTTGTTCTTTTCTTTTAACACATTGTATGCGGGACAGGTATTAGAACGTTTTCTGGCGATTGATACTTGAGCGCGGGTCACGTACTAGTACGTTTTCTGAGGACTGATACTGAAGTGCGTGTCACGTACTAATACGTTTTCTGTCGATTGATACTTGAGTGCGGAACACGTACTAGTATGGTTTGTTTGTGGGTGCAAAAATAAAGTTATATACAGTAAAACGAATCCGAATGTTCTTGTCTACTACATAGATTCTGAAAAAAATTAGCAAATAAAAACTATTTTTTACATCAGTCGATGCGGTACCACAGAATGGAAAAAAATTAAAACTATTTACTATTATTTCTATTTGATTTTTCATATTTACGATACTATTACAAATTTATCCACTAAAAATATTTCTTTTGTTTACAAAAATCTTATAGTTGTTATTTATAAATTTCTATTTATATATTTGATTATATATTTCAATATAAAATACGAAAAGTTGGTTAAAAAATTAAATAATTTTCGACCTATTGAGACTTAACTGAATAACTAAAATTATTTTTAAAACGCCCACCTCCGGTACAATTCCGCTGCGAAATGTACCCGCACACAATGTGTTAAGGGAATCAAATCCATAACGTTTTCATTCAATTTAGATATATCATTTAACATTTTAATTGCGCTATTTTTTAACACTAGATTTACGGACCGAGCCAATTTGACTCATTAAAAATTTGATCATTATATATATATAAAACTTTAATATCACTTTTCAAAAACATACGTTAGTTTTTAGTTAATTAATAAAATATAAGTAAACTTTCATTCCTCTCCCCCGCAGACCCCTTCATTTCGCATTATCAAATGTAGTATAATTCTTTTCACGGTTGTGAGTCAATTTGACTCATAGAATGGTTTAACAGTTAATCGCATAACATGAAATTTATTGGTTGACTCAAGTAAATATTTCACGAAAAGATTTTATTTTCCAATTGGCTGAAGAGCTAAGAAATAAATATAGAGAAGAAGTCGAGAACACTTCCATTCCAATGACAGAAATTCATGCTACTGATGCACGGAAGAATTGTCAAGTTCAACAATCATGCAAAAGAAACAGATGTAGAAACCATTGTGCTAAATGTAATAGAAATGTTTGCGGAAAATGTGTTTCAAAAACAGATTTTATATGTTAAAAATGTTCTCCATGAATTTTTTTATAATAAACATTTCATTTAAATTACTATGGAACTATTTTCTTTGCAAAAAATTTCAATTTCTTGTATGAGTCAAATTGGCTCAGTTCAGTAAAAATAGATATATGATCAACATCAGTAAATCTAGTGTTAAACACGTCTAAAATGTTCAGTCTGTCCCCTCTCATGGGAATTCTTAAAAGTATTTAAAACAACCTAAGATTTTCAGAGTTGAGAAACATCTCTCAGGTACAGTAATAGTCAGTTGGTAAAGAAACGTCTAGGAGAAGTTTTGTATATGAAATAATAAATTTTTAAAAGCTGAAAATAGCCTTAATGTGCGATGATCATTTTTTCATTAAAGAGCATGCGCATACATTACTTGCTTTTCCTTGTTTTAAACTTTTAAAAACTTGTCTTGTAATTGAAAAATAGTAACAAATTCGGCAAGAACCGGATAGTATTCTAGGGTTTAAGACTCGGAATGAATCATTCATCACTTTCCATCACTGCTATATACATCTTTAAAAAAACTGATGTCCCTTTGTGTAGTATGTTGTTTGCTATAGAAAGGCCATCGTGACAGTCTGTATCACTTCCATAATGCAAAATAAGCCGAATGTCGAAAGACAAGCGCCACTCTCAGCATAAAAAGTCAACAAGAATAAATGCAGAGAAAATAAATAAAAGCAATGGTAGAATTTTAGTTGGTTGAGATCTCTAATGTACACGTTTGGCTACTTTAGGGATAAGTAGATGGGGAACTCCTGTTTAAAGTGGGATTTGAAAAGCTATCATTATTCATGCCAACAGATTCCAGGTAGAAGATGGCCATTAAATTTTTCCATTGTTATATTTTTTTCAGTCAAAACCAGTTGAAAAAACCTTAAAATAAATATACTGCTTTCTTTAGGATTTTCTTATGGATCTTATTGTTTGAATTATTCATTTTTGTTCTAGTGAGTTGTTTCGAATGACATGGTAGGCACGTGTGCTTTTGTATCCGGTTCGGAACCTTTATGAAGTGGGCCCGTTTCTGTTTGATCTCTAATGCCTAGAAGCTGTTTGACGCTAAACTTATCGACATTTTATTTATTTCTATCGATGAAGGTCAAATGAAGGTTATATTCTTTTCTAGTAAATTAAAATACTAAATTTAGCATAGGGAATAAAACATGAAATAATTATCATGTAATAATTTTAAAAAAACTATTTATTTATTTATTTTGGGGGGCTTTAGGAATATACTCAATTTGCAAATATTTGTAACACCACGTACAAATCCAGCACTTGAATTTGAATGATCGCTGTTTTGCCTCGTGAGTTATCAGCAGTCAGCTCTCTGTATCCAGAGTACTTTTTACTGTATGTAAGTATGTATACATATGAAATAACAAGTTATTCAGCGGAGTGACTTTACTTTGTAAATAAAAAAATTGATGGTTGTGGACACCTTACATGCAAGTAGCTATAACCACATGGAAGTATCTATAACCGGTTTGTAGCATTTCTACCACCTAAAAAAAAAAGTTAAATTCAATTCCTTTCCCTCGATAATCTTGTTTTGTCCAATAATATGTGTGTGTATGTATGTATATATATATATATATATATGTGTGTGTGTGTGTGTGTGTGTGTGTGTGTAAGGAAAAGTAAAGTAGATCGGGAAACTAATGTAGGCATTTTGTATAAAACATCTAAGACACCCCGAGAAAATTCTCAAGGATTTTCAAAACTTGAATCAAGGGCAAAAATTCCCTCGTCCTTTTGCTTTTCCCTTTTTAACCCCTAATCTAAATTAACACTAGATTGCCCAAGGCAGTCATTTTGACTGTTTTTTTTTCAATTAGAAAAACAATTATGAAATATAATGACACAATTTCTTAGAATTTGGTGACTTTTTCTATAACATATAAATGGGTTTATGAATAATTGTAGTTACTTCCGCCCTCCTTTATTATATAATATTAAAAATTAATTTTAAACAAATTTCTTTACATATTTGTTATTTTTTCACAATGCAGTCATTTTGACTGTTTTTGGGCAATATAGGTATACAAGAAATCTCGGGCAATCTAGTGTTAATCACTGGGGTACAGTTCACGCCCTCAGAGAAGGGGTCTAACCAATTATAACTCTACATAGCCCTATCGGACAATTTAGGAAATTTCAAAACAAAAAGGAGATGCACGCTAAAGTCCGTTTTATTACATATATACGAGGGATGGAACTTTAATAGTGGTAACTATTTATTTACATGGAATACAAAAGTGATTCAGGTTACCATGTTTTACAGTCCTTCAATATAGTCAAACGTGTGGTATACGCGATATTCTTTTGTTTTGTTACGCAGTGTTTTTACAGCATTGTTGCCACTATTAAATTTCTAACCCTCGTATATATATATATATATATATATATATATATATATACACATATATACCTAATATATATATATATATATATATATATATATATATATATATACATCAAATACACGATACATCAAATCAATACAACAGCCAAAAACTTCGAGAACATCGTGTACACACACTTTTTAAGTAGGGATTTCTCAGGTAAAAAGACTACGAAAAATCCCTAAGCACGTTTGATCATGTGATAAAAATACCCATGTCTAAAGAGAACACGTTTACTATTGATCAAAGAAGTACAGAGAGAAGCTGGATTAAGTCTGGATAGCTTGTCTGGTGGGTAAAATCAGAATTACCGCACAACCCAAATAACATAATTTATGAACAGAAGTTATTAAATTAATATTAAAATATGTAAATAAGGGTTTTTCACATTACATACACACACACACACACACACACACACACATATATATATATATATATATATATATATATATATATATATACATATACATAAATATATATGTGTACGGAAAAGTAAAATAGATCAGGAAACTAATGTAGGTATTTTGTATAAAACCCCAAAGACGTCCCGAGAAAATTCTCAAGGGTTTTCAAATCTTAAGTCAGACACAAAAACACACCGCGTCCCTTTGCTTTAACCCCTAACCTAAATTGACCACTGGGGCTACAGTTCACGCCCTCGGAGAAGGGGTCTAACCAATTATAATTCTACATTTCCCTAGCGACCAATTTAGGAAATTCTCAAACAAAAAGGATATGCACGCTATTGGAGGCTGAGATTTCGAGAGAGTTTCTGACTGAAATGTTAACCCAGGTGTTAACGTCCTTTTACTCATAACTTCATGTTAGCTGACCCCTCAGTTCATCCTGTCCATGAAGTGGGAACCCGTCCTCCAACGTTCTGTTAATGAAGGTTTGTGACTAAAACGGTGTCATTTTTATGGGCTATGACCCATCGTGAAGTACGTCTTATATATATATATATATATATATATATATATATATATATATATATATATATATATATATATATATATATATATATATATATATATAAGATTACCAAGCTATAAAGAATTATATTTTATAAAATATTTTTTAATTACTTTAATGTCGGACGATGGCCAAATGGGTAGGGCGCTGCTCTTTGGAACCGGAGTTTATTGGTTTGAATCCCACTGCTGACATGTATATTCGTAGTCAATAGAATTCGACTTTAAAATGGTAAGTCCCAATCTCATTTAGCTCTCGCATAGTGAAAAGGTAGATTATAGCATACCAAACCAAACCACATAATTTTTTTTTTTGTTAGAAAAAAGTTATTTTACAAACTCGATCAAAAACAGTGCCCCTAAAATCCATCGCCTTGAATATGGATCAGGTTTGTCGGGCTCTTAAGGTAACTCCTGCCGGAACAATGCAATATTTTCTGTCTTCGAATAACGTTACTACGGGTATCGGGAATGCCATCGTTGTAATTGGCATAAACATTTGACTCATTTCGACATATATTGATTAAAGGTTAAAGGGTAAGAAAAGTGATCGGGCATTTTCCAGGATAAGCTCCATAGGAGACGAGAATTGTGCAACAGGGAGCTAACAAATACGACGTGTTTACAGTATCAATACGCTTTGAAAGATAACGTAAAGATATGGGCTAATTCATTAGAGAGAGGTTTAACTCTATAGATACAATGAATGAAACAATGGAATTAGCGTTACACTTCAAATAACACAGTGAGATCTGTAATTATCACTCTAGAGATCAAGGTAGTAGATAAATTTTATTTACTTTTATTTACTGTAATAAAAAAAATGAGTTATTCTGCATATTTACTAATTTCTTTAGTTTTTGCATTAAATAAATTATTACATTAAAATGCGTACCATTTTTGATGAAATATTTAATAAACATTTGAAACAAGAACGCACAGTCAATTGATTAGATTATTTAAAGTCTCAGCCTTCAATAGAGTAAAGAATTAAAATTTGAATAAAACCAACTAGAATTTAAAGCAATTTATAATTACTCATATAATAAACTATGTTGTAAGACCAGAAGAGCTAAATATTGACTTTGACATTCGATCTTGCGGTTTAATATTCCTCCCCACCCCCGCAACAATGTATTTTGTTTATGCTTAGCCTTATAGCGATTACAAACGATTGCTGGAACCCATTACTGGCAAAAGTAATAAACTTTTGAAATTTTTAAGAAAAGGTGTTAAGATATTTAAACCAAGTCTAATTAAAAGCACAAAATGTACAATGTTTGTGAATAAACCTGTAGTATTGAAACACGGCTTTCGCTAAAACCAATGAAAGTCATAAAATTATCATCTGGTGTGTTGATTGCTATTATATTGATTATAAAACGTCTCATAGAACAAAGAACTGCGTACTAGGTAAATATCGGAATACCTGTTTTATACTGCAAGAAATACAACAGAAAACGGCTTCACTGTAGCTTAGGGTGCCCCCTGAATTTGAGTATATTTATATTTATCATCGCCGAGTATGCGATTTTTTCCACGTATAGCAACTTGAGAGCTTTTCAGACTGCAATTGTGTACAACAATTTTGTACACTGTTTTAAATATTTTAATACTTAGTTTATGCTTTTTATTGCATTTTCATTGCTCTTCTAAAGTAAATACCCATATTTTCTGTAGAATTTCAGAATGATGTAGAAAGTTTTAAAAATTGTTCTCTATACGTTTGCAAATTTAAAAATTTGGTATAATTTAAGTATCAATTCTATCTATACTGGGTTTTTATTATTTTAATACACATAATGTATGCTTTTTATTGTATTTCTATTGCTCTTATGTATGTTTTTCTCCGCCATCTTAAATGGCATGTTGCACTATTGATGTCAAAAAATATCGCCAAAATAACAAGGGGCACCATAAACTGCATTTTCACCACAGAAATTATGAAAAAAAATATTACTATAGATAAAATTCCCACTCGTGCAAAGAAAAAAAAATGGCGTATAGGTTTTAAAAATATATGTTAGAATGTTCTAATTATATTTCTCTAAATAAACTGTAATGATATTTAAAACTGATTACAATATTGAAATTTCATAAAGTTTCGAGTCATCTTTAAGATATTTTTTGCGTTCTTTTAAATAGCCTTCTTAAGTAAATAATTAATTTAGTACTGAATTATGTAT
>CM063508.1:30031223-30116223 GCA_032207245.1 Pardosa pseudoannulata | reverse complement strand
CCCTTTCAAGTTAAAGACAATCAACTAAATAAACAGATATTATAGAAAATAAGTTGTGATTTTATTAAATACGGTTTGTTACTAATACTATTATAATAACGCACGATATTAATTATACGCGAGAGAGAAAAAAGCAACAAAACTAAAAGCAGAATTCATATTAAAAGCCCATACACATAAAAAAATAGTTTTAAAGACTTTTCTTTACATTGAAATAAAAAAGGAGTTTTAAAGCACTTCCAGGCAGCGTACGAACCCTGATCTAAGCCCTTACGCTATTTTCGAAAGCTAAACACCCTTAGAATTATAATAAAAAATAATAAGAAATGGCGACCTACCTTGCGAATTTGAATGTGTCGAAACTCCCACCGATCAAGAGACTTACGGATAATCAGAACCTTTCAGGAAATCGCTTTAAAGTGAACCTTGAACTTATCTGGTGTTCCATTGTACAACCAGCTTTTCTTGCTATCGCCCAGATAAAAAAAAATCTAAAGCATTTGCACGTGGCAGGAATTATCCTTACCGGAGTAACAACAATAATGGACAGATGAATAGTTTTTCAAACTCGTATAACATCAGATAAACCAAACAATATCACGTTAAGGATAGTAAGTTGCTGCCATGTTTGTAGTTCCTCACCGTAAACTCTGTAAACTTTAAATTCAATTTTCTGTTGTGTTACAAAATTCTTATCGAAATCATTTTCGGAAGTAATTCTACTTCCATGATATAAGAAAAAGGAAACGATGATAAGTCCAACCATTGTGGTATTAGCAACAGTAATTAATATCAGTCACAGAGATTACGTTTGAAAGGAAAATTCTTCCTTTCGCTGCTATGTACCTTTCAAACCTTGACTAACCCAAGAAGTGAAAAAAAGGTGCTTAAAATGAAAGCTGAAACAGAACCGATGTCTAAGGGCTGAAAGCTAAATGAGTTATCATTTAGTTTACAGTGACAGACGGGACAATTTTCAAGAATTAGGCCTTGAAAACATTTTAAAGTTATTTTTAGAGTTTAACCCCCTCTTTCTCAAAGTATCACCGTAATGTTCCAATCTAAATTAAAACAATTTGAAACACATATTCAAGTTAAGGTCAGTAAGAAGCTGTCATAATGTCCATTGTCTTCATCAAAAACTCAGACAGAACACAAACTTTAAATTCAGTTTTCTGTTGTGTTACAAAATTCCTATTGAAATTCGTTTCGGATGTAATTCTATTTTCATGATATAAGAAAAAAGAAACGATGATAAGTCCAGCCATTTCGGTATTAGCAGCAGCAATTTCAGTCGGAGAGATTAAGGTTGAAAGAAAAATTTTCCTTTTACTTCTATGTGCTTCAAACCTTAACTAACAGAAGTTGTAAAAAAAGATTCTTCGAAGAAGAGTTTGCGTTTAATCTATAACAGACGAGATAATTTTCAAGAATTATTCCTTTAAAAAGCTATAAAATCATTCTTGGGATTTAACCCTTTCTCTAATAGAATATCACCGTACCGTTCCAATCTAAACTAAAACAATTCGAACACCTCAGATTCGTTTCCTTTGCCCCAATGTAAGTAGCGTGTTACTACGTAGAGGTTCCCAAAAATTATACCATCTTTTGTTTTTGATAGAGTGGGATTGCAAATTACAGATAGTATAAATCTAGTTGCAGATTATATATGGAAGAGATAAAATATAAAGCAACAGTGGTAGAAGTAATATTTATTTATGCCAGTGGTTCTCAAGGGGTGAGCGTTAGAAAATTTTCGAGTATGATATGTGGTACTACAGAGAGATGTATTCAAACGGGAAAATAAGTATAGCTACCTTATTATACCACTTCCTTACGACTGCACGGCTCTTTTTGTCAACAGACCATGATCGCGCTAATTAACAGCGATTTTTTTCAAAGAATTATCATCTACTTTTCGTAATTAGGCTGAGATAATAGATAGTAAAGAGATAGTTTTTGCAAACATACGTAGAGAACTCTGTTTGCAAACTTTACAAGTTTTGATCGAACATTGATTTAGTTGTGAGCATGTTGAATATAGTAGCGCTATAGTCGCTTTTTCCTGTATCTGAGAAGCTTTGACTTGACAATCACTTAATTATATACTAACAACTGGTTGCTGATGCACATAGAAAAAAGTTTTGAAGTGTTGGAAGTAGATACTACGTATATATTACTTATTTCCTGATACATACATAAAAAAAAAATTTCTCGGGGGAAGAAAATAAACATATGTTACATCAAAGGCTCATATTTTGGAAGTGAGCAAAAATTAAGTAGAACTAAGAAAACAAAATTATGGCCTTCTTCAAAAACAGGACCAGAACTAGGTCCTTTGGCGTCAAAGGCAAAAAACTGACTTGTACCCCTACCACCAAATATAACGGCGAATATATAGAAATATATTTTCTTTATTTATAATATTTATTTCCAAAGTGAGGATACTTACCTTAATTAACATTGGTCGCTAAAAAGGTACAGATTTTCTTATGGGAACATTATACAGGCGGCCAAAATTGCTGCTGTTGAGGGAACAGTATAAATACATCCGAGCCGGATCTGGTTTTAAGCTCTATGGTCTACTGTTTTGCTACACGGAGTCTAATGATATCGGGACCTACTGCTTAAAGTCTATTACGAACATCCATACTTGCCGTGGTATTCGAACCCATGAACCCCAGTCCCAAAAAGCAGTGTCCTACCCATTCGGAGATAGTTCAAACCACTGAGGCAATGCAAACTGTATAGAAATGCCACTTGAAAAGTTCGAAACTAACCTGACAGTTATCACTCTTAGGTGAAATATACTAGCTCTGAGGTTTTGAAACACTACTATAATATTGATCTTTTACCACAAAAGTATATATGTACCTGTTTAAACAAGTTTATGGAATATACTCAACAAAGTGTAATTTGTTAATTTACATAACTATCATATAAATAACCTACCGAGGCAATGGCAATCATTTTACCATGATAAGTCGTATGATTTCAAGTGGATATGACACCAAACAACCAACTATTTAAGTAAATATTATTTGAGTACATACGTAAAAAGGGCTAGATGCAGTATGGCATTCGCGGAATGCTGAAACTTTCATGATTAGCAGTTTTAAGCACATTTTCGGCTTTGTTACCGGGAATCTGAAAATCATTTTTTAGTTCTCAGGATTGATAGTTAAAAAAATGAATCGTGTGAAGAATGACATTGGAACATAGTTGGCGGTTGATTCATTTGTTAGCAATTGGTTTACAGTCCAATTTATGATATGCGATATATACGAAATAAATATTTTCGTCATGCACGGTATATAATATAAATAAATGAAAAAAAATTAATGCGTAAATAAATGAGTAAAGGTAAAATAAATGAAAAACATCTGATAAATCTGGTAATCTGGTATAATTTTCAGATGACTGTTTGTTGTTTAAAGATTTTGGTATACAGCAATTTACCTAATGACGATATACTAGTATAAGCTCCCAAGATTGCAAAATGGTTAGTGTATTGTGCTCTCATCCGATGGGTTTAGATTCGATTGCCCATATGGGTCTTCTGCTTGGTCCCTCCTTCTAAATTGTCCTTTTGAGCCAAAGTCGTACTTTTATCCTTGAGGTGTTCGTTAAAAAACGAAAGGAGCACCTCTTTGCCTTAATACGAGTAGCGTATTGCTCAGTCGTGCTTGGTTTGACCAAGTGGCATCAGAAACAACAACAGATTTGATTACCGAAAGGTTTGGTTTGGTGCTCTACGGTTTACTGTTTTGCATATCAGGGCTAATGATACTGGGGCTTATTGCTTAAAGCCGATTCAGAACGGCTAAGAGCATCTATGCCAGCAGTGGGATTCGAACCCTCGAGCTTCGGTACCGTAGAGCAGCGCCATTCGGCCAATTACCGAAAGGCATAGATGTATTTGTGTTGTCTCCTCATAGGGAGCGGTGTTTCCATACCTATATGGAGCTCCTCAGATAAAACTAGCAACAAAAAACAACGAGCCACTGTAGCTCAGTCGGCAAAGGCAAAGATCTCGTAACTGAGAGGTTGAGGGTTTGGAATCCGAGCCGATCTAAGATCCGCTGTGTTCATTAAACGTGACTGGGGCAAGTGAAATAGGTTCGTGATCACAATGTCCTCCAAGTTCTCAATCAATACCTCTGGGGGTGGGAAGCCAAGTGTATGGGTCTTCTGCTTTGCCCCTGCTTCAAAATTGCGAGGACCCACTTGAGCATAAGTCGTACTTTCACCCTTGTAGTACTCGTTATAAACGAAAGGCGCACCCTTTTGCCTTAATACGAGTAGCCCCCGTGGCATAAGTCAACAAGAATAACAACAATAACAAACAACGGATTGGTTTGGTTTGGCTTTGGAGCGCTACGGTCTACTTTTTGCAACACGAGGCTACTAAACGATACTAGAGTCCTGACATCATTTTCATCTTTTATTCAAATCTCAAAACACACTACTCGACAATCATCTTCCATAGTGGGATTCGAATCCACGAACTCCGGTTAGCTGCTTCAGGTAGCCACAGCTCTGTCCGCGGAATGTGCCATCTGCTTCGGCTAGATCACTGCGCTTGAGCCGTATTTATATGGCTAACTCATCACGCCGCGTCACTCCCAGTAGTGAATCCCTAATTAAAATCTTTTTAAAATTAGTCTACAATTTAAATCCTGACACATATATATATATATATATATATATATATATATATATATATATATATATATATATATATATACCATTATGGGACAAAGTCTCACTGAGTTCAGTGATTTGTAAAATGAATGGCGTTTACGTGATACGTCCATTCAAATGTAAATCATAACCAAATGCATAGCACTGTAACTAAAACCAAGATAACTTAAAATTATGATGACCTTAACTAAAGTTCTCAGAATTTTCTTTTGCAGTAACTGAAATGTTATACAAAAAACCCCTAACTGTTTTGACATTCTTTGATGCAGTGCAGAAATGGAAATAACTTCTAATATCAGTCAAGAGATTATTTTCAAAGAAACTAACTCTTAATAAAGTGTTAATAAGATTACTTTTCCAAAGCCTAATTAAATATCTTCGCGGTGCTAGATACCTTTTATTAGCCGGGACTACATAATGATGTTTATCGAAGAATCCGTAATTAAATTAAGCATTCTGAGTAAGGCTCGCCGATGCACACTTTCTCTGGAAAGAACAACGTTTGATCAGAGTTCATTTGAACGGAATAAAGCAAGTATTTATTAGGCTTAAAATAGCCACATATTACGGCATAATACCACAGGGATCAAAGAAGCCGAAAATATCATTTCCATTAATTTATTAACCCATTCTTGGTCTGCGTCGCATGTTATACGTATGGTATATTAGTTCTTATACGGTCGGCGTTGCATTTTATTCGACGAAGAGAAAAATTACATTGTCTCAAGTGGATCCGTATGCTACTGACACATTTCGTTATATTTCGCTACTGTTTCCTGTATTCAAAAAGATAAGAGTATTTACAACTTATCTTTTTAGAAGGTACTTATATGTAAGCGGTGTGGTGTGAAATTTTGAGCTGGGTATGTTTTATGAATTCTTCACATACATGGTAATATCTGATAGAACTTGCACTAAAGAAACGATTCAATATGTTTCCGATATTCATGACTAATATTTTTTTCTTGTTTAAGACAGCAAGAAAATAAGCATTAAATTATATTGCTCACAAAGTGGATTTTAAGTTCCCGCGATAAGAAACGTTGTAGAGCTGTTTTCACTGCTTTAAGGTTATGGAATCATTTTTCCAAACATTTTCATGTATTTTTAGTCAGCGTTGAATGTTATAAGTTTGGTATATTTATACCCGCATGACCAGCACTATATGTATATCATGCGAAGAGAAAAAATTGTTCAAAGTAGATCTGTCGCTACTCACGTTTCTTTATATTTCGCTACTGTATCTTGTATAAAATGAAAAGAGTATTTATTTGTGTAAGCGGTATGTTTATGAATATTTCACATACATGGTGATATCTGTTAGAACTTGCACTAAAGAAACAATACAATATGTTTCTGATATTCATGACTAATATTTTTGTCTTGATTAAGATAGCAAGAAAATAAGCATTAAATTACATTGTTCCCAAAGTGGTTTTTAAGTTCCCGTGAAAATAAACATTGTAAAACTGTGTTCACTGTTTTAAGGTTATAGAATTATTTTTCCAAACATTTTTATACATTTCTGGTCGGCGTCGCATGTTATAAGTTTGGTATATTTGCGCCCGTACGGCCGGCGTTACATATGCGACGAAGAGAAAAATTACTTTGTTCTAAGTGGTTCAGTTACTAGAGACACGTTTCCTTATATTTCGCTACTGTATCCTGTTTTAAAAAAATAAGAGTATTTATTTGTGTCAGCGGTATGATGTGAAATTTTGCACTGGGTATGTTTATGAATTTTTCACATACATGGTGTATCTGTTAGAACTTGCACTAAAGAAATAATTCAATATGTTTCCGATATTCATGACTTTTTTTTTCTTGATTAAGATAGCAAGCAAATAAGAATTAAATATTTCAAGTTTATTTTTAAGTTCTCGTGATAAGAAACTTGTAAAGCTGTTTTCCCGGTTTTAAAGTTATAGAATCCCTTTTCTAAACAATTTTATGAATTTTTAATAATCTACAGATATCTACAGGCTTGCAACTGCTGAGGTACTTTCAAAAAGGTGAGAAAAGTGGCAAATAATACAGAATAAGTGACTAAACAGTGACTAAACATTGAAAAAAAAAGCGATTTTTTTCTCCTCTTGATTACAGATGCTATTATTAAGATTTTTCTATTTATTTTAACTCTAAATCAAATGATTCATACAAGACATGATTTTAGCGTCAAATACAAAAAGGTTAAAAATTTTGTTTAACACAACTCAACATTTCTTTTTATTCAAGAAAATCTATAAATTAGATTTGAATACATACAATACATTAATTTTATAATCACAATTTTCTGCATATATTAATGATGTTTTGAAATAAGTACATAGCTAGATTAGAGTATCTAAACAAAAACTGTGAAGAAAAAGAAAAAGAGAAATGTCTGCTTTGACGTAAATTAGTTTAATGTATCAAATGTACATTTCAGTACAAATGTAGATTTCAGGAACTTCTTTACGGCATTTTAAAATCCCTAAATTCTGGAAACCATATGATTAATTACATTTTAATAAGAAAAATAAGATTAGAGCATCACATTTTTGGTCTTTAATTAAATTATTTTGTTATTAATTCAGATTTTCTTTTTTTAACAACAGACTTTTACTGTGATACACCATGAAAAAAGGTGACTAAAAGTGACTGTTTACTTAAAAAAGTGACTAAAAGTGATCAATTGTAAAAAAAGTGACTAAAGGTGGGAAAAGTGATGGAATTGCAAGCCTGTATCTATCTTAAGTACTGCAAAGAAATATATTTAAAAAATATAGTATCAGAAAGTATTTTTAAATTTAAAATGGGTTCATTTTAGGGGAAACCGGAGATCGATGAACGGAATATCATACATTGAATTTCCAGTACGCCAAAGGAAAAAAACTGCTGACAAAAATATTTTACTTTTTTCAATTCTGGATGGAACATATTAATTTTCATCAATCAAAAAATGTCTTTTTTTGGCTCGGGAAACGTAGCGAGAAATTGCTCTCCATAGCGGTATTAAACAGTTCTTTACTATTTCTAATTATTATTCAGGGAATTGCTTCCTACAAGGGCATTGTGCCCAAACTATTATTTGTAATTACTGTTAATTTTTGTTGTTGTTATGGAATAAATATTTGAAAAGAAAATGGTCCATCGAAATATGCTGAAATTATAAGTTCACCACATCCTATTTCAGTCAACATAGTGTACCGAGCGATTACGCAGTCATGTAAAGTTGAACAGTGTGTTGACTCTTTTGGAACACACAGTTTGAACAGTGTGTCCCAAAAGAGAGAAAAGAATTTCTGTACACTTCTGGTAAAAATCACCGAGGAAAACAGCTGGATCAAAAATTTATACTGGAATGTCGGTAACGTATAACAACAGTCAAGAAGCTGTTCTTAATTCACAGGACATTCCCATTGGCCTAACAGTGATCCATTTCGAGTATAGCTCGTTATGCTATTGAGCTACAAAGTTTTGCTTTAAACTCAGCAATGAATGGTAATAAAATGTAACAAATGCTAAAAGAGGGTTATAAAGGTGAAGTTTAGTCATAATCTCAAGTCTACACACAAGGGCCACACAGCGTTTCGGGACAAACAGAACATTGCAAGACGATCTGTGCGTTGACGACCAACGAATGTGAAAACGAATGAAAACATTGAATGAGTGAGAAATGTTCCGAACATGAACTGCTGATTAAGTTTACATTCAATTGCGAAATTTTTAGTTGGGAATGCCCAATTTTTATTGGAAGGGCTCCAGGATTCGATGAAAAGGTTCAACCTCGTCCGCCCAGAGATTGCTGGCTACAGGATTGTTCACCATGACAACACTTGACCCCACGTAACGTTGGTTGTGACTGAATAACTAACCCCAAAACACATCCCTGTTCGTGGGTTAGTTATTTAGTCAAAATCACCCCTCAAACAGTCCCCACCTGGCCCCTTGTGATCTTTTTCTTCACAGCATAAGGAAAAGATGAAAGAATGCCAATTTGAAATGCTCAAAGATATCATCTGACAAAATGAGTTCGAATAATGCTACAACCACTGGTAGCAACACGGGATTCGTTGTATTGCTACCCAAGGTACAAATTTTGATTATTATTAACTATTTTTCTGTATAAGAACGATTATTTAATTTATGTAATTATTTTCTCATTACTTTTGGAACTAACCTTGTATTTTACTGCTTCCACTGTCAGTAAAATATAAAACTCGTTCACTACGTTTTTCTGTTCAATTTGAGATTTCACCATTAAAGCAAAACTCTCTCCAAAACTAAAGAATGGAAAAATAAAAATCCTTTCACAACGGTACATTTTCAACATTCAACTATCGACTCCCAAAATCCGATACCGGATATATATCTCTGCAAGAAAAATTGGATCTTATGCCCAGGGTAAGATAAAGATACTTTTGTGCCCAGGGGACAATCCTATTTTTATGTCTTCTTCTCTTCCCAATTCATAACGACAAGCTAATAGCATAATCACATTTATATAAAACTTATAACATTAAATTTAGGAAGTTTTCAAATGTTATTTTGTTTCTGTTTGCTTCATTACTTACAAATATAAAACTACTTTTTCAATTAGAATTTAAATAAAGACAAAAATTGAAATATAAGTAAAAATAAATTTATTGAATACATTTATTGATACTCCCTTGAAATATTCGAATCAGAACTTGTAAAGATATAGAATCTTTGCATTTAATATCATAGCTTTTAAGAAAACTATGGAAATTTAAATGCATTTAACTGAAAATGATGTTTTTTTCAATTTACGTTCACAGTAAAAAAAATAAACTATAGCACATATTGGTTTCAGATTTTTACAGTATATACATTACTTTTTCAAGATGTATTGGAATTAAATACAGCGTTGCTAGTCTATTTTATGACGTATTTATATATGCATACAGAACTGGAAAGTATGTATTTATATATGTATTTTTATGTGTAAATTTTTTTATGAGATAAGAATTTGGATCCTCCTCGAAAAAAAAAATCTGGCTACAGCAATGTGGTGTGTGTGTGTGTGTATATATATATATATATATATATGTGTGTGTGTGTGTGTGTGTGTGTGTGTGTGTGTGTAATATTAAAATTCCTTATTTACGTATTTTAATATTAATTTAATAACTTTTGTTCATAAAGTGAGTTCGAGGTTTGCGCGGTAATTCTGATTTTTCCCTCCAGACACGCTATAGACTTAATTCAGCCTCTGTCTGTATTATTTTAGCCAATAGTTAGTGCGTTCTCTTTAAACATGGGTATTTTGTATTACGTGATCAACTGTGCTTAGGGATTATTCGTAATCTTTTTACCTTAGGAATCCCTACTTGTAAAGTGTATGTGCAGGATCACATTGTCTGTGTGCAGGAAGTTGTAAAGGTGTTGGCCTGTTATACGGATTTCATGTTTATTACCAGAAATAAACTGTGTTGTGATGAGTCTCGCCCATATTACATATATATATATATATATATATATATATATATATATATATATATATATATATATATATAGAGAGAGAGAGAGAGAGAGAGAGAGAGAGAAAGAGAGAGAGAAAATTAAGCATACGTCTACCACATAACAGCTTTAGATAGACAAAGAATCTTTTTTGTTTTAGAGTATATTTTACTGTATTTTAATTAAGTAGTTAATTTTCTTAATTTCAGAGTTTCCTTAAGTATATATGAAATCACCTAAAATACGTTAGAAAGATAATCAATCATGACTCACTAAACCCTTAAATAAAAAAATCAAATATTGATTGCTTCTTAGCTGTTTTGTATTACATGTACCTCAGAGAACTTTTATTTTTCATCAAATAGTATTTTACGGAAGCGATAACTTTTCATCTTAACCTCTTTTCCTTCTCAAAATAGATATAAAACGACCAAAAAAAAAGTAGGTTATGAACGAAAGGTATTTTTTCTTTGTCCGTAGATGAATAAAGTATTTTATCTCACGTACAGTAATGCCGTTTTTATCTAATCAGCATGGCTTCCTGTAAAGGGGAACAATTAGCTTTGAGAAAAATGAGAAATATTAAAAAAAAAGGTTATAAACATTTAATAATTCAAAGCAATGGCTTTCCATGCAAAAAATAAAATAATACAAAAAGTATATATTCTTAAGTTTACAAAATCTTGTAAACTTAAGAATATATTCTTTATCATATTAATTAGAAATATTCAAGTACAATAAGAAAATATATTTTATATTAAATACGCATGTTTGTTTTATTATGTGAATATTAGAATAAATATCACAAAATGAATAGCCATTTACAATTATAACAAAGTTTTAAATTCTTAAAATGATTTTACCATAAATTGGAAAGATTATTATTTGTAATTGAAAACTTTTTTATATCCTTGCTTGTTATTATTAACTCGACCATTTTAAAAATTCTTATAAAATTAAAACTTTAAATGTACTCATACGCTTCTAAGAACTTTTATCTTATGATCATTAAAGATATTTGTCTGTATGGATAAAATAACAACTAAGGAAACACTCTTTCAAAGAAAACTAGTCTCTTTAGAAGCAAATTTTCACTCATTTTTTAAATTTTATTTTCTATTCTAGTTCCGAAAAACAGTAAGATTAAATCACTCTCAAGACTAACTCCCAGACAATATCTTTATTATTCGTTTTACCCGAAGAAAAAGACAGCTTCTTTAAACCATGATGAAACGTTAGCAGGAAACGGAAGCAGAAAAATATTTGAAAGAATTGTTGTTAGTGTCTGAATTTTTCAATTTTCCATTACCTTTCAGTTTAGTTTTACATCGGTACATATTTTCAAATAGAATTTAAAGTATAAAAGGTGTTAAAGTAAGGATTTCAAAAATTCTAATAGTAATAACACTTATAGCACCCAAAATATATAATATAATCTATATCGATTATGTGTATTTTATGTATACTAGACAAATTTACAAGATGCTTCTATAATTATGCATGCAATCATGTTCTACTTAATGTTTGTTCACACACATATATAGGAAATCTAAATACTGTTGATTTCAATATTACACTTCATAGAAAAATTAATATTCATGAGTGTCTAAAATTTACTGATCAGTAATTAGAAAATAAATAAGAACGGCGTAAAAAGTCTGCATTTCATTTTTTGCAATAATTTTATTATAATTTATAATATAAAACTCCGTGGAATATTTCTATACTTTAACAGTATGTAGCATTGATAACTACAGATTGTTTTTATATTTATATTTTTTTTTCAAGTTACAGACCCTATTTTCCTTAATATTAATAATAATAATAGAAATAAAAACAGCATTTTTTAGAACGTGTTTAAGGGATTATAATCGAAGAAATGGCTAAATTAGCAAGTCTGACTCACCGTCTAACAGTTTCTTTTTCCTGAAAAGCTTTTCTAAAAGTAAAAACTTCTCTAATGTTCATATCATCGTGACTAAGTTCTATTGTCATTATGCGCAGAAATAATCCTAACTAGAATACAAATACAGTTCATAGAATCCACTAATGAATAATTCAATCAGACGATTTTTTTCGTACTTGCTCACGATGCCAATAGATTTTCACAAAAATTGTGTTACATATCTGATAACGTGGATTTTAAAAAACTGTAATTAGATCCGGTCTCCCCAGAGTTTATTGGCGCTAATCCGTCTTTAATTATTTGTAATTTTATGGCATTAAATCTATGATTACCAGAAATCAAATGCGATGAGATGCGGCTTTACTTATGTAAATTCAAAATAACAAAAACTCTTATAACCATATGGAGGATAATTTTTGAAAAATTATTAATAAAAAGAACAAAATAGATCGTGGAACTAAAAAAAGGGTCACATGCATTTTTTTTTATTTTCGTAATAAAAAATTCAGGCATCTTATTTAAATAGAAAAATCTTAACACCACTGAATTCAGAGTTCTATTAATTTACATATAAAGACAATAAATGTTAAATAAAAGTAAAATTTGAAATTTTTTTTCTCAGATACTAGTTTATCGTTAATCGTTTGGAGAGCTACAGCCTATTTTTCATTTTACTATATGAGGACTAATGAGACCGGGACCTACTTTTTAAAGTCCATTCCGAATGGTACAAACATCCACTCTTGCTGTATAACCCTAACCTATGGACTCTGGTACTCAAAGACACTCATGCATCAAGCCGGGCCCATTTGCCCGTGAGACCTAATAGACAAATACATACAACTACCATTTCACCATCAGCGGGCTAAATCAGAAATTTAATATTGTGAAGAGATGAACACCTTTGGAACAAAACCCACTTTTTCGTATAAAGAAATTATTTTACTGTTTTCAGGGGTTGATAGCTAAACAACTCTTCAGTTTAACCCCAATTTCAAATGATAACGGCATTCATATAAAGCCTACTTTCGATCTACAATCAATTTTCCTGAAGGCTTATGAACTTTCATGATACATACTTATCTTATATACATACTATGTGCCTTTAGTGTACAGCAAGCACGTGCTTGCCTTACACTGAAGGCAAAAGAACCAGGTCCACAATCGAAAATATTCTTTGAAATGTTTGTATTTCTTGAACATGTTCCAAAGTGCAGCAGCTGAAGGTATTTGTACAGGGCATATATTTTAAAAATAATCACAGAGTATATAGTAAATGTTTCGTGACTAAAGCAATTTATTTTTCTTAGAGGTGAACTACAACTCTCCTCTGAAGAATCCAATAATTTTTATGCTCCCATCCAAATTCGTCTTTCCGGATTTTTTCCAGTCTTATCAAACTATAACGATAATCGAGTCGAGTGCATCAGCTTTAATAGCTCAATTTATATACGTCAAGCATTGCATGTTTCAAAAACATGGACTGCTCTATAAATTTAGTCAAAGTTGTCTGATGATGTCATGTTTTAAATGATTAATAAAATTATTTAAAAGAAAAAACATTTTATTAGTTTTTTAAATTGATAGCACCATTTTATGTACAGAATTCATCTGGATTATGCTTAAGTCTCCATCCCTTTAATCACCGTACAATTTTCTAAAAGAGAATGATTTTAGATATTAAGTTTTAGTGTCCTTGCTTCAAAAACAGCTAAAAAATAGTCACTAGAATTTTATTTTACAATCCCCAAATTTTCAAGAGTCTGCTATCATTTATAATTTTTTCATCTGGGTCGACATGATTTTCCAAGCCTCACACGTATATATACTTTTTTGGCAAGTACATAGACTAAAATCACGACGAATAGCTTATCTACTATAAAACTTCACAATATTATGTTGATGTGTGATAAACAATAAATCTCTTATAAGATTTTTCATTTTTATAAATGACATTTTTTAAATTACAGTTCATTGCTAATGAGATAAGGTTGTAATATTCAAAGTTGTTTAATATTTTTCCTTAACTCTCAGGTGTCATTACTTAGTTTTCAGATATAAATATATACACACACAAGATTGTTACATATATATATATATATATATATATATATATATATGTGTGTGTATGTGTGTGAGTGTGTATACAGGATAGAGACACGAAATTCCAAGTACTCAAGAGTAGAACACACTTGACGAAGTAGAGATGCAATCAAGTTATTTGGCGAACAAGATATCTATTCAGCACACGCGTTGTTTAAAGTGTTAAAAAAAAAGAGATTCTAAACAATATTTCCAATGAAGTATTTACAATAACATACTGGTAAATTGCGCAAATTATAAAAATTTATACTTAGCGATAAAGTTCTAAAATTATTATTACGCTATATATTATTATTCTTGGACAAGTAAACTCTGGGTGGTCATAAAGAAACTTTGTCAACAACTACACTTCTAGGGTCCTTTACGGAAAACTGATCGAGATGAGATTAAATATAGTTATTCGGAGGTATGTGCTAGATTCTGTGAATGGTAACACAGTAGTTCTCGCGGTTACGGTTATAGTTACAGAAACTCGAAAATGTCAAATGGCAACGCCTACTTTTTCCAGTACATGCGAAAACCAAAAATAACGTTGGAACGGTATCGACGAGTCCAAAAGCGGGGACGTGTTATTCTTAAACGTCAAAGAGTTCTTCAGTGCACTCAGAGAAATACTGCATATGACCGTGACAAGACGCCGATCAATGATGACAACACATGAAGGACAAAGAAAACCTTTATTTAGATCAAACATTTTATGGGTGCCATCACAGGCATTTACGCATTGCATGCGGGAGATGGAGAATGCAGCTGAAAGAAACATGGCATGAGGGATGTTTGCAATCTCACGCCGTATAGAATCCTTTAAAACTGACAAAGTTTGCGATTTCGCATTGGATTTGAGATATCCCCAAAACCAGAAACCCATAGGCGTGGGATCGGGGGATCGCGGAGGCCACAGAAAAGGATAATGACGTAAGAGGATGCGATCACCAAAATGCAGTTTCAGGACCCTTTTAACAGACCTCGTATGTGGAGGTGCATTATCTTGAATGTAGGGGACGGTGGCGTGTTTCTGTAATCCAGCTGCATGGAGGCTGGGATTCTCGGACGAGTGGAGGGTTCTGGTCGTACTGCTCCACAAAGCCAAAATGTAAAAAAAAGAAAGCAAACAAAATACAACTTTAAAAAATGAGGCACGTCGACCTTCAAGCACTATCTTGTATCCAAATGATGTCATTGAACGCATTCCGCCTAAGCAATTCCGATAGTACATAGTTTTGCAGCATGTCTGTATACCGAGAGTCTGTTACAGGGCCCATCGGTGTCGTTTCCTCAAAGAAGGGACCAAGAACAAGTGTAGCTGTAATACCGCACCACACAGTCACTTTGAAGTCAAATATGGTACTCGTGCCACAGATTGAGGATTCGTCTCTGTTCAGCGCACACAATTCTTCGTGTAATGTTCCCATTTAAGGTGAAATGCGCCTCGTCCGTCCATAGTATGCGAAGTAGCCAGTCGATATCAGCATCATATCTTATTAGAAACTCATTTGCGAAGTCCAGGCGTAGTTGTGAGCCCCAAGGCTAAAACATCTGGACACGCTAGAACCGGTAGGGAAACATGTGGAGAACTGAGAGCAGTAGCTTGAGCAGCGTCGTTTTTGCAATATTCAACATACGCACTGTACCTCTTGAGGTTTCCCTTTGTCGTACGGTCAGTTTGATACACTTTCGTGGCAACTTCCTTAGAAACTCTTGGCCGTCAGGAGCGCGGTGCAGCCCGTATCTTCGAATTTGTGTACTAAATCAAATAGAACTTGCTGAGTACATGAGCCACGTGGTTGGAGATGATTTCGGCGATACATACACAAGTCTTCCGCGGCATTCATTTCATTTTGATAATACTACAATTTCGCCAATTCACCACGAACTTTCCCAAAGTGAGCCATTTCGTTGTGCGAATTCCCGAATGACGATTTCGCATACACCCCTGGCATTTTATCGGTTTCCTACGCTGAATATCTGGCGAACGGCGTTCTGTGATTGGTATATTACCTCTGTCATATGCAAATTTTCTGCGTGAGCCCAGATCGTGTTTCATTGGCTGGTTTTCAGAACTCTTAGTTATGTATGCATAACACGTCCGTTTTGGGGCACATCGGTACCGCTACAACGCTATTTAGGGTTTTCGCATGCGCTGAACACTTTACGATAGGAAAAAGTAAGCGTAGCCATTCGACATTTTCGAGTTCCTGTAACGATAACCGTAACGTGAGAATCACTGTGTTGCCATTCACAGAATCTCGGGCCCATACCTCCGAAAAACTATTTTTGCAATCTCATCTCGATCGGATTAATCAGACAAACTGCTCTAGAAACTTTTCTATGCATCACTAAATATGCCTTTAAGATGTATACCGATAGCAGAAAGGAATATGAAGGTATTTCTGGCAGTGTTGTGTACATGGAAACTTCTGCTGGCATAAACCCTATTCGCAATAGAAATGCTGCATACTGCTCTGTATTTAGGTCTGATCTTATTAAAATTTATAAGGGTCCAGGATTTTAAAGATATTTGAATTTAACTGACAGTAGCATTTAGACTGGTCATATATGGGGGCATGGATGAGCTAGGATATTTTAAATCTTATTTTTCAGCTTTCTTTTTTATACACCATCCACTTTCAGTGGGTTCCCTACGATATTGGGCAGCATCACAACAAGCAAGCTGATGCCTTGGCCAATATTGCATGTACTGAAATTATGCATAGAGATAAAGACCTTATTTTGAGATCTCCCTAATTAAAAAGACAGAATTAAATACAATTTGGAAAGCTCCACCTAAACATGTATAGTACTGTGGTGGAGGACTAGGTAGGCCTCTTCAATTCAAGAATAAATTTTCTGGGAAACTTTTTATTTCACATGCGGGGATGGGGGAAGCACTTGCTTCTAATAGTATTTACTACCACCAAGCAACAGATATTTGGTCATTTTTATTAAGGGAGCACCATATAGGTAGCCAACATCACTCCCTAAGACAACATAAATGAAGTGGGTTCTCATAATATATAAGCAGGGTCCAACAGAAGACTCTTAAGCTCGGCTTGCTCCCTTCCCTAGATATCATTTGAAAACTTTGCAGACATTGCAACCACAAACTTATTTTACATACCCCAGCCACCATTAATTAATATGAAATATCTTTGGACAACTCGAGCCTCAAACTAGCAACCTTCCTATAATGAGATTGATATCTTTGCCAACTGAGCTACCATAGCTCACTTCCTTGGAAACTACAGATGGCTCTCTCAATTTTTTTTTAGTGGACATCCCAATGAGTTTATTTTACTGCAAATACCAAACTCTTTCTGAATTGCTATTGGTTTAAAGCTAACCAGGCATACCACCCACATACTAAGCTGTTTAAGTTAGAAAAAAAATGACTCTATTGAGGTTTTGAATTCATGGGAAGAAATAGCTATAAAAAGTGTTAGAGGGAGAGAAAGGGAAGTGAAAACAAATGTAACCTAAAAACTTGAAAAGCATTCAAACTTAAGCCATTTACTATTGAACTGCTGCATTACCATAATCGTTTAAAATAATAATAATAATAAAGATACTTTAATGCATGTTAATAACTGAAACTCACCCTGTTTTACAAGAAACAATTTATTTTCAGAATAAAAACATTCAAATTAACTATAAATTTAATTGAATAGTTTAATTTTTCAAGACTTATAAATATTTCCACCTAATCAGTGAGAAGCTCCAATATGTAACCATATAATCCAAGTCTTTTTTGACAGATCAAAATATAAAAAAAAACTCAGCCAAAAATAAACAATTGCAGATCATTATTTCTTCTGGAACACAGACCAATAAGTTTATGATTAAAAAAGTTGATTATTGTACACTTAATGAAATGATATACCCAACAAGAACATTTCAATAAACTTAAAACATAAATGATAGTATTTTTTATATTTCATTAGTTTGCTTGTAATATCTTGCTAGTAATTTATAAATGAAAAAATATAAGCAAATAATGCATTTAAGCTGCTCGTCAAACAAATGTTTATATTTTAAATTACAAGACAAATATCAAGATTTATTTTGCCCCATGAATGATAAATGACATAAATGGATGAATGATAAATGACAAATATTGAAAAGCTATGTTATTACTAAATCATTTGTTCTAAACTTGTATATTTATTTTACAATAATGTTTAAATATTTTCACGGTTTGCTCTTTCAAATTAAATTGCTTAGTTAAAAATTGAGCATGTTAACATTACATATGCCAGGCATTAGGAAAATATAAATTAAGTATTTAAGCACATTGTTGAATGAAACAAGATAGATCAAGGACCTCTTATGTTAATGTAGTCTTAAATATATCAAAATAGTTAGCTGCATACGATTTTTTAAAAATTACATATCACTTACAGATTGCCCCTCTAATATAAAAAAAACAGAAAGATGAAGGTGTGAGAGAAATTGCTAAAACAAAATTATCCTAAAAAGTTAAAAGGAACACCATATAAATACATTTTTTCATTATTAAAATATGCTAACACCTCATTAACAAACTTTTTATAAAATCTATGGATTATTAAAACAATTAAATTACTTAATTTATTATAATAAAATTATATAATTATACAAGTATTTACAAGCTAATGCTATTTATAAAACTAAAAGAAAAAAAATATATATATAATAAAAGCTCCATGTTCATTGTTTCATTCTCATAGACGATAAATAAGTCCAAGTTTAAAGTAAATATAAAAGTCTAGATCTATGTAGTAATCCCAAGTCCTTGATTTAAATACTATTGACATGCAATGTTAATGCTAAACTTAAAATAAATTAGTTTCATTATTAAAATTTTAATATTTTTACCAAAATCTTTGAAAACATAAAAAGTTGTCTCTTATACTTAGAAAGTTTGGAATATAATGTTGCTTAGAATGGAATGCAGATGAAATAAAATGAAGTTTAAGTTAACTTCATACTAATTCAGTTAAACAAAAAATTTGAAAGAACATCAGAGAAAAACCAACTTCTTAGGTCTATTCTAAAGTAAAGATTATACTAGAGAATTTCCTTTATTATAGTTCTTATGGTATAATAATAATGTATTATTACTGTAGTTTTCTATTGTCCTATAAACACAAAAGTAATGAAAAGGACAAAAGGTATAAATTTGAACAAGCGTGTCACATTTAATTTATTAATAGCTAAATCTAAATACTCTACTGCGAAAAGTATTAAGTAACAGAAAAGATAACAATTATATGGTATTAGCAACCTCAAGAAAGTTTTGGGACGGACATCATAAAAATAAATAAGTTTGGCAAGAGATCCAAGTGAATATGACCTTGGTTTAGGTCTGGAATATTCATTGTTTTAAATCTATTTATTCCAGACAAGGATGACAAAATTAGACATAAATATGTTCTACAAAAATATTTAAAAACAGTTATAAATGCTTTATTCCTTGTATAAAAGCTAATTACGATTTAGTATATATCATGATAAATAAGTTAATAGTCCCGTCTTGAATGATAGTGGCTACTATCTTGGTTATGTCGACTACTACTAAAGGCACTGGCTCCTCCAGCAGCTTGATGACCACTACTAGAGCTACCACGTGAATAAACATTTCTTCCACGAGAATTATGTCGTCGTCCATGACTTTTATCTTTATCCATTTCAAAGTCTTCCAGCTTTTGGTTCAGGGCCAACTTCTGACTGATTGCCAGACGCAGTAAAGCATTCAGTGTTTTCTTTTCCTCTTCATTATTAGATAATTGCCTCTGTAATTCGTCAAGCTGAGTAACATATTCTTCACAGCGGGCAGCAAACATTGCTCTCAGAGAGGCAAATGTTGCAGCATCTTCCTTCAAAGCCTTCAGTTCATTACGTAGTTTCATCATTGTCTCGCTCACTATTGCTTTTTCATTCTCATACTTACTCTTCAGATTTGCAAGGGCCACTTCAGCAGTCTGCTTATTTGCTTTCAGAACTGTACGAAGGGTAGCTATTTGTTCTCGTTTAGTAGACAACAGTGACTTCAACTTAATCACTTGCTCCTGGAGATCTTCCACCTCTGCCAGCGAGGAGTGCTCTTGGCTTCCAGTATGTAAAGCTTTCTGTCGATTAATTTCAATGGTACTCTCAACAGCCTTGGTCAAGTGACTTAGTTGATCACGGATGGTATCGAGAATTCTACTACTAGCATTAATTGAATCCATTCGGCTCTCACTCTTGTTGATATCCTCCTCAAGCAAAATTTTCATGGCCAGATCACTCTTGAGCTGTTCTTTGAGTGAGTCCATGTTGTTCACATTGAAAATTGTGCTATAAGGCTGTTCACTGCTAGCATCTGTTGACTCAGAGGTCACACCTGAATCTGTATCTGCAAAAGGAAAAAATTATGAAAATAAGAAAACAATTAAAAATTAAAATCAATGAATTTATTACAAAATAAAACTGTTTATTAAATCAGATCACTAAAGTATTAGATAAATATTAGTTTTGGTATATTGAAAACAATATAACTTTGTAGTATATAAAAATTTTCAAGGCAATTTATATATGTATATATAATAATATACTAATATGTATATATAATAATATACTAATATGTATATATAATATTTTCTATGATTAAAATGAGTATTTCTGTTGAAATTTGAAGGCAGAAAATTTTTTTTTAACAATTACAAAATTACCTTTCCTTCATACAAAGGAAGTAGAAAAGTTATTACATAATTGTTTACATTTTAATAGAAGAAGCAAACCTTTGGCATGAGATCCCTTGACATGATCCAGCATGATTCTGCTAGGTGTTTCTCCATTTACCATGCAAACATGGTGATAGAGCTGAGCAAGTTCTTCAGACACAGAAATAAGCTCATCCTACAATTAAAGAAAATGTTTCAAATAAACATCAGCATTTAAGTGGTAGAAAAATATCTGAAGGAAACTGGACTGATTTTATTTTTCCATTTAAATAGTGTTCATACAAGTTTTTGAAAGTAAAAATTAAGGAATTCTGATGAAGAAAATTGTGGTTAAGAGAATCTTGAATTTATAATTTTTCTTGCATTTTTTTAAAGCTTCTTTATTTTTGAAATTCTCATAAATATGTGTCCTTACAACAAAATCTTTATTAACAACTAACACTGGAATGATAATACAACAATCAGAAGACAATACTTCTGATAATGTTATTTTAAAACATGGAAACTACAGCTACCAATATATACACATTTGCAGTTAAACTCCTTCTCTAAATCATTTTGTAAAGTTTTATAAAAGCTCTAATTGAAAATTGGACTATACATCAATAACTGAAGAATTTTAGACATAGTTAATTATTTGACCTATTTATAAAATTCTTTCAAAATACCTTCTGCAGTAGAATGTACTAAGAAAAGACAAGACCAAAATATCTTGTCAAAGTTTTATTTTGACATAATATAGTCTATACTTATAATATAATCATTTTGTGATACTACTTCCTTGGTTTTCACTTTTACTGATTTATTTCAAATAAGCTGCTGTTAAAGGTTTTATGGGGTTCTTTTGAGGAAGAGGTTTTAAGAAGTGAATGAAAACTATTTAAAATACAGCAAGCACAATCTGAACAATAGAAAACATGATACGATAAAACATTGGTAAGTTGTTCTGTAATTAGAGGGAAAAAAACTTTAAAAATTTAGGAATCGAAAAGAACCAAAATATTTTTAAGTAAATACCTGAGTAAAATTCAAAGCAAGCCTTGTTTCTTTTGCAATTTCTCCCATGATACATAGGTCATTTTCCAAGTCCTTCACTTTATTGGTATAGCTTTCAACCTAAAAAAAAATATACAAAATTTTTGCATAAACTGACATTTTTCTGAAAAAGTTGTATCAGTTACCATGCGAAATTTTACATGGCAAGGTAAGCTGCCTATCAAGAATTTCCAAGCTAACATGCAAGATAAACAAGTTCCAAAATTAACATGAAGATTCAGTAAACTTCAGTAAGCATCTGTAAACTTCCCTAAATAACAGAAATCTATATGGAAATCAAACTGCTAGCTAGAAAATAAATTAAAGGCATAAAGTAAAAATGGTTGTGTTGTTTTTAAACTGATATATAATAAATAACTCTTACTCAATCATTTCTTCTGAAACATACTATATTAAGACTTTTGTAGAAAAGCATATTAATAAAGACTAACATAAAATACTAAATTATAAAGGGAAAAAAACACAAAATTTTATTAATACCAATAAAGCATTTTTCAGGACACCAATAACAAATTCAATAAACAATATAATGCTAGTATTATTAATATAAAAAACTTATATAAATAATTGGGGAAATAATTTTTGTGATAAGAAAACATGAATAGAATTGATAACCTCCAAGATATGTCCTTCTCCCACTTAAAAAAAATAATAAAATAAAATAAAATAAATACAGATTACTTCTAGGACTGCCAGAAATCTATAACATTACCATGAAACTCAATACACAAAATCAGCAACTAAATCTTTCATAGGGGAATATATTTCTCAAAATGTAATGAAGGTAAAGATAGCAGTGGAAAGGAATAAAATTGCAAGACAAGAGTTTTTGGCAATCTAAAAAGATTTAAGTCATCATTAAAGAAATAAGTAATTATTTAGCCAATAATTATAGGCCAAATAGTGATAACTAATTATCATTTAATAATAAAGGGATATGGAGTAGACAACTCCAAGTATATACATTTATTAAAATAGTTTTGTCCAAACACTAATCAGGCAGTGCATTTTCCTACACCAATGGACTAATTTGCCAGGCTTTTTGGTTTTTAAACACTGAATTACTTCTAATAGATGTCTCTAGTAGTAAACCTGGAGAATTTCATGGCTAACTGTGTCTATTTGGGAACATGATGAATGCATGTTTCTATTAGTCTAGGAGAGATTGGATTTTAAAATCAAATAAAGGACAGGTTTTATTGGGGTTTTTTTTTGTTTGTTTGTTTGTTTAAATGGGAAAATGAAGAAAGTTACTTTTGTTTGCACTAGTTCAGAGAGTTTTATGTAGTTTATATCTTTCCAATTAATTTTTGTGCTAAAATATAAATTGAATAGGTAACAATGAGTGGCTCTTAACAAAATATAATTCTGTTATTAAGCCAGATAGTGAATCGAAAATTTCAGTAAATAATGCTGGTAGTTATAAAAAGTTCTCTACAGACAACTAAATAGAAAGTTTAAATGATCTAACATTTTTTAAAGTTTTGTGAAATGGATACAAGTAATTTCCATCACCACATTTCTCCTGTATTGTGTTCTCTCCGTATGAATATAGAATTGATTGTAAAATATAGAAAAACTAAATATTAGATATCATAGAGAATTATTTGATTAACAAATAGAGGCTAATGCTATTGGACAGTGTTTCATAACAAATTTTAATATAAATGGCTGTGCCCCCACCCCCATACAAAGTTTAGCATTCAAAATTTTGTAAAGTGTTTTAGTCACTTTTCAACACAAAAGTTTATACTCCTACAGATGATTTTATAGCCTGTAATGTTCATTTAAGTATTAGTTTATTTAGAACTTCAGCTCTTTTTAGTTTTGAAATAGCTAATTTTTCATGATATTTTTAGAGCTGGAATTACAAAAAATGACAATATTTTCATAAAATTTTAGGAGTTTAAAAACAACTATGACCCATATTTCTGAAAGAAATAAAATTTTTCAACACAAATTCAAACTTATCAAATTTAAAATAAAAACTGTAAATTTAACTTAGGAAACTGCATAAGATTATAGAAAAAAGGTCAATCTAATATTTACGTAAAAACTTTTACTGAGTTCATATAAGGTTTAAGACGGAATATTGTAAAAATACTTAAAATGTGTTGCATTTAATAGAGTGAAAAATATGAAAACTATTAACTACCTATGATATTATTTTTGAATATAAGCTTTTATTTTTTATATACATCTTTCAGATAAAGAATTTTAGAATGTTAATAAACAATTGCTAATTTACTTTTTAACTTTCTTTTCAGTTAAAACTCAAAAGCAAAAACTTTCAAAGTAACAAGAGCAAAATATGCATTAAACTTATCAAATTTACCCATTATCAAACCAAAAGGATAGAAATTTTAAATATACTTACTGATAAAGTTGCATTATATAAACTATTAGAATGCCTATTTAATTGATAATTAAATAACTTAATATGTTTTATGGACACTAAATATTTTATATTTTTTTCATACTAATTCATTGGAATAGCATTTGAAAAAGATATTAAACTTTTTGAAATCTACAAGTAAAAAATTCTTCACCTTAATCTTAAGCTCTGCCACTTCTTCCTTTAATTTGCTGCTTAAAGCTTCATCATCACCAATAGAGTCTCCTTTCTGTTGCAAACCTTTCACATCATTCTGCAATTGTTCAACTTGCTGGACGGCTAACTGGTAGCGTTGTTCATGTTTTGAGAGCAAAGATTTTAAATGGAATAGTTGAGGTATATCCTAAAGAAGTTTCAAATATTAGAAGTTATCAGTCATATAGTCTATTTCATTTATGAAAATATGTTCAGTCACTATTTTTTATGCACAAAAGGCTACATTTAAAGTCAGTTTGAAATAACTAAACACCATTGAAAAATGCAAAACTCATTTACTCATAATCTATTGAAAACCTGTTAATATATTAGTACATCTGTTAATATTAAATAATCCAACAATGAAATTTACATTGGCAAAGGTTAGACCATAAAGCTCATAACAGTTTCAACAAAAATTTTATATGAAGAGTAAATAAAGACTGCCATATTTTCTATTACCGCACTTATGATTGTTTGATATGAAACTAAACTGGAGGAAGTGTAACAGCTGACATATCTTCTATCTAATTATTATTCTCTTTTTCTTTTCAATCCCAATATTAAACCTTTTTTTAAATACCTTTATTAGATAATGTACTTTTCTGTTTTTCTTAATTTGAAAACAGATATTAAGGAAAATGCTTATGTTAAAAGATATTTTTAATTTAAATTTATTCAAAATTTTTATTTTTTTAATTTAATAGTGATTTTTTGTACAAATATATGCAAATTTAATGTTTACTAAGGTTGATTTCAAAGTAAAATTTAAAACTTTTAAATCTAAGCTCTTATTTATTAAATAATAAATTATAATCTAATTTATACGTTATAGTGTTAATCACAGTGGAAAATAATGGAAAAGTTCCTCTTCATAAAAAAAATTATTTCAGAAAATTAAAACTATATTAAAGACTTAAAATGCTTCACCTTTACAGGATCTTCCACAATATTTCCATCTTCTATTTCACCGTGTTTTCCATATAATGCTATCAGTGCACTTATATGTTCCACCATACGCTGAACTTTACTATTCTGATCATTCAGCTCAGCTTTAGTTTGTTCTAACTGCTGTTGTGTTTCTTGAAGTCGTGTGGATATTTTCATTTTCTCACTTTCAGACTGAAATAAAGCAAAATTTCAGTTTAATAAGAACACATTCCACATATTTCTAGACTACATATAATCTGTTTTTTTACTTGTCTGTACCATCCTAAAAACTAAAGAAATAAACAATCTAATTTCCTACACTAAATGGGTATTTTGAACTAAGCAACAAAAAGCTATATTTACAAAGCAGTATTCATTATATTTACAGTGAATGTTTTATCAATAAATAATGCACTGCTGCCAACATACCAACTTTGAAATTCCTACAATTTCAGATACTAAATACGCAAACTAAAAACCTAGCCTTAAAATACATCCACAAGTTTATATATATAGTTTTAATATATAATAAGATAAACCCATATCAAAGAAAGCTGCTTAAGAATTATATGCTTTTTATACAATTAATTATATTAATACATACTTATTGCTCTTCTTTTTTTTCCTAGAAAGATTAAAGTAATATCAACAAGATACTTTTTACGCAATTTTATTCATATCTCTTATGTGATTACATTTTCTCATAAGCTAATAATAATAGCTTATATATGTACTAATGTATGTACTAAGAATGTAATGTACACATATTAAATGTAAATGCTGAATGTAATGTATGCAAATATACGTATGTGCTATTATGTAATGTGCTATGTATAACTATTTCACATAAAATATAATTTGACAAAAATCTGAATGTATAAAACAAGATCAAGAACAACACTGCTAAAAAACTGTTCTTTTTAAAAAAGAGAAAAAAAATATTCTGTTTTATGTTTTAAATGAGTGCATGAGGCTGATTTAGACTTGGAATCTTTGTCAAGAGTTTGTTTAAAACAAAGCTTATCTATCATTGTTTTAGTTATTAATATATTTTAATTTTTATCAAGGATGGAACTTGTAAATTCAGTTCTTGTTTTGCGTACACTACTGAATATCCTCTGGAATTCTACACTGCTATAGGATATTGTTAGAATATACAGCATAACTTTTGAAATTTTGTTGTAGTTTATTAAAAAATGCTAACCAACCAGAAATCATGTGAAAAAAATAGTAAACAACATTTCTGTGGTGCAGAGAGAATTATCTCCTGCACTGCAAAGAAAGAATATTTGTATATATTCAACTATCTATCATTGTAGACAGTAGAATTTTTTTTCTGTTTTTCTGTAAGATTAATTTTTCTTTCTTTGAAATTAAACCAAACCCATATGGTTCTCACATGCAAATGTATAATCTTACAATGTGACCCAAATCTGTACAATGAACAGCTAAACTGTACAAGTTGGCAGGTATGGTAATGTAATGTATAGATAGTATTTATACGATAGAAATGAAAGAAACACAGCTTTAAAAGAACAGAACTATAATCCTTTTATGACTTTAAGTTAACTAAATTAATGATAAAGCTGCATGCTTACAAATTTGTTAAGAGAAATCAACAATATATTTCTAAAATGCTTTTTCAAATAGTGAAGTTACATGATAACAGTGAAATTTAAAATAAACTAAAAGCCAGATGTCAAAAACATTCTGGTTTTCATTTGAAAAATTAAAAAAGAAATTGCAGGGAAAATATTAAGTAGAAATCACTTACATTCTCTAACTGCTTTTCTAATTTATGAATTTCTGACAGATGCAATTCACTGAATAAATCACCAACTGTAGACGATTGAGGTTTGGCAGTATTTTCTTCTAGGGTGAAATATATAAAAGATTTAGTCCCAATAACAAAATATATAAATGTTTGAAGCAAACTGTTTAAAATATGTCTACACATTATAAAACTTAAACTTGCTGGTGATTTAAAACAATGTAAAGTTTTTAATGATATCATATACATTTTTCTGTATTTAATAAATATTTTCAAAACATATTTTATCCCAAACATCATATAAATCGCAAAGCAAGCTTAACTGCACCATGCTCAGGTTATGTATTTCAATACAATAGATAAATTTAAAAGACAATATTTTTTTATACATACAAGTAGAAAGTGTTTTAGTAATGAAAACAAATATAATATATATTCTCCATGAAAAGACTCAATATAGGGACTTAATTCACTTTAAATGACATAGTTTAAGCTGTCATTTACATTTCTATGAGCAATACAACAAAAAGAGGCTTTAGAGAAAAAGATACCAAGACTGTAATCAAAATTGATTAACTTTTAACTGAACTATTAAATCTCTGCTTTTTATGTTCTTGGCCTATGAACTAATATTTAAAATAAATAAATAATACAAGATTCTGTAAGCTTTTCAGCAACAAATCAAAGGAAGCAACTGAAAAAAGACTTAGGAAAGAAACTCAAAACTTATCTGCATTTTGCTATTTGTACAAATTTCTTTCATATTTATCACATCAAAGAAAATTTTATTAAATAATGTTATTTGCAAATAAAAGTCTTAAGATTTTCATAAACTGCTTGAGCAAACTTTTATTTGAATTTATTTAAAATTTTACATAAAAAAATATGTTTACTTATGCAGAACTTTTTTTAAACATTAAAAACTTGCATTATTCATATATTTGTCAATTAATTCACAGTAAACTTAGATAGCTTTTATGTAATAAAATCTACTGAAAATTTCTAATAATAAAAAACATTTATTAAGACATATATATATATTTATATATATATATATATATATATATATATATATATATATATATATATATATATATATATATATATATATATATATATATATATATATATATATATATTTTCAGATTTTTTAAAATATAGCAAAAGTAACTCAAAACCTCTGCCTTCAGTGAGATATATGATCAAAAGAGCTCAGATCTGAAAGTGTTAAACTCAATCAACAGTAAACATCCTTGTAAACAGTCAGGTTTAGTAATGATTATAAAATTTGCCATAAAAACTGAACAAGTAAGATTTAGAGGAGTATTTAAAAATGAATGCAAGCAGCATGTACTCTAAAAAATACTAGATACAATGGTGGCAAGTTTTAAAAGCAGAAGTAATTAATAATTTAAAGTCACATATAGTCATAAAACAAAGATTTGTTTTTGTGAATTTAAGACTACAAAATATTGTAAAGTATATACAAAAAGGTTTGCAGCCACAAATTATCGAACAAAATATATTTTGTAAAACAATGCTAACCCTTCATAAAGAATTATATATCGCTCAGTTTAATTTGTTACACTCAAGATAAATTTTGGAACAGAAATAAAATTCCATTTATCTTTTAAAAAAATGACAAAAAGTACTATGGGTAGAAAATGAAGTAATAGTCTTACTTTCAGAAACTGAAGTTAAAGTTGTGTCATTCTCACCCTCTTCTTCTGACTTATCATCTTGATTAAAATCTAAAAAATAAATTTAAATGTACATAAGTATTCACATTTTTTAGTACTAACTTTTGTTAAACTCATTTATTTCAACTCTAAAACTAAAAATTCAGAATGAAACTCTTGGTACATTTACAAAAAAAATTTAATTCTTACTTTACATATGTTACTCTAAGCCAATTTATGTATACATTTTTAAAATTTAAATTTCCTTTAAGCATAAAAACCACAATAAGATTTCTAAACCCAGAAAAACTACATAGATATTCATTATTAAATAAAGCATCTATGTAAATATACTCTAAAAATACTTTGACATTTAAGTTTTATCATTATTGTAAGCATTCACACATGTAAAATATATTTATTTAAGTATAAGAAGTGTGAAGTAAATATAAAATAAACTACTAAATATCAAGATTTTTTTTTTTTTTTTTTTGATAACTAAGATAAATTTTAATACTGCCTTTAAAAACTATGGAAGCAAGCATATAAAATATTTAAATATCACACAAAACAATATCTTGAAGACATGCAAAGAACTAAATCTAAAATTATTAGAGGGATTAAATTACCTCAAATTCAAGATTTAGAAGACAGATTAAAAGATTTTATATACTAATGATTTAGCAAATTATTAAAAAAAAAACCTGGCATCATTAAATAACTAACATTTTCCTACAGTTTAAATTTACAAATTATAGATTTTTTCACATAAATATTAGTAAATTATAATGAGATTTCTGAATAATTCCAAAATAAAACTCAAGTTTTTTTTATTAAAAAATATTTTAAAGATGAACAAAGAAAAATCGTTCAGTTAAATACACATTTTAATTAACTTTAATCCAATTACTTTTAAAGATAATTTATTTCAATGAAAATAAATAAGTAAGAGCATTTTAAAATGCATATGTTAATATTAATTAATTTGGCTAAGTCCGCTACACTGGACATGTATATTTATAACTACTACATAACATAATTGTCAGCATTCGCCACAGCAGAGATCATCTCAAAAATGGAAAATGATATAATTTTGTTTATTTTACAGAGATCCTAATGTCTATACTGACATGGGAAAATAACAGAAATTAAAATTAAAAAATATTTGAAAAATTATCTTGTCAAATTAAGGGTTAAATATCATTTCTAAATGTTCTATTAAACTGTACCTTAAAAACTTATACATATTTATAGAGCTTCAATCATATAATTTTAAGAAAAATACAAATTACAAGTATATATCCCTTTGAAATACTTGATATAAATAACATGCACAATATGCACCAAAGAGATATTAAATACTACAAACTTTTTAAGCTTTCTATTTTTATTAAAGAGCAAAATTAATTGAAAATTAAAAATATGTAAGCAAGTTTTGGAGGTATGCAAAAAACAATTTAAAAATACTCTTAGGATAACCTCTTTTCAGTATTGAAAAATTACTTTAAGACAGAAAACTTTAAAAATAATCTTTCTAACATAAGTAAAACTTTAGTCAAAAACATTTTAAAAACAATAATTCAATCAAACAACTTAAGGAAATATTAGCATCTGATTTTTCAAAAGTGTTATATTTTATAAATGCTACTTGAATTTATATTTACACTTAGCCTCAAGAAGCTAAAAATGGAGTTCTGCTTCTAAAGTTTAAGCATTTAAACTATTTCAAACATTTAGCATCAAATACCCTATATTTTGTTCCAATATGAAGCACCTGAATATATCTAACTCATCAAACTATAACTAGATACTCTAAATACAGCACAATATATAGAGCAGAAGAAAAGAGTAATAGTACATTATATACTAGCTATAATTTTTTCCCAGTTAAAAAAATAGAGATAAAATAAAAAATAAGTATTATTCTCTCGACAATGCTTTATATTATAAAAATTATTGAAGCAGTCAATAATAGTTTAAAATATGGTTTTTCCCATATCTTTTGTGCTTTTATGCTGCTTTAAAATTCTTTATATTCAATATAGATAATCCATACAATTTTTATAAGGTATTTCATATAACTTTTGCTTGAGCTATTTTAATTATTTGATGAATTATGGATATAAACAATTCATGATTTAAATAATAAAAAATGCATTTACAATAATTAATAGAGCTTTAATCATTATTTCTGAATATTGTGAAGTGTTGAGAGAAGAAAAATGTTTCGAAATGCACTTAACCCAAAGTATTGTGCACAGCACACGTTTATGTATGCATCCATAACAATGTATTAAAATTGTTATAATTCTTATAGGTAGGTTAGTTGATTATTTCCAAGTGTTATAGTCTACTTTTTGTTGTACTAGTACTATACTAAGACCAGGATTTATTGCTTATAGGTGATTCTAGACAATAAAAAACCATACGCTTACAGGTGAATTGAAACAAATAGAATACACTATCAAAATAATTGTTTGCAGATTTGTTTTCTAGCTTTCTGGATAAAATTTTAAGTAAAAAGTCAGCCTCTTTATTTCTTTTCCTAAATTATTATATGATCAAGAAAGTATGAGGAAATTAAACACATTATAAGCTTTAGAAATGTATTAAATGTATTTTGTTAAGTTTAAACAGTCTCTATTAAGCTTGTATTAATGATCATAGATTTTCTTTGTCAAGTATACCATATTTTCTAATGAAGAAAAATAAATATTTTCCTTTAATTATTGTAATTGACAAACATTTTAAAGTTTATATCTTTTTCAGTGCATAAAAAGAACTGATGATTTCCAACATTCTGATTTGGTTTGGTTTGGAGCGCTACGATCTACTGTTTTGCACACGAGGGCTAATGAGACCGGGACCTACAGTTTAAAGCCGATTCCGAACGGCTACAAACATCCATGCCAGCAGCGGGATTTGAACCCGTGAACTCCGGTTCCGAAGAGCAGCGCTCTACCATTTGGCCATCATTCGTTAAACATTCTGAAGCTTGGATAATAGAAAATTAACTTTATTTTATCAACTTTAAAACATAATTACTTAATATTCATAACAAGTTGTTAGCATTCAAATGGCTTATTAATGTGTTAATTAGTTTTCAATTATTTATTTTTAATTTTAATCATTATATCATTCATAAACAAGTTGTATTTGAGAACAACTTGAGTAAAAATGATTTATTATTCACAAAATCACAAAATTAAAAACAGCATTAAACATATTTTGTAAAAAATAGTTACAAAAATGCTTTAATATTTCTATAATATTAAATGAATGGTACTAAAAAAAATAATTTACTTTGTGAATTCATGCAAAGTTAGCTATTCCTTTGAGAAGAAACAGATAAATTATAACACTACACTATCATTGTAAGAACTGAGTTTCTAAACATTGAGAGCATTACAAATTTTAAACTATGAAAGATGATATTTAGAAATTTAACTCAAATTAAAAGAAGTAAGGCAACTTAATATAATAAAATTTAAACCAATAATAAAAAGACAACTCTAATAATAAAAGAAATACTATAACAAATCATTGAAGAGTTTGAAAAACATTTAGGTAAACTGAAAAAATATTTTAATATGCATTAATAAAATTAAGAAAAAAGTTCCTTTCACAAAAGCATCAATTGAAAATCCAAATTTAAGTGTTCACTCAAAATACATTCAGAAAAAATATTGAGGACAAGATAATAGAATAATTTATACCCATTTGAAAAAATTCAAGGCAATTTTTAAGCATTTAAATGAAAATTAATAAAATGCATGCTTTTTTTTATCACTACATATAACACTGGTAAAAAAATTTCTTGCAAAGATATCTGATGATTAATTTTGATGCATTATTATAAAAAAGAGATTCTTGAACTTCTACAACAGAAATTTTAATTTTATCCTTATTGGGACATCTTTGAGGAACATTTATTTGATAAACAAAAATTGAGAGACTTAGTCTAGAATAATTTTTGAAGTTCATTTTATTAAAACTTTAAGACAAATGCTTGATTTCAAAACATTGTTTTCTATTCCTATCGCATGACAATAAAAACTAATGAACCCAGTGTCACTGTTTCTACAAAGATGAATAGAGGCTAAGTGTAAGTAACATGTGATTAAGGCACATGATTATACAGAGAAAACAGGATTAGTTAGCAAAATATTATTTTTCTGATCTATTATTTATCTTTAAAAAGAAAGATGCGTATATGCCTAAGAAAAAACTTAAATTAGCATAAACAAGCAATTTAAAGGTCATTAGAAATAAGATACGAAAGTAATAAATTTTTATACATCTTTTAATCCTTTCATTTCTCAGTTAAAAGGAAAAAGACCGAAAAAATACATTGTACTACAGACTGTGATACTACGTTTAATATATATGAAGGTATTCCTACCTTAGTATTATCTATGAATATTATACTCATATATTACATTGAATTACCTATTGTTACTAACTTTTCGTTACTGAAAAAAAAAAGAGAAGAAATGACTGTTCAAAGCGTAGTTTAATTGATAGCATATAATGAAATTTTAATTAGTATTTTTTTAAACTATACGATGGTAGTATATATGGAAGATAAAATTTTGGAATTCATGAACAATTTCACTTAAAAATGGGATGTTCTGTTAAAAATTAAAAAATTCATTATTTATAAAAGGACAATCAATTTAATATGAAAAATGGGGGGAAGAGAAACTGTGATAACCAAAGCACTAGTTGCAAAAAAATTACTCAAAGTAAGGATAATTTTGTTTATTACAAATTAGAGATCAATGAACAACGAAAAACTGGCAGTCTATCTCTTCATTTCCTTCAACTCTCCTTCTTATATCCAATTTAATTTTTTTTTAATTATTATTAATTTTACAGTTGTAATAGCTCAGAATGACTTTGAAAGTCCTTAATACATTTTTCTCTATTTTGCAAGTTACACTAAAAAATAAAACTTATTTTTCTGCGATAAATATTCTTTGGATTGTAGGAATATGAAATATTATCAGTGATATGAATGATGCCTCAGAGACATTATTAACTACACATAATTAATATTGATACAAGACTTTGTGCAGATTTGAATGAATTATTTTCTTTACTGTTTGGAAAATTTTTGTGAGGGGAAAAGGGTAGATACTCTTTAACCAGTCTTTTAAAAGAAGCATTGGATCTGGCCACTAATGATATTAAATATTGCCTAAATATGCACTAAGTTAAGCAGCTGTGGCCTACACAGAGTAAAATAATAAATAAAATAAGCATCTACAACAGTTCTGTTCATTTTGAATAAAGGATGTGAGTAATGGATATTAATCCATTTTAATTTGATTAATTGAATAAAAGATGTAGAAATGGGATGAAGACAGTAAATCAGTATTCATCATATATTCAAAAACAATGATTATCATTTCATATAAAAATCTAATACTGAAAATAACTTTTCATCCGCTACATCTATAAAAATTATATGCTTGAATTAATAGGCCTTAAATTAAGATTGCTTTCAGAAAAACAAACAATCTGAATAAACATCTAAAAACAACTATCATATGAAAAAAAAATAAAGAAAAAGAATTTTTTTTTTTTTTTTTTTTTTTTGTTAGCCATGGCTTTTTCTTATTTTTACAAAACCTATGAACGCTATCATAAGCATGTTTTTTTAGTTATGTTAAGATGCTATTTTATGAACTTAAATAAAATTGAACAATGTCCAGGAATCAAGAGAGGGAGTAACAGGTAAACTAGAAGCAGATAACAAATAAACTGTACGTCTGCTACTTCCGATTGCAAATAGTAACCCAAAAGAAGGTGGAAGAAAACTCCAATTCTACTATAATGTGCATATTCAAAATTTAGTTTCTCTAAATCAAAATATACTAGATCTATACACACAGACATAATTCTAAAAATGGTATTTTCAGAGTCAGGTAGGTCCATAACATAAAGATCATTCAAATTCTAAAGGTCAAATTTTTAAAGATTATAATACTTTCCCTTCACAGCGCATATTAGAAAGTTAAAATAACAATAAAAAGATGAATCAATGAACTGAATTTAAAATATTTACACTTTATAATTAAGATACTCAATTTTGAAAATAATTTAAGTTCATGTTAATGGCATAACTGTGAAAACATTTATTCCATTTGTGTGTTACACCTCAAAAATAAAAAGAAACTAAACAATTAAGAATTAGGTGAATTTTGAAAACATTTATTTAAATATTGCACAAATGTCATTACATATGAAACAAATATCATTAACAAATTATAATAATGAAAGTCTTAAAGACTGTAAACAAAACATAAAAACTTAAAATAACAAAAACTGAAAAAAACAAGATAACCTAACACTAAAGGATAAATAAAAATTGCTTAAATGATACATGTAAAGAATTTCATTCAAATAGTATCTAAATTGCTGCATAATTAAGTAAGCATTTTGATATGCTTGTTTGAGTAATAATAGAATTATTAAATTCACTATAACAATATAAATCAACTTTAAAAATCAAAATTATCCCCAATAATCCACATTCTCTATATTACACATATGGATGAATAAACTGACTAAATACTGATTAGTATAATTTCCCTACGTCATGAATTGTAATATGAGAAAAAATAAAGTTTGGGACTAATTGTAAATATGTCTATGTAAGTAAATATGTATAATTCAATGTATTCATTTTGAAATTGGATAAAATTTTAAGTAAAAAATACAAAGAATATTTTACCCAAATTATAAAAGAGAAAAAATAAATACTGAATTACGTATAAGCAGGTTTAATAATCTGGTAAACCTCAAATAAATGCTTTAAGTTGGGGATTAATTGAAAATATGTCTATGTCAGTGTAATTTAATATATTTACTTTGAAATTTGATAAAATTCCAATAGTAAAAAATAAATGGGAACTTTTACCTGAATTACATAAATGAGAAATTACTGAATACTGAATTACGTATAGGCAGGTTCAATAAATCAGGTACATCTCCATCAAGTGTTTTAAATTTTCAGAAAAAAAAAGTGCACAGCTCAATTTATTACAGTATGCAAATAAAAACACATGCAAAAAGATTCACAAATCATGCTTTCTTTTGTTCTAGTAAATGATTGTTACGACAAATCTATAAGACCCCTAGTATTTTTGAAACTTTAAAAGAGAAAAAATATCTTATTTACATTAAAGTCAAGACAAATAACAATATATTTACCCATCAAAATTTAAACTATAACTTTTGTAGGATACATGATTTGTGAGTTATAATACTGAGTGAAATACATGCAGAATTAGTAGGTTTTAATATAAAAAACTAAACACAGAAGTTTCACGTAATTTATAGTTACATTAAATGTTTACATTTAATTTATCTGCAACTATTTAATTTTCAATAAAATAAAATTATGACTTCTTTTCAAAGTCTGCATACAAATTTTATACTAAAAGATTTATAGCTAAAAATTTTCAAAATGGTCATTTTAATATTTTTTCATAAAAAAAAAAGTCAAATATAGGTTACAAGTATTACAGAGTCATATTATCATGGTTAACAGTAAAAAGAATAACAAATTAAAAACTAAAGGAACAGTGTCATTTTTTAAAACTCTATTCAAATTTCAAGGACAAGTGCTTGATGATCAATTATAAGACCTAAATCACATTTCAAAATGACTATGATTTTAAAAACTATAAAAATCTGCTAAGTGATCTGAAAAAGTGACTACTGAATTAAAGAAGAGAGCATCTCTCAAAAACAATATTTCTGAAAGGTAATAAAAAATTCTAAAACTTAATATTTTTATAAAAAATGAGAGCAAAGGAGAGAATTGCTTACTAATGAAGCTTGATAATGAAACAATCTGTGAATCTAATTACTTTTATAAAAGTTAATTTATATATTGCATAACAAGAGAAAAAAATTATCAGTCACCTTAAATAAGGAAATAAAATACATATAAAATACTACTTCTCCCTCCCCCACCCCCCCAAAAAAAGGAAAAAGAATCCAAGAAACATGTTTGGATTATGAAACTCTCAAAAGTGTATAAACATTTAAAAAGGTTATATTAAAACTTGGATTATACTTATTGACACATATGCTGTAAAAATATTAGCCTAATTACGCAACACAATTTTAATAAAAAGAATTATAGCAACAGTGTTTATTTACATACAATTTTTAAAAATCTTATTTATATTTATAAATAATTGTTGTTTAAAAAAAAAACAAATCATATTTTAAAGTACTTTTTAAAAAAGCACATTTATAAAAAAATCTATACTTTAGCATAGATTTGAAAAGTATGTTGCTTTTAATTTTACAACTAGTAAATTAAAAAAAAAAAAAAAGATTTTTTAAATATTTATAAAAATAATCCTTATTAGGTATTAACTATAACAATGATAAATATATAATCAAATAAATTTCTCAATATATCACACCCCACTCATAAATTTCTATTCATCTAATACAGAAGAAACTTCTGCACTGTCTATCACAAGAATAGCTTCCACCGATTTGCTAAATCTTTACAATATATCTTGAAATTATATTAAGTCAGTTGATCACAAGGATAACTCCTGCCAAATCACCTGTGCCTGTCTGTTACTATGAAAAAGTAATAATAGTTTGCAAGATATATTGCAAAGATTTAGAAAAATGGCTGGAGATATTTTTGTAGTAATAATAGTAAAACCTAAACCATAGAGAATATCATAAAGTAAGATATTCTCTATGGTTTTCCTTATAATTTGTGTTGATGATAAAAGGGGTCTCTTCTTGCAGAACTTTTACCTTGAGCTGTCAATATTACTGCGAAATTAAAACTATGCAGCATCTAATATGTTTTTAAAATGAGTAGATTTCTATAAGTTATTGTTATACTTATTTACTAGAAATGTTTCCTATATTTTAAGTTCTTTATAAAAAAAAAAAAAGAAACTTTGTGTGTTTATTATAAAATGAGAATAATGTATATAAAAAACATGAAAAGTTACAATATTTAAAATCTAAATATTTCTATATCTCTTATTTGAAGTTAGTTCATTTCTCTATATTAACTGCATATAGACCTAGCAGCATAACCTAAAATTGGAAATTATTAACACATTGCATGCTAAACATTGCTATGAAAGTAAAAATAAAAACATTCCAAACCTTCCCATTAAAGAAAAAAAATGAAAAATGTCAATGCCCTCACCAAGCTAATTATATTGGTGCACAGATCAAGGTGCAAAAAGAGAAATTATACTTGACACAAGCATCTCAAAAGCAACAGACAAACAAATACAAGGATTATTAGATGTATTATCTGAAGAGTCAGAATTTATATAGTTAAACAGAATGCTGTTAATGCTTCCATGCACAGTTAGTGATGTAGGAACCAAGCAACTGTCTAGACTGCCATAAATAGAGTTCTTACTTCCAAGACCAAATCCAGCAAAGCCAAGGTTGTTCAAGTTAAATATTGATTCGGAATTCACTCGTTGATCCAATTCTTTCTTCAATGCATATTTTTGCTCCCTTTCTGACTGCAAAGCTTCCAAAGCTTCTTCCAATTGTTTCTCAGCAATCCTTTTTAAGGACATCAGCTCTTCAATTTGACCTTGAGATGCCTCGACTTCCTCTTGCAAACGTCGAACTTCATGCTTTGCCCCTTCGAATTCCACCTAGAATTGAATATAAAATAAATTTTTCAACTTTACATTATACAATGAACTAGAAAAGGTACCAAATTTTAAAAATACTGAAGACATGTGAAAATGGTTTAGCAAAATGATTCAATCCTTTGAACTTTGTCCAAAAGTTCATTGTGTTCTAATGTTGAATCTGACTTGACATCTTTTTTTGGCAGCAAGTACAATGTGAAGTGTGGTTTAACACAGTTTTTAAATTTAAAAATTACTGTTAACCCTTTTTTTAAAATTCAATTGTTAGGTAATTACTTGAATTCTTAAATTTTCAACTTGTCCAAAATATATTCATGTCTAAATATGGCTATTTTTTATGAGCTCTATAAGCATCCTAAGTCATGTGATCTAGACAAACAGCATGAAATTTGAAAAAAATTATTATATATAGATAATTACAATAGAGTATACATTTGTCAAATTATCTTTATACAGACTTTGATTAAACATTCAATAAATGGTTTTAAACTAAATACACCTTGATGTGTAACTAGGAATAAGAGACCAATACATGAATTGCATGAAAATGGTATTAATGTATGATATTGCCCTTAATGAATATGCATATTAAGATTTTATTGGTTTATTTAGCATGTTGCAAGTTCTAAGTTTTTACAACATACAGGCTTATAAGACCAGGACCTTTTAATTAAAGATTACTCAGAATAAATACAAACATATATGACAGAGAAAGAATATGAACCTACAAACTAGTACTGAAGGGTATCACCAGGCTGTTCAAAGGGAAACCATTCAGAAATTCCTTGTAATTCACAATTCTTCTCAATTACTTTATAAAACTAGTTATATATATATAAATTTAGAGTAGAATAAAGTTACTTAAAACAATTCTTTTTTTATCTTTAAGGTGTTCAGACATACAAAATAACAGACTTGATGAATTTCATTAAAATAATTATAAAAAGAAAAACTATGACAACTGTTATAGCACTGCTTATTCACGTTTACTTATACTTAAAAAAGTAGCCCAATGTATTAATAAAAAAATTTAATTATTTAATTATTGACATTTTTTATTCTAACTGCATTTTAATCAGTTTTGATTTTAACCTTTTAAGCTTCAGTTGCCTCATTTTCTGAAGATTCTCTTTTTTGCTTCTCCATATTCTCATTTAATTGCAAATATGCATCTTTAAAAGAATTCACAGAAATTATTTTCTAATATTTTTGACTGGCAGAACTTATTTTTTTTAAACTTTTTTTCCCAGAAAATTATTTTTTAAAAATTTACACTATTTTCCTGATAATTCATGGTTGATGGACACCCTGTATCAGCCTACTTATTTAGCCCTCATATAGATCTGACAATCTAAAAAGACTCAGGGTATTATTAATAAAAGATAGAGATAAAGCAAAAACTAAAAATTTTATATCAGTATTTAAAGTATAAATATATCCATCCTTCTTATTTTCATAACCACCTATAAATAAAGTTTATATAATTACATAAAATGTGATAAATTTTATTAAAAATACATATCAATGCTATTTGTTTATATTACCTGGGATGAACGCAAGGTTGAGATCTGTTTTTGCAGAGATATATTCTCTTCCTCAAGTTCATTATTGTCTGCTAGCAAACGAGCTTCTCGAAGTTTCAACTCCTTCAATTCTGCTTTATAATTTTTTTTCTCCCATTCACTTACATCACAGTTTTTTAGAAGGTCAATATTCTCTTGTAAAATACGTTCTTTCTCAACTCCAACTCGAGATGCCTCTAATCGAGCCTAGAAAAATAGAAATCTTCATTGAAGAAAACGTACTTTATCAATAGACTTAGGTATAAAGGTTTATAAAATACAAAAATTTCTAAATCTAGAGTGGGGAAAATAAGTTTTATATATAAAAATTTATAAAGTATTATAATTAGAAACATAAAATTTAGCTTTTATATAAATGCAATATTTTGCTCTTACTTGTTTAAGTTCCTTTTCTAATTCTAATACTGTAGATGCAAATGAAGCTTCTTTATTTGCAGTTTCAAGTAGCAAACTTTCTTCTTGTTCAATTCCACTCGTAGCTGTCACTTTTTGACTGGTCTGATACTTTGCTAATGCCTATGGCAGAAAACTAAATTAATAAAATTTTAAAAAATATATTAAAATTTCATATTATAACGATTGAAAACATGAATTATAAACATTTATTAATAAATTTGTATTTTAAAACCTCCAGTACAAGCTATCAAGCTTATATTGAAGAATTTATAAGTTTCTGTAGTTTATTTTGTGATTTATTACTTAGAACCTATAAATATGTAAATATAAAAACTTTCAAATCATCCGGAGTCTGTAAAATCTTTAAAGACAGGGTTCTACTTTTAGGAATTGTGTAAAATCTACTTATAATTTTGTTGAACTGAAATTAGCATTAAATCTAGATCTTTCTGTAAGGGTCCTGTTTTGTGAATACAGGATACTTTTTTTTATTAAAATTACAAATCACGAATCTGAAATTAGTATTAAGTCTTATTTTAGAGAAAATCTTATTTTAAAAGATTATACATATATTTATGTGTAAATAAACAAATGGATTATATTTATTCAAAGGTTAAATTTTAAGATAGTACAGATGTGAAAATTATGTTTTACACATAAAGAATTTTAGGAAGATCCAGTTACAATATGAAAATATTGTGAAGGGTCTGTTTATAAGATATTTAGTGAAAGATCTTTTTTTTATAATAAAATATTTTGTGGAGAGTTCATTAACAGATCGAAATTCTGCCCAAACAAACATATGATAATTTAGAGTATATTTTTAAAATACTGTATCAAATTAAATGTTGCAGTTATTCACACAAACAAAAGCTATATAAATTATGTTTGTGTAAAGCACTATATTTTAATTTGATAAAATGTAATCACTCCATAGATTCAAATAGCTTATTTAATGCTAATACAAAATATTACATAGAATGTAGAGTATGTTTTGTTAGTTTTAATATTAGAAAATGTTAATAATGTTAAAAGATTTCCCATCCAAAATATTAAATTTCACTGAGAAATGGTAATTTATAAAGTACGCAGAACAAAATAACTACTTTAAATCACAGGGAGAAAAAATCTTAACAAGATATTCTAGAAAAGAGAGAATTTCTTAAACACCACCAAGTTTTAAAAGGCATGGGAAAAGAATAGTTTTATCCAACTGTTCTGGTTTATAGAGTATTTACTTATAAAATCACGGAGAGTATTTAGAATTAACTCCCACCTTACCCTCTAACTCAAGGTATTTATATATGAATCATACATTTTAACAGAAAAACAATATATTTTTATTTTTACTAGAACAAAACTTAATTAGTTTGTTGACCTCATAATTAAAAGTATATAATAAATGAGAGATTTATAGTCAAATAGCTCATATTCTTAGTAAACTATGGTGAACATTTAAGTTTAAAAAAAAAAATTCATTTTCCTAGAAAAATAGCTGTAACATTACAGTAGAATAAAAATTTTAAAGTGTAAATATTTTGAAAAAACTTAACCTGTTCTATAATATTAATTATGGACTTGTATATATGTGATATTTCAATTGTAAATCATATGTATGTATGTATGTATGTATGTATGTATGTATGTATATATCTTTCTCTCACTCATGTATACACACACATACATAATATCACATAAAAAAATGAATGTGCTTTTCACCTGATAGAGATTTTTTCCTTACTTTTCCTCATAAATTAATAGAGTGAATATCTCTCAAACACAAAGTTAAGAAACTTTGTTGTTAAAATTAATATTTTATCCTTTTACTTAAATGGCAAAACACAAAAGTAATACTATATATATATATATGTGTGTGTGTGTGTGTGTGTGTGTGTGTGTGTATACACATATTACATATAGTGGTAAAAAAAATATAATTTATTTAATTAAGCTACTTACTTTAGGATTATGAAATAAGAATATATAAAAAACTTAAAAAAAGATGGTTAAATTTTTTTTAGACTGAATAATCATTTATCATGTGAAAATTGTCAGATTCTGTTGATATTGATACTTGTTGATTGATAAGACCCACTACATTTAGCAAATTCAAAAGACAACATAAAAATATCTTTGTTTATCAACAAATTATATATTAAGAACTGTAAATACATACTTTTGAATTAATAACTTTCCAATCAACAGGTCAATATAAATTGCTGATACCTCATATTTATATTTCAAAATACTGGAAACAATTTAAAGCATTAATAAGTATCACATATATAATTTAATCATAAGAAGATAAGATATTTAAATTTAAAAGGACATTCTAGTCTAACTTCTACAAATTCCTCTTTTTGCTGCTTCAAGCAAAACTCATTAATAAATTTTTAAAAAATACGTTAAAGAACTAAAAGTTGACCTAAACTGAATTTGTTCTTGCTTGTTTTAAGACAAAATTTTAACACTGCAAACTGGGGCAAAATTTTGATACTGAAGGCCTTCAAATTTAAAGAATTATATTTGCAATTAAGAAATGTTTAAAAGGAGTCGGTTACGCTAAATAACAGAAAGTACAAAATTATATACTTCTCTTAGCAGATCCAGCTCTGTTTTAGCTGCATCATAGTACGATTCAAGTTCTTCACATCTTAGCTGTAATGTCTTTTTCTCCTCAAGTAAAGCAAGTCCATATTCTGCCGATAGATTCTTATCGTGAATCGTCTGTTCGAGTTCACAATTTAATCTCTCTAGTTCTTGCTTTAAAAGTTCCCGCTCCTGTTGTAAGCTATCTATCGTCTCTCCACTCATAGTCTCATGTGAAAATTAAACACACAACATTTCGTTCTTTCCACAGTTTGAGCATTTAAACATTTAACAAGAATTTGCTCAAAGAGCAAATTAAAAACTACGTTAAGAATAGATCATATTCTTCTGTCATTTTTACGTATGATTTTAACACTAATTAAAATCAATTTTTTGTGCGTTTATTTACAAATGAATTAAATCCCTACCGCTTTCCGATAGTACAATCACCCGACGATTCACAACCAATTTGGATTAAATGGGAGGTTGCAGTTAAAACACATGTGCCGAAAATAAAAATAAAAATAATGACAAACCCATTTACCAATTAAAATAACGATATACATTTGAGAGACTATTACGTAACATAAGTTTAAGTTTAAAAAAGCATAATTTTTCAAATTCAATTCTCTGCGTCTTGTTCATCATCGAGTTTGAAATACAATGCAACATATGAGAGACACGCCTTTTAAATCATGAAACAAAATGAAGGTTCTTTTACCTTAAAACTGTAAACGGATGAATGAAAATGAGCTACTCCAAGCTTAGGGCTGCAAATGAAACTAAAAGAGAATCCACGAATTTTATTTGGAGGTATAATAAAAAGAACTGTTCAGTTCTGAAACTAAATAAAATTCGGAAATTCCCTTATGAGATATTTTTTTCTAAAATATATGATTACCGAGTTATAACTTTAAAACCTTTATGTTCCTCTGATTCCTTTATGTTCTGTAATTTGTATAGTATTTATTTTCATCATTCATTTCATTAATCACTTTTTTTTAATCTATAGAAATGTATATCTCAACGTTTCTGGTATTTTGGAATATCTTCTCAATGAAAATAACTAATTTATCCATCTCAAAGCACGAGTACCTGGAATCATAAAAGAAGTTAACAAGTTTAAAATAATAAAGTGAGCTATAATAGTTATCAAACGACAGCTAAAATGAGTGTCTGTACCCAAATATTCGATACTATTATCGAAGAGTAATATACTGTCTAATTTTACCTCTCAACGTTTTTCTTTGTTCATGTAAAATAACCAATTTACAATCTTATGATTCTATATTGGGATTCGTATTACAAACCCGGCGAGTAATAAGGAGATTTTATCTAGTCTCAAATTCCAGCGAAAGAGTTGAAAGGAGAAACACTTGACTTTTGCAAATCCGACACATTCTCTACAAATTTTGTGTACAAGGATCTTATTTTAAGCTTAGAGCTGTAAAATAAAAAAGTAAATAATCTCTATCTGTCTATCTACAGTGTATGTGTGTAAAATTCAAATAACACTGACTGACTGATTGATTGATATCAAGAAAGTCGAGGCTGAGAAACGAGATTTGCACAGTCAAAAAAATTATGTTAGAGAATAAAGAAGTATCGTTAGAAACAATGCCAATTTTAAACTTCCTGCTGTTAATATCGTAGAATTGAATACATTATGTAATAACATAATTCATCCAAAAACTGTACGAAACGTGCTTAAAATGGTGGTTATCATTGGAGAATAGCCAAAGCAAAACCATATATTTTGAAGCTTAATTGGTAAAATAATATAGTTTTCAAACGTCATTTAAATAAATCTCCTAAACTCTGGAATCTTAAGAAAAAATGTTTGGTGCAGTAGAAATAACGAAATCTGGAGAATAAAATACAACCATAAATTACAATCAAAATACAAATAACTTAACAGAGAACATAATTTAGCATAAGTGATCAAGGCTACCCAACTATGGTGGCTAGGACATGTATTTCAATAAAACGATGAAAATCCTGTTAAAAAAGTAATTTTCCAAACTCCAAAGGGGAAGAAGAAAAGAAGAAGACAGAGAGCAAGGTGGATACATAGAGTGGAAAAGTGGTTGAAGGACTTGGGAGTTTACAGATGGAAAAAATAGCGTCGAGTACATCAAGATGGTGTAACCTGAGACTAACTTGGCCGACAATTGCTTGTAGTACTTAAGAAGAAATTTTGCAAGTATATACTCTAGTTAAATAAAAGCAAATTTACTATTTTTTAATAAAGTGATTCATGTTGTAGTTTATAAGAAGCCGAATACTGAGTTAGATATAGTTGATTGGTTTAGAGAGCTATGGTATATTAATTTGCTACACGTGGACTTACTGAGCTAGATGAGAAAAATTTGCATCCAAATGTGAAACAGAGGAGGTGGTCTGATGGTCTGAAATTAAATGAGCAAATATTAGGTTGGGGAAAAAGAAATCCATTATTTTTTCGGTAGATGGCTGTAGTGATAGATATCTCTTAAAGTATCGATCAAACAATTTCAAATTTATGCTCATTGTCAAGGTGACATTTTACACTAAAGAAATTCTTTCACTATTTTTTGCTTGATTCATTCGATTGTGAGTTACAGGGTGTTAAAAATGGAAGTCAACAAAAAGAAAATTTGGAACATTTTACAATTTTTCTTTGATACAGGCGAAAATGCAAGCCAGGCGGCTGAAATTGTGAATGGTGTTTATGGTGCCGATACTGTAACAGTTAATTACGTGCAATTTTGTTTTCGTCGATTCCGTTCAGGCATTTTTGATGTTGAAGATTCACCTCGCACAGGCAAGCCTGTCGCCGAGAATATCAATAGAATCACAGAAATAATCGAAGTTGACTGGCATGTTAGTAGTCGTAGAATCGCCCAGGAGCTAAAGATCGACCATAAAATAGTTTTAAACCATTCGGCAAAGTTGGATTAAAAAAGAAGCTCGATGTTTGGGTGCCACACCAATTAACACCAAAAAACAAGATGGGTCGAATTTCCTTCTGCGAAGCCTTGGCCAAACGAAATGAAATCGACCCATTTCTTAAACGGATGATGACTAGAGATAATGGGTCAAATACGACAATATTGTCCGAAAACGACCGTGGTCAAAGCGCGGTGAAGCAGCTCATACGGTGGCCAAAGCAGGACTAAAGGCCTGAAAGTTTCTACTGCGTATTTGGTGGAACTGGAAAGGGATCATTTATTATGAGTTTCTTCCTTATGGTCAAACACTAAATTTATATCTCTGCTGTCAACAACTGAACCGTTTGAAGCTAGCGATTGACCAGAAATGGCCAGAATTGGCCAACAGAAGAGGTTTTACGTTCCATCAGGACAACGCCAGGCCATACACGTCTGTAATGATTCGCCAGAAACTCAGAGAGCTTGGTTGGGAAGTTTTAATGCATCCACCATATAGTCCGGACATGGCAGCAAGAGATTCCACCCTTTTCTCGCATTGCAAAACCTACTAAGTGATAAGAAATTAGGATCAAGAGAAGATTGTGAAAATTTATTAGTAGAGTTTTTCGCCAATAAGGACCAAGATTTCTATGAGAGAGGCATTATGAAGCTACCTTTAAAATGGCAACAAATTATACAACAAAACGGTGCATATTTGACCCAAATCGGACAATCCGAAACATGTTAAATAAAGTCATTAATTTCACTCAAAAATAATGGATTTCTTTCTCCCCAACCTAATAAAATTGGTATATAATAAACAGGATAATGAACAGACTTGTTTACTTAGACACATTAAAAAAAAGTTTACAAGCAAAGTGCCGAAAAACTTGGACTTAAAAAAATAATTTCATTTCTTCGGCAAAACAATGATCTGAAGCATACAGCTGTAATTGTATTCTTTAATTATATCATGGTATAATAAAAGAATATTTGTTGTATCATGTTCCTAAATGTCTACAGATACCTTCGCAACCCGCAAACCTAAATCTAATTGAACATCTATGAAAATAACTTCAAAGAAAATTCGCAAACGTAGTTTAAAATCAAAAGAACATTTAATATGCAGAATAAAAATGAATGGGCAAAATTTAAACAATCTGACAATGAAAAGCTTATTAATTCAGTGAATAAAAGGTTACAGGCATAAAGAACGTAAGCACAAAGAGTACACTACTCAGTACTGAGCAATTAATTGTATTCAATAATGATGCAAATAAATTGTACAGTTGTGCGCAAACTTTAACTTTTTTTTGCCTTTTTCCTACATTTTATTTTTTTTTTTTGTAAAAAGTTGTTACTATAATTACGCCACACTAAATAATATGTATAATTCAAGATTTGTATATTAAAACTAAAAAAAAAACATTTTCTTACTTAATATCTACAAAACCTTAATCACAGCAAGCAGACTTTTTAAAGTAACTGTAGTTCATTTCCCCCTCCCCTCTCTCTCCCTGTATGTTGCCTGTCTCTCCCTCACTTTCTATCTAATATATATATAATTTTTTATTTGTCCTTTATACAAATCGATAATTTTTAGCAGACTTGGACGAAATTTGGTATGTTCAGGTTTTAAAGGATGTAGATCAGTACTGTATTTTGAATAATTTTAAACCCACTTTTTTTCAATATTCCATTTTTCCAATTTTTTTCTTTTTTAATATAAATGTACAAGCACCTATTTTTTTATGCTGTTACTTTAAACGTTATTTTGACATCAAGAGCAGGCGATTCTCAGCGATAATTTATTACTTATAACTCAGCTGAAAATAAAATAACTTCTTTATTTGTTCTATATTACATATATTTAGGGAATCATTGAAACATTTTATGTTTAGTTAGTACAGCGTTTAAATTTAATACTTGAAAATTAGGTGAAAAGATGAGTATTCTATTTCTTTTATGAAAATATTCAATTATTTTGAAGTTTTTATTTTTACTAATCATGCTAAACTACTTTATTACTAAAAAAAATGTTTGATTACAAATGTTTATGGCTGATTTTTTTATATAAAAATTAAAACTTCCTTATTTAAGTATAAGAGATTATTTTTATCTCTTTTATCCTACACTATTAATATCTACCTACAACAAAGAAAGCTTTCTTTTTTTCAGTTCCATTTTATTCACTCTTTGCGGCATTTAGTGAATAAATTTATAGAAACCTGTGCAAACCTCATATAGCTGATATTTTACAAAATAAACCAGTTATGTAGGAAACATAGACATCATTGTGTAAAAAGCACAAAAGAAATAAGGAAAGCAAAAATTTCTGCCATCCACATGCTCAAAGGTGGATTATGCGGTAAATTTCTCAGGATGCAAGTCTTTGAAATGCTTCCCCTAAATGCTTTGAATTGACTGCCTATGTATGCCACCCCCTTACAGAGCCGCCTCTCTGTATCACAGTACAGCACAGCTCAGGATTAACGACCAAGCAAAATACGAACGTGCTTAGGACGTAAAAGTAAAAGGCACTAAGAACTTTCAATTACCAAATTTACTATGAACTATGTGCTATATGATGCAACACGACACATATTGCTGTTGACAAAGATCTGAAGAGGAGTTTCCCAATTAATTACAAAAATGACATACATTTTACTGAATCGGTAGGGTGCTGCCTTCCGTTAATTGAGTTCAAAATGCCACTACTAGCACTGCTGTTGGTAGTCATTTGACATTAGCTTTAAGCAGTAATCCTCGGTTTTTTAAACCCCGTGAAAAATGACCAGAGTTCCAAACCAAACCAGATATTAAAAAAAAAAAAAAAAAAAGAAAAAAAAAGAGTGACGTTCAAAATATTTGTGGCCCATTAAAGATGAATCGAATTATTGTGTCAGAATGTATCTTACTCTAGGGTGAGACGAAAGGAGAGAGGCACCCTTCGTTGTTATTTTGTCTAAAGTTTTAAAAGCTCAGATTCATATTGTATGTAAGATCGGGTACAACTGACTGATAATTTATCTAAAATTTAAAATAGCTTTAACGTTTTTCAAAAATTAATAAACAGTTTGTTTTGGTCGATACACTCTGAAATTATGATGCTAAGAACATTTATTTCTGAACGAGGGGATGGGGGGGACGTCACATACATTGAAACATAACGGGTGAATCATAGTGGATCTAGCGCCATCGTTGAAGTTCTTTTTATTACTGGTACAAATAGTGTAAATTGGATAATAGATTTAATAAACTTAATTAAAGGTTTTAAATTAAATGCCAAAACCTGCCCATACAGCTCCCTAACGCCCTTAACAAGATCATCACTCCCCCTTTCATCCAAAGGAGGTTCACCCCCTCTCCCAGCTTCTTTTCACCGTCTCCGTTGAGAACCAGTCATCTATATAGAAAGACAGGCTGGAAGCCTCATCTCTTTAAACATGACAGCAGAAGCAATATATAGTTCTGCGGATAGGATCAAACAACTTTACAACTAAGAAAAGTAGTCGATAATTTTTCAAGTGTAGATGAAGTTTAAGTACACACACACACAAAAAAAAAAAAAAAACTTTATTTCCCCATTAACTGTAAGTCAGTAATGTAGCCAGAATTTTCTTTCGGGCAGGATCCAAAGTACAGAGAACTTCCAAAAATATTCATCACACGCACACACAAAATACATGCATACATGTCATACATCTATCGTTTTCAATGCATATGAAAATACTTCATAAAAAGGATTATCAACGCTGAACGTAAATTTATTATATCTTGAGAAATATATTTGCAACCTCATTGTGTTTCATTTTACGTTTTTAAGTTTTTACTAGGTTTAAGTTCGCTTAGCAAACACTGGAGCGTATTTAATTTACATTCCAGTCTTTATTATATGAATTTAAACTTAAATTTTATGAATAACTGAGAAAATAAAATATTGAAAAAGGAATTATGACATCTTTCCATTTATCTATTACAAATACTACCTTACATGACAAGAAAATACGAAAATATTATGACATAATCAGTAATTCATGAACTACCGTTTAATAGTGGAAAATTAATTCTTCTAGCTTTTAAGGCAGCTTGTCAAACCTTCATCTGCCTTTATAATCATTACTATATAAAGCGAAAGTATTGCTAAATTTGTCAATTTCTTGTGACCAATTCTATTGTGGGGAAATGTTTAGAATATTTCATAGCTGAAAGCGATTTTTCAGTACTTGCAGCAGAAACTAGTATTGTACACACATTTAAAAAAAATTCATGTAATGCATATATTGAAAATATTCCGGGGTCGGTCTAGACTTCCCTGGACACCCTCCCCTATAAATAAGTCCTTATATATTATATTTCCTTTTGATAAATAAAGTTTTATTTTAAGGTTCATTATTATTTATATTTTGAATAACGGATAGACTGGGCACCAAAATCTAACGTTTCTAGGGCCTTTAATTGTCTTAACCCTGCTATGTTGAGTGCACTACCTGATGTTAGAGGAGGTCGCGATGTTTACAAAAAAAGCGTTATTTTTGCACGAATATACTACATATAATGAAAAGAAATTATGTGAGACCTCCAGATTTCCATATATAGAAAGAAGCATGATTATTAACTAGAATAAAAACCCCCTATATAATATAAAATAACCTCCCTTTTTTGTTTTTTCTTCGAGAAGCTAGGTGTTAACTTTTGTGACACCCTACCTTCATACTTAAAGAGGAGTTATATATACAGTAATGAAAACTTTAAGCAGTTGGTTACGCAGATACCAATTTAGAAAATAGTGAATTATAGGCATAAGTCTGATGGGTTCCTCTTCCCTTTCAAAACACATAATCTAATACAAATATCAATAATGTAAAATTGACTTGATCTTGTTATACTATGAAACCGTGTTATGCCATGCAAATAGCGTAATAATCGCTAGTTACCGTGTACTAAGTGTGGGGAAATGAAAAAAGACATACTTGGCCAGACAAAAACTTGTTACATGATTTTTCTTGGACAGTGAAAGTCTTATTCTGAAGTACATTTGTTTGGAAAGCCTTAGTAAATTTAGAAAAAAATAAAGAAAGTGGGCAAATCGAGGTATATTAAGATAAATGTGAAATTGGTTTTTCTAGGATTCAGAAAAAGCAATTGCTGTCAAAAACATAGTTTTTGAGTTATTTTGGAGTCCCTAGACTAATGGCAAATCAGGCTCTGCAGTTACGCTGGATAAAAATTAAATAGAAAATTAATTACTTCTCTCAGCAGTTCCAGTTCTGTTTTAGCTGCCTCATAGTCTAATTCAAGCTCTTCACATCTCAGTTGCAAATTCATTTTATCATCAAGTAAAGCAAGTCCATATTCTGCCGATAAATTTTTCTCCTGAATCGTCTGTTCGAGTTCCCAGTTCAATCTCTCTAATTCTTGTTTTAAAAGTTCCCGCTCCTGTTTTAAACTATCTATTGTCTCACCACTCATAGCCTCAAGCACAAACTTAAAATCAAAACATTTCGTTCTTTCTACAATTTGAGCATTAAACATTTAGCAAGCCTTAGCTCAATCAACAAATTAAAAACTACGTTTTAAGAATAGGTAATATCCTTCTGTCATTCTCACACATAATTTTCATTAGGCACCAATTACGCCATTTTTCTCTGTTTATTTACAAATAAATTAATTCTATACTGCTTCTTGACAGTACCATCACCCGACAACTCCCAGATAATTTGGATTAATGAACGGTTGCAGTTAAAACACATGTGCTGAAAAAAGTAATAATGTTAAACTCATTCATATATTAAATGAGTGATGTATACATATAGAAAACTAATGAGCCCTAGCTTAAAATAATATACAGGCACCTAAGAATAAGTAATAAATCTTATATGTTAAAATCTGATTGTAACTATCTATGTATGTTTGTACCTATGTACGTCTATCTCCTCGCAAACCGCTGAACGCAGACGGGTGCTGAAGGTACCAAAAGACGCGAAACCACCCGGGGATGTCATTTCGCCCATTCGCGTTCCGATATTCCAATTAGTTCGAAAGATATGAACGAAAAACCGACCAAGTGTAAATATATAAATATATGATGGCATTTATGTATTTGAGACTATTTTTGAATCTGGGAAACGCTAAACCCATATATTTTTCGAAAATAGCTTTTTTCCTATTTTATTATCTTGGCGAAATTTTTATTTTCAATAATTAAAAACTCGCAATGTCTGTCAAATTTTCGTTTGCATTTCGCAGTTGCCATTTCTTAAACAAAAACTAATGTATATATAGGTTTTGTTATTTGAAACTGGATTTTTAGTTAGAAATTTTAGGTACAAGAGAAAAAATAGCCAAATGATGTACTACAATAGGTACAGGGAACAAATTTTCATTTTAGAAATGGCAACTATGAAATATTAACAACATTAAAATATTGTTTCCACTTTTGATTAATGTTTCAAATATGTTATCAAATTTTGTTAAGTAACTTACTTCATCTTAAAAATTTGTTTTCAATTGTTCTCGGACTATGAATTTATTTATTTATTTCTTTTTGTCAGTATTACTTTGGTATATTTCTTTCATTTTGCAGGATTGCTTTGATATATTTCTTTTTATTTTGTAGCAATTCAATTGCAGCATTTTTATTTTCCAATTTTTAGACGCCAATCTTTATACCACCGGTTCTTAAATAGACTTGGCGGCATTGTTTAGGGAAGTCATCTCGGTTATTCGCTTTCCCTTATTCCAATTAGTTCGAAAGATATTAATGAAAAACCGATTAAAATACCGTTTTAATTATTTAATATCAATTTTAATATATTTAATTATCTTTATTTCCACTGTTGAGTTGGGATTGTTATTGTTTGCGTTATTTTCGCCTGATATTTGGTGTTCTATATAACATACACAACTATTAAACCTAATATAAGAACGTACATGTGTGAGGCTTACTTTGCATTAACCGCTGTTTAATATATTATTTTTTTAAATCGAAAGATGTAAATCTTTTTTCTACTTCATTTATACTTTAAAAAAAATATTTTTTTTCTCCTTTATCTTAACGAGATAAAAAAAATCTCTTCAAAGTATCTTAAATAATTATACACTCTCGATGGTCTATCAATTTTGTTTTTATGGTACTACTGAGGAATAGGATGCCCTTTGGCAAATTTGGGGAAATTATTGGCGATGTTTCCTAAAATACAAAGGTATTTCAACCGAACAACATCGTATCGCTTGCTATTTGGGCGACTTTAATTGATGTAGATTGCGCTATTGTAACAGAATTATATACTTTTACTTAATTAACCAAAACCACTGAGAAAGCGGGCATTTACATTTATGAGCAATTAATTCCTTCACAGTTAACAAAGCCAACAGCTCCAAATTATTAAAAATGAGCCATGGTGAACCTTTAATGATTCATTTTATCTAATATTTTTAAGCGCTTTTAATATATAAGAAATGGGTTACACAAGAAAGAAGAGCTGGATATAAATATAATTTAAATTAAAATATAGATAAAGATAGTTTTGATACGGCGAGGTCATGAGATAATATTAAGTTACAATGCGCAGATCTTCATCGCCAAGTTGGCGGGGGCACCCTGTCCTTCAGCCAAGCCGTTTTAATTTCACAGTTGTCATTTCCTACACTGTTGTAATAGTTTTCGTTATATAGGCTATAACTTTTTCAGTGAATGTAAGAATAATGTGTATTTATTCTGTTTATTTTTTGCTAATCCTTTCAATACAATTATACTTTAATGTAACTCAAGTTTAGGTTAAAAAGATATACAATATAGATCCTTATTTCACTGCCGTTGGCGGCCAAAATGTCAGCAAAATGGCTTAAATGCACAAGAAGGTTAATAATCCCAAAAGTAACAATAAAAATATTTAAGGACTTAAATAGAAACTTTTCAAAAATTTAAAAATTTAGAATACATTTAAAGGGTGAAAAAAATTTACAACGAGTCTTGCATCTGAATAAATCTCCGCAAATTAAAAAAAAAAAGGACAAAAATTGAAAAACTTCCATTTTCATCATTTCTTAGTGCTCCAATAATCATAAAAGGAACTCTTTTCTATACACCGAAAGGAAGCGTAAAATCGTGTATGTAATAAAAAATACTTTGCAGCATGTCATGAAAACATTTATAAAAAACGAAATTTAAGGAATAAAAATATATTTCAAATAAATTTTCCCAGTAAAGACATTAAAAGCATTCATGTCCATAACATAAAGACATTTAATTCATGTGGTAGAGAAAGTCTTGGAATTTTGCATCTTTACGCTGTGGTTCCCTGGCAAAAGAGTTAATATAATATTTATAACAGGGTTTGTGTACTGTTAATAAACTATCATATTCATCAACAATCCGCAGCACCCGATGTTTACTTGACATTTTTTATGAATGCGTTTATCTACTGTAGTGGTTCTAAAACTTTATTTGGAAATATTTACTACCCAGACAGAAGGCTGGCTGCAAAGCAGCTAGTATAATATTAAACTCCTTATTTGAAATTCGTAATTAGTGAATTTGTCCCTAGCTAGGTAATTCTATGATTCCGACTAGCACCTGCAGAGGTTATAACTCTGATTTTTAGACATTAGGTTGGACACAACTTTGACTCAAAATGAGGTTGACACTTAAAAAAAAAAAAAAAAAAAAAAAAAAAAAAAAAAAAAAAAAAAAAAAAAAAACTGTAAACTAGGTTAAATTTCCCGGAACAAGTTAAGCCGTAGGATTAAAGTTGAGCGATTAGTTTTTAACCCCTCGTAGTCTATAACAGCAAAATCTGTAACAGACCAGACAATAAAAAAAATATAAAGCAATAGCACCCCTGGCAATTGTATTGAGAAACTGTCAAAACTATAAGCACCAATATTGTGAGAAGATCAATTCTCTAGATTTCGTAAAGTTCGCTAATCAACGATTAGTTGGCATGATTAGCAGTTGTCGAAAATGAAATGAACTCCAAATAAAGATAATCCGCTTCCTCTGTACATATCTTACTACACATCTCCGGTTACATCGGAGAAGAAAAAAGGATGCCATTCCACACATATTCACACACACATATGTATATATATATGTATATATATATGTATATATATATATATATATATATATATTTACGTAAGATATGTAAATTATTACTCCTAAAATAGATATTCCAAAATCTTCTTTTCCAATTCTCATTTTTTAATATCTAATTTCCCAGCCATAAAATGACAGATAAAGGAATGTTTTCTTACTTCTTCCGAATTCCTTTTACCGCCTATCAAAACTAATGCTGGATTAAATGCTAATTTTCTGTTCACTGGCTTTATTTTTAAGCTGTCCCAGGAAAATGGTATCGCTTCTACAATAATTAAATTGACGCCAGTGATTTTCAATATAGCTTTAATGATCAAGGTTTCCTCTTGCCTCCCAAAAATCGCTGAATAATCTTTAGTCTCATTGGAACAAAATCACTTATCTTGCTTGATCTGGGGTCCAACGTGGGCGAAAAATGCGTACAATCTTGGGAATTATAAGCAGAGCTGTTGCACTCTAATGACGATCGGTTGACTGATGCGTTTTGATCCCCAATATGATGTAAAGTTCCACAACGTTGGAGTTGTGTTTCTGATGTAATGTAAGTTCCTAATAGAGCAAATGTTTTTTTTCTTTAAATTGCAGTTTGTAGAAATAAAGGTACAAGGAGGTCAATTTTACTTCATATACGTAGAGTGTGTGTGTGTAAGGGGAAAGAGAGCTAAATCTGTAAACTAATGTACAATCTTGTATAAACTGGCCCCTTAAGAAATATATTCTCAGGATCGTCTCGTAATTTTCTAGTTCTATCTTTTCGAAGTAAATTTATAGTCGAAAGCCCAGATTACGGCCCTAGAAAATTCTCAGGGGTATTCAAATCTAAAGTCAAGGGAAAAACCGTGCATCGCCCTGCTTTCCTCTTTTTAATCCTTAATCTGACCACTGAGGCTGAATTCCCCGCCCTCTTCAAAGGGGTGTAATCAATTAAAACTTTACAGTGTCCCAGCGGCCAGTTTAGGAAATTCTGAAAAAAAAGGGGTTGCACGCTATCCAAAGCTATTTTCATAGATGTTCCATTAGACTTTTCGGAGATTCTTTCTTAGATTTTTCGTGTTAGGTAATCTCTCAATTTATCTCTCCCTATGATGAAGTGGGAACCCATCCAACCGACGCTCTGGCAATAAACATCTTTCGTGACTAAAAACAGTGTCTTGTGGGGCTATACCAATTGGCCACGACTACAAACCACCAGTCGCACACTCCGTGTTACGACACACACACACACACACACACACACACACATATATATATATATATATATATATATATATATATATATATATATATATATATATATATATATATATATGTGTGTGTGTGTGTGTGTGTGCGTGTAAGGAAAAGTAACTTGATCGGAAAGCTAAAGTAGGCATTTTGTATAAAACCCCTAAGACAACTCCAGAAAATTATCAGGGGTTTATAAAACCCCTAAGACAACTCCAGAAAATTATCAGGGGTTTCATATCTTAAGTCAAGGGAAAAACCCCGCGTCCCTGTATTCCCCTTTTTAACCTCTAACTTAAATTGACCACTGGGGCTACAGTTTAGGCCCTCAGAGAAGGGGTCTAACAAATTATAATTCTACATTGACCTAGCGGACAATTTAGGAAATTCCCAAAGAAAAAGGAGATGCACGAAGGCAGATTTTCCCCCAGAATTTGACTGAGATGTTGACCCAGGTGTTAAGGGCCTCTTACTTATAACTTCATACTAGCTGACCCCTCAGTATGTCCTGTTCTAATAATGAAGTGGGAACCCGTCCTCCAACGATCTGTTAATAGAGGTCTTTAACTAAAACGGTGTCATTTTTTTATGGGCCATGACTGCAACTATCCATCATGAAGTCCGTCTTATTACACACACACACACACACACACACACACACACACACACACACACACACACACACATATATATATATATATATATATATATATATATATAATATATATATATATAATTATATATGTGTGTATGCTTAAATATAAACATATCTGCATACATGTGGGATAAAATACATACATGTATGCTAACGATAGTAGTAAACAGTTCTTAAAACAGCAACCAATAAATAATTCAAAATCTTTCCACTGAACTTTTGGCTAAGTATCAAATTTGTACCTGGACAATTTCAACCTGTATTCTCTGTATTGAGTTATTTTAATGCTGAGAAATATTTTGTATAATATTACTTGAAACCTGAAAATTTCCGACTAATATTATTTGATATCACAAATATGAAAGTCTTTGTTGTTCTCAGTAAATTCGCAAAGTATGTTTAAATGTATCATTCAAAACCTTGTTTCTACTGTCTTACAAATTTAAATATATAAGCAAATAAATATATTTTTAATAAATTTTATTTAAACTGTATCAGGGTATATTGTGTTTTTTAAATGCTATAGTTTATAAATTCATCTATATATATAAAAATGAATTTGTGTCTGTCTGTATGTACTCGATAGACTCAAAAACCATGCATCCAATCGCCGTGAAAATTTGGGAAATGTTTAGGTATATCCCTGGGAAGGTTTTTGTAAATTTTTAACGTTCGAAATCCATTCCTTCCCCCATTTTCGAGCATTTCATGTCACTATTCCAAGCATTATTTTCACCGGTTTAAAGCAAATGATTAAATTTTTAATTTATCGCATCATAACTAAGTGAAAGAAGCAATATTTCCAGCACAGCCAATGGCTGTGATTTCCAGCAATGTGATGTCATCTAAAGTAATTGCTTTAAACGCAGTTTTAAAAGCAGAAGATTAAAATTTTTAATTTATTGCATAATACATAGGTTAAAATGATATTTTTCTATCATTCCTTTAAATATTTCATTTATTCATTTATTTTATATTATTTAAACATCGTCTGCGTAGTATAAATTCGATTTGACCTGAAAATTGAGATATAAAGTGATTCACTTTCATTTCTATGTGACGCAAATTATAGCATTTTTATATGAGAACTCATTTTAAATTTAATTCTTAGTTAGTTTTTAAGTTGCAATGAAATGTTTATCAACAATATTCTAACAACAAAAAGCACAAATTTCAGTGACTCTCATGGGCAAATAAAAACCTATCATTTTATATAGTTATCTTCATTTTCATATGGTTGTCAATATTAATGTGTGTTTCTGTTTTATACAAAACCACGTGGTTTGTTATAAATTTCCTTAATTTTGGACAACATTTATTTATACCACCAAAATTGCACTGTTGCTGTCAAAACCTCTGCTTCCTATTCTATCACGTAATATGGCAAGATCTGTTAACTTTGCTAATCAACGTACAGTAGTAATACAGTAATGTAATTTAGGGTTAAGCTTATATTTTACCATAAAAAAAGTTTGGGAAAATTTAATATAAGACAAATCGATTATAAAAACTGAATAATGTTATAATACGCTTATGATAGAAATATATAAATATGCCAATGACTCGAACTGAACTGTGACGAATTTAGAGAGTTATTCACGAAAAATAAATCTTTGTTTAAAAGTAATATATTAAGTTCACCGTAGCGAAGCACGAGCAAACTTGCTAGTTTTCTATATAAGTTTATTGAACTATTTTGGATATAGAAAAAAATTACACTTCTTTAAAAACTGTCTGAATGGGTAGGAAGTTTTCTGTGGTACTGGAGTTTGGGATTAAGAATGACACTAATGGTATGGATGTTTATTGCCGTTTGGGACCAGCTCTGATCTATTAATTCTTAAAATACTCTTTTTAGAAAGAGTTGCTGACGTGGATGTTCGTTGCAGTCTGTTTGGAATCAGCTCTGACCTTTTAATTTTTAGAGTACCATTCTTAGAGATAGTTGATGACATGTATGTTCGTTGCCGTTTGGAATCAGCACTGACATACTAATTCTAAGAGTACTTTTTTAGGAGACAGTTAGTTGTTGGTGTGGACTATCGTAAACGTTTAGAATCAGCTCTGAACCATTAATGGGTATGGCACCTTTTGAGAGACAGTTGCTAACAGGTATGTTCGTGGTCGTTTAGAATCATCTCCAATCCACTAATTCTTACAGAACGTTTTTAGAGACAGTTGAGGGCTGTTTGGAATTGGCTCTAACTCTTTAATGCTCAGAGCACCTTTTTAGAGACAGTTGCTAGCATGGATGACGTTGGTCGTTTAGAACCAGCTTTAATCCATTAATGCTTAGTATCTATTTAGAGACAGTTAAAATAGTTTGTAAAATTGTTGTTTTCTTTAAACGGTTTTCCTTTTAAGCGGAAGGAGACGACAATCTTCTAAACAACCCAACAAACTTTCAAGTATTTACTATTATCTATAATTTTGGAATCTGAATCGATATTTTAGGATTTTTCGAGCTTTAAACGAGAATCAACTGTTTGGAAGGGTGCATCAATTCAAATTCTGACGAATAGCTATATCCAATATAAAACTTCACTTTAAAGTGCTGTTTATCAGTGGCGTGCGGTCCATATGTGCAGGGTGTGCATTGCACACCCTGGCAAAGGGACAATAATTTTCTGCACCTATGTCAACCTATCTTTATATGGTATATAATAAATATTATTTATGATATATTCAAATATTATGTTGATTTGCTTGCTTGTATTCCCGCAGTGCGTGCGGTACTAGGTGCTGTACCACGTAGCTCGTTCAAAAGCAAAGGAACATAGGAAGTTCTGATATTACGCACTGCACACTAAATTGAAAATCACGCTTTATATGTATTGGCTTCTGGGGAAGAACAGCATACTATGGCAAGTGCAGCTATTTTTCTTGCACTTGGTATTCAGAATCATCCGAAGGTACGGTTTATTAAGCGTTGTATTAGAGCGGGGACTTAAGTGCTGAAGCGATTTTGGTTTTTTAACTGATTAACTGGCCATACGATTTTGAAGACGGTTAATGTTTAAATTTATATATTGTAAGATTTTGTTTTCATGGAAATATAAAAGAAGTATTTCATCAAGATAAAGTGAAATGTTTTAGTGTGGTAAATTCATTTCGATGATGTATTATATTTATTGAAATAATTCGATGAAAAACAATGTTGTTTTGATTTTAAGAAATGAACTTTAACAGAGCAGTCCAAATTTTACCATTCATTGTGTCTTACAGACAGTATATAAGTTATATCTGTAACACCATATCCCTGGTTTTGTTTTTAAAAGTTGTCAAGATGTTTTTCGCAGACTATATGATTTCCAAATGTTAAAAACAATTAATAAATATAATTTATTCCACTGACCGAACAAGAAACAGTTAGCTCTATTGTGCCAGCGTGCAGTGAAATCCTCTGCACGTGGAATAGACGTTCGGTTTGTCGGCACCAATGAGCATCCGGATGAGGCACCGCAGCGGCGGGCGCCATGTGGTGCTACGTTTGCTGAAAATATAAGTTTTTCGTGGAAGCGTTGTTTCTTCAACGCCGATTTTGACACCATACAACAAAAAACATGATTTTTGCTTCAGTGCTAGTATAATTCTCATAAGTTTAGCTGTTTTTATAGTTATAACTCGACTACTCGTAGGTAAATATTTTATTTATTGTAATCTTTAAATTTATATTCATAATAAATAACCTGTTTCAGAATGGAGAACTCAGATGTCTCAATAATTAAAGATTTATTGGAAAATCCATGTTCTCTGCACACCCTGCATGAAAACCTACCGCACGCCACTGCTGTTTATAAATATAATAGTAAATAAATTTTTTATCCGAAGTTTTTCTTTTTTATTAAATGACATCCTATGAAATTTAAAATTAAAGCTGATCACCCCCAGGATAACCTGTACATTATGTTAAAAGCATTAAAAACAACTTCAATTTGTTTAATCTCGTTATGCTCGACTTTGTACATTCGTTGAGTATTTTTCATCTGACTTAAATTTTAAACGCGTGATTATATTGAAGTATTTCTACTAATACGTATTTGAATTACAGAAATTATTTGTGCTAAAAGATAAAGTTTATTATTGTATATAGATCTAAAACGGTGAATTTATATTGTATTATAACTGTATGTATTCATTTGTTAATTATATTCTGTACTTTTCTGTATCAGAAATTAAAGAGCTTTAAGCTCAAACAATTTTTATCTTAACACAGGAATTTGTTGTAATAGAGTCTAGAATTCATTTCATTTGTTTGATTTTTCTTGTCCTGAACAGCTTTGCTGTCTTGACAATCTGCCGTCAATTTTATATGATCATGGCTGAGGCAAATACATGGGAATTTTCTTTTATATTTGGCTTAAATAATAGATTAGATACATATGGGATAATTTTAAGTTTAATCAACGATTATTTTTATTGCAATGAAAATTTTATCACCGGTATTAACAACAAACTCTATCCTCCAGGGTGTAGTAGAAATGATATTTTTATTTCTTTACTTCCAGTAATTACTGTAAGTAAAAAAAATTGGGTAGACTTAACGATAATTTCGACGTATCTAAGAAAACTTTGAATTATCTTTCTAAATGAATTCAACGTGATTCTAAACTTCATTCACAGTATCGGGAGACTTTAGAGGAGTATGAAGATAAACAAATTATTGATCGTGTACCATATAAATCTCAGTAAAAGAAAAAAACTTTTTTTTATCTGTCTTACAGGGTACTTTACAATTCTGGAAAATTAAAAATTTTACTGATCCCGTCATATGACGGGCTATATGCTAGTTTAGAAGAACAGAGAACATGAGTTTTTTTAAATTGATTAGAATCTTTCACGGTCGTGTAATAGCAAAATGATTTTCGGTTCATCAGAGGACTTCCTGGACCACCAGGGGATAGTAACCTAAAAGCAAGTGGGATAACAATAACACAGGCCTCCGAAATTGAAATTTTTGAAAAATACAAGATAAGTTTTTTCTTATTTTTAAGTTATTTGGTATGCTGATTTCGAAAATGACCTCCATTTTTTTTCCATCACGTCAGGATTTTTTGTAAAATTGATGTACATATTACTGGTAATATCCTATATGGAAAAAATGCTCTCGAACTGTTAGCTTGTACTGACTGGCAACAGTGGGTTTTATCTATTCATGTGAGTTTATTTAATCTGTTTATGATTAGGCATATTAATTTTTAAACAACAATTAAAATTAAAAATGTATACATTTTGTATATAAAGAATGAAAACCATAGCAACCAGAAGGCATGAGCTGCACCAGGGCGAAACAAAAAGTTCCCTCGTTATTAAATTTTTTACATTAATTTTATAAGAAAAACCCTCCTAGAAAAACCCCAACGACCTGTTTTTACGTTTTATTAAGGTTTATATATATAATAAATGTAAGTTTGAAATATATTTGAAACTCAATACGAAACAAAGACATTTAAATTTAGTTACGTACATTTTCCCGCTAAAATTTCTTTTTGAAGTTCTTCTTTTACGTTCAATCTTAGTTTCATCTCTTGCTAACATCCAACAATAGTCGGCAAGCATATTCTTATTCCACCTACCTTAATATTTTCTCTCCATATCCTTCATGTCTTGGTGGAACCTTCTCCCTGTTCTTCGCTGACGGATCCTAAATTTTCGGGAAAAAAGTCCAAATGCGATTGGAGGAAATGCAATTTTATACTCATGGAGCAGCCAACACTTGAAATTTGTCTAGCATGTTGCCAACAATTGTTTTAAATTTGGGATCTTTGTGATTGCCCAGAAATTTTTCCACCACATCTTTGAAGGCAACCCAAGCTTCTCTTTCCTTTAATGTCATAGTTGTCTCAAATTTGTTATTCCTAATAAGTTTTCGGATGTCTGGTCTTACGAAGACTCCCTCTTTCAATTTGGCTTCAGAAAATCCAGGAAACTTTTTACACATATATTTTAAGCAATCACCATGTTTTGGAAGAGCCTTAACAAACTGCTTCATAACACCTAATTTTATGTGCAGGGGGGTAGTAATATTTTTTTTTCTTTTGATCAACCAAGCTTTCTCGAATTACATTTTTGGTGTCACAAGATTCTGCCTTTTGAACCAATCTTTTCTGACCCAATATTTTTTTTTTTTTTTTTTTTTTTTTTTTTTTTGTCACAGCTGTCTCACTCACAAATAAAACATGGAAATTTTGTATACCTGTTTTGTTGATCGAGAAGCATGGTGATGATTTTTAAATCACCGCAAATGATCCAGCCGTGGTTGTCATATTTTATTTTGTTGAGAGCGAGAGTTAGGTTTTCATACCTTTCTTTTAAATGCACCGAGTATTCAACTGGCACAGACGCCCATTGGTTTCCTTGATGAAGTAGGACAGCTTTAAGGTTTCTTTTTGACGAATCTATGAAAAGCCTCCATTCATCTTTATTGTAGGGAATCTTAAATTTTCTGATCAATCCAGGAACATCTGAGCAATAAATGAGGTTCTCGTCTTCGTCAAAATTCTGAATAAATTCCTTTTTACGATTCCTGTACCAATAAAAAGTGGTTCCTTTGGCCAATAAGTTTATTTCTTTCAATCTGGAGCCTAATAATTGAGTTGCCTATTTCACAGACTAAGTACTGGTGCTTACATGAGGTCACTGATAAGGATTCGAGCATCGCTATAGGTTAACAATGATTGCGACGGGAGGGAGGGATGATGAAGAGGTACATTGCGCGTTCCTAAGGTCTTCCCAGGCTCGCGCGCTTCCAGGAATCTGTCTAATTGGTGATCTGGATCAACATTGAAGCTTTAAAAGCCCTAAAATACTAACTGTGCTGTTGTAGTTTACCACAGAAGGGTAATTTTGAGGGTTTCATCACGGTAAAATGTCAAAACACGAAGGAAAGTATGAAAACAAAATACGTGAGAAATATTCATAAAAAACCACATAAAATTCAATATTTCAAAAAAATGTGACGTGATAGACATTTTTGATGATTCTTTTCAAAATCAGTACTAAAAAATACGTTAAGTTTAGATGTCACATCCCTTGTATTTTTTTCATCGCAGGCCTGTGTAATAGAGGACCTATGTGCAGATTAGAAAGAAAAGCATGAGAAAGGGGAGATAAGATAAACAAATTATTGAACTTATACCAGATAATTCTCAGTAAAAGAAAAAACATTTTTTTATCTGTCTTATAGGGTACTTGACAATTCTGGAAATTAAAAATTTTACTGATCCCGTCATATGACGGGCTATATGCTAGTTTAGAAGAACACAGAACATGAGTTTTTTTTAATTGATTAGAATGTTTCACGGTCGTGTAGATAGCAAAATGATTTTCGGTTCATCAGAGGATTTCCTGGACCACCAGAGGGATAGTAACCTAACAGCAAGTGGGATAACAATAATAGAGGACATATGCGCAGATTAGAAAGAAAAGCACGAGAAAGGGGAGATAAGATAAACAAATTATTGAGCGTGTACCAGATAATTCTCAGCCAAAGAATAAACCATTTTTTACCTGCCTCATAGGCTACTTGACAATTCTGGAAATTAAAAATTTTACTGATCCCGCCATATGACGGGCTATATGCTAGTTTAGAAGAACAGAGAACATGAGTTTTTTTGTATTGATTAGAATGTTTCACGGTCGTGTAGATAGCAAAATGATTTTCGGTTCATCAGAGGATTTCCTGGACCACCAGGGGATAGTAACCTAACAGCAAGTGGGATAACAATAATAGAGGACCTATGTGCAGATTAGAAAGAAAAGCATGAGAAAGGGGAGATAAGATAAACAAATTATTGAGCGTGTACCAGATAATTCTCAGCCAAAGAATAAACCATTTTTTACCTGCCTCATAGGGTAATGACAATTCTGGAAAATTAAAAATTTTACTGATCCCGTCATATGACGGGCTATATGCTAGTTTAGAAGAACAGAGAACATGAGTTTTTTTTAATTGATTAGAGTGTTTCACGGTCGTGTAGATAGCAAAATGATTTTCGGTTCATCAGGGGATTTCCTGGACCACCAGGGGATAGTAACCTAACAGCAAGTGGGATAACAATAATAGAGGACCTATGTGCAGATTAGAAAGAAAAGCATGAGAAAGGGGAGATAAGATAAACAAATTATTGAGCGTGTACCAGATAATTCTCAGTCAAAGAATAAACCATTTTTTACCTGCCTCATAGGGTAATGACAATTCTGGAAAATTAAAAATTTTACTGATCCCGTCATATGACGGGCTATATGCTAGTTTAGAAGAACAGAGAACATGAGTTTTTTTGTATTGATTAGAATGTTTCACGGTCGTGCAGATAGCAAAATGATTTTCGGTTCATCAGAGGATTTCCTGGTCCACCAGGGGATAGTAACCTAACAGCAAGTGGGATAACAATAATAGAGGACCTATGCGCAGATCATAAAGAAAAGCATGAGAAAGGGGAGATAAGATAAACAAATTATTGAGCGTGTACCAGATAATTCTCAGCCAAAGAATAAACCATTTTTTACCTGCCTCATAGGGTAATGACAATTCTGGAAAATTAAAAATTTTACTGATCCCGTCATATGACGGGCTATATGCTAGTTTAGAAGAACAGAGAACATGAGTTTTTTTGTATTGATTAGAATGTTTCACGGTCGTGCAGATAGCAAAATGATTTTCGGTTCATCAGAGGATTTCCTGGTCCACCAGAGGGATAGTAACCTAACAGCAAGTGAGATAACAATAATAGAGGACCTACGCGCAGATCAGAAAGAAAATTATGAGAAAGAGGAGAAGGGAGGTAGAAAAGTGAAAAAGTACCCGAATTATGACCACGTTTTTTAAATGTTCGCGAACAAAATTAAAAATTTTTACTGATTAAATTTGAACACAGAACATGATATTTTTAATTGACATTAGATTCACGTTGTAGTATCAGCGTGGGAGAACGGTTCATCAGAGGACCCACAGGGATTACCTATGAGTGGGGTAACACAATACTTACTCGTTTTAGCAAAAAGGAAAAAGTATAGAATATATCAATTTTTTACGACGCAATGTCAAAATTAGAAAATAAAAAAGTTAGTAAAAAATAGAGTCTAAGTAACCACGTATAATATATTTTTGATTAGAAGACCCTAGACAACAAGAACATAAACATTGCAGTTTTTTTTTCCCCTAATATAATAATGCCATTTCTGTCGTCCCAATATGAAGCGTTGACCTGGACCACCAGGATAGTAATCCCTAAAGCGAATAAATAATAGAACTATGTGCAGATTCTAAAATAAAATTTGAGAAAATATAAAAATTCAAACAAAAAATATTGAGCGTGTAAAACATTCAAAATAACACCGAGATAAGATATTTCAACCTATTTTACCGGTATAGAGCATGATTAAATTTACTTTATCACTTAATAAATAGGAAAAACAACATCTTTCTAGCATTGTACCGTCATTTCTTTAAACATCTCATTTAATCATTTTATATTTTAAACTTACCAAATACTTAAGAAACTCACCCCATTTGCCTTGGTGGATAGCAGGACCTGATCTTTCGTGAGGTCGAACCTCAGATCTTGAGATCCTGTATTGACCCCTCGGAGGGATTGCCAAGAGTCTTTTTCCATTTCGATCTGAATTCAAGCGCCAACAAGCAAACTCACATCGAAGATCTTAGACAGTTGGCCCTGGAAATTATTTGTTGTATACCTAGAAATGCAGCGCAGGATACCGATGGCAGTCGTAAAGAAGACCGTACTGGCAGCGGTGTATAAATAAGACCCAGTATCTGGATAAATTATAAAGCAACGCAACCCAGATACTTGTTCTGTCTTCAGGAGTGAGTTAATTGCGATTAAAGAGGGCTTATGCTATCTTACCCTACGACAATGACTTTGGAGAACTCTGGATCCTGTCGGATAGCCGAAGTGCGCTACAACATCTTAGTGGCTGGTCCTCTGCAAACGACGATACTAGCATTTCCATCCTGCTCAAGCTGAGAGAGATTTCCCAAAATCACGACGTAAATCTCCAATGGATACCTTCACACATTAATGTTTGTGGCAATGAGATTGCGGATAGATTGGCTAAAGAGGGCAGTGAAGAAAATATGACTGGATCATCACTTACCCACCGGGAACTCTACTCCAATGAAAAATCTCGTCTCAATACTACCTGGAAAATTCCACCTACCCACCAGTGGTATACTGGAACAACACCTGGTGCCCTCCTGGAATTTAATTGTGATCGAAAATCCCATACTGCCTTAGCCAGACTCTCAACAGGCCACCTGAAATCTTTAACTTTCGAACACGGCACAAAAATTTCCCGACCTGTACAAAATGCTGCAACCATCCAGCCTCACCAAAACATATTCTCGACTTGTCGGACTAACCAGGGCAGATTTTATTATCAGATCCCCTTATCTGCATTGACTTTCTGACTGTCAACAACCTTTTGGAGTTGATCTGACTATTGTCAGATCATGAGGATAACACACACACAACACATATTTTAAACTATTTAAATATCGTCTACACTATTTTAATATCTTTTATCACTGAACTTAGATATTACGTAAATGATTTTCTTTTATATTTGGTTTAAATAATAGATTAAGTACATACGGGATAATTTTAAATTTAATCATCGATTATTTTTTGTTGCAATGAAAATTTTATCACCGGTATTAACAATAAATTCTGTTCAATAAGTCTAGGAGTCTATTTCACGGAGTAATAAATATCTAACTTTTAATTTATGTATATTTGGAAATTAAGAAGTTTTTTTTGTGTGTGTTTGTTTATTATACATAACCACACGGTTTGACTAAATGAATTCAATGCGATTCTAAACTGCATTACAGGATCGGGTGACTCTAGAGGAGTATGACGATAAATAAATTATTGAGAGTGAACCAGATAATTCTCAGCCAAAAAACAAACCATTTTTTACCTGTCTCATTGGGTATTTAACAGTTCTGGAATATTAAAAATTTTACTAATCCCGTCATATGATGGGTTATATGCTAGTATAATAATAATTAAAAAGTATGACACTATATATCATGGCATTGAAAAAGTATCTATTACATTAAATTTGCTTATTAATAAAAGTCATTTTAATTACTATTCACAAAAAAATTCCTTACAAAATAATTAACATTTTGCACTATTAACCAATCGAAAAAAACATCGCTTTCTAAATAAATTTAATTTTATATTTTGATGGTCATGGGAATGATAAATTTAAACTCTGTACTGAATACTACCAAAACTTGCTAAGCTACTGGTTTTTTTTTGTGGTTTATCGATCCATTTGTACAAAGCAAGGTTGTTGGTAGAGAGCACTACGGTCTACCTTTTTGCTACGCGAGGGCTAATGAGACCGACACCTACTGTTTAAAGTAGATTCTGAATAGCTTCATACATCCATATCAGAAGTAAGATTTGAAAATACGAACTCTGGTATGGTACCTTTGGTATCCGTAAGAAAAGCGTTCTACACATTCGGCCATTTTTCGGCAGCGTATAAAGCAACTATCAATTGAAAGTTTTTAAAATGTTAACACATTGTATGCTGGACACGTACTAGTACGTTTTCTGATGATTGATACTTGAGCGCGGGACACGTACTAGTACGGGTTAGTGTAACAACCTGGTTTGTTTGTGGGTACAAAAATAACGGTATATACAAGAAAACGAAGCCGAATGTTCTTGTCTACTACATAGATTTTGGAAAGATTTAGACAAACAAAAACTAGTTTTTACATCAGTCGATGCGAAATCACAGAACGGAAAGGTTGATTAAAAAATCAATTTAGATTTAATATTAACTTTTTACTTATCCTTGCAAAACTATATTATGTATTTGGTATTTATATGTTATATATATATATATATATATATTGATATTGTATTTATATATATATATATATATATATATATATATATATATATATATATATATGTTTATTTGTCTATTTATATATTTGTTTATATATTTCAATATAAAATATGAAAAGTTGGTTAAAATATGAAATAATTTTCGATCTATTGAGATTTAACTGAATAACTAAATTTACGCCCGAAACGGCCGCTTCCGGTATAATTCCGCTGCGAAATGTACCCGCACACAATGTGTTAAGAATCACTCTGAATATGAATTATACGTAACAAAATATTAAATACTGCCACTGAGTATTGTAAATAATTTATTCATGGCCCCGCATTTTATCGAATTTCTACATAGATATTTTGTATCCATCATTTACCCGCATTCATCGTTTTCCCTTAGATTTCCCTTAATAACGATGGATCGAGGTTCCACAGTATTAAGTTTCTTATGTTCTAGCCCTATTTTAAAATAATTTGCCGACCCTTGCTTTATAAAGAAATACTCAAAATGTAAATTAATAACACTTTCGCAAGGGGGCAGAGGGACGCACAGATTTCCTTCCCGGGCCGCGGGTCGTAGGTTGCCCTCTCCTGTGTTGGAGCACGCATTTTCGACTTGATGCCCCTGCAGGAGGGAGATAGGTGGCACACGCCCGTTTTCCCTCTGACTCGCTGACTTACAGAAAAAGGGCCGATTTCCAGTTCTGCCATAACTTCTTTCTCATCTGGATTTGTGAACCGCAACTGCGTGTGCATGCGTGAGTGTGTGCTCGCGGCAACTGACCCGCTTCGGTACTTTTATTATTTTTTTCGTATATTCCTTCTACCGATGGCTCCCGTCTCTCTCTCTCTCATACACACGCACACATCATTCGTTTATTATTTTACATTTTTTTCGCTCTTTCTAGCACCTCCTCACCCCATCTACGCTAAAAAACCTGTCCATGACGTAGTCTGGAGTCACTCCTGGGTGGCCAGAATGCGCGGTTTATCTCTCTCAGACTCCACGGAGCGGAAAGTTTTTTTTTTTTTTTTTTTTTTTTTTTTATGTCTGACTTTGGTTAAAGATTCGTCCGTGGGAAAGGTTTGGACGACGCATCTATCCATCGTCTTGCTCGAAATCTTCGTCGATGATGCGATCGGAAGCTAACTTCGATCGACGGCAGATATTTTTGTGATAAAATGCAGTTTCAGACGCATTATTTAGCCGTATGATTCATGGATTCACCCCGAGGGTATGTACTTACCTTTGACTGGAGTTCATCAAGAATTATACTCGAATAACTCTTAAAAAAGAAAAATCCTTCGTAGGAAATAAGTTGCATTAACGCATGGCTTACAGATTTATTTCTGATTGCAATACGTCACTTCTACTGGTATTTTATCAGATGAATTAACATCGGATTTGGACCGAATAAACTTTTCCCTTTCCATTTAATTTTTTTATAATATCCCACGAATCGAACATGCTTATAAAAATAAAACACAATACCTAAAATTCCACAATTATAAGGTCCATAAGTATGGAACTAAATAGCTTACCTCAATCTCCTGTACATAGCAAAGCAGACCCCTTTGGTCATCACGATAATCGAAATGGTAGGCTTCATTTACTGAAAACTCTTTTCCCCTTTTGTTATACAGAGTGCAGATTGCAAGAAAACAGAGAGATGTTCCACTTGACGTTATAATAGACCTAAATAAAAATTAAACATTTTTAAGTTAGCATTTTCTACTTTTACCATACAGCACCAAAATAAACTTAATTGAAGTTTTGTAGAGAGCTTTGTAGAGTGGAGATTGCAGCCAATAGGGAAGGTGTACAATTAGACGTTGTAACAGTTCGAAACACACTTTTTCCCCACTCACCTTTGGACTTCGCTACTGAAAACCGTGTGGTTGGCAGCGAGTATACATCACTTCGGCTCTACATACACTTAAATTTCGCAAAAGCATATCTGGAATCGATAGCTATATTGATAACGAAGAAATAACTTCGGAACATTTAGAAATAAAGAATAAGAAAAAACCCAATAGATCCAGTTGAATTTAAACAGAACCTTTACTTTGATATTACAGGTCAATACACCTTAAAAGAAATTTTATTTCACTTAAAAATCTATACTGATGATAGCAAAATGGGCAGTCAGACGGGCCTGGGTTTCTTGCAAGGAAAAATGTGAAAATAATTTATTAAAAATCAGTAAAAATTAGAGGTTAAAATTATGTCCATTAAAAAGCTATAATTTGGTCTAAATCCCAAAACGCAAATTCCATAGAAATACCTACAAACAGCTAATCGCTTGTCAGAAATCGACAAAATATAACCCGGAGATCCCCACTTTGTAAGGAAAATCTCTTTAAGAGTTTAGGAATAAAAGAAAACCTATGAAAAACCTGTCTCAGACAGCCTGCTTTCCTTTTTTGTGCCTAAACTAGGCCGTTAGTACTATACAAAGATTTAATTGGTCAGACCTCTAGCCTGAGGGCGTTAATTGTAGCCCTAGTGGTCAGTTTAAAGAAAGGGGAAAAAAAGATCCCGTTAGACTTTTGCTCTTGACTGTATATTTGAAAAACCCGAGAAACTTTTCGGGTCATAAAGGAGGTTTTTAGCTATAAATTTACTAAAATGTTTTTAACATTACTTTTATTTTTTTAATTTCCGGATTACAAGATGTATTTCGACAGTATATCTTTTAAAGGGTCATCTTCTGGGGTTTTATACATGTAGGCGAGTAGATGTGCAAGCACACAGGCGGCCAAAATTCTAGGGCAGCCGAAAGAATATTTACAAGGTATACGCATTGATAGGGAACGTTCAAATACTACAAGCTACCGACTAAAAGCCCAGAACCGCGTCTATATATATGTACACACACACACGCATATATATATATATATATATATATATATATATATATATATATATATATATATATATATATATATATATATATATATATATATATATATATATATATATAAATGTGTGTGTATATATATATATATATATTTGGCGTTGCTTACCTAAACAAATTCTTTTTGTCTACTTCTGCGTCAGCTTCTTTACTCTGTATAGTTCCGCTCGAGGGTGCGCCTTTTTTTCTATTACGTTATCGTTAAACAGTTCTAACTATTTTTAATTATAACTCACTTTATTCTTAACCCCCATTTTTAAACCTGACATTATATATATATATATATATATATATATGCATATATATATATATATATATATATATATAAATATATATATGCATGTATATATATACATACATAAATATATAATATATATATATGTATATACATATATATACATATATATATATACATATAATATATATATATATATATATATATATATATTATATATATATATATATATATTATATATATTAATAATATAGGTATATATAAAAAAATATATAAAATATATTAAATATATTATATATATAAAACATATATATATTTATATATATATATATATATATATATTCCTCCCATAAAATGTCAGAAAAAGGAGTGTTACCCGACTTAAATTCTCTTTAACAATGTTAATTTTCTGTGCATTAGCCTCTTTTTTCAGAAGTACCAGGAAAATGGTATTGCTTCTCCAGTAAATAAATTACTGCCTGTGGGATTTTAGAGCTAGCTTAAATAATCAGGTTTCACTCTTGCCTCCCAAAAAGTTTTGATTCTCACAGGAAGAAATTGATGTGATTCGTTCGCAAATGTGATAAATGTGTATAATCTTGGAGCATTCTATGCAGAACTGTTGCAATGTACAGACGGTCAGTAAGACCAATACGTTTTGATCCTAAAACAAGGATTGGGTTTTATCTTATTTCATAAATTATATAAAATATAATATATATATATATATATATATATATATACATATTAGAATATAGCAATATTTCGGCGTTTTCTAGAATAACATCGAATTGGAGATCAGCTAGTACTAGTAAAAACTTCATGATAACTAACATCCAAGAGTTCATTATAATGAGGTTCAACTATATATTATAAGCATCGTAACTATCGTAAAAGAGTAAGAATTTATCCGTGATTTATTTTAGGAAGAAGGTTAAATCTTTATTAAAAAATTTTGTGTTGTTATTTAAAAGGTAAAAGTTATTCGTACTTAAATTCGTCTTTAAAAAATCAAAAAAATAATATACCAACATAAAAATAAAGTCAAGCAAAATAAGGAATCTTTTTTCACAAATAATAGGATTGAAGGAATATTTCGAAATAAACAGAAGAACAGGTTAAAAATAAATTCCAGACAAACGTCGAGGAAAACTCCGACAAAAGCGGTTAGTGTTGGGGACAAGGTTCGAAAGAATAAAAAAATGTGAGATCAATTTTAAGACAATCAAAAGCCGACACGCTTGTAAGCAGAAACTATTTACTGAAATACATGAAAAGAAACTTCTTTTTTTTTATCAAAAATAGAACTGATAAATGAAATGAACATGTTTAAAAGATCGAACAAAGAGAGGAATTTAATAAAAAATTCAACAACGTACATACGCATAGGGATGAATTTTTTTTTTATTCAGGAAAAATATCGTCACACATACTCACTTAATATATGGGTTTAGTTTGATAACGGTCGTTTTACCGGGACCTACTGCTTAAAGCCAATTCAAAAAGGCTACAAAAATAACTTGCCAGCATTGCAATTTGTACTAAAAAATTCAGACACTGAAAGGCAATACTACACATATTCGGTCTTCTTTCGGTTTAATCTTCTAAAAGAATTGCTGTAAAAAAGCTCTCGGAATTGCCTTTATTTATCTCGATGTGCACTGGTCTTCAACGTCCGTGATTCTCCAAACGGGTGATGTGGCATATGGTATTATGAGTGTGTTCCAGAGGTACCACTGTGAAATGAATTTGAGAATGCTGGACTAACATATTATCACACATTATTATCACTTTTATAGTAAAAACCTGAGCATAGCCTCGGCTACAGAGAAACATATAAAACTTTTGTCTTGGGACCATTTGGCACCCATCTGCTAGAAGCACTATCATCCTTCTGATAGCGTATGATACATTCCTTGTACCCCTCTCGGTACGCCACTGGTAAAAACTTCCCATAAACAACCTTTTTTAATGTCTGTTATTATATACTATTCTACCCTTAATGTGGGTAAGCAATCACATGTCTACCATTCTTCTGGCCGAACAATGGTCGAATGGTAGAGCGCTCTATTCAATGCCGAAGTTCGAATCTCTCTTCTGGCATGGTTGTTCGTAGCCGTTTGAAATCGGCTTTAAGCAGTAGGTCCCAGTCTCATTAACCGTCGTATGTAAAACAGTAACCTATAGCGTTCGAAACCACACTACCACTCTTCTATACGTTGGCTGCTACAAATCAGTAAGGTATTCTAATATCGTCGGCTTTATTAATGATATTTTGGCTTAGGTTTTATTGGGAGAGCACAAAATTTGTAAAGAGATGAGTTAAAAAAAAAAACTACATGCAAGCGTTTGATGTTGAACCCCCTTCCCCTCTCCTATGTGCAGCACTTGGTACAATTGTAATTTTTTGTTAATTTTTTTTCTAATTAGTACAATAGAGCCTTCCGAGGCTATCCGAACTTCAATTAACTAAAGTATCTGTTGACCAAAACAATGTTTTCTGAATATGTAATATATATATATATATATATATATATATATATATATATATATATATATATATATACATATATATATATATATATGTATATATATACATATATATATATAAATATACATATACATATATGTATATATATATGCATATATATATATATCTATATATATATATATATATATATATTATACTTATACATATACATATATGTATATATATATATATATATATAATTTATAATATAAACAGTGTTATTAAATGTGGAGATCAATAATTTGTTAAAAATTTTATATCCATTAAAGTACAGTTGTAAAGAAAAAAATTATGTAGATATAGAAAGAAATTAAAATAATTCGATTTCTTAAAAAAAAAAGAGTTACAAACTATTTTAAATCAATATGTAGATATGTATATTTTATGCAGTACGTGTATATTATAGACAATAGCAAACTGCCCTAAAATACTTGGAGCATAGAAGCGATGTTACGCCAAGAGATCTTCTATTACTCAAAAATTGGTGTCATGGGGCAGACACTGGTAGAAATTCAAGACTTTTGCAATGAAAAGTATTAGACTCTTTAAAATAATAATGTACATTTATCAAAATTATGTATATTAAATTTAAATAATAAAATATATTCTTGAGATTTGTGTTCTTAAATGCATCTTTCCTTATTTAACTTAATATTGTTAAAAAATATTTCTCTAAAAAAAATACACACTTTTTATTAACACATTGACGGAGAGTAGGAACATGTGAAGTTCGAAAATTGACACTATATGTTTTTGTAATTTTTAGAATATTAGAAGTATAGTTTTACTCTTTCTGATTAAATGAACTTAATTTTGGATTCATTCAGCACCTTTAATTAAGTTGCGGCTATAATCGTTATGGCTCCAGCGGACTCTAGACACTAAGTAATGGGACGATGGCGGCTATAACAGCAAAAATTTAAAACGTTAATGACAGGTTTAATGACTCAAATAAGCAATTTTTTGTGTGCAACAAAGTATTTTTGGGAGTTTTACACAAAATGTTAGTTTACAATCAAACAAAAATAAATAAATGACAGTTTTTTTTTTTATAATTTTAGAATTATTACACATTATTTTCGGCGTGGAAAACGAACAGGTGGAAAACGAAATTCAACCTAAAAAAATTATTTCCAAAACATGACACTAGGCTTCTACTTGTACGCCTGTAAATGCCCATTTGTGCCGCTATAGCCGTAGTATCTAATAACGACCGTTCCGTTTTGGACGGCTATTGCCGTCACGCCACATAATGAACTACGCTTTGACGGCTATAAACGCAAGTGTCCGTCAACGTGCAAACCGAGATTTCTGATATTCGAGGTACTAGAGAGGTACTATAGTAAAATAATTGAGATTCTACTGTATTTTTATACTGTCTATGGTTTAATTGTCATTGCAGAAATTTCCATGAAGCGAGCATCAAATTTCAGGAAGATGCCTGTCCTGATTCTTCAATACATAACAACATGACCGTGTTAGACACTAATAACAAACGCCACCGGGAAAAGCGCTGTCGCCTCACCTCTTTGGCGCTCTATTCTCACACACCCGGCAACCCTACAGCTCGCCTACCTGCCGAAAACCCCAAAACTTCTCCGCTCCAGAAGCGGTCTTACCTGTGGACCGTTCGCCTGTTGCATAACTGTGGGACTCGGGTTGTCATGCTTCCCAATAAAGGAGTAATACCTTGTTTACCTGCGTTTTAATTGCTTCCGACTACTCGGGCGATGATAGATACCTGCCATTTCTGGAGTTCGCAGCCTGCCATGAGGAATTTGTGATTTCGGAAAAAAACCAAAGAGTGTTGTGGTGTGTGTGTGTGTTATCTAGTGTGTCTATGTGATCTGTCTGGGATCACATAAATTCCTATCTTCGCCTCGTGGGAAATTATGAGCGGGAAACGATGTAATGGTTTTCAACTGATGTTCTGTTTGAGCTTCGGCGTGGTGCAAGGTAAGTCAGAACAACTTTGATATTGTTTTTCATCTTCATTAGTTTAGTTTTCTCTTTTCCATTCGGGTGAATGACAGATCGTTAGAAATGATTTGTAGCGTCGTTAAATACTCGTCTGTTTTTAAGGGCACACATTGTAAAAGTAGTTTAAATTATGCATAAGAATGATAATAAATATAAAACGCAATATAAAACGGATGAAATCGATTCAAAGCAATAGAATTTTCGGAAAGATTTTAAAAATATATAAATAACAAAGATGAGGCCATAAACAAGAATAATTAAATTTTTCTTCTTTCTTTAAACTAACTCTCAGAATGTATTTTTTTGACTTCAAACACACTTTTCAAAGTAATATTTCAGATAGACTGTTTAGACCTTCCACAATTGCAAAAATAACGTATTTCACCAAAATAAAAAAAGTGTGGGTCTGGGAAAACAAAAGTTTCGCAGGCCGCTCTGTATACACACACACACACACACACACACACACACACATATATATATATATATATATATATATATATATATATATATATATGTGTGTGTGTGTGTGTGTGTGTGTGTGTGTGTGTTTATATACATATTTGAGAGGAAAATTGAAAAAAATACATTGTTAAACTTTTATTATATTACTACTATTCATAAATTATTTAATTTATAAAAATGCATAAATAACTATAATAATACATTGTAAATCAAAAGAAGATCATTACACTTACTATAACAAATGCGATATTTGTTTCAATTATAAATATCGTAAATTCTGCCATGGGGAAAAAAATTTACTGTGGTTCGTAAGCCGCCATCATTTGTCCACTTCGGTTATAATGAATGTTCTAAAATTCTCTTTGGAAAGTGCACTAAAAAGTGCAGTTTCCAAAAGTAATAGGTGTAAAGCCATAATAATCGTCCACGAAAAAATATTTTACACAACCCTCTAGCTCACTTATATAAAATCAAAGAAAAAATCATTTTTCGAATGGTTATGCTAAAATTTCTAGTCTAATTTTATGTAAAAAAATTGTTTAGCACTGTCCAGTTAAGTAAAATACGAGAAGTCTCCTATGAGGCTCGGATGTGTGTGTATATGGGGGGGGGGGCGCTAACATATGCATGTTTAGAAAAATTAAACAGACACTGCATTAGAGGATGAATTTTATACTTATATTAGCAATTTATGTTATAAATGTTATTTCAAAAATTATTGTTAGTAAAGGAACAAAGATCAAAATAAAATTTTTCTGTATACGCTATTTAAACCGTTTACCTGACGACGTATCGAAATTGAATTAACTCATAGACTATATTTGGTTAATTATTTATAATTCTTATATATATATATATATATATATATATATATATATATATATATATACATACATACATATATATATATATATATATATATATATATATATATATATATATATATATATATATATATATATATATATATATATATATAGAGAGAGAGAGAGAGAGAGAGAGAGAGAAATAAATAAATAAGAGATATATAGAGATTAAGAGATATATAGATAGAGGAATTGAAGTTGAAAAAGAGGAAGAGGTAGAGAGACAGAGAGAAATAAATAAATAAATAAGAGATATATAAATAGATACATAGATAGATAGGTAGAGGGATAGAGGTTCAGAAAGAGAAGGGTATAGAGGGATATATATATATATATATATAATATATATATATATATATATATATATATATATATATATACATATATATATATATATATATATATATATATATATATATATATATATATATATATATATATATATATATATATATATATATATATATATATATATATATATATATAGAGAGAGAGAGAGAGAGAGAGAGAGAGAGAAATAAATGGGAGAGATAGAGGGAGAAATAATAAAATGAGAGGGGGGTGAGATATTGACAGATGGAGTGGTAGAGATATATAGATAGATAGATCGATCCGGAGTGAGAAGATAGATAGATAGAGAGAGGTGTATATATATATGTGTGTATATATATATATGATAGATCATTATTCAAATATCGTGTTATAATTTAGAATATCGGAGGGTATAAAGTCTGAGACATTCACTTTTTAGTGTATTACTAACTACTATCTATCAATAAATGAAATATGAAGCTTACGTGTATAGAAAATGTCACTGAGCATATAATTTTTCTGAAAAATTATTTCAAACTATTTTTTTACTCATAGTGAAACTTGGTATACAATTAATGTGTTTCTGACGAAGAGCAAAAGAGTTCTTATTATTTATTATCCAGGGATATAATTTTTGTGATCGTACCAGGGTACTCAAATTAAACAGAATAATCAACAGATCTAAAATATCGAATATTCTTAAAATAATTAAAAGTTTATCGTTCGCTAAATGATCGGCTTCATTATTGAAACTCACTTTATGCCTAAAATATATGTATAGACTAGTATATAAATATTTTGGCACTATCTGTATTTTTGAAGTGAAAAACATGTCCATAAGCGCTTCACTAAGCCCTCCCATTTTCCTTGTTTTCGCAGTTTGCTCCCTGAGGCATTAGTATGAACCCCTGTTTTTCTTGACAGAGGAAGAATTATTACACATAATTCTTGTTTGGTGTTAGCCAGGTTGCTTTTAACAGCCAAAACAAATTTACACAAGAACTTTAGGGAAAGTTATTTGCAAGGATTATTTTTAGCATTTTGCGTGTTCATATAATAAGAAAAAAAACGTAATTTTTTTTTCCGTTTTATTTTACACCTCAAGCAAAAACTCTAACATTATCGATTTTAGATTTTTAAATCAGTCTTTACATAATTATAGACCCATTAAGCAAATTAAAGAATTGAGAGAAATTTTTCTTATTTATGGACAAAATTGTTTGTTTACATTTCATATAACATATTCGTTGAAGTAATAACGTTAGCAAAGAATTGTGCTACTTTTCCTGCAATACTTTCAAGAAGTTATGCAACCAAATGACTGTCTGGTACAAGACGCTGTCTATTGGTTCAAAATCTTGTTGTGTTTGCCTATGTTAGCCTATATGTTGTAATCCTGCTGTACCCATTACGAATGTTATTTTAGAATATATAATGGATGTTACAAAGTATTAGGGGCAATTATTACCTTAGAATTAGGAAATTTTGTATTCATATAAAATGAAGTATAACAAAATCAATCACATTAAAAAAGATTTTAAAAATAATATTTAAAAAAATTCAATTTATTGAAAATTTTCAACCTTTAAATTATTCTACATTTTAAATTTGAATTATTCACCTAATTCTATCTAATTATTTAAAAACACATCCTAAACAATTTTCAGCCTTATTTTCTTGGTTTGTTGAAAATTTTAAGTCTGTAGAGTTATCATGGAAGATTGGAGCTTTCTAAATTTAAAGAGGGGCTTAATAACCTAAATGAAAAGAAATCATAAAAGCCAATTGGTACAATTTTCTTTTATAAAATATTTGGATCACATTGAATTAATATTTTCTGTAAAAATTTGAAAATAATATGTTAATTTTCATAGTTTTACCATCTTACAAAAATGGTAAAAACTGAATAAATTAAGCTGCGAGGAACACTTTAAAAATTAAATTAACTTTTTTATAATTGTATTAAAAATAGTAATATCAATATTTTATGTTGCAATGTATATGTGTTCCACATTTCAAAATTAATAATTTAGAAAAATGCTTTGTAATGTTGTGTTTCTTTTCAAACAGTTGGATCTTTCTAATGAGCCCCCCTGTCCTAAAAAGTCGAGCTACGCTGTCAATAATATAAATTCTTTCTTATTTCAATTTACTGCATGAAATTGTGAAATCCAATGTTTAGCTGTAAGGATAGTTTTACTTTAGTGAAATATTTGGTTTTTGCATTTATTTATTTAATTTTCTGCTGCAAATTGTTCCACTTATTTTCTTCTTCAGTACTAATGATACTTTCAAAATTCTTCTTTTTTATCATCCATTCCACAAAAAATAAATAAATAAATTACCGAGTGAAGCATATTTGGAATACTAACTGCAGGTCTCGTTAGAACAATTACTTACACATTTTTCAAAATCAAATTTTCTTGTTTAATAATCTACCATCATGACATCGAGTATTTGGTTTGGTTTCGAGCGTTACGGTCTGTTTTGCTACACTATGGCTTATGAGAACGAGACCTACTGCTTAAAGCCGATTTCAAACGGCTGCAAACATCTATGTTTTCAGTGGATTGGAACTCATGATATCTGTTACCGAAGAGCAGTGCCCTACTCATTCAGTTATCTTTCATTTATAATGCGGAAAAGATTCTTTGCAAATGTCCGATTCTTATAACTGCGATCTTCATCTGGCTTTAACCAGTCATTCCCATCCTGGTCTGTAAAATACTCATATTTTGAGTACTTAGAAATCTCCAAATCTTCTTTTATATAAATTTAGTAAATTTTAGGCGCTTTTTAGTTAAAAAATAGTGAAATATGTAATTTGGTCCAACTGAGCCCCTTTTGAAACTAAATCCTGGCTGTGGCCCTGCCTGAGGTCTATGGGTTCGAATCCTACTGCTTCAGGGCTTTTTGAAGCCATTGAAAATTATCTTTAAGCAATATGTCTAATTATCCTATATATTGGTGAAAGATAATCTTAGTAGTGACAACATTCCAAAACGATTTTTGAAGTTCTATTTAAATTACGATATGTTACTATGATGTTACTATGTCATGAGATATGAGAGACTGTTAAAAAAATCGCAAAACTTTGAGTCTCCGAAAACTTTTACCTAACTTTCTCATGTAGCACTCTTCAACAAACATATGTTCTGTTCCTTTGATGAGAAAAATATAAATTCATCTGAAAGCTATAATTCGTTAGGGAGTTAAACAAAATATTTTGGAAATTATGTCATTAAAGTGTTTGTGAAAAATTGTTGGATAATGGCATTTGAACTATAATTAGCTTTTTGAATAGCACTGAAACCTCATTTTTGATTGCTCAAGATGATTCAGTCTACCAAATTAAAGCTATAAAACTTTTACTATTCCCGAGAGATTTATTTCAAAAATGTTAATAGGTACAAAATGCATCATGGACAGGAGGGCAGTCAGCATGAGTCCAGCCCTAAAAACTGAACCGAAGACCACAACTGAGAGGAATAAAATATTTAGTATGTGTTTAAAAAATGTGTTCTAGCTTTTCCAAGAACTAGAAGATCAAGTTTGTTGTTATTTGGTTTATTTAAAGGTTTGAATTCAATTCCTTATACCAGGTTAGTTCACCTCCTAATCGTCTAGGGTGAAATTGAAAAGTTGTTGTCAAAGGACAATGGTTCTTGTAATTTTGGAAGAGTTACCTCGATTGCTACATTCACAGTTAGAGTTATCTATTATTTTAAATATTTCTAAGACCATGCACTGTTAATAGACATTTTAAATAGGGTAAATCAAAAAAGGTGAGAAGAGGGGGGGGGATTTTAGATAGTGGTGAAGATTAAGACCCGAAACCTCATTACATACAACTTCATTCAAAAATTCATATGGTATCTATTTTCAATGCATTGCAGAGGTTTTCAAACAATTATTCTTTGCAAGTTCTTGAACAATCATAGCCAACAAAACATTAATCATTATTTCTGATGCAAATCTATTTCCTGAAATTGCGAAACAATTTCTTTTGAATCTACGAGAAATTAGGTAGTGTTTTTTCGTAAAACATAATATACCGAACAAAACACGATTCAAACACATGCTGTGCTGTTTAACCCAATCTCTCCCTTCTTACATGAAAATCAAGGTTAAAAATCCTTTTGTGAATTGTTATACTTGAAATGCTATTCTAGATCATGTTGAAAAAATAATTTGTTCAGCATGATCCTATTGAGAACAGCTCAAGGAGCTTTATAAGAAGATTAAAGGGTTCCTCCTACACTTCGTACAAATCTGAGATATCTCCTTTTCACTCTCGTGATACAAACTATTGTCGAGAACTGAATCCAAATTGAAGATGAAAATTAGGCTCATATATGTAAGAGGTGTGAAGATAAATTAGAGATACATAAAGAGGTGTGAAGATAAAACGGCTAATATTTATTTATTAGCAGCTTAGTACTGCGTGAAAAATTATTTTGTTGCAATATTTCATATGGAATTATTTTTAAACATGCTATGAATCAAATTTTCTCCAGTGCGGCTTTTTTCCCTCGGTGTATATACACACATACGTAAATATATATATATATATATATATATATATATATATATATATATATATATATATATATATATATATATATATATATACATATATATATATACATATATATATATATATATATATATATGTATATACATATATATATACATATATACATATATACATATACATATACATACATATATGTATATATACATATATATATATATATATTTATATATATACATATATATATATATATGTGTGTGTGTGTACATACGTACTTATACATATATACATACATACACACATAAATACAAATATATACATACTTACTCTTACAAATATTTGATATGTATGCATATATCTATATTTATGTGCAATCATACTTATATATATATATATGTGTGTGTGTGTGTGCACATACGTACTTATACATATATACATACATATACACATAAATACAAACATATACATACCTACTCTTACAAATATTTGATATGTATGCATATATCTATATATACATGTGCATTATATATATATATATATATATATATATATATATAGTGCATTATATATATATATATATATATATATATATATAAGTTTAAAAAATTATATGAAAGCATTCTATACAGATTTATACGAATACAATACTTATTTGTATATGTTTTATATGATAATGCTATTTAGCAATTATAAAGATCATAATTTAATGTTATGACTTGTTGTACCTGATGGTGAGAGCTTCTCACAGGTCTGCTAAAACATAAGAGTTATATTAATATTTAATAGTTAGAAGCCTCATGAGTGTTAGGTGAGTGAAAGGGTTAATTTTATTCTTTTCAGAATGTTTTAAAATTATAGAACAGTGTAAAATCACTGTAAAAATGTTCAGTCAGTATGTAAAATTCAGGTTTGTACATCATCAAACATAATAGTTTTACATTTTTTCATGTTGTTAGATGAGAATGCTGTCCATATTTTATGAACGAAAAGTATTTAGTTTTTAAATAAAACTTTTCAGAAGGTTTACAATTACCTAACAGATATTTTCAAAAACCGCAATCTCTGAAAAGTGCTTAGTCATTTCGACTTATCAATCATTTTCCCCTTGGCTACACAGACTAAAAAAATCGTACCCACGTAGTATGGGATTAGGAATGTATTTAAATGGAGGAATTATAATTTTATCCGGGAAGAATATTCTATTAGAAAATTTTAGGAAGGAAAAAAAATCACTATACCTAGGTGTTGGTTAGAGGACAAAATAGTTGCCATATAGCCAGGGTTGGCAAAATCCCGGTTTTTTTTTTGTTTTTTTTTTTTTTTTTCAGAAAAACCCGACCCAGTGGGTTTTTTTCAGGGTTGTTGGGTTTTTTTTTTCGGGTTTTATCAGGAGTTTTCGATACTTTAAAGGGTTTTAGATGCTTTTTTGGGGATTTAATAACAATTCAAGTTTTTTGTTATGTAAGGGGACAGGATATATAATTAATAGTATGATTAAAATAAATTTAAAATGTTAATCACTTTTTAAAGTTAAAAATTTTAAAAATCAATTTTATATTATTCAGGAGAAAATTTTGTCTAAATTAAAGAAAATTTTGAAATTTTAAAATAAATTATTTTTTACATATTCTAAGATTTTTCTAACATTAAAAAACTTATATCACTGACTGGATAACATTTAGAATAAGTTGTATATGATATAGAAAGTTCTTGTAATTTGTTTATGTTCTTGTAAATATACTCAAGCCCTCTGGGTAATTCTTTTTTTGCCATATTATTTCTTTTTAATATTGGCTGACAAACGTCTTTGTAGACATCTTTGCAGAAACACTGGTTGTTTTGGTTTTTAATTGATTCTATAACTTTTTCATTGTATTTGTTTTACAGAAACCCATTTTTCCCAGAAAATTTTTTAAGTTTCCGTTTTTTCTAGCCGTTTAGACCCCCTCAAATTAAAAAAAAAATTCTACTCTTATTATCAGAGACGAAATATGTGATATATATTATAGATTTAACTCAATATTTTAATTAGTAATTAAATATATGGAATTTTAAATAAAGATTTTGAAAAAAAACCACTTGGGTTTTTTCAAATGGGTTTTTTTTTAAAAAACCCGACCAGGTTTTTTCGGGTTGGGCAAATCAAGCCAACCCTGCATATAGCCCATGTTTATAGATTTTTATGAGTTAGATGAATAAGCTACAAAGCCGTAAAGAAGTGTATAGAATAATCTATTTCAATAAATTA
>CM063508.1:30018723-30026223 GCA_032207245.1 Pardosa pseudoannulata | reverse complement strand
ATACCACCCTGATATATTTCACACAAAAAATCATGAAAAAAAAAGGAATATATATATATATATATATATATATATATATATATATATATATATATATATATATATATATATATATATATATCACGTTCCCACTAAATGACACTAGAGTCCTGAGTACATTTTCATAGCTTTATTCAAATCTCAGAGCACACTAATCATCAATCATCTTCAATGGCGTCGCACATTGGCGCCTAAATTTTAACAAAGGTAGGCTTAGCTGCCTCGGGTAGCCACAGCTCTGCGGAATGTGCCCACTGCTCTCTGCCCTAGATCACTGTGCGTGAGCCGTATTTATGTGGCTAACTCATCACGCCGCGTCACTCCCAGTAATGAATCCCTAATTAAAATCTTTTAAAATTAACCTACAATTTAAATCCTCACACACACACACACACACACACACACACACACACACACACACATATATATATATATATATATATATATATGTATATATATATATGTATATATATATATATATATATATATATATATATGTGTGTGTGTGTGTATATATATATATATATAATGTGTGTGTATGTGTATGTATATATGTATATATATGCATGTGTCATGAAACGTATGTATATATATATATATATATATAATATATATATATATATATATATATATATATATATATATATATATATTTGTGTGTGTGTGTGTGTGTCAGGAACAGGAAGCATGGAAATATTCCGGATTATTTTTTACCTGGACACATAAAGCGCACTATTTAGGCACCAAAATTCACAGATCCGAGTCTTACTGATGGCTTGAACTTTTGGATATGATTTGATTTTAAGCAGTAGCATTCGGTCGAATTAAATCTTGTGCAACAAAACGTTAACTATACCTGTCAGAACAAATATAATGAGTCATTACACTTTAGTTTGAAGTCTTCAAAAAAGTTGTAAACATAGGTGCTTCCTGATTAATCATACACTTTATTTACTTGAGTTTCGTTTGATTGTAGCTTCATGGTCTATTATTTTGCTACACCAGAGCTAATGAGGCCGAAACCTAATACTTATAGCCGATACGGAAAGGCCATTAACTTCCATGTCAATAGTTTGATTCGAACCCATGAGTTCCTGTACTAAAGAGTATGTCCTACATATTAAACTATGATTTGTTTGTAGGAGATTATATGATTTTTTAAGTTGGTTTTTTTTTTGTGTGTGTCTCTTTTTCTCTCTCTATGTATATAATATACACACACATATATATTTATGTGTATGTATATATATATGCACTCATACATGGACAGTCAGTGACAGTAAAACTCGTACACCATGCCTTTTCTGTGCACTTTTAAATTGAAATTTTTGACACTGTTTTTTGCTTAAATTAAAAGTTAAATTATTACTTAGCACTTTTGCACAAAGAATTTTAACTTTGCACAATATTTCTACAACGTAGCACCTATTTACATGGATATGAAAAAAAAGCAATCACCTCCTCAATAGACCTCCAGAGAGGATATTTTCCTTATCCCAAATGTAGGATTTTAGGGATCTAACTCCTGTGGTACAACCGCCGAACGATGGCCGATTGGTTAGGGTGCTGGAATTCGGTACCAGAGTTCGTGGGTTCGAATCCCACTGTGGCATGGATGTTCGTAGCCGTTCGGAATCGGCTTTAAGCTGTAGGTCCCGGTCTCATTAGCCCTCGTGTTGCAAAAAGTAGACCGCAACACTCCAAACCAAACCAAACCTGTGGTGCTTCCAGCAATAAGACAAGTTGCCAATGAAATTTATAGCGATGTTTTATTGTAGGTTAAGGGGACTGAATGTCCCACTTTTCCCACGACAGACTCAGTTGTAGACAATATGCCCCTACATTCCAACATTTTACAACACCCGTTAATTGAGCGTTTTTTTTTTCTTTGAGGGGGGGGGGGGTGCAATTGAATTTTATAAGAAAGAAGTTTGAACAGGTTTAGTTTCTTCTAAAAAATCACAAATTCAATTCAGATTAATAACAAAAACCACTAAATAAAGAGCAAAATGTGTTAATGTATTAATAAAAATTGTTAGAATGTTAATATTTTTACTTCGCGATTTATTTTCTCGGAAACCTGGAGACTTTATTCTCATCTGAAAAGAAACTCTGAACTCTCCACAACTGGAAATAAACATCGTAATGACCACTAAAGTGACATTAAATGATGTATAGTTTATTTTACAATAGTTTTATTTGTAATAGTATAATTTTGGTTTGAAACCCATATACCACATTTCACCTTTCATCTGCCTAACTTATTTATGTTTTTGTATTATCGTGCTCACATACGTGCCAACTAGAGATGCATGATTCCGAAAATATTTCTTTAATTCCGCACGGAAAGGTTTAACACGTCAATACAGAGTCTCGAGGTCGAATATTTTGCAGATTAAAAAACTTTCTCTCGTGTCGCGACTAAAAAGATGCATGCACCACTCCTTTGTAAGCGATTACGAAGGCATAGAAAATTTAGGTTGAATATTTATGAACATAAAAGCAGCATGTAGACAAGCTCTTGAGGACGTCAGCGGGAAATAACCCAATCTTCACGACTTTTAACAAGCGCCCGAAGGCGAAATGGACGTGTAGGAGCGATGGCGAAAAAGGCGGACAGATCTGTGTTGTTATGGGGAGCAAGCAGTTAAGTTGGATTTAAAGGGATTAGAAGGGTAAATAGATGGGAAATCGGCCTACTGGGTGGATTAACTAAAGTGAGGGAAAACCGAAAATCAATTTTGGGTAGGAAATCATACAATATGATAAATAGTCAATTTTCCATTTTAGTAAATAAGTAGTAAGGAAACACCATTTATATGTTTCTTATTTCTGGGCTTTAATAAGTTATACATTTTATTCTATTAGTTCCTAAATATCCGTACGTAGTTAAAATGTTAAAATATTTCATTTATACGACTGATCAGAATCCCATATTTCATTTATATGTCATAAAAGTTAGAATTTATGGAAAATATCTCTAAACTTCATTACACGAAATGAAAGTTTTATCTTTGTTTTATCTCTCTGGGTTGTGATTTTGCTATCTAGCGAATTCAATTTTATGATCGAAAATATTTCAGTTTTTCATGCGAAAAGGAAAAGAACAATTTTACGTTTTAGATTTTTGTGCTTTAGGCATTTTCTGTTAAATGATTTAATAGTGAAATAAAAAATGGAGAAGAAAAATAATGGATTTCTCTAACTTCACAACTCTAAAGTAGTAAATATCTTGTAGCAGTTGAGAAGTGTTACTTAAAAGACTCTGATGACTCCGACCGTAGAGAAAACTCTTCTTAAAAAATGAAGGATTTTTATTTCTATTTTAAGTATTTATAAAATTGTACAGCTAGCAAATTCATCTATGCTCTACGGTAGCTTACAATAGTCTCACTCAAAGACCCTTTGCTGACCTCGAAGTCAATCGCAATTCCCGCTTCCCTTTCTCGAAGAAAAGAATCTGAAACATTAGAACAGACTATTTTGGGGCACCTAGGGCCGTAGACTCTTTATCCCCGATAATATATAAATTCGCAAGTGGCATTTTTATCCTTAACCTTGGCTGACAGATAGTATAATAAGAAAGAAGAAGAGAGAAGGGGATAGAGGACTGAGAAAACACTGGTAAAATAAAATACATTTAGATAAAAAAAAAGATATTTACAATAATCAAACAGTTAATGAAGGCGAATACCTACGTGTAGTACCGTGGTAGCCCTAGGACGCCTATAATGCTCCAGAGGGTCGTAATCCGGAATATTAAATATTTCTTCATTTTGTATATGATTAATTTTATTAAAATAAATGTATGGCTAGTTTTTGATGAATTCCCTTATGGATTCTATATTTAAGTTGGAGTTGATGTCGTTAAGCAGATAGTGATTAGCACGAACTATTGAATGAAGGGTTTTGTCTTGAATAGTTTGTATCCTCTGGATCTATGTGTTGGATGCAGATTCTCAGACCGGTGCTGCGTAGAGAAGAATGAGCCTTAAAACCATCTTAAATAAGAGCAATTTATTACCCATTCCCATTTGATCATGATACAGGAGATAAGCGATTGATTTTTTTGCTTTGAAAAATTTACTGATGCTGCAGCTAATATTTTTATTCGAAGTTAGCCGATTGTCAAGATAAACGCTAAGGTATTTAACTTCTCTCTCAAAATGAACTAACTGTCCACACACTGAGACAGGGGTAGGTAGAATCTTGCTAAAGCTAAAGAAGATGGCTTTAGTGTTAGAGGGGTTTATTTCTCCACCTCTCAATCCAACGGTAAAGAAGATTAATGTGTCGTTGAAGGTATTTGCAAATGTATTTAACGTTATTAGAAAAGAACTTTGAAACGGAGAGAGAAGGGAGAAACACCCTCCACCTACAGAAGGACAGCGGCTATCCCACCCCATAAAAAAAAGCAGTTAACGTCCAAGATCAACGTCTTCACTGGCCCTAAAAAATGAAGATTTGCATTTCACATGTGTGAGGAAAAGCCCCGGGTCTCTCAAACAGTAATTACGTAGCATTCACCCTCCGACTGACTTCAATGCGGGCACAAAAATACAAACATTAGCATAAAAAATATAATTTAAACTTGACACAAGAAGACAAATACATATTCAAATAAAATAATATTTCAGTAGCATGTGCCATGCTATACTCTTAATAAGTAAGTTTCAAGGATATATGAATTTTATTGCATGCTTATATTGTGCTAATTTCTGTATACTTTGACAATATGTAACAATATTTATAATTATCTATAATTTTGACAATATGTAGTTTGTTCCTTTGTTATTAAATGCTTAATATCCTGTCAAACTATCCATAATTTATTCCATTTAAATTGAAATTATATCCTCGATTACCACCTCGATAACACTGTATATCCCTATATACCAATAATTTTATTGGATTAAATAGTGTTGCATCAAGATTTTATTGTAGTATATATGTGCAATGTTTATAATTCTTTGTTAATAATTTTTAAAAAATTTTGTTGCGTTCATCCCTTAAGCTCATAAATTGAGCAACCGTATTACGACTAAGGCGTAAAAATGTAGTTAAACTAGGAAGATTTTGACAGGCATTTCTTTGAAAATCGTGCCTGATCTGTTTTCTTTTTTGAGAAGAGTTATGCTTTCTAATATTTCAACTCTCACTTAACAATAAATCACGCACTTCGTAGTAAATAATAGACCGAGTGAATACTCGTGATTCATGAGAAGACTACTTTTTTATCTCTTTGAGACCCAGACATCACTGTAATCATAGCATAAATATGTCAGTCAATGCAATAATTTCTTCTAAATCGAAACCACTATAGTTTTATACGAATGTGTGTATCTGTGTGTGAAAAGATTGATTGATTTTTACCATTCTTTACAGACTCTTTCTTATGTTGGGAGTTAAAACGCTTTAGCCATTTATTTCAAACAGTTTAATAAGTAGAAATACGTTAAACACACTCTCTAATGTATTAAGACACTCTTTTCTGCTCTATAGATTGTTACATACAGTGAACGTTTACGAAAGAGACTACAAATTGGACATAAAAAATTAGACTTTCAGAAAGGTGATCTCTATATAGAGCGCAGGTTCCCAGCGGGGCTACCATCAAGCGGGTTCGCAGAACGATGGTCGAGTGGTTAGGGTGCTGGCCTTCGGAACCGGAGTTCGTGGATTCGAATCCCACTATGGCATGGATGTTTGTAGCCGTTCGGAATCGGCTTTAAGCAGTAGGTCCCGGTCTCATTAGCCCTCGTGTTGCAAAAAATAGACAGTAGTGCTCCAAAAACCAAAACCAAATCAAGCGGGTTCAGGAGCTAATAGAAGCGTTAAGATAGTCAAAGGACCGGCCAGTAGGTATAAATGCTGTAAAATTATACTTAATATCGATTGCTTATGCAGACTTACTATCATCCGTTAGCAAGGAGTTCAGTTGAAACTAGTAAATATTTCGCTATATTAAGTATTAGTCAGTATGCACAACATTATAGTTTTTTTGAAATTGCAAATGTTTTTAATGATCTTTTGAAATTATCTCTATTTGTTTAAAACTAACAGCCTTAATTCGGATACAGTTTTCTACCAACAAACAAAAAGCAATTTCGTTATCTGTATCCATATTTTATCTATAAAAATAATCAATAAATCAATCGAATAATATTGTATTAACCGTAATAAATGCGTCATGTTTAAAAAAATTATAAACTTCCAAAATTCCACCACGGGTTAGCCGAGGGCCGAATGGTTAGGGCGCTGATCTTTAATGCCGGAGTTCGTGGGTTTGAATCTCGCTTTGGCATGGATGTTCGCAGCTGGTTTTAAGCAGTAAATCCATGTCTCATCAACCCTTTTGTAGCAAAATAGTAGACCATAGCGCTACAAACCAAATCCACCACGGGCTACCCTTTTATCTCTCCTATGCTATAGCATATATTTTTAATTACATTTCATTCATCGTATTTGGCTGAAGGTGGTCTCAGTACAGTACTTAGAGGACTCTTAAAGAAAAGAAACATCACATAATGTTAACGAAATTGTTGAAACTCTACCAGCTAAAACCATCTCATTATTTTTTTCTTATTTCTTATTGATTTTATGCTTATTAAGTTTTTAATAAACAATTTTTGATACATTTGATGACCGTTTTAATTAATTTCTTTGGGATTCTTAATAGATAAATAGACAGGTAAAATAGATGTAGAAGATAATAGACAATATTTTACTACTTGATATTATTAACTATTATTAAAAAGAGACATTTATTTATTTTCATTTTTTTAATTTTAAATTTTAAATTAATTTAATTTTTTTTGAACGGTGGTTCATTAAGGCTCTGAGAAGCACTGGTATAGGGTAATTGGTAATCTCTTATTCAAAACATACAGCGAAAAAACGTTAGTGGATTTGTTTTTTATATCTTATGCCTACTCAGATTTTGAAAATAATTGAAATCGGCTTTGAGTTTAAGAATTTAAATTTATTTAAAATGAATGAGCAAAATTTACATTCTTACATTCAATTTGTTATCTTCATTTTTTTTTCAAATTATAGTCTACTTGTTTACAATTATTTTCGGAATATTAGTCCTAAATTTCTAAATTATTATAATCTTAGATTTATAGAATCAGTAACTAACCAATATAATCTTTTCCATCTTAAATAGCATTTTCAAACTTTATTTTATGTTCAGTTTCTGCAAATAGAAAACTAATTTAAAAAGTTCGCTAAGTGTATTTGTTGTCAGATTTTATTCGGCACTGACGGGTTTTTATAGCTATTCTCTGTATAAAAATCACATGAATATATATATATATATATATAATATATATATAAATATAATATAAATAATATAAATATATATATATATATATATATATATATATATATATATAAATAATTTTTCAAGAAACTTTTATCTCAAGTCACACTTCTTAATATTGTAGGCCAAATATGTCT
>CM063508.1:29893723-30013723 GCA_032207245.1 Pardosa pseudoannulata | reverse complement strand
TTAACCGTGGTTAATGGATACAGTTATACCCAGACGCGAAAAGGCAGAGAGAAAAAAAAAATTAATTTTTTTACTAAATATTAAACAAATTCCTCTTTTCTAAGAATTTAAAAAAAGGCTTGTGATAGTATATTAGTTAAGTTTTATTTCATCGGCTGCCCTAGAAATTTGGTTCCCTGAATGCAAGCATGCTTTGTACACTTACTAATCCCGAAGAGGTAGCTGGAGAAAGTAGTACAAAGTTACGGAGAGTCAATATTGTTTTGAGAAATTTTAATGGTGTGGAAGTGTGTTCAAACTTATATAGAAGTCTATAAGCATGTTGGTTTCTGATCTAATAATTGGAATGCTTTTACTAAAAGAAAATAAAGTGTAAAAGTTGCCTGCAGGTTTAGCTTGTTCATATTCACTTCATAAAGGAATTCAGGTTTAAAAAAAATTATCAGAGTTTCTAACAAAGTCGAATGTATATTTCACATTAGCATTTTCCATATTTTCTCTCCACGGTTTTAAAAGTTTTTCCCTAAAGAGAGGATAATGTCAAAGAAGATATTTCAAAATGAATAAAGGCATCGAAATCAGGGCGGCATTTGTCGAATGTGGAGACAGTTCAATCAACCCCCCAATTCCAGGGGTGATCGGAACTGCAAGCCACGCTCTGCATCGCCACAAACAACTTTCTCATTTTGCGAAGGCGAGCCTCGTGAGTAGCAATTAAAATGGCGACTGCGGCCAGACGCACGCACGCACATACTGGCAGCAGCATGAGGGAGATAGAGTTCATCTTCTTTCTGTTGTGCCCGGATATAATAAACTGGTTCCGCTGGCTTCTGTTGGCTGAACTATCGAGTGTTTCTTTACGCAGAAGAGAGCCGGTTTCGCTCTTTATCCCCTCCCCACTGTTTATTTATTTATACTGTTGCTTTATTTCTTTTTTTCATTTCGTCCGAAATTGGCTTTTTCTTGGAGAATATTACTGTCGCCGTGGAGCTGAGTTCTTTTTGTCTCTCCAGACAGGACGCTTTTTGGGGGGTACGCCCAACGTGTTGAAATACCGCCCTCGATCGTTGTCGGAGTAAAGTCGTTGTCGGCTTTAGTATTTTTCAGAAATAAACGTTAGGAGCAGAATTCAAAATCTGCTTTAAATGTTCTTCTGCTGTAAGTAGCGTAAGAAAAGTCGTTATAGTTTATTGGCTTCAAAACTACCTGCTGATTCAGTTTCAACTAACCTGATAGACTTTTTGAAAACCCTAATGGGATCACAACTAGGTTGCTACCAATGTTGCAATATAGACGCTTTCTAGATAGGTTTGGTTTTGGAGCACTACGGTCTACTTTTTGTAACACGAGGGCTAATGAAACCGGCACCTACTGCTTAAAGCCGATTCCGAACGGCTACGAACATCCATGCCATAGTGGGATTCGAACCCACGAACTTCGGTTCCGAAGGCCAGCACCCTAACCATTCGGCCATCGTTCGGCCTTTCTAGATAGGATGTAGGAAGAAAAGGGTGATCATTCAAATCACAATAAAGTACTTATATATTTTTGCAATTGCATCTCGATAAGTAGTTCACCATATCAATCATATACGATTCATTCAACATTTTAGGAATTCACAACCAAAGTTATCCTCCATTTTTTCCTTTGCAAAATTAAGTTGTTTACCAGGTTAATCAACCGTTACTTCAAATGTACACATATTGTAGAAAATACTCCAGGTATTAAGCCTTTTCTAAAATTAATCTAAATTTCAAAGAACTAATTATTATCTAGAAACTTTAACACTTTTTTTTACACGTTTCCAAATGGAATTTGCTTACTTATATTGTAAACTCCTCCAGGGTCGTAGCCAGAAATTATATTCGGAGGGGGACCAAGGGAAAAGACATTGTTTTTGTGAATGATACTTCAGTAAAACTACAGGCTTTCTTATGTATGTATACCCCTAATGAGTATCATAATACAGTGGGGGGTTTTAAAATATCAAAATGATTAAAAAATAATATAATGAACAAATTTAAAGCCTAAAATGAGTAATGAACTAACTATACAATCAATTCAATAGTAAAATTAACATTGAAAACTATACATGGTATTCCATTCTAATTTTTAAAACAGAAGTATAGCCAATAAAAAGAATAATTTTGAAAGAAAATGAAGATGTCCATATTTTTTATCTGTATACTATAAATGCTCTCCTTGAAAATTTGCAAAGCAATTTCAGAATTTCTTCCAATTGTGCATCAATATTGTGATGCGTTGCTAAAAGTGCTGTCAATCTGCTGTTACTAGTCGAATACATTTTGCACCTTCTGTATAATTCAACGTCACTAAACGTATAATAACGTATGATAATAACGTATAATAACAATAAGTTCTAAGCACACTTTTGTCTATGCACAGCTAGGCAGATGAAACAACCACACACATGGTCCATTTTCTTTCCACTAAACGATCTTTTTAGAATTTCGGAGAGGCACTGGTCCCCTAAATCCCCCCCCTTACCTGCGGCCTTGAACCTCTCACTTATTCAGTTGACTATGTGAATTTTATAAACCCTTCAGGTATTCTGAAATAACCCGTCTTCTTGATTTACGTAACCATTTCAATGCGAACTGTAAACTGCATTATGCAAGGCGAAGATTAAATTTAGCATTGGCTTCTGTTTTTTCTGCACAAAATGGCTAAATCTGTACAACTTGCATCAAGATACCTCATCGCTCGAAGCTAATAGGGACATCGCTGCAGCAAACCGCAAGGTATTCCCCATTGCTCCACTTTTCTTCGTTTATGCCGCAAAAATCGGGCTAAGCATTCACCGTCTCGCATGCTAATTGCTCCCAAACAAGGCTTCGGATCTTTTCGCCAGCAGGATGCATTTTGTCTCCAAAGAGATTAAAAGTTCTATTTTCCGAAATGAGATGTATGTAATACGCATGTAATGTTTGATTACAATTAGAGATGCGAGTAAGAGTGATAATAACTTTTAGAATAACTGATGGGTAAGAGAGTCATCAGTATTCCTTACAACAAGATTTGCAAACATTTTTAAAAAATTAACGATATTAGTCAGGACCGGAACTAGGTTCGTTTGCTTCCGTGGCAAAAAAACTGGCTTGCGCCCCTACCACCAAATATAGTGGAGAAAATATATAAACATGTACTCCCTAATCCCTATATAATAATAGCCTAAGTTATCTGTCCGTCTGTCCTCAAATTTATGAAGCGGTTGGACCTGGAATGGATAGAGACATTCATACTGCATTCTTGATGAGTTAGGGTTAGCAAAATTGAAAGCGAGTAAAGTTTATCTTCTCCTAAACTATCCATCCGATTCTAAAATAAATTGGTATGAATATGTTTCATATCACAACGAAAAATGCTGTCGTCTTTCAAACGTTCGAAATCCACCCTTCCCTCCTTTTCGACAGTTTAATCCCTTTATTTCAAGCCCTATTTTCACCGGTTAAGAGAGGCGGTTAAATTTGTCAATTTAGCAAATAATAGGTAAAAATAAGATTTTTTTTTCTAGCATTATGACATCATTCCTTTAACCATCTCATTTAATCATTTCTCATTTTAAATTATTTAAATGTCGTCTGTATTATTTTCATACGTTTTATCACGCAACTTAGGTATTAGGTAAATAATTTTCTTTTATATTTGGTTTAAATAATAGATTAGGTACATATGTGATGATTTTAAATTTAATCATCGATTATGTTTTGTTACATTGAAAATTTTATCACCGGTATTAACAAAAAATTCTTTTCATAAAAGTGTAGGAGTCTATTTCACGGACTAATTAATATCTAGCGTTTAAGTTTATATCTTTGAAAATTAAGAAGTTTGTTCGTTTGTGTGTTTGTTTTTTATACATAAACCACACGATTTGACTAAATGAATTCAACGTGATTCTAAACTACATTCATAGTATCGGGAGATTTTAGAGGAGTATGAAGTTAAACAAATTATTGAGCGTGTTCCAGATAATTCTCAGCCAAAAGACAAACTAATTTTTACTTGCCTCATAGGGTACTTTACAATTCTGGAAAATTAAAAATTTCACTGATCCCGTCATATGACGGGCTTTATGCTAGTATATGATATATTCAGAATGAACTTACAATTTCCAAATTAAGAAACTAATCACTTTATTCTAATTGCTATACTTTACATATTTTAACCGATTTATTTTGGTTCAAGTTAATGCTTTCTAATGCCTTTAATCGATTGAAAAGATTTCATTATCACTCTAAATCCTCAAATTCTTCAACAAGAAAAGAAACCCTAAACTGAAACTGCTGCTTTTTCAACACCTACATTTTGAAGCGTGATGAGGCTTTTACTCTAATTAAAGATGAGGAAATGCGTACATGACATATACCTACTGTTTGGGAACTGCAGTATAAACTGTGAAATTATCTTAATTTTGAGCTAACTAATGTAGCAATTTCTGAAATCAAGAGCACCAGTTTAATACGTAGCTTTAAGAAAAAATATTTTTTATTAAAGTTATTAACTACAGTTTACTAATGCTGGAATTTATAAAGATTTTATAACTTTAGATTGGGAACTTCAATTATCTCGAAGAAAAGCAGGTCTTTATTAATCTTCTGTTTGTTGAACCTTCCGAAAAACAAAGTTCTAATTTACTACATTAATGTCAAATTCACAAATACTTGGATAGCGGGATTTATAAAAATGTTTTTCAACATGCTCAATTTATTAATATAATTATTAAAATAATTAATAAAATTCTTAATTTATCAAGTCTTAACGCATTGTGTGCAGGTACATTTCGCAGCGGAATTGTACCGGGAGCGGGCGTTTTGAGCATAAATTTAGTTATTCAGTTAAATCTCAATAGATCGAAAATTATTTAATTTTTTAACTAACTTTTCGTATTTTATATTGAAATATATAAACAAATATATAAATAGAAATATAAATAACAACATAAGATTTTTGTAAACAAAAAATATATTTTTTAATGGATAAATTTATAATAGTATCGTAAATATGAAAAATCAAATAGAAATAGTAGTATATAGTTTCAATTTTTTCCCGTTCTGTGGTTCCGCATCGACTGATGTAAAACTAGTTTTTTTTTGTGTAAATTTTTCCAGAATCTATGTAGTAGACTAGAACATTCGGCTTCGTTTTCCTGTATATACCGTTATTTTCGTACCCACAAACAAACCATGTTGTTACACTAACCCGTACTAATACGTGACCTGTGCTCAAGTATCAATCGTCAGAAAACGTACTAGTACGTGTCCCGCATACAATGTGTTAATAGTCACAATCTGCGTACCTTGACAGATATTAACCGCCTTTCAACCCTCTCGTTCCCTTTAAAAGCCATTTGAGTCTGCTAATTTACTTAAAAAAATGGTTTTAAATAATTTTTTAACAAACTGTTTGTCTTCACTGACACTTTTTACATTCGAGGCTTCACAGGTGATATCGAATTTAATTTAATTTAGTTATTTGTAGGAGATTGAAAACTGAATGTCTCAGATTGGTTGAAGAATTGAATACAGAAACAAATCATTTTGTTTGTGTTTGATTTGACACTTTATTATATTTGGTTTTTTTTTTTGTGTGTTACAAAATAAAGTATATGACTCGCATTAACATAGTTGAGATTTACAGAATAAAAAATAATTAGCTTCTAATTATAATCTAAAAAATTAAGTTTCTAAAGTTACACATTTTCAAAGTTATTTTGGGTATAAATGTAATTGTATACTTTTTTTTTCACTTGGTGTATATATTGTAGAGGTTTTAATGTATTGCTTCATATTTTTATAAATTTTAGAGCAGAATAGTTTATCTTACACTGATTAAAAAATAATTTTTTAATAATTTTTCAGCTCGAAAGGTACTATTTCTCCTTAAGGTTTCAATTGACAAAAATGATTTTGTTCTATGGTTTTCATTAATCTTTTAAATGCTGCTTTATGTTCGAAGTTCAAGGAGTAATATTTATTTATTCAATCTTTGATTTGAAGCAATTTTAAATACTCTATCAATTCAAATTAACGAAATAAATAACAGGGATTTTTAGCATATTTTCATTTTGGAATATTAGTGTGTTACGCTTGATTGCTCCCCTCCCGAAATAAAAATACATGCAATTTTGTACAGCGAGACACGATAATGTTCTCTTTTGGGAACATTCATATATGCTTCCTAAAAAAAAATAAAAATAAAAAATAAAATAAAATAAAATATTTTTATTTATATTCTCATACCTAATATTTTATCAGAGTGAAAGTTCATTTATAAATCTGATTTGAATTTCTATATTTTTCAAGTTATGCTATGTGAAGAATGTTAAAGCTGTTTTTATGAATTTCTGTAAGAGGTTAGTGAGTGAGAAAGAGGGTTAAAGTACTAAGAAGAATATTAAGAAAAACTCGAAGTAGAGTCATATTGTCAAAATTTTGGTTTGGGCTGGTCTCACCATTCGTTACCCCTAAATACTTCTTTAAAAACTAGTTTTATTCCCTCGGTGTTCCAATTTCTTGAAGTAGTGAACTTGCACATTTTTTTTTCCGATTTCAGACTAGTTGGATGAGTTGCGTGATCGTTGCCACGCAAGGGATGTTAACGAACGAGTTTATACATATATATATATTTATACCGTATCAGGAAGGGAAAGAAAAAAAAAGTGGAGCGGCTTCTATTTGTTGCACGATTGAAGCGAAACGTAAAGAAGTCGACTTATCATTTGCTGCCATATTCAACGCTAGTAGCACTTTCGTTTGCGAGTTGACAAGTGTATTGTTTTATGGCCGTTATTTTTCACGTTCGTGTGAATTGTGTTTCTGGCGAAAAGGGAAATAAACCCCGGGGAACGGAGAAAGAAGACAAAAGAAAATTGTGGGTATTCAAAGCATGTTTAGGATTATTTTATGGGCTTAAATAGGTCATAAATAGCTAGGGTAACCGCATGACTTTCCTTCTCCGAAATCCATTTTTCGGTCTTTGGGTTATAAAATCTCTCTATTCCATGTTTCTAGGTCGAGATTTTATGAATGCAATAAATAATACTAACATTAAATAATCGACTGTTTTCCTGTGATCAGTATCGGATTTAGCCTTTGAATCGTCCCGTACAAATTTAAAGAATTGCATCACGATGGAACCAAAATGTAAGAATTCTGAAAAAAGACATAGTTTTTTTATAATGTATTTTATTGAATGTCCAAAAGTGACAGTGCAATTCAGTAGTTGACCCAAATTCTTGTAACTTTTCCTTTAAAATACTTCATTAAAAACGGTTATTAGGAATAGGAATAATGTTAATAGGAGTATTGTACGGTGGCCGAATGGTTAGGGCGCTGATCTTCGGTGCTGGAGTTCGTGGGTTCGAGTCCACTATGGCATGGAAATTCGTAGCCATACGTAATCGGCTTTAAACAGTAGGTCCCGGCCTCATTAGCCCTCGTGTTACAGAAAAGTATACCTTAGCTCTCCAAATCAAACCAATTTTACAAACCAAAGAGAATTCTTCAATTAAATCAAAAACATCTAATCCATAGGTTCCCAATGGGTACTGAAGACTTCCATAGTAATGTTAGTGAGTTCAGACAAAAATTTGTATATCTATTAAAATAATCAATAAATTAATCGACTATTTGCATGTACCATAATACATGATATTTTTATGTCCAATTCTAAATTTCTTGAATTCCAGCCCTGGCCGCCGTTTGGCCAACTTTGGGTTTTAACTGCATTTCTTTCTTCGTATTTGGGTGTAAGTGGGAACACTGCAGTTGCTAGTTGACTATCTTAGAAAATGAACATGATTAAGCGTTGATATTTAAAAATGGTGTTAACAAAATTGGAATCCGACATTAAAGCAAACTAATTGTTAAAATCCCAACACAATCAAAAATCGCATTAATTTTTTTTTATTTATTGACTTAATGCTTATTTACGTTATTAACATGCAATGTTTTATTACATTTGATGGCCGTTTTACTTAGTTTCTACTTTGTGATTCTTTAGAGATAGACAGCAGATAAAATAGATCTAGATATAAAATTTTAATATTTTGCACAATTAACTGTCATGAAATAGGGGACGTTTGCATATTTCTTTTCTTGTAAAGGGGGGGGGAGGTGTCCTGAAAAGATTAGGAATCTCTGATCTAAATTCCTACTAAGTACCTTCTCAATTCCTAATACAGCGTCTTCTTACAACCTTGTACGAAATGTTGTTATTTGAAATAGTTCTCGATTATTATTATTATTATTATTATAATTATTTTGAAAAATTACGTTCCCCCGATGCATTAGTAAAATCCTTAATCGGGACTTTCGGGATACTCTTAGTTAAATATTCGGATGAAGTTTGGAGCCGAATTCACTTTTATTGTCAATTTCAAAACTTTCAAATGTGGTAAATATTCTAACAGAGAACAACACATCATGTTTGCAACCCTCTCCACGTCATACACTAGTTATACAATATATATTTATCTATCTATATATGTATGTATATATATATATATATATATATATATATATATATATATATATATATATATAAAATGTGTGTGTGCGCGCGCTTGCGTATGTATGTAATACATAATGAAATTGCTGCCTTTAAAGCTCTTTCTAATTCAAGTTCTATTTTTTTCCCAATCTTTTCTTTTACGTCCATCCAAATAAAATCGAAAAATGATCCAGGATTTTTTTCCGGTTCTTCAAACCAAAATCTGAATTAAGAGTTGTTACAAGTGACCGTTTCTTACACTTATTCGAAACCAGATGTTAAATCTCCCATGAAAAGATATATAATCTTGCTATTTACATGGAGTTGTACAAAAAGTTTTAACAATCATTGAAAAAAAAAATCCACTGTTTTGAGTTTTCTCCAATGAAAAGATAAGTCCCGTGATTATCCATTTCAAGCATAGCATTTTAACAATACATATGCACTGTGACTCTTGACTATGACATGATGAAAATAAAGGATTTTTATTAAATACTCACCTGGTTGTTCGAATCTAAGTGTGAGTGCCAATCTCGCATCATGGAGTTAATATTGGAGTTAATCCCTGGAAATTAAAAATATGGGCTACATTCTGTTTTGTTGTGATTGGCGAAAAATGATCCAGGATTTTTTTCCGGTTCTTCAAACCAAAATCTGAATTAAGAGTTGTTACAAGTGACCGTTTCTTACACTTATTCGAAACCAGATGTTAAATCTCCCATGAAAAGATATATAATCTTGCTATTTACATGGAGTTGTACAAAAAGTTTTAACAATCATTGAAAAAAAAAATCCACTGTTTTGAGTTTTCTCCAATGAAAAGATCCCGTGATTACCCATTTCAAGCACGACATTTTAACAAGAAATATACACTGTGACTGTTGACAATGACATGATGAAAATGAATGATTTTTTTTAAATATCCACCTGTCTTCGAGTCTAAGTGAGTGCCTATCTCTCATCGTGGAGTTAATATTGCTAATCCCTGGCAATTAAAAATATGGGCTAGATTCTCTTTTGATGTGATTGGTGAAAAAAGGCCTACCGATTACAGATGTATACATTTATTTATAAATAGTATATGTGTGTGGCGTTTGTGTGTGTGCCTGTTTAAATGCCAAGAATAATAGTAAATAAATGATTGTACTAATTGTATACTGATTTATTTACAAATAATTTTGAATTACTCTATAAACCAGTTGATAACATACGGTAGTTCACGTGTCTTAGGAAGTTCGCTACAAACTTTTTATGGGTGACCAATTTCAAAGAAGTTTATTTGACAATAAAAAAATAGAAGCCCGCACCATATACCACTAAAATAGTGAAATAAAATTATATTTTTTTCTAAGAGAACTATAGTTTTCATACTCAGAGTCATGACAAAATTTTATTCGAAATAGGAAGTCGTATGTGAAAATAGATTGCGCACCACTGATTAAAACAATCATATTAGAATTTTTCATAATTGCTTTGTTTAAATGACCATCCTTTAATTCGTTGGGTGATTTTACCACGTTTGATTTTTATCACTAACTAAACCGCACGGTCTTACAATCCGGCAATAGATAATTATTTCTTCCTTTTATTTGTACATTTTTGTGTCATTTTTCAGGTTGTTTAGAGCCACCCCAAAATCTAGGTGTTTCCGTTGTTTTTTATGTGATTCCATTAAGAGAGACAACGAACTTATCTTTTCCGGTTGCATTAGGTGTGACTAATTGCGCATCTTCTAGACGCTGTCGTGAATTACGGGGCGCACCCCTGGGTATACTTTAAATAATAACTCCGAGTAAGCATCCATCTTGCAAATAAAAACACTCAGAGCCATAAATCATAGTTGACATCACAATAGTAATAGTCACCGAGAATGTCAAATATGCCACTCTATTATAGTAGAATTGTTTTATCTTAGTAGTAATGCATGTCTTATAATAATTGTTATGAATTCACCTTGTGAATTCACGAGTAAATTCTAGCAGACACGATTTGGCCTAAGTGAGGTTAAATACCAAAAATGTTCGAAGGTTCATGATGGTATCCAAGACCATCTTCACTACCATAATCACGAATACAACTTTTAATACGTAATGATTTGAGAAAAACAAATTTTTCAAAATGTAAATTAATCAAATGCAACAGCGCCATCTGTTACTTAATATTATCAATATATATTCCGCTTCCTCTACACACACACACAAAATAGAAAGAGATAGATAGATAGAAAGAGAGTTTACCAGATTTACGTGAAAAAAAGGGGATGCAAAGTAAAAATATTGACTTTTCCACGTACGAAAGAGAATTAACATTATGATATATTTCAAGGACGACGATTTCAAGGAAGTCTTTTAGGTAGTTTGGAGCTCTACGCGCTTCTGTTGCAAAACAGTAAACTTCAGCGGTTTTGGGGGCTTTTAAATTCTCAAATTAATCTTATTAACCTATTTTACTTTTACTGTAAACTCACAGGAAGCTTTATAATTGTATGTTTGTTTTTCCTTACAGTGCTGTCCTTCACCGGTCACAACACCCCTCCTGTATTCGACTTCAAGAGAGAATGGCTCATACAAGAGAACGAATCTGTTGGTAAGAATTTCGAATCAATTAATTACTTATTGAATTTGTTGACTTCTAGTGTCAGATGGAATTTATTTTTCTCAGAGTGGTTTCTAAAGTGGTTAATGTTCTGTCCAGTTGCATCCTAGTCCTTTTAAAGCCACCTGGTAGATTACAAACTTAAAGAAAATTTTCATAAGCAAAAGCTTGGGGACCTAAATCCTCAAGTTAGCTCTAACGAACTATCAAGAGATTGGAACTTGGGATTGGCATCACTGTGCAGCTAATTGGTGATTATGAACCCCACTTTACAAGGGTAGGCAGACATTTCCTGGATATGGGCTGCTTCTAATTTTTTCAAAGTGTTGCTCTCTACCCCTTGGCTTTGTTGTAGTGAGCTGAAGAAAAGGTCTGAAATATTTATTATTACTTAATAATAAATACGAAATATGTATTTACCTATATAAGGAAAGTAAAAAAGAAAACTTATTCTTTTAAAACCGCTTTTAAAGTAAACCGCAAGATACAAGCATAATAATATAGCCACAAATATAATATCAAATGACGCATTAATTATTCAACATTTAATAATACAATAAAAAATAAATCATTTTCATTTAAAGTTAGTTCTTGTAGTTATAGTTAGTAGAAAATTTAGTCTGCATACTGTCAGCCAATCTTGACTACTGCGGTATATAATTACTAACTGCTAATCTTGCACTGGATTCTAAGTGGTTGTTTATGAGAGGGGAAAAATATATTATCTTCACTATATAGTATATTTACAGTCTAGCTAGTTTCGGTGTTCCAAAAATGTATTTCGTTTAGTATGCTCGTCTTAACCCATATTGGACCATATCAACTAAATATTTCTGAAAGTTATTAAAACTTTATACTTATCATTAATATGGGTAACTAAGCATTTTAAACCAAAACTTTGAAAAAATATTTTTAATTGTTAAAGAAATTAGGTGTCCTATAAATATAACAACGGTCCAATACACTACTTAAATTTAACAAATATCACTTACATTTCATTAAGCTTGTCCTAGTTTAAGGACACCTTGTTTATACTTACAAAATACACGTGCAAAATATTTTTTGGACAAAAATTTTGAGCTACATTATTAGCAGTATATTTAAACGAGTAACCTCCACAATGTTTAAAAAAGATAATAATAATAAATATGAAATTAAAGATTATAAAATGACAATTTTTAAAGGGTTGCTGAAAATAAATTTTACAATACAATATAATTTGATTTCTCATTTTTTTGTTTCTATAGTAAAGTGAGTTTATTTTATAGGTGTTAAAATAAAATATACTCAAAAAATATTTATAACTTTATTATTAAATGGAGTTTTCTTTGTTGTCCTATTTATAGGACAGCGGTCAAATATGGGTTGAGTCTTAGTAAATTCGGTCACCTCGAAATGACTTGGTGGTCCACAGGTCGATCGCGATTAACCTAACGCTCATTCCTGCTATTTTAAAATAATAAATATTGTACGCTGGTTAACTACTGATCATATTAATTAAGCAATGGTTCACCGACTATTGAAGGAGAGACTTAATCAATTTAAAATTTATACTCAGTCTAAGTATTTTTTAATGAAATGTGTATTTATAAAATAGTTAAAATATTTCCTATAAAATAACAAAAATCGCAAATCAACCACCTTGCGATGTACAAGAATTTTCCAAAAGACATTTTTCACTTTATATCTTTTATATTAGACTTAATCTGCTATTCTTGATTGCTATTCACTGACAAATTACCATATAATTAAATTTTAAGAGTAAATATTCACGGATGTCATCCATTGGTGATACTATTCCTTTAAGCATTATCACCGGTTAGCTCTAACCAACTACCAAGAGATGGGAACTTGGGATTGGCACCTAATCGGTGATTGATTATTGAACTATATAATTGTACTGCCACTAATCGACGATGCGTTCTAATGGCAAGGCAGGACATTAATGACAAAAATTAACATAGACACAATTGAATCATTGATCATTTCAGCGAATAATTGCCCTTCGTGCCAATCGAGATTTGATTGCCTCTATTACAGTTTCTTTGCATGCCTAACATGCTCAAATAGGAGTTTAATAACATCCCATCTAGTTTGCTATTTCAATTCACCTTATTAAAGATTCTACGTTAAATTACCTTACTTAAATAGTAGTTTTAAAGTACTGTCTCATAGCCGTTGGACATTAAAAAAACTTTTTAAAAGTATAACGCGGCATGCATGAGGTCAAAGAAAGTCACATTTGCTTTTAACTACCTTATAAATAGCCACACCCCATTTAGATTATTATTACCATTATTTCCATTATCCATATTAATACGATTTATATAGTATTAAATACATAAATTCAATCTTAAATTGATTAAAATGATATTCATATCTTAAGTTCTATATAAAATGCACAGAAAAATATATAATAATTAAACAAATAATTTTACAAAATAGTTTTAAAACTTTATTGATAAAGCTAAAAGTGTAATAAAAGTGTATTGATAAAAGGTAAAGTATATAACTCAGAGCTTTGGTCGCACCTTTAATATTGGGTTCAAAATTTGTTATGGCTATCCGCAGATGATTTGTAAGAGGATATTTAGGCCATTGTAAATGATATTTCAATTATAAGAAATTCATCACTGACAATGAGCTGTATCAAAAATTACAATTAGATGACAAACAGCTTTCATATTGATTTTGATAAGAGTTCCCAAACTTGGTTATTATAATGCATCTTTTAATACTTGTTTCATTTCTAAATATTTGAGTTTTCCAGCTGCTTTTTCAATAAGTATTTTCAATAAGTTATCTCACAAATGGAGGATCTATCTATAGTAATATAGCAAATAAGTGTATTGTAACGTATCCGGTCCCTGTTTTAGGTGACACAAGGAAGAATCTGGTGTATCTTGATTAATGAATTTATTTACACTTCTGCTATATACATCATTTCACAAATACACAAAAAAAATCAATTTCTGATCACAGGTCAGTGATTAGTACACGTAGGTCTGAGTACAGACATAACTACGATCAGTCCCTGCCGAAATATTGGTGATCCGACGGAAGAAACAATTCGGTAGCTCTCGCGAAAGTTCACTGAAGTAACGGTAGAATATCAAATCACAGTTAGAGTTCCGAAGGGAAATATGCAACAATCCTGAAGAGGATTATATTAGAAAAGGAAACCCAATGCACAGGGTATCGTTTCAATCTCAGCAAGAGATATATCCCAAGACGGGATTTCGCTAAATAAAACTCTTCGATGGAGAGACTGGTCGAGGTGACCTCCGAGTTAGCCGATGCGGGCTACTCCTTAAAGAAAAGATCCCAAGGTGGGATTATAGCAAAAAACTCTCCGGTAGAGAGACTGGTCAAGGCGACCTCTGAATTAGCTGGTTGCTCGCTAACTAACTTCTCTAAAAAACAAATCTTCGCTCGTCTCTTTCTAGGGGAGGGGGCCTCTAAAAAAGGGGCCTCACCCACAATTTCATTATTGGATCACCTAGCGATGACCTCACCATCGAACAACTGGAGTGGACCGGGTTAAACAATCATCGGCCGCAAACCCAGGGTCCCTGGAATTCTTAGCGGCTACATCCAAGTCGCGGCAAATCCTTTGTCGTTCCAATGATCATATATCTGACTGTCAGTGAAGGTACCGGGTTGTCTGGTATATTGTTCCTCTACCATAGGACACAACAGTGTAGACATCGTGGTGCCGGGGAAAACAATCCTTTTGTATCCACACAAGCGAAGTCCATCTCTCAGAGCAAAGTTCTTTGATGTCGACACACAGCTAAATAACGTCGTTACAGTATTTACAAAAATAAGCGGCCAAATTGGTACAGTGATGTTCTTTAGTACTATATCTGTGAAGCTTCCGCTAAATATGTGTTCACATTTTCTGATATAGAAACAAAATGCTTCTCTTTATTTTGAATAACCTCATTTTTGATGCCATACACAATTTGTAAAAGATAAATCGAATAGATTTTTTGAAAATTGTATATAAACGATCTATAGTAAGAAACATTATGAGAATAATTAAACTCTGTGAAATAATTAACCTTAGATTTGATTTTCATTTTAGATATAAAATGCGTATTTACTTTTATTTAAATATTTGAATTACATCTTTATTATTTAAAAAAAAAACCGCTTTTGAATGTTTATATGCCGAGAAGTAGGTCCTTAAATCATTGCATCGACCGTATTGCATTCCTTTATTTCCAACTTGATGTATGGAAAAAATAATTCTTTTAGTAGATAGCTTGCATTTAAAGGTTTCACGAAACAAATTTGACTATGTGCTAGAACAAAAAAAATTTCTAAATAAAGAAATAGTATTCTGTTAAAAATGATATCAGTTAAATGCTTTATAGTTGCTTGATTTAAAAAAAAAAATTTTTAAATCGAATTCCTTTTCACACTGTCTAAAAGTCCAGTCAGATATGACCCTCAAGAATTTTTTTTATTCTTTCACGTGTTTAAAAGAGAGGGGGAGAGAGAGAGATAAAGGAGGGAGTATTGTAGATAGTTACGACCAGTATTTTCAACACGAGGGTTAATGAGACGAGGGTTAATGCTTAAAGCCAGTTCTGAGATGCTGTAAACATCCATGCCAGCAGTGTGATTCAAGTCTCCAGACCACAGTACCTAAAAGAAAAACACTACCGATCCCACTATCCCAAGCTGATTTTCATTTCCAACCTCATAGGTTAACATTTAGCTAAAAGAATGCAATATGGCCATTATTCAGTCATCTTAATAAGTAAAAGTTATGAAAATGCTGAAAAGATACATGGCCTGACGATGGTCGAATGGTAGGGTGCTTCTCTAAGGTACCAGAATCTGCGGGTTGGAATCCTGCTACTGACATGGATGTTCGTAGCCGTTGTAAATTTTAAGCTGTGGATGTGTAAATGGGTTTTAAGCTGTAGGCTCTGGTCTCACTAGTTTTATTGTAGCGCTTAAAAACAAATAAAACCAACCCGAAAAGATATATCTGTTTATATCGTCAAAGGAATCATTTTTGTAAATTACATTTACAAAAAAAAAAAGTCTTTTTTCCCTTTCTGAAAGGAAAAAAAATCTCGCTTCAGCGAATGTTTTGAGGAGTCATTGCACATGTAAAACTATAGTCTGTTTATTCTTGAGTTGTATTTAGATGGAAGTTTTTGCAAAGTCTTCCATCTTATCATAAATCACAGTCCAACTTTTTCAGTTCAGTCCCTCTGAAGTAAAGTATCGACAAGCAATTAACTTTTCTAAATGTGCGCTACCCGTCCTCCGTGCGTTTAGACCACTCGTGCGCGAAGATGTTCCCTTCATTCGCCGCTGATTCACACAAACGATCTTTCTCATTTTTGTTTTTTCCAAATGGCCTTTTTTTTATAATTTCTATGTAATTCATACAGAAAAACAAATTCATGATTTGGTAATCTTACAGGAAATTAGCGATGCAGACATAATGGGACATAATTTATGTCTCGTTTTCTTCTTTTTTATTTTTTTTCTTCCAAAAAAAAATGCTTGAATAATCTCTGACGTCAGCCGACGTGATTAGAAAAAAAATTTGGAAAATGTAATAGAAGTCAAATGGGATTTAATTGATTTATTGTATGATATAAATCATCCAGTTGGGCTATTTTCACATCCCAGATAGTTTAAGGGGAATGAAACAAGAAAGTCTAAATATTTTATTTATGTGGATTTAATAAACTTGAAAAGTCTGCAAAAAGAATAAAATATTGGTGAAATAACAAAAAAAAAATTTATTAATTATTTTTGATTATTTCGTGAAGGATTAAATACAGTTTTATCCTTTTTTTTAAATTTTTAATGAAAACAATAAGTGTAACTATGATAAACAATATATCTAAAAGTCAAAATTTTCGTTATGTACAAAACTAGCCACTTCGCGCTCAGCTTTCGGTCTGATCTGTAAAAATTAATAACGGCGCCTGGTCTTATGAAAACTCTTTTGACATATTTGGTAATATTTAAAGAATTATTCTTGTACTCAACTAACAGAAAAGTACCTGCTTTTTGTAAGTTATAATAACATTCAATTCCCATGATATTTTTCATGAAATTAAACTAAAAGTATCTAGGCCAGTGTTAATCCACAAGATGATGTGGAATCATTACCAAAATTATGGTACTAAAATTTTGCGATAATTACGAGGAAAGTCTCGCGTCAAGTAACTTCATTTAAGCATTCGGTTTGGGACACTTTTCATTAAACTACACTTTTAAATAGAATGTTTTCTTCCGCTTTATTTATGTTTTAATATAAAAACATTTAGAAACAACTTTTAAATAGTTTAATCTTCAGATAAACTACTAGCTGCTAAGGTACGAATTAGCAAACCTTTCAGGCGGAAAAATGCAACAATACACTCATGCACTATTATCTTTCCTCAACCGACAACGGTAATGTATGTTATATTGTCATGTCACGTGACTGAATGAGCGAACCTGGTCTCCTGGTTTTTTACCTACTAGAAACTTAGAGTTACACCATACTGCATAAAGAACAAACTTTAGCCCACGAAAGAAAACAGTAAAATGTGAAAATAAAAATGTTGAGTTATTGACACAATCCGTCTTTGGAGCTGTACAGATAAACTTTGAACATTCGCTTATAAAGTGCAATGAGAATTCAAAGAAGCCTGTCAATCAGAGGTATTAACAATATACCCCATAGAGAACTAACAACCTGAATCTGAGTAGTCTAAAGTAGTTACGTTAGATGAGTTCATATAAGCAGAAATTAATTTGGTGTTCTCGGAGTCGCCAAAAGTTAACAAAATTAAAAGAGAAACAAAACCTTTCGTCCACAGTTGTCATTTTAGGTATAGAATCACCAGAATTTTTTTTCTCTATATTAAAACTAGCTCAAATATTTAATATTTCAAGGTTCACTGAATCCTTTACTTTTTAAAACTGAGGGACTTAATTTTTTTCACGCAGTTTTTCTGAAACCGTTAAGATCAACTAGAATCCCAATCCATATCTCAATGGCTCCCAGAAGCCAATCATATTGCTCATAGCTTTTTGCTGAATCCTTCTAAATTTAACTGATGGAACGTACTTTTCTCCAGTTATGTTTTGCTTTATAATAATTATATTAAAAATTAATAGTTTGTTCTTGAATTTAAGTATTATTTGTATCCTTAACTAAATATTGTATTATTTATAATGTTGTATTTTGTACGTACTTCTACTCACTGAATTCGTGGATCTTGTTATTATTTTGGCACTGTAATTTATATAAGTAAAGTTTCAGTCCTCATGATCGTACTTCATACCCAATAATCCTCATTGCATCAATAGTATTACTAATTTAGAGGGCTAAGCCCATGAAAATCAGATTCAAGCCTCCTGTGCGACAGTCCTAAACGACATTATTGTTCCAAAAGCATGTATAACTTTCTGTGCTATTGCTGTATAGCTCTAATATAAGCTGAAAAGCGACAGATAGTCTTAGTATACCTTATATTTAGATCTTGCTACACAGAATCTGACATCAATAAGGAATATGCACAGCTAGATGTTACAACTATCCTAAATATAAAATTTCAACATCATGTGGCTATTTTTTTTAAGTTACTCGAGATACACAAGCATGTGCCGATGTCAAGCTCAAAGTAGTCAAAATGATAGTTTCTTCTAAAATCTCAAAATTTAATTTTTTAAGAATAGAATACATTTTAGTTCTATTACAAGAAGTAAAAAATGTTGAAAAAGTCAATTTTTCTACATTTTTGAATTCATGGATATTATGGTAGTCTATGTTACCAGATTTCGTGGGTTCGAATCCAACTGCATGCATGTATGTTCGTTGCCTTTCAGATTCCGCTTTAACCCTCCGAGTGGAACACACCGATTAAAAAAAGTCTCCAAAAATACGCTAAAGGATAATTGTGTCAATGGCCAAAGCGTTCTATGATTTTTTACTTCACCCTTTGTCGACTAGAATGGAATACGGGAAACCCACCCTCGTTACTGCCCCTTTTACTTTCGGTTATAAATAGATATATAAATAGTCTCGAAAATCAATCCATAAGAATTAATGGATTCTAAAAGTACAAATAAAAATATTCTTTTAGAAAATTATTTATATTTTTTTACGAAAGTTATCCGAGATATTTAAGTGGTGCAATTAGAGATACATCTGTTATCGCAAACGAAATATTTTGAAATAGATATTTACAAAGCCATGAAAAGCTATCAGCGACTTTGTGCCTCAGGGGGTAGGGGTGCATCCCTCAATAAATGTCAGTCAAAGAGGGATGCAGTTTCTAAACAATCGACCTGACCCTACTATCTTAAACACTGTCAGAAATGTACATTACATCCATTTTCGGAACGTTTTTAGAGGTCGAAAATTGTACGTGACAACCGCTTTGAAGACATCATCGGTTTGGAGGAATTGTACGTGCGAACCGCTTAGAGGGTTAAGCAGTCGATCCCGGTCTCATTAATCCTCATGTAGCAAAATATAGAATAGAGCTCCAATCTAAACCAAACCAGACCGTTATAGGGCCTGCTAACAAAGCCCAAACGACTGCCTGCCTAAAGGTTCTATTTGGCAATTAAAGAAATATGTTATACCTATTATCGCAAATTAAAGAAATATAACATAAATATATATTAAAATAAATTGCAACAAGGGACAAGTGTTCAAAACAGTATATTGTAGTGCTTTAAACCAGATCAACCCCTTCATGGATAGCATTGAAACGTCTTACAAAAACCGATAGCTAAGAATGAGTTTCAGTTCTCTTGATTTCCTGAAGCAAGAAAAAAAAACCACTCCGTGTTTTCCCTTTTTTCGGGGACATGCTCCACTGTGCCCCGACCTCGGACAGGAAAAGCGGACACAAAGAGACGGATGTGTGCGATGTCGAAACAAGGGCTGTTTTGCATTGAATTAAAGCGATGTCCGAAAATAGGTCCCAGACAAAAACTAAAAATAAAATTCCTCGTATTCATTTTCCTGAAAAAGTAACAAATTATTTTCCTATATTAGAAAAAAGGACCTAGGAGCAATTCACAGTCGCCGGCGGTATAAAATTGTCTCTTCCCACGAAAGTTTCCAAATGCTGTATTAAATTTTTTATTTTTATTTTTGGCCCAGTTATAGCTGTTGTTTAGACTAACGCCCATGTCTGGATACTGCTTTTTATAAAATTGAGATAATGGAAAGCATTGTGTGTTTAATTAATATTTATTTTTGTCTTTTTGGTCTGAGTGCAGATTCATCTTTTCCACATTCATCGCCTGCAGTTCGTGCTCAGTTGATCGGTTTGGTTTGGGGCACTAGTTTCTATTTTTTGCTGCAAAGTCTAATGAGATGAGGACATACTTCTTAAAGCCGATTCCGAACGGCTACGAATATCCGTGACAGCAACAAATACCGAAAAGTAGCGCCCTACCATATGTCCATTGTCTGGCCTCAGCTGACAAAAGGAAAAAGCACTGTGGGTTAAAAAAAAAAAAACTACTGACACAAGATCATTCTGATCTCAATTTAGTTATAAGGTTCTATATTGTTTCTATTTTATATCACTTTAAAATAATATGCTATATAAACAAACTTTTGGAATACACTTATTACATTTTCAAATTTTACTGTTTATGGATATTGTGATGAAACATACATGATATAATAACAGAAAAAGTACAATATTTATTCTATTGGAAGGGTCATACTCAATTGTTAATGTAAAAAGAAGCCCCTATTTGACACGACACCACAGTAACGCAGATTTAGTTATCAACATTGTATATTGATTTTATTCTAAATATCTATAAAATTTCAAATAAAAAAAGCAGATTTAAAGGTTTTTCCACATTGAAAAAGGGAGTATTAAACTAGTTTTAAGCTCTGTACAAACCTAAAGAATTTGTAAGGGATTTTAGGGGTAGAATAGGGATTAGTTTTTAGTTAGGGATTAGTTTAGAATAGGGATTAGTTTATTAAAGTTTTTCACTTCCCCCTTCATCCTTTCTTTCTAGGGTGCATAAATCCAATCAGTCCTCAGATGAAAATTTTTCAATTTCATAACTGATTAGTCTGTTTTTAGTTTTCCTTGATTGGCAACGTAGAAAAAAATGGAGTTGTAAACAAAATGCAGAGGGGATTGTCGCCGACGATGTAGAATATGTTTTATTTTATTTTATTTTATTTTTTTTAAAGAATAAAAGCTACTTTTTTAGAATCGAAATTGATTCCACCCTCTGTTTTAAGATTTCTATATATGTGTATGTAAGTATGTGAATAGACTCTATAGAAAGCTCTCGCAAAGATTATTTCATTTAGAGAATAGAGCGGACGGGAGGATATATGCTATAATATTTTAAGGAACATATATTTATTTGCCATAAATACTTGAAATTTATTGTTCGTCGTGAAAATACTTTTTTAAAAACACATCTTCAACATAGCCGAACGATGATCGATGGATGTTCGTAGCCGTTCGGAATCGGCTTTAAGCTGTAGGTCCCGGTCTCATTAGTCCTCGTGTTGCAAAAAGTAGACCATAGCATTCCAAACCAAACCATCTACAACATAAATTATTATTTACAACTTTTTTGTTTTAATTTTAAAAAAGATACGATTATTTATGTATCAAATTAAATAAAATTCAGGAAGTTCCTTACACTACTGCCTCATTTCCGTATATATAAAAACGAACTGCGACGAAAATACAAAACTAGCTGTACTTCGCCTATCACCGGCAACCGGTCGCTTCAATACACCCACACTCGTCAGCCACGAAAATGAAACGTTTTTATTTACTTTTTTTTCGAGCGTTAACACAGTGCACCCACGTTTCGTAACGGTCAAGACACTGTGGAATTAATATTCGACAGAGTAAGTGCCCTACATGGCCCACAACACCTCGCTCTTGCCCCGGTGAAACACATAAACTCGTTCCTCTGCCGGGTTATCACCACCTCGGTCCGTCATCTGTTGTTTTTCTTCTGACCACGCGGAACATAATTTTTATTGTCATTTTAACCGGTCAATATTCTCTGACTAGGCTGCCAGTTCGGCGCTTCACTGTTTTCGTATCTGATCCATTGTTCTGCCATGCATTACTACGTAGAATTAGAGAGGAAGTTAGGGTTATTAATGGAAAGTATGCTTTCCTCTGGAGCAGGGATTGACAACCGGTGGTAGCTCTAACTTTATTTATTTATTTATTGATGGAGTTGCCAGTTAATTAATTTTAAAAACTTTTAATTACGTAGAAAATTATATTAAGCTTAATTTTGCTCTAAAATGAAGTAAAAGCTGATCGCAGACAGTCGTTCCATAACCGTTACGAAAATTGTTTTCATCTCCAGTGTTTCATATCAAGATTTACTTTCCTCCGCTCGGAAGAGGCAGATCATTTGTGATTATAAAAACAACTGCTTGCTAATGACTACTACTCACGTTAGCTTTTCATATCTTTGGTAAATTTTGGAACAGAGGCTCAGTCATAACGAGAGTTTTGTTTGCTTGGTGTCGTGTTCGTTTTGAGGTCATATGACATCTCATGAAAAGATGGTTTCCATTGCCTTGAAAGTATTGTTTACTACAAACCATATCTCCAAACTACAGTCATCTTCGTGCAACGTCTTCTGCTATAGAAACAAATTAAACGCCCCAAAAAGGAGGTGGTCAATATTAAGTTTGAAGGATATCTTGCGCTCATATCACATTATACACATTGAAATGGTATGGATTTTGCTATGTTTTTAAGGGTTCATGTTATAGAAAGAGTTAGTGAACTAATCTTCACTGCTAGTCTTATGAATGAGATAGCATACTTAAGTATTTTATACAACAAAGAGAAAAAAAACTGTATAAAAGTATTAATACAAGCTTAAAGCGCAAAATAAAGCCTGTTTTAAAAGCCAAAGGAGGTAAGATAGTTGAAAAAAAATTCTTGTTGGATCTATGACTAAGCGTTTACATGAAATAATTGAAACAAAAACTAATTCTGCTAAGTATTTAAATATTACGTTTCTTAGATGGGTTAAACGATCGTCGAATAGGTAGGGTACATCCTCGGTACCGGAGTTCACAGGTTCGATTCCCGATTCTGGTATGGATGAACCTAGCCTTTCGATTTTAAGCACTTGGTTCAGGTTTTATTAGTACTAATGTGGCAAAACAAAAGACCGCAGCACTCCAAATAAGATAACCTAACTTTTTTATTTTAAATTGAAAAAACTCAATTTTGTGAGTACATAATTATTTTTTTAATATCACATTCCCCATTAACCCTTTTAAAGTCTAATTTAATGCTTTCAATAACCTACACTTAGGTAGTTGCATATATAAAAGTCCCGCTACTTCATAATAGATAACTCACACGCAATTTAGAATAAAACCTTTCAATGCCCGAGTCATTTCTGCCAATTACATATCGATACCTATCTCAAATCTATATAAGTTACAACAATTAAAGAATTAAAATTTAAACAATTAAAGTTTAAGCAACTTTGAATACTACACCACGTCACGTTAGCCCTATTATCGTTTTAAACATACTAGAATGTCATTTATAAAAAGGAAAAAACCTCGTGAAAAAAGATTTATATGGTATTACACATAAAATTAGTACTGTAGAATGAAGTTTTATAATAGATAAAGCAATTTGTCATGATTTCAGTCTATGTACCTGCCGAAAAAGTAAATTTCTGTGTGCTGTTTAAAAAATCATAAAGTGTCGATCCAAATGGAAAATTAGTGGAAGAAATTATTTGAAATTTTTGTAGATTATTTATTATAAAGTTGTGCTCTACCTATTCTCAAAAGGAAAACTCATTCTAAGAAAACAAAAATTCTACAAGTTATTTTTCAGCGGTATATCTAAATTGAGACTCTAGACATTAAAGGGGTTTTGAACTGAAAGTATATGTCTAATAAATCAAAACTATTAACCTGAAATATCTATCGAGATTCTCTTTTTATCTTTCTTATTCTTTAATACCTAATTTCCCAGCCTTAAAATGTCAGACTTAACCCTTTCGTGGGTCATTTATTTCTCACTCCACGTTTCCAAACTTTCAAAACAGAGCTACTAATTTTATTCAGTTGATCGAACAATTGATGACAGCTCAAAACCGAAGCAGTAATCAGTCTTCCCGTCGTTTCAGTAAGAAGACCAATCCCCTATATAATAATAGCCTAAGTTATCTGTCCGTCTGTCCTCAAATTTATGAAGCGGTTGTACCTGGAATGGATAGAGGCTTCCATATTGGATTCTTGATGATTAGGGTTAGCAACGTTTGAAATCCAACCCTTTCCCCTTGTCTAGCATTTAATGCCATTATTTCAAGCCCTATTTTCCCTGGTTAAGAGCCGAAGATTAAATTTATCAATTTTTGTCAAGTAATAAATAGGTAAAAATAACATTTTTTACTAGAGTTATGACGTCATTCCTTTAACCATCTTTTTTAATCATGTCTTATTTTAAATTGTTTAACTATCGTCTGCATTATTTTGATACCTTTTATCACTGAACTTAAATATTATGTAAATAATTTTCTTTTATATTTGGCTTAAATAATAGATGAGGTACATATGCAATAGTTTTAAATTTAATCATCGTTATTTTTTGTTGCAATGAATATTTCATCTCCGGTATTAACAACAAATTCTATCTACCACCAGGGTGAAGTGGAAATGATAGTTTTATTCCTTTACTTCCATGAATTACTGCGGCAAAAAAATTGGGAGGAGCTTAACGATAATTTAGACATAGCTCAGAAAACTTTGAATTATCTCTCTAAACGAATTCAATGGGATTCTAAACTGCATTCACAGTATCGAGAGACTTTAGAGGAGTATGAAGATAAACAAATTATTGAACTTGTAACAGATTATTCTCAGCCAAAAAACAAACCCTTTTCTTACCTGCCTCATAGGGTACTTTAAAATTCTGGAAAATTAAAAATTTTAATGATCCCGTCATATGACGGGCTATATGCTAGTATATTATAATCGGTTTTGCGCTTCCCACAGGTGTATTTTGTAAGATAGTGTAGGTGGGAAGTAATCGTACCACGGCCCACGAAAGGGTTAAAGGAGTGTTTGCTGACTTATTTACTCTTCTCCCAAAACTAATCCCCTATCTTGATATCCACTGGCCCTATTTTTCAGCAGTCCCAGGAAAACAGTTTTTCTCCTCTACTAACGAAACTGTTGCTTATGTGGTTTTCAAGCTATTTTAAATGATAAAAGTTCATTCCTGAAGTCCAAAAAACGCCGAGTCTGTAAGTCTCATTTGAATGAAATCGCGTCATTCGCTCTTGGGGGCAACTGTTTTAACGATTCATTTTTCTTGTGGCACTCGTGCAAAGCTTTTGCCTGGTAAAAACGTTCATTTTTCGGTAAATTTAAAGTTCTAAAGCATTGGACTTCGCTTAAAAAAGTAATAATAAGAAAAAAAATAGCCACGACTGCAAATCACTTAGATTTTTATTATTTCCCAGTAAGCCCGGGCAATTCAAATAATAGGGTCTAATTTCATGTGTAATCGACGAGAATAATTTCGATGGTTACATATGTGTATACACGTATACTTTAATTTGTATTTTTATGTGTGGAAATATTCGTAATGATACGTATGCTGGCATTTTGCTTCACTATGACATCGTCAGCTACAGTGAAAAGAAAAAAAAATGGTTAGCTAACATAATGTTTTCCATCAAACGGCTTTAGCGTGATAAGAATCCAAACGTATCAAACCATTTAAAAAGAAAATCAGAGTTGACTTTACCCGTGGAATATAAATTTTCCGTTTCCTTTCTTTCACCAGCTGTTCGGCGAATGAATCTACCTCTGCCAACCCTTTTATGTCCGATTGTACGCATGTATGCTGGGTCCTTGAGCTCGGCGGCTCGTCTTCCCGCGAGAATGAATCCCAAAAGGCCATTCAGTGTCTTGCGGAGAACAATGCACTCTTCCTGCACACTACGCTGCACATCAAGAACGGTGTACGTGTATGCGCAAGGGTCACACATGTGGACATCAGCGCCGAATGACGAACATTTTTGCGTCCGAGTGACCACAAACCATGAAATATTATATCCGAATAAATACCGATAAGATTTTTAAAAAGACATAAAAATACATATTTTATGACAATTTCTTTCGGAAACGTTCTGAGGTTCGTCTAGGATAGTAAAATGATTTGGGTTATTATCGTTTTCGCAAAGCAACTACGAATATTGAGCTTAGTTCTCCAGATAATGTTCCCCTTTTTTGTGTATTTATTAAATCAAACATGAATTTACACATAGCTTAAATCGGGACCTTAACTAGGACTTAGACAAGACTGTAGGCAGGGGGAGGGATTTGGGGGACTGGTCCCCCCCCGAAATTTTGAAAGACTATTTTATAGAAAGACAATGTCCCACGACTGTGTATGTATGTGCTATCTGCCTAATTGTTCATGAACATGGACAGTTATTTTCTTAGAAAAAAAAACCACTGAGACCATAAAAGTCTTGCTAGGCCGCTGGCCGGAAAGACAGCACTGTATTCCGGAAATACAGTGCTTTCTCTTTCATTAATTGAAGTATCATTCACAGACAAAAGGTGTCTTTCTCCCTTGGTCCCCCTCCGAAAATAATTTCTGGCTACGGCCCTGGACTTAGATGACCCACACCCATATCCAATTGATGAAGTTTATGGATGCAAAAGCCTAAGAGGGTGGGGAGAACCTTTCGAAACTATTTATTTTAATCTTATACACTGAATTATTAACTTAAAAAACACTTCTTTTTATCACTATCACTATTTTTACCAAGTATTTTCCCCCATTTTAAAATTTTAAAATTTTTTTTCTGTATATAAGAGTAATTTGAATTTAATATATTGTAAATTTCCTTTAACTTTTTAATATGATTACGATTATTATCTATTTTTTTAAAATGTTCGATCTGTGTTTCGTTTTCGTATTTTTTAATAAACATCGGAACGAGATTACATCTTACTTGCATGTAATGCTGAGGGTTGCCTATCATTCCACATTTACAGTTTGGTGAATCTAGTTTTCCAATTCTGTACAAGTAGGTTGGGAAACTTCCATGACCGGTTATGAAATAATTTAATATGTTATTTTCGAATTGTAACTTTTGTTCTACTTTAGACATTATAGTATAGGTTGCTCTTCCTTTTTCACTACTGTCCCAATAATCTTGCCAATCTTTATTTATGTTTTCTTTCATATATTTTTTAAGTACTGATACCGGGAGCTGTATTGGTTTGTAATTTATTGATTTCGTGGCGTTCTTTGCTAAAATATCTTCATATTCATTACCGGTATTCCCCGTATGAGCTTTGATCCAAATTATATTAATTGTTCGGTTATTCATGTTTTTACATTCTTTTTGTATCTCGGTAATTAATTTGGATTTCGGTGCTAATTGTTCTAGGCTCTTGATTACTGAAAGACCTTAACTAGGACGTGGCAAAGGTAGCATTTGCCACTGGCGCATCAGTCATAGGGCCAACGCCCCGTGAGGAAAATGAGATCCGAAAGAAGACGACTCGCCCTTAGTAGAAATAAGGAAAAGTTGAAAAAAAATTTTATTATAGAATCAAATTTTATTTTTAAAATCCAATCTGTTTAAAAATTATTGTTTTATGAATTTTCTTATTTTTTAAAATGCTCCTAGAGACTAAACTTGTTATAGATTTTTACAAAATACTTACTTAATACTCCTAATATGCCTTTATATAAATCTAGGTATTCGTTTTAAATTTTGAATTTATTAAAGTTATTAAAACTAAATATCATCGAAAATCAATTTAGAAAATCATCAATTTTTTATGAGAATTCAACGTACAAATAAAAAAATAGCCTCTTAAATAAACTATTGAGATTATCAGCAAAATAATACCCCTAGAGTATTCGAAAGTATTTTTAAGTATTAGAATAAATATAGAAGAAATAAATATAGAAGATAAAATATAGATATAGAAGAAAAAATTCTTATAAATATAGAAGAAAAATTAAAAATTAATATACTAGAAACATTTTAAGAATTAACATAATATTTTGAGTTCATTCTAAATATATGATGTAGAAGAAAACATTTATATATTTTCTCACTATATTGAGTGGTAGGAGCGCTGATCAGTTTTTGGCCACAGGCGTTAAAGGACCTAGTTATAGACCTAGATTAAATTTAAAAGAAAAGGAATGTAATTTAAAAATCTTAAGAAATGATTAAGATAAAAATAATAAAATTTTGCAATTTTTTTCTGTCAGGAGTGAACTGAAATCAGTACGTTAAAGCGTCCTCCATGTCTAAAAATTTTTCGCCTTAGATACGGAGCTGTAGTTCTTTGGTGGTACGACACCAATTCTTGTCTATGTATATATCTATGAATTCAATGCTTTTATTAATGTGTACCTTTTAAAATTTTGTTAGTAGTCCATGAAATTTTATGTTGCCACTTAGTGCTTATCATTATCTTAAAGTTTGACGACAGCTTCCTTATATGATGTCTTTATAATAAAATGACCAATATACCTATACCTATGATGTGGAATGAGTATATACCGAAAAGCAAACATGTGCCACGTTATTTGAAAGTATAATAAACAAATGAAAATAACTATTTATAAAGAAGGTAATAGTTAAAATTCTTTAAAAAAATTATTTTACATTTTGTCATTTAACATTTAACGAGATATCTTAACTTGACATTTAAAATTTTTCCTCTGTAGTGCCGAATTTAGGGAAGATTGTGCATATTCTTTCTCGATCCGGTGGTTCAGTTTTATTTTCTTCTGAGTCTTGTGATTGTTTACACCTTAATTACACATTGATGAGCCAACGGGTTCGCTTAGTTGCTTTTATTTACACGCGCTATATACATGACTTGGTACAGGGGGAGAGCTTATCGCCCATCCTCTCGCTTCGAAGGTTACATTCGATCTCTCTCTGTCCAAGCGGGGTTACAAACTATTCTCAGTAGCGCCATCTAGTATAGTACTAGTGGGCTATGAATTTCCTACACACTCCCCACCTGGACTCTTTTAAGAGTACATAATTATTACAATCTATCATGATACATTGCAAACAATATAAATCCAATTACAACAATATAACATTTAAATTTGAATTTATTAGAATATTGTTGTAATTGGATTTATATTGTTTGCAATGTATCATGATAGATTGTAATAATTATGTACTCTTAAAAGAGTCCAGGTGGGGAGTGTGTAGGAAATTCATAGCCCACTAGTACTATACTAGATGGCGCTACTGAGAATAGTTTGTAACCCCGCTTGGACAGAGAGAGATCGAATGTAACCTTCGAAGCGAGAGGATGGGCGATAAGCTCTCCCCCTGTACCAAAGCATGTAAATATAGCGCGTGTAAATAAAAGCAACTAAGCGAACCCGTTGGCTCATCAATGTGTAATTAAGGTGTAAACAACCACGAAACCCAGAAGAAAATACCACTGAACCACCGGATCGAGAAAGAATATGCACATTTGTTGGTGCATCGGCCGGGAAGTGTTGTTACACCTTCTTTTTTGGATACACGATATTTGATTGAATCTTCCACGGGTAAGTGATTTGATTTTTTTCTGAAAATTGAAGAATTAAAAATCAAATCACTTACCCGTGGAAGATTCAATCAAATATCGTGTATCCAAAAAAGAAGGTGTAACAACACTTCCCGGCCGATGCACCAACAAATGTGCATATTCTTTCTCGATCCGGTGGTTCAGTGGTATTTTCTTCTGGGTTTCGTGGTTGTTTACACCTTAATTACACATTGATGAGCCAACGGGTTCGCTTAGTTGCTTTTATTTACACGCGTTATTTACATGCTTTGGTACAGGGGGAGAGCTTATCGCCCATCCTCTCGCTTCGAAGGTTACATTCGATCTCTCTCTGTCCAAGCGGGGTTACAAACTCAACAAATGTGCATATTCTTTATCGATCCGGTGGTTCAGTTTTATTTTCTTCTGAGTCTTGTGATTGTTTGCACCTTAATTACACATTGATGAGCCAACGGGTTCGCTTAGTTGCTTTTATTTACACGCGCTATATACATGCTTTGGTACAGGGGGAGAGCTTATCGCCCATCCTTTCGCTTCGAAGGTTATACTCGATCTCTCTCTGTCCAAGCGGGGTTACAAACTATTCTCAGTAGCGCCATCTAGTATAGTACTAGTGGGCTATGAATTTCCTACAAAGATATAACACTCTTACTTCTATAAACTGTCCTAATCGTGAATAAATTGTTTTTATACATTTATTTTCAGAAAATTCTTTTGGCATAACCATAAAAAAAGAATGTATTAGGAAAAATTTTGTTCCTTTTTTTATAATTTAGAAAATTTCCTTTAAGTTTTTCCTTAGGATATCTAAATTAAAAGTTTGCACTATTTTATTGGATGATTTAATTGCAATGCTTTGTAATTTGCTAGTTCTATCAACTCTTTGTTCTTTAAAAATTCATATTTACATACAAACAATTAAAATATAGGCGTTTCTAACCTAATTCAGATATATTTGGACGAGTGTAGGAGCAGGAAAAAGTTACTTGGTGCCAACAAACTGGAAGTTTATTAACATGGTTAAATATTTTAACAGTTTTGTCTTTAACGCAGTTTGCTTATTTTCAATGTTTTTGTTCTCTTCATTCTTTCCTTTGGGAAAAACCTTTGTTTCGTAATTATCCGTTTTAATTGTGTATATGTTAACTGTTCAAAATTTCTCTTCTTTCATAAAGAGTACTGAAACAATCAAACACAGCTGAAAGTAACGCAAGATTTTTGCCTCGATCCTTGTCACAAATCACAAAAAGTTCTTTTTTACTCTTTTAAAAATTTTTATTTTCTTTTTAGGCTAGTGCCAATTTTAATTCCTAACACTTCATAGCTCTTCCTTGAAATATCCATATGCAGTACGAACCACAAATTAGAAGGATTAATTGAGAAACGTAATTCTACAAGTAATGTTGGATGGATTGTTTTATTTATGTTTTTGATACTTTTAGAAGTATTATCTAGGACAGGGGTGGCCGAATGACGGTCTGCATGCTGTATGCGGACCGTCAGTAAAATTTTTGCGGTCCGCAGCAGAATTAAAAAAAATTATAATGAGAAACAAATATCACATTTATGATCGTAAATATGAACTTATACGATTTATTCGCTGATTATTATAACTATTTATGCACGTTTATAAATATTTGACTGTATTATTTTTAATTTACGAAGGGTAATAATATATGGCTTTCAATAGTTACTTCATATATATATATATATATATATATATATATATATATATATATATATATATATATATATATATATATATATATAAGAATACGAAAGCTAATGACACTAGGACCTACTGCTTAAAGCCAATTTCGGATGACTAAAAACATTCATGCTTCTAGTGGAATTCATACCCACGAATTGCGGTACAAGAGTAGCGCTCTATCCATTCAGCCATCGATCGGACTTGGAGAGGTAGAATGATCAAAGTCTACAGTAGCACATGAAATGAAAAGACGGCCCCAAACTCATCATTGTATATCAAGGGATTAATTACATTAAATTTTAGTAATTTAACTATTTTCTTATAAATGTAGTTTATTTAACTAATATATAAAAGTAATTCACTTTAGATTTCCAACAAGGTATAAAATACCCAAGCTATGTATCCTAGAGTTAAGAAATAGTAGATCATTGAATTATTGAAACTATTTTTACTATTTCTTAAATGTCTTAGTATTGATGTAATTTTTACGGTTATTACTTAGATTATACCTCCCCACCTAAAAAAAAGAAATAAAAAAAAATCATGTTAATATTGCGGTTAAAAACCGCACGTTAAGTTGTTTTGCTGCCTTTGTACTTGGTATTTAGTAATGCAGAAATCCTAATTTTTACTACTTTTAAAAGGGTGTTACTGACGAGAAGAAATGGCTAGTTTATACAGGGCGTTATTGTGTTTCTTTAACCTCGTGTCGCAGGTTAAGCGATGGTAATGAAGGTACTATTGAGATACGGGTTAGCTCATTTGCTTTTGTATCTGTGATGCAGCGAGTTACGTTTCTCTGCAGCTTACAAATCCTGGATATCTTTCACAACATTAGAGATGTTACTTAAGTTTTTAGTTGCGTCATCCTCTGTTTAAGGTGTCAGCAAATTTTAAAAACTATTTCTTTAAAATAAATTTCCTTGAAAATATATCCTGAACAACAAATATATTTATGCCAAAGAGGTGAAATTAAGAGGTAAAACTATCTTCAGAGTTTTAAATTATTCACTTAAAATTACCTTCATGAAAAATGCTCCATGTAATTTTCTTAAATACTACTGGGCCATATTTTTCTTTTTTAGGCCTCAGAAAAAATGCTTCGCTGTTGCTTGCCTTGTGCATTTTCGGGTAGTTTAAAGGAAAAAGAAAAAAAAATAATTATGGAGAAAGGTTTTTTTTTTCATATAAAATGTTCTTAATAGTTTTTTTTTTTTTTTTTTTTTTTTTTTTTTGAGTGCTGAATTAACAAATTAAGCGTCTCTAAATATATTTATCAGAGACACCTATGTATTAAATTTATATATTGATATACATAAAATTTGTATACAATATGTTTTACACATTTTGTATATTAATATTTCTCTCTCGTACTATGAGGTAACTTGTTGATAAATTTCAAAACGATAGGAAAGTTAGACATGTATATGTAAACTCCTCGGCGTAACAGCCCCTAGGGGGCCAGGGCCTTCGGTGCCAATCTCCGTTTTCTAGACCAAAGGCCCTGGGGTGCGAAGCATATGTTCCGGTTAGGTGGTCAGCCTTACGCAGAACCCCCAGTGTTTAGTTCCCAAGCATGCTTGGTCCTCAGTTTCTCTACTCACTGAAGGGATGAAAGGCTGAGTCACCCTTGCCCAGCTTGGGGATCGAATCTCGGACCTGTGGCGTGGAAACGCGAAGCGCTACCCCAAAGCCACTGGGCTTACCATGTATATGTAGAGTTTAAAATATAAAAATAGAGATGTTTATATTATTATTAGCAGCAATAATTATAATGTATTATTGATAATAAAATGATACAAAATGATGTGATAGAATGAAAAAACCCTTTGTACTCCTTTCTTCTGATACAATATTTCATTATTCATTGCAATAGAAATGTGGATTTTTATTATAAATATTGCCGAGTTGAACGTCCAATGTCACTTTATTGAGTCTAAAAGATATTTCATATATTACAAAACCTTTTATAAAAGTATAACAAAGTTTATGTTATGCAGAAGGTTTTGTATTAAAATTGTGAAATAAAATAGATTTAAATATCTGAACATCAAAAGTAAAGGACACTACGTCCATTTAAAGAAGAAAAAAGAAAGAAAATAATTTTTCTCTTTTTATAAGATCAAAGCATTACCTCCATTTTTTTAAACTTAGAGATCTAGCAAATTAAAAAAAAAAAAAAAAAAAAAAAAAAAAAAAAAAAAAAAAAACTATGAACTAATATGATTTTGAGGTGAAAATACTCATTTGAACTTAAATGTTCTTACTTTTACTATATTCATACTTTATTCCCTTATTACCCCAAGATATTTATCAGGGTTCAAGCTCGGCTAGCACAAGAAAAAGAAAGCACTATATATTAAGAAAAATAAAAGCCCCTACTGACACAACATAGAGCCGTCTCTATTTAGTTATTACATTATATATTTTTTTCATACAATATCATTTTGTGTAAAGCATTACTTGCGCAAACTTTTGGAATGCTCTGATAACATTTTACTGTTTTTTATATTATAATGTGTAAACCTACATGATATAATGACTAAAAAGTAAAGCATTTATTGTATTAACAGAGTAAAAAAGAATTACTTGCTGATAGACACATCATAGCAATGCAGATTTAGTTATTATAATTCTGTTTGATTTTAGTCTGAATAATTTTTGCGTAATGCATCAATTGATGAAGAGTTAACAAAGCAAACTTTCTGAATGCACTTAAAATTTAAAATTTTACTGTTTAAGTATATTATAACATGAAAAGACAGCATAAAGTTTAAAAAAAAAAAAAGAAAAAAGAAATTTGAGATTTATAGTATGAAATTCGTTACCCATTAATATTACATCAGACTAAAAATTGTATGAAAACAAACTTGGAACAAACGGTTATTATAGAAAATAAATTGTAATTTATTATAAAATAGCTTTGGTATTAATACATTATAAAAATATGCGATAGTGATTAAATGTGAGGAAGGAGAAGGTAACACCAAAAAAATACTTTCACATAATTTCATTTTTAAAAATGTACGGCCACATTAAAAAAAAAGCAGTTTTAAAGACTTTTTTCCACATTACGTTTTAAAGTACTTTCAAGTATTGTACGAACCCTAGTTTATAAAGCTTTTCACTAAAAACGGACAGATTCAAACAAATCTGTAAATAATCTTTATTACGCTCGCCTGTAAAATTTGAAATTAGTGACACAGTGCTCATTACTTCTGATGTACAGATATGAATTCCTCCCTATAAACCCTGAGAAAATTATCTTCCAATAAATTCTAAATCATGGGTATAAAATGCTTCAGAGCTGAGGAGTTTAACGTTATGTTACTTGTTATTTTTATCAGACAGAGTCGTTATTAAAAAAAAAAAAAAAAGTACTACATTCCCAATCAACTAACTCAATCTTGCGGAACATTTTCAGATTTATATCGATCTAACATATGATTGTACTCCATGTAAGCAGCGAGTAGCCGCTCTCCAAGGAATCAAAGGAGTGATTTAGTGGACAGGATTCCTCCCCAAACAGACACACACTTACCTTCAAGTGTGAACGAATCGCCCATCCCTACAAGTCTGAAGATAAAGATCTTTTAAATGAAAACAGTTCAAGGATGGTCAACAAGTCCATCTCGCGATCGCTCTTGCCTGTTTTCCGTTCCACTGTGTCGTCTCCAAAATTTGATACCATATTAATAGTGCAAAATCGGCAATGAGATTATGCTTAAGATTTTATATATATTCATTTACCGATTAATTACTTTGAAAAATCTTCTTTCGTCTTTATTTCATATGCACAATGCATATTTTCGCTTACATTGCATATTTTTAGTGCATAAATCTGTTATTATATCTATTATATAAATCTGTTATTTTAACGCATTGTGTGCGGGTACATTTCGCAGCGGAATTGTACCGGGAACGAACGTTTTGCGTATAAATTTAGTTATTCAATTAAATCTCAATAGACCGAAAATTATTTAACTTTTTTAACCAATCTTACGTATTTTATATTGAAATATATAATCAAATATATAAATAGACAAACAAATATATATATAAATACAATATATACATACATATATATATAAATACAATATATATATATATATGCATATATATATGTATGTATGTGTGTGTATATATATATATATATATATATATATATAATATAAATATACATATATATATATCATTTTCGCAAGGATAAATAAAAAGTTAATTTTAAATCTAAATTGATTTTTTTAATCAAAATTCCCGTTCTGTGGTTCCGCATCGACTGATGTAAAAACTAGTTTTTATTTATCTAAATTTTTCCAGAATCTATGTAGTAGACAAGAACATTCGGTTTCGTTTTCCTGTATATACCGTTATTTTTGTAACCACAAACAAACCATGTTGTTACACTAACAAGTACTAGCACGTGACCAGCGCTCAAATATCAATCGTCAGAAAACGTACTAGTACGTATCCCGTATACTTGTTAAGATTAACGGTAAGAAAGTGTTGTAATATTTTTTGTCATTAACACCGAATTATTTTAAAGATCTTATGACACGTCAACGTGCATGTGTTGAAAAAGCAACTAATTCAGTTTAGGATTCAGTTTAAGAAATGCAGATTTCTCGGATAAGAGCGAAACATTTTCAACCGATTAAAGGTCTTATCACACGTTCACCTAAGAATAAATCAGTTGAATACTTTTTGCTGTAACACAATAAATCTGCACATTCTTGTTCTGATTTCTTGAATATGCGAATTTCTTGTATTACAGCAAAAAAACTTCAGCCGATATGTTTTGGATCAAGCCGATTTGTATCGGCTTTAATCGGTTGAAAGTATTTCGCTCTAACACGAGAAATATTCACGTATTCTTCTATATGAAAAAGGAATTCTAAACTGAATCTGTAGCTGTTTCAACACCTACATGCTGACATGTGATAAGGCCTTTAGAGGGCCTTATCACATGTCAGCATGCTTTTTAAGGTGCCTTTCGAGGTGCCTTTTGAGTTAAAAAGTCTTTATTGTAACTTTGATTCAATATATATATATATATATATATATATATATATATATATATATATATATAATAAATGTTCTGTTCAGATTAGAATAAAATTTTTTCCTAGATTATTAATAAAGGTCTAAATTCTTAAAAATAATTTAGTTTTGTTATATATAACAAGACGTTTTTAAAACATAAAATAAAATATTTAAATCTACTTATCCACAAAATAACTTTTGAAATTTGTAAATTGAGACTGATTTTTAAAATCAAATATAAGCTAAATATCATTTTTATTCTGTGAACCTCACTTACAGTAATACGAGAATTATACTATGTTTTATAGCATAATAAAGGCTAATTTTTCTAAATTTTAAAATGTTAGACTTCTAATGTTTTAGTTTGCAGAATAAAACAGATACTTTACTTCGGTTGGATATAAAATTTCAGTTTTAAATATGCATATTTCAAAACTTATCTTACAGTTAAGTGTCTTTCATATTTTTTACTTTGTATATTTTCTACGTTGTTATAAAAAACAGAAATGACAAAACTAAATATGTTTTTGAAGTTGCAGTGTTATTAAATAACTTTAAAAAATCATTCTAAAGGGGTAAAACCTTTTATTTTTTTATGAATTGATTTACAAAGAAGATTTTAAGTATCAAAAGAAACTATGCTCTCTTTACATCTCCGAACGATGGGCCAATTGGTAGAGCGCTGCACTTCGGTACCAGAGTTCGTGGGTTCAAATCCCACTGATTGTATGGATGTTCGTAGCCATTTGGAATCGGATTTAAGCAGTAGGTCCTGTTTTCATTAGCTTCTGGTCTATTTTCTGGTCTAGTCTAGCTCTGGTTTTGCTACACGCATAACTATACATTGAAGCCGCCCAAACGAACGAACAAATGCTCCCATTATATATATATATATATATATATATATATATATATATATATATATATATATATATATATATATATATATATATATTGTTACTTAACAACATTTGCGATAGTGAGTAAGAGTCAATCGACGAATCGCATAACCTTCTACAACAGTTAATATCCGATTACTTCTTATCGATAAAGCTAAAATGGAGCTTAAATGTGTTATTGTTACCGAGCCCCGCTATTAAAACTCATATTCCATTTGTCCTACATTCGAAGCAATAATTAAGATATTAATTGTTCAGAGCTTTTACAGTATTTGGCTTCTTAAAACCCCGAAATCCGTGACAAGCTTGAATTACGTGATCGGATCTTTCAACCGGTATCTTGCTGGGAAGTTATAGTTGAGTGCCGAATTAAATCACGCAGTAGATAATACCCACATACATGTGTATTTATCCTCGAATTTCCAGAAGGGATAATATGAGTGTGGGTATCTGTATGTGTGTTAATATTTCTGAACCCATATCATCCTATAATGGTAAATTAAACACAACCATAATGTCTTTAAGCAAATCTTATGATTTCTAATAACTAATATTACCAAGAATCGTAATCCATTCATTCCTTCAGCATTAAATAAGCTAAGAAATATTATAACGAATCATAGGGATAGAAAACAACACTAATTGAACTTTTTTTCTCAATGCAGCAAATGATATAGACATTATTCTAACTCATTAATAAGGCTGCGAACCTGTTAATCATTTAGCACCATCGCAGGAGCACATGTAGCTTAACCCCTTGACGACCAGCATGTAAATGCTATACGAGTCGACCGTCGTGAAAACCGTTCCCGTTTACGATATCTAGTAATTAAATATAGCATTTAAAAATTAAAAATAAAACGTTTAGATCTCCTATTACTCATACGCTACGGTGGTCTCTCAATATCAACCGGAGATCATAGCGTGGAAGCGACGTTGGACTATTAAGAGTGAAATCGCGTCACGTATACGAGACATTGGTCGCGAAGGGGTTAAGGTATGCTACGGACGCGAGTAGCATTACCCCCGTTGGGTCCTCGTAATTTAGAGGCAGGGACCAAGTAGAAGACACCCCCCAGACTTGGCCTTCCCCCTCCAGATGTATCGTTTAATAACTTGGAGGACTTTGTGACCACGAACCTATTTTACGTGCCCTAGTCACCTTTAACGAACACATCGGATCTTAGGCCGGCTCCAGCCTCGAACCCACAACCTTTGAGTTACGAGATCGCTGCCTTTACCGACTGAGATCCTGAGGTTCGCACTAATTGAACTCAATTCTGATATTAATTACATCACTTTTGGAAGTATATAGAGATTTTTTTGCCTTACATTGATCAAATATCTGATTTGTTTTCTTAAAGAACCGTGATGAACGTTTTTCCTCAAACGAACTGATTAAACGAAGACTTACAGCTGATTTTGAATGGTTACTTATATCCACCTGATTATGGAAAATACTAATTTAATTTAAAATCTACAACAAAATAATTTTGCATTGAAATAGAAAAGTTTTCTTTAAATTTCAGTTGTTAAATAAGATTCTTTCAAAATGTTCCCCTTCCATTACATATTAATTAATTAACATAAATTTTTCCTGCCTGTTTAATATTAAGATAGAAGCAGAATTGGGTGAAGAATTTCGCTTATGTTGAATACAATTTATAAAAAAAATATTATACACGTTTATACAGTGTTATAAAAATTCGTTTTGTTTCTTCGCTGTATTACAAACACTGTAACACCCCAAATTACTTAATTCATGTTTTCTATTTTTCTTAATATTTAGCATTATTTTAAACTAAAATAATGTGTAAAATATAGTGCTTGTCCTATGCATTTATGTATATATGTAATGTAGAAAAAAAAAGTTTGTTATCAGAGCTTACATATATTATTATAAATATCATTTTTACTTTTCCACAACTCATATTATTAAAAAATCAAAACAGCATAGTATTATTTTCTTTTCATAGACGAGAACGGGTTATTATCACATGCAAAGTATTCACTTATACACACACACACGCACACACACACATATATATATATATATATAATATACATATATTCATATATATATACACATATATACAATGTATATATATATATATATATATATATATGCATATATATATTTATATATATACACACACATATAATATATATACATATATTCATATATATATATATATATATATATATGCACACACACATAATATATATATATATTCATATATATATACACATATATATAATGTATATATGTATATATAATAGTATATATAATATATATATATACTTATACATATATATATTTATATATATACACATATATATATATATTTATACATATATATATTTATATATATACACATATATATAATGTATATATATATATATATAATATACATATATTTATATATAATATATATATATATATATATATATATATACTTATACATATCTATGTATATACAATATATATACAGGGCTGGTTCTTCGCTGTTAGCTGTTTGCATGGAAGATAGTATTTGGCAGCCCCCTATCAATGTGTATATATAGATTCTACCGGCCGCCTAGAAATTTAGCCATGGTGTGCGCGTATGCACTACGCACGAACTGGACCTGCCCCTATACATATCTATATACAGAGAGACAGAGACATAATTTCCTTTTAATTCTTGAAAGCTTTTAATATATTTTTGTCGGTTATTCATACAAATTTTTTTTTGTCAAAAATCTTTTGTCTGTATTATTTTGAATTCTTTTCCCCGATGAAAGTATATTTTAAGAAAGTATATTTTCGCCTCAATTATTATATTGTGTTTATCGGGAAATATGCTTGATTTCCGAAAGATAACAGCAGCTTTTTAGACGATCTCCAAGGAATATATAAGCTTCAGGAAAAGCTGTTAACTGATATCACTTTCTTAAAAAGTTCCGCATTGTCAATTCAGCGAACTCGTCCAAGGTTCATTGCATTTGTTGTGAAGAGGCATTGTATAGAAGCTGAACAAAGAAGTGTAAAGGGACGGAATGGAAGAAATAATATAACAATAAAAAATAAACACAGAGTGAAATCAGTTCATTGTAGTCATTAATTTCCTGCTTCCCTCAAAATTAAAACCTTCCTTTAAGATTGAAAATTAGCCTCATACCCTATTTCAGTTTGTACTACTCATTAACTTTTAATTACTGTGGATGTATGTTCAGCAAGCAAATACTCTTAGTCTGTCCTCAATTTATTGTAGATTTTGATTTGTAATAGTAGTTGGTTTATTACATAGCAATTAAAATTATGTTTTCTTCAGACGGCAAGCATCAGTAAATTTTTTATGCGGCAATTATATTTGATTCTCACATGAATCAGAAGCAATAATTGTGTTGTTGTTTAACCATAGAAAGTTATTTTGTTTTTGTTAAAAGTTTTTACTATTATATATATAAATGTTCTGTTCAGTTTACAATAAAATTTATTCCTAGATTATTAATAAGGGTCTAAATCTCTAAAAATAATTTAGTTTTGTTATATATACTAAGACGTTTTTAAAACATAAAGTAAAATATTTAAATCTACTTATCCACAAAATAACTTTTGAAATTTGTAAATTGAGACTGATTTTTAAAATCAAATATAAGCTAAATATCATTTTTATTCTGTGAACCTCACTTACAATAATACGAGAATTATACTATGTTTTATAGCATAATAAAGGCTAATTTTTCTAAATTTTAAAATGTTAGACTTCTAATGTTTTAGCTTGCAGAATAAAAGATACTTTACTTCGGTTGGATATAAAATTTCAGTTTTAAATATGCATATTTCAAAACTTATCTTACAGTTAAGCGACTTTCATTTTTTTTTACTTTGTATATTTTCTACGTTGTTATAAAAAATAGAAATGACAAAACTAAATATGTTTTTGAAGTTGCAGTGTTATTAAATAATTTTAAAAAAATCATTCTAAAGGGGTAAAACCTTTTATTTCATTATGAATTGATTTATAAAGAAGATTTTAAGTATCAAAAGAAACTATGCCCTCTTTATATCTCTGAACGATGGGCGATTTGGTTGAGCGCTGCACTTCGGTACCAGAGTTCGTGGGTTCAAATCCCACTGATTGTATGGATGTTCGTAGCCGTTTGGAATCGTCTTTAAGCAGCAAAATAAAATTTCTACTCTTAGCTTTTTCTGTTAAAATTGAGAATTTTAAAGAATTTTAATTTATTTTTTACTTATAGGGACCTAATAAATTTCGAAACTTCAATTCTTCCTTTTAACAACCAAGTTTTCGATCAGAATGAAACAAAAAGTTCAGCTCCTTCAATAATTTTTTAAAGTTTTTTAATTTAAAAAAATATTTAGTTTTGTTACTTTAAGTAGAATATTTTTTAAAACGACATAGAAAATGTACACCAAATAAAAAATTTAATTAAGAATTAGTAAAAATTAATTTGCTTGCCCACAAGTTAACTCTCTAAATACGTATATTAGAAGCCAAATCTTTATATCAAATTGGTGAAAAATTTATGTTTTATTCTGTAAACTTAGAAAACAAGTCAAAAGATTTTTTAAAAGAAAATTCATAGCTCCGTAGCTTTATCTTCTATGAAATTCATCAAAAATTAATAAAGAACTCGACTTTCACATTCGTCCTTGCTTTGTGAGATTAGAATTAACAAAGCTGGTGGATTACATCCGTCCATAGATTGATGCAGATACCATACACAATACTCTCACTAGATTATTCTTTTCTAAACTTTATTTTGATTACGTTGTCATTTTTAGTTATTTGTCAATATTAATTCAAATAAGCTGACAATGTTGAGTGATCATCTTCAAAATCCAATTATTTGGTAAATAACTTTTTGTTTATTTTTAATATCACTCTTGTATGCAGTTGTAAAATAATTAGTGTTATTAGAATTTTAATTATTTGATTAAACTTTTTTAAAAGCTACTATTCCATTTTCACTTTCTAATTTCTAAGTTTATTCTTACATTTAAGATGCAAAAAATACTGATGAGCCTCAAAAATTTATATAAAATCACAGAGATTTCTAATTAAATGGACTAAACATTTCTTTTTAATTAAACTATGCATATTATACTGCAGGCTTCTTTATCAATATGCCAAATATCGGTCTTCCTCAAATATATCGCGATATATCGCGAGCTACGGGCCGAACGATGGCCGATTGGTTAGAGTGCTGGACTTCGGTACCGAGTTCATGGGTTCGAATCCCACTATGACATGGATATTCGTAGCCGTTCGGAATCGGCTTTAAGCAGTAGGTCCCGGTCTCATTAGCCCTGGTGTTGCAAAAAGTAGACCGTAGAGCTCCAAACCAAACCAAACCTTATCGCGAGCTACGACATACCGCGATTATTAACGATAATTTCGGGCCGAACATACCGAATGAGTAAAGTACCACGCACACACTTGCACATATATCGAGTGAGTAAAGTACTACGAGTTCAATCCGCAAACAATATACCGAATGAATAGAGTATCGCACTAGATTTGTTGATATTACCGAAGTTCGTTAAACCTCAGATGATCATGGTGCTTTATGGACATCGGCTTAACTGGGGGCTCTAACGAGTAAATATTTTTGTTGACATCTCCACAAATAGTAATTAAAAAAATTCTGTACAAGGTAACTGAATATGTCTTTAATTAAACGTGGACAAATTTCTTAATATTATCTTTGAAGACATCGCGATATATCGTGAATCGGTATTTCCTAAACGATATATCGCAATATTAAAATATAGTTCAGCACTACCTCTGTTCTACTTGCAGAAGTTCAGCCTGCAATTATGCATAAGGCTTCCAATGTGGACCTCAAGCCCTTGCAAGTGGGAAACCACTGATTTATATAAGGTCAAATGATTCAGTTCTTAACTAGAAACATTTTCCAGTGGACAAAATTTATATAAAATTCAAATGTTTCAGCGCATATTTTGTAATAAAACATTATATAACAGATCTTAATTAAAATTTAATTATAAACTTATTTTGAAATTGCTGAAAATTAATAATACTTACAGCTTTTAACTAAAAAACATACAAACCCAAACGTGTCGCACTGATCCAAACGTGATACAACTATTTATTTTTATTGCAGAATAGAGTTATATGTCGAGAATAAGTGGAGGCCAAAAATAGTATTGTTGAACATATATTACAATATTTCGAAATTTGGCATTTATTCGCGAGAAAGAACGATGTCTTAAACGAAATGGTTCTACAAGCATGGGGTGGGGAACTAATAATTCCTACACCCGGTTTGGAAGATAAGATAAACTCGTTCAAATTAACGTACTAGATCTATTTAACATGATGATCAAGAATACAGTTGTTGGTAGGAAAAAAAAATAGATTTACCTCGACTGTATGATGAACTAGAAGAAAATTTAGATCCCCAGAAAGTCTAAAAACTCAAAACTACAGGATTTTCGCCGAACGATGACCGAATGGTTAAGGTGCTGGCCTTCGGAACCGGAGTTCGTGGCTTTAAATTCCACAGTGGCATGGATGTTCGTAGCCGTTTGGAATTGGCTTTAAGCAGTAGGTCCTGGTCTCATTAGCCCTCGTGTTGTAAAAAGTAGACCGTAGCGCTCTAAACCAAACCAAACAGATTTTCCAACCGGATTTTCTCATACTTCTAGTTGAATCTCGTCTTCCCGAAGAGCTGTAAATAGCATGTAAACGAAGTCGGTGTTTGAAATAAAACAAAACCAGTAAAAGGTCCTTGAAGAATTTTATGTACTTTCTGGGCGCTAGAAATGGTGGAATAAAAATTTTCCCTAATGAAAATGTAGGAACGAACTCAGGTTGGCGGTAAATCCATACATGTAGCCAATGCAAACACAACTGAATATCACAACATAAATTTAATGAATTTTAAATTACGATTACACATCAATGGAATACACACATCACATAGAACTCACATACATACGTTCAAATCTCGAAATTTTTCGTTAGCTGAAACCTATACAGTAAAATATTTTGAGTTGAAGCCGAAATCGGAAACATGATGCTTAAAACAACTATAGACGCAGAAGTTTCAGCTATTGATAAAGGAACATTTAAACTACCGAAAATCGAACTAGAAAAGTTTAGTAGTGATGCCAAGGATTATCCAAATTTCTGCAGTGAGTTTTAAATAATTCACGTAGATACATCTCTCTCCGATGATGAAAATTTTCAATATTTGCTTCAGGCAATTGTACCGATTTCTAAACTCGTGGGTGGTTGAACGTTTTCACCGACTGTAGCAAGTTATCCAACAGCAAGATAAATTGAAAAAGAAAAAAAACGTATATCTGGCAATTTCATATTATTGGGGACACTCTTTAAATGTTATAAAAAGATATTTATTAACAAAAATCACCAAGAAAACTCTTTTATGTTTCAACTATCTTTAAAACCTTTATAGTAATTCTGTTTAGAATGTGATACATTGTAGGCATAGTAATGTGAACTTGAAGTTGTCTTCTAATCTTACAACAAAGTAAAATAAAAATCAATTCATTTTACTAATTTGGTTTAATATTATAATTTTATAAAATACAAATCATACTATGTATACGTAAAGACATTTGAGACATAGTACTTCTGTGCATCTTAACATTTTCTACTGTTTATGAAGATAAAGGCCTTAAGACATACTATACAATCTTTGCATTTAATAGTTTTTCATTATGAAGCTTTTAGTCTATCAGTTCTTATCTACACCAGATTGCAATTTATTTTCAAGCAAACATCACTGTAATAGAAATAAAATGTTTAAAAAAATGCAGATAGAATGAAAGCGCCCGCACAGAACAAAAGAGTTGTTTTTGTTACTTTTTAGATGGCATGTATAATGAGAAAAAGCCAATTTCTTTGCAGCGTTCTTTTGAGCAAAGCCGACATTCTCCGAGAAAACTTTTCGAAGATGACATTCTTTGTCTCGTACTAGAAACAGCAGTACTTTTCTGTGATCCAATTATCTCAACAAGGTCATTCTTATCAAGAGGACTCACAGATGATTAATTACAAGGAATTTTATGCTATTTTATTTCTTTTATTGAAGCTATCAGAAACTTCTCATTAATTTTATCCTGAATCTTTGTGCGAGTCATAGCAGCTCTACTCTGTTGGCGAATGGTAAAGTATTAAGTGCTTGAAAATGAACACATTTTCGGGTAGAGTGGTTATTTTATAAAACAAGTGAATAAGTTTCTTCATGCGCTGTTATAACTAATAATGTAAGTTTTGTTAAAAGAAATATAATACCAAAAAGGCTTTAAAAGAATACGTATGGATTTAGAAATTTAAAGTTATTTTTTCTTTTAAAAAAAGTCAACGTGTAAATAACCACTAAGTTACAAGTTATTTACCCCCAAATTTACAGTTACTATGCTTTTAAAACATTTTTCACAGCCAGGTATGATTTTTAATTTAGATAAATATTATTTTAATTGAAAAGAAAATTAGTTGTTCAATACTAAACTGATGATTTAACTTTTATTCCAATTGAAAAGAATCTACAATATCCCTTCTTTTACAGACAAATAAAGTAAGATAATTTGAATTTTAAGGGGGTCCGGGACACATAAATCTCAAAAAATCACATTTTACTTTTTAATCTTAAAAAGTTTCTCTACTGCAGTTTTCTTAAATAAAATACACCGTCTTATTTCTGCGATAATGATTTCAGCAGACACTCCTTATTCCTGTTTTGTTTTATAATGTTAGTATACACTGCTTTCTATCTTCATGGGGGAAGACCAAATATGCAGATTGCTGCTCTTCGGTTCCTGAGTTCATGATTTCGAATCAGTGGGGTGTGGGATTAGCTCGCCTGTAGAAAAACAGTAGACCATAGCTCTCAAAACCAAACTAAACCCTGTTCAGGGGGTAAATGTCCTTAAAAAATGCTATCATATCTGTGTGCTAAGCAGCTATATTTAAAAAAAATTAATTGCATAGTCAGTTAATTTTATAGTAATTTTATATTTTATTTTCATTAAATTAATCTTCATAGAATATTAAAATAGTGTACAAGGAAACAAGTGGTAGGTACTGGAATCTTTAACCAATTGCCTGTTCCGTGCATCCCATACGATATACACATCTAATGCTTTATACACTTCTTCTACATCACATGTGATGCACTATGAACTATGTTTGATTCGAAAAATAATGCGGTGAGACGTCTTAAATGTAGTTATATTTTTCAATCAGACGTATGAAATAAGTACGAGATATAATTATCTTTATTAACTCATTGTATGCTGGACACGTACTAGTACGTTTTCTGACGATTGATACTTCAGCGCGAGACACGTACTAGTACGTTTACGACGGTTGATACTTGAGCGCTAGTCATGTACTAGTACGGGTTAGAGTAACAACATGGTTTGTTTGTAGGTACAAAAATAACGGTATATACAGGAAAAAGAAGCCGAATCTTCTTTTCTACTACATAGATTCTGGAAATATTTAGACAATATTTAGGAAATATTTAGACAATAGTTTTTACATCAGTCAATGCGGAACCACAGAACGGGAAAAAATTAAAACTATATACTATTATTTCTATATGATTTTTCATATTTACGATACTATTATAAATTTATCCACTAAAAATATATTTTCTGTTTACAAAAATCTTATGGTTGTTATTTATATATTTCTATTTATATATTTGTTTATATATTTCAATATAAAATATGAAAAATTGGTTAAAAATTTAAAGAATTTTTGATCTATTGAGATTTAACTGAATAACTAAATATACAATTCCGCTGCAAAATGTACGCGCAAACAATGTGTTAATTTATCTGGCGAGCCGGCCTGGGGAGTTTATTTTTCTCATAGATAAACATTGAGCGAGAGGAATACGATATGACAGGTCCAGACCCACCTTAAGGTTCATCGAGTAATTACCGAGCTTGCCTCTCCAATTGCGTGTTTATTTTCATCTACTATCAGCTGCTTGCATCCGTTTATATTTCTACGATGTTGTTGTTTATGTACGTGGCCACGATTGCTTCATTTGCCTAAATGCTTCATCAATAAACCGTTCGGTCGCAAATCGATCGAATTCGGGGCTACCCTGAAGGAATGGCGATCGAAACGGGATCGACCCGGATGCCTGGCGATCACTTTTGGCGCTCCAGAAACGGAGTTCTACAAATAAGCAAAACAAAATCTGGTGAGATCCTCAGGAAAAGAACGGGTTCCCGGGTTATGGATGCGTTCCACAGACGGTGGAAATTGGAGCAGCCTCTGACAACGCGAGCGCTGGAAATGACGCGATTGCTATTCAGTCACGGAAGGGTTGGGATAATGTCGGATACATAGCTTGCAAATGGGATAGTTGGAAGAGACTCGCTACGCTTTGCTGCATACACCTTGGATTAGGAGCGGGCTTATGATACGTTTCCGATCAAGGACTACCCTTATCTCATCCCCATAAGCAGCTTTCTCTAAAAGTGGTTCACAACTTCAAGTAACGAATCGTAAACAAATGCTTTTAAGCAATTTTGAAAGCTAACTGGGACAAATATTCCGCCAGGCAATATTGTTGACATGTCACGCCTTGAAAGTAACATTACTTCGAAGAGTCAGAATAAATAGTCTTGATGTTCTACATTTATGAAACTAGTTCTATGTAAAATGTGATATAAAACTAAAGCAATACAATCTCTATACAGAAGAGATAATGTAATGTATAATGTAAGACCATTTACAGTAACTACCGTGTCGAATTATTTGCATATATTTCACAGCATATTTGTGCACGATGTCAGTCAATTTTGCGTTCTTTAACTACTAGCATGTAGCCCATCATATGACGGGATCAGGAAAATTTTTAATTTTTCAGAATTGTAAAGTACTTTATGAGGCAAGTAAAAAAATGGTTTGTTTTTGGCTGAGAATTATCTGATACACGCTCAATAATTTGTTTATCTTCATACTCCTCTAAAGTCTCCCGAGACTGTGAATGCAGTTTAGAATCACCTTGAATTCATTTAGAAAGATAGTTGACCACCTCGGAATGCAACAGCGATACTTGGAAAGCGATGTCAAATAGCGAAGGGTACAGTTAAATCCCAAACAGCGAGCGAGGTAGATCAGTGACACAGCGATCAGCAATCAGCGATGTTTGAATTCCCCCTATAGTTCAATGTACATTGATTGAATCAAAGAAATCTTTGAGATTGAAGATCGCGGTTACAAGTCATTCCGGTTCACTGCTAAAAGACTGTGTTTCAAACATAAGATACGAAAGCGATCGAAATAAACATGATCCGTCCTCTACTATTGGAACAGCTGTATAGGAAACCATTTCCCCTTTTATACTTAATAAATATTCTAAAAGTTATTAACTTTAAACTTTACTTTGAATTTTGTTAACCCTAACTCATTAAGAATCCAATATGGATGCCTCTATCCATTCCAGGTCCAACCGCTTCATTAATTCGAGGACAGACGGACAGATAACGTAGGCTGTTATTATATAGGGGATTATTCCCTTGCTGCCATTTTTTTCTTGTAAAAACGCTTAATCAAGCTAATACTAGTAATGTTTGCCTCTGATGAATGCTTTTTTTAAAAATAGAAATCTCAATTCATCCTTTTAAAAGCTTTGACTGATTTCTAAAGTAATCATGACAAGCTTTTCAATCTAAAATTAAATAATCATCACCAAAAATTCAGTTTTCCATATTCATAAACTTCCCCAAAGCAGAATGTGTCAAAATGTGCGACACATGTCGCAGAACAATAGGCTCCGTTGCAGAACATTCGTGATGTGCGAAACTAACTGAAAAAAAATATAATCTACATTTTTTTTAACATATAGAAAGAAGGAATGAATTGCGGCAAAGGTGGGATTCAAGAGGGAATGCAATGTTTATTGAAATCAAATCTTTATTAGCGCAAGCTACAAATGCATTAAAAGCTGAGATACTGACATTTATCAGTTTTTTAATAGACGTTTTATCGGTTTCCTTACCAAAAACCCTTTTTGAAATTTGGAAATCAGCAAAAGATAAAAAATAGGCATAAATGAACCTTTTTGAAATAGGTATAACATAAATGACGGTGATGAAACCAATGTCGGAACAACTGATAAAAGAATGTTTATTTTGCACCAGCAGGACACAGATATGTCCTAAAAGTACTAAAATATTTGCTTTCTTTTAATGTTTGGGTCAAAATGACTATTCCTATTTCATCATCGTGGTGATGTTTCTAAAATATTTCACAAAGTAATTAACAAGACTGTCTATCCTATGTCAATCCTCCGGTTTTAATGCAAACATTTTCCTAAATTCATTGTTTTTAACATTATTTTATTAAATAATGTTAAAATTTCTTTATTGTTTAAGATAAAAATATATTCATATACTTTTTTACTTGTATATGTGTACCACACAATGGCAGTGATATTATGAAAAAGTAAAGACCGATATAATAAACATATTTGAGGTAGAATATTTTTAATTATATGAAAGCTTGTTGCAGAACATTGAAAAGCATTCTGCTGTAGGGATAAACTTCCTCAATACGGCACTTCTGGGACGACATAGCGACTCGATCGTAATTTTGGGGTGATAGAGAGGGAAAACGAAAAATTTGAGAACGATGATTGCGGGGAAAATAACATTGGTTGCGTGGGATAAATTCGAAACCTGAGAAATCAAATGATTAATGCGGTCACGATAGATCGATGTCCCACTGTATTATGGCTTAATGTTTTACACTTTCCAACGATGATACTCAATGAATGCATTAATAAATGTTTCTACACTTGTATGATACATTTCTTTGTGATTCTGCTTTAATTTTTATATTCCTGCATTTACAACTGTTGTTCTTTTGTGTCACAGGCAGCCGTATTACGACTGTTCGAACCCGGGATGAGGACGAGGATCCCATCGAGTATGGTATCGAGCCTGCCAGCTACGTGGATGGATCGGACTACTTCCGCATCAATAAAGACACTGGCGAAGTCTTTCTCAAAAAATCGCTCGTCGGACAGGTGAGATTTCTTACACAGTGACATTTCTCGGACTTTCAACTGGGAGGCATATTGTTGAAAAATCGACATTTCAATCTGATTAAATCTATTGCATCCTGTCAGTAGCTCTGAAGAGCTTAAAGGCTTTTCTGATTTCTACTATCCTACAATATAATAATTAATACTATTAATAATTTTTCGATATTAAATGGGATAAAATTTTTAAATGGAAAACACAAAATTCAAATAGCGAAACTGGCATATAATGAAATCCCAGGTATTACAAACAGAAATTTGGGTCCTGTCATTTTCGAATAGATTAATGCTCATCTATCCTTTCACAGTGCCGAATGATGAGCGAATGGTAGAGCACTGCTCTACGGTACCTAAGTTCGAGGGTTCGAAACTCGCTGCTAGCATGGATGTTCGTAATCGTTCGGAATCGGCTTTAAGCAGTAAATCTCGGTCTCGTTAGTGTAGCGAAACAGTAAAACGTAGCACTCTAGACCAAACTATCCTTTTAAAGTAAACCTCCTAAATCTTAGAAATCGTGTATAAAGAACTTTTTCAGTTGTCTACTGATTTTATTTTAACCTTTTTTTGACGATCGATAACCGAATGGTAGACCGCTAAGAGTTCGGGAGTTCGAATACTGCTGGTGGCATGGATGTTCGCCGACGTTTGGAATCTGCTTTAAGCAGTAAATCCCGGTCTCATTAGCCGTCGTGTAGCGAAACAGTAAAACGTAGCTTTCCAGACCAAACTATCCTTTTATAGTAAACCTCCGAAATCGTGTTTAAAGAACTTTTTCAGTCGTCTACTGATTTTATTTTCACCTTTTTTTATTTTAAAGCTCTTTCGCTGTTGGGAAAGTAGTATTTCGCTCTTAATTTCATGATAAAACTTGTGAAACTAATACTTCTTACCCACGAAAATATAAAATAGAAACAAAATTAATCTCTGAAAGTCACCTTAAAAGAGGAGTAAAAGTTTTACTAATCCTAGCAATTGATAACATGCGCAAAGTCCAATTTAAAGTCGAGTGAGCGTAAATAATTGGCTAAACTTTGTTATATTATTTTTGTGATTAGCTTTCAAGGCCGCATTTTCAACAAATTAATCTCCGAATGAAAAACAAACGAAAACATAATGTACATACTTTCGTTTGTTTACATTTTTTGCTGCTTTTGTTGACATTGCGAAGAATTTACTACGTGCATTATTATCATACATGTGCGTGTGTGTACATTTATTTATGTAAACATAAGTCCACTTATTAACCCCTTCCGGTAAAATGACGAGTTTAGCTCGTCATTAGTTTTTCATTCCATACCGCACAATGACGAGCTACACTCGTCATGCGATTAAAGTTACTGTTAAATATGATAATTAATTTAGTTTAAAATTTCTAGTGTACTGAATTTGGCAACACTTTTATTACTTGTGAAAATCACAAGTCACTATTGCATATTGTTTACTTAGAATTTCTTGGTACAAGTCATTGCCAAATTAATGAGTCAGAATAAAAGAAAACCTAAGAAATGCCGTGTGTGTTACAAGAATTAAATTAAAAGTGAGACTACTTGGCGGTGTAAACAATTAAGAATTCCTTTGCACTTTGTTTTGAAAAGTACCACTAGCTTGAAGACTATTATCTGTATACCTTATTAATGTTTTGCTTTGATATTTTCTTAATTTTACTGTTTCTGATATTATTTAACACTATGTAAAAAGTAGATTTTAATTAAGAATATGTAAGAATTGTAAAATGAAACAAGTTTTTTAAATAAAAATTAAATGGTTATTTCATGCACAGTTTTTCATTATTAAATCATACCGGAAGGGGTTAAAATTTTCTATACCTATATGGTATAATACAACCGAGGAAAATTTGATTACTTTCTCTTTAATATTGTTTAAAAAGTCTACCTAATACAAGAAAAAAAGACATTTTTTGAAAAAAGAATAAATCCATTTTGTAGCCATAATTTTGGTATCTATATTTGTAAAGTCCTTTATAAAATTTATAAATTTGGAATAGTCACCATTCGTTTATAATTCGATCACTATTCAAACACAAAATGTTGCACCATTTTTCTATCAAGTGTTGTCTTCCAAAATTTTTACGTTATGCTCTTAGTTAATTTTCAAGATTTCAGACCTTCTGTAAAGTAAGTGTTGATTAGTAATTTCGTGGTAGCTCTCGAATAGTTAACTAAAATTAGATTAGAACTCGGGACGATTCTTTGAAAATGATGTAAGAGAAACAATAGCGTGTAACTGGGTTACTAAGTGCTGGGAAAAATCAAGGATTATTCCATGATTCATGAGTACTTACTCTCGGGCCATTTACTTTTAAAGCTCTAGTTTTGATATTTTTCTCAGATGTCTTGAATATAAAGTACCTAATACGGGTAGACAATAGTTCTTTTGTATTCTTTAACGCGTGATCTTTGGAAAGACGGTTAATACCTTATTCCATTTACATTTGAAATTCGTTACACAAAACTATCATGTACATCTCCAAACATAGTTATAAATAGCCTGTTCTGTCTGTACCGCTTGAATACTGATGTAATAGTTTATGTGAGATAGTATATCTTAAAATGAATTAAAATTATAAATATTTTAGTTTTTACCTGTCAATTTTTTTGTGTGTGTTTTACAGAAGGAGTGCATAGCATTAATATCGTCCTGGCTAGCCAGATATTTTAAGAGTATTTAAGAATACATAAGTCCAAATATGTTCTAACTGTTATATATATATATATATATATATATATATATATATATATATATATATATATATATATATATATATATTGCAAGCATAAATAAATATATCTGATCTTTACAAAATGTTTCGAATTTATAATTTAACGGTGCATTTATAACATTTAATTTTATATTAGTTGTTTTAACAAATATGAATGCTTTTACTTTGAACAGCTTAAATCATATCATTCTTAATATACGGGATAAATTTCTTTTAAAAGAAAATCTTTTAACCTTTTACACGCCAGCGTTCTCATACAGAAACATGCAATTTAAAATTTGATTAAAACCAATGTTTTACTACAATTAGTTTGTAAAAATTTTTAATTAGATTCTAGATATTTGAGTCAGACATCCTATGTACTTATCCTCAGTGTTATGAGAAACTCCCTAATGTGGACGAACTTATTTCAAGAATAACTTCTCTGTGATGCAGCTGGCAATATAAACATATAGCTTTATGCCAAACATGGCTTTGAAGCAGTCACTCATTTAGCACCACCCAAGTAGCACATGTAGCTTAATAAATGCTACTGACAAGAGCAGGAACGTAAGCAGGGGGGGTTGGGGTTTAAATACCCCCTAGAGCTCAGAAAAAATGGGAAAATAAAAATCTTAGTTGAAATTATGCGGGCTATTATTTTTTAGAATTATGAACCCCTCCTTGAAAATTATGAACACCTCCCCCCTTGAAAAAATTCTGCGTACGATGCTGGACAAGAGTAATATTTCCCCTTTGAGCTGTGCAATTTAGAATCAAGGACCAAGAAGAATATCCCCCAGGATTGGCCTGTCACTTCCAGAGGTATCTTTGAAACTTGGAAAACATTGCTACCACGAACCCAGCCGACATTAATGAACATGGTGTATCTTTGACAGTATCTTTGACACGGTGTATCTTTGAACCTCCGGTTATGAGATCGAAGCCAACTGAGCTACCTGGGCTCGCTTTCTAAAAAGTCAAATATTTTACCTAATTGTAGATAAATGATTTATACTGAATATTTTGTTTCACACCGAGAGCCCAATAGGTCATATTATTCAAATTTTTTGTTTCATTTTGTTCGGAAAAATTAATTACCCCTAATTGTAAACTTTAAAATGTGTTTGATGAAAATATTTTTAATTTTAAATAAGGCCTGCGTTTTTTTTCGCAGCACATCCGGAATTGTTTTCCGGAGTACAGTTTCAGAAACTCTGATTGAGACGATCATAGACAATATAGAATCAAATGCAGTGGATCGGGTCGGACGTTCTTTTCAAAGCCTTTTTTTCGTTTGCCCCAAGATGCTATTAAATGCTAATTTACTCTCGTGATAATTATCTAAGGTAATTTTAGCACGTAAACTAACTTCCTCTCACCTCGTATCTTCATTTGGACGTCTAGCGAACCGCACATCCTTAAATCCTAATTTCATCCTCTCCTGTCCATCCTCTACTTTTTAATCTATTCAATTAACTACTACTATTTTTAAAAAATATTTTGTTCGAATCTCCTCCCCCTATTTCTTTATGGACGAGTGTTTTGTGAGCTTGCGTTTTGTTTGTTTTCAATCTCTCATCCTCGACGAAGATCAGAGCCTATGTACGGTCCAAGGATTCCGGGCACATCCTCTCGTTCCACAACCCCTATTTAGGTCAGCGAAGAAGTAGTTTTAGCATAATAAAATAAAACAATCCGCGACACTTGGCGATGGGTCGAGCGGAACGCTAGGCGAGGCAGAAGCTACCAATCCGGAATAGCGCACGAAAAAAAAAAAAAGAAAAAAAAAAAAGAGGGATTTTTGCTTTTTTAAAAATTTCTTTCTGTACTTGGAAGTAATGCTCGATCCAACGACTTTTGATGAGAAGACAAATAGATTGAAAAATAAGAAGTAATTTGAATTCAGTTAATAAATATGTTAAATATCCTAAAACTTGGTTGTACGTCTATCCATTTTCACTTATCACAGTGATTTCTTCGCATTTCTTCTTTGTAGCGTACTCTCTAACAAGTGCTGAACGATGGACAAATGGAGGTAGTTGGTACTGGAGTTCGTTGGTTCAAATCCTACTGTTAACAAGGATTTTCGTAGTTGTTTGAAATCAGCTTTTTTAATTCAGCTCTCATTGGCCCTCGTGTAGCAAAACAGTAGACAGTAGACTAACTCAACCAAACCAACTAGCCTCGACGATTTGTTGCTATACTCTTCAAGGTAGCAAACATGGGCGTCGCTAGCAAGTTTTGATGGAGACATTTTGATTTGAGTTTGTCAAATACTCTATTATAAAGACAAAATTTGTTTAGAAATATTTTACAAACTATAATTCTTTATTTTGAAAGCCTGGAACGTGATTAATTGAATATTTTTATTAAATTAACTAAAATGTCAATCAATGCAAATATTTTATATTTTAACACTAGATGAATCGATTTATGCCTTGGAATGCAGATTGGTTTTAATGAATACTCAAATAATTTCAATTTTTGTACAACACAAATTTGATTTAAAATATGATTTGATGATTTTTGTATGATTTAAAAGATGCGCTTAACAATGCATTAAATATACACTTGATTTTGAAGTAATGTTGACCAATGGAGAAGCAAGGAATATAAAGCGGTTTATTTGGAAATAGAAATAGCGCCACTTTCAGCCTTAGGTAATGAAAGAAAGAACCATAAAATTAATCCGTTACTTTTCCAACGCTTACTGGTTGACGTATGATAAGGACTTAACACTTGGCAGTGTTTGGAAAAGATGGTAATACTGAAGTAATATAGCTGTATTATTTTATACCAACAGCTCAAATAGCAGAAAAATAATAAAAAAAAATTTTTTTCGATTCAAGTTCCGGTTTTTAGTTTTTGCCATTAAAATAATAAGAATCAAAATTATTGGGTAATTTTGTTTTGTTCCAATACGTACAAGTTTTGCATCTCAACAAGCCGGATAATAAGTTAGATCTTAATCGGAAAGAAAACTTTACTTTTTTGAAAAAGAAATCCTTAAACTACTTCCTTTTTCACCAGTTACGAGAACTTTCGAAAAGAAAAAGACTTCATCTTATGGTTTTTACAAATATATTAGTTATACATGATGGATCTTTGGTGGGGATTAGTAAGTTTGGGGAGTCGTGAAGGACTCGTCATTTTAGTGTGACGCGTGAAATTGCTCAGTGAATAACAACCAGTTATAACTTTATTGAGGTTAATAAAACCTTTTCAAATACTTGATAAAATAATTAAAGTAATTTTAATGAATTTTATAGAACGGTCCTTTAATAACACATTTTTCACAAGTAATTAAAATTGCGATCTTTAATTCATATCAAGATAGTGATTGATTTGGTCTAACTTTTTGTGTTTGTTAATTTGAAAAGTGAGTTACGTCTAATAGTGAAGGCATTTTTTTCGTTATAACTAGATTTTTTTTCTAGTACATCTTAAAGTATCTCAGTTTAAGAAACGACTTCACTCCACGATAGAATCTTGAAGGGGCGCAGAGCCGGCTCCAGACGGTATGCAAGATAGGCGACTATCTAAGACGGCAAGATTTAGGAGTAGCAAAACCATCAAATTTCCACTTATCTCTATTAGTATTAATGCCTTAATTCAATTATAGGTTTTACAGGTTATAACAGCTCTTTATAATATTTTAAAAAAATTTTTAAACTTGTGAGGCATTTTGGGGATTTGTCTGCGGCAACAAAAAACTCAGGGCCGCCGTGAGCAAAGGAGTCCGGCGCCCTTCAGGGGCGCCATTAGACGATTCTCTTTGTCTATGATAAGTATCTAACGCATGCGTGTCCCGACAGCAATTTTCGGATGCCCCTCATGCGGCCGTTGGAACCGAATTAATTCTTGTCTGAATGATGTCCCTACCTAATTATCGGGCAGATTCTGAGACTGATCGAAATGTGTCCTTGATCAGGTTCGTTTGCCCCCTTCGTTGTCCTCTCGCCTGTCGCACCCGTCTCTCTCGGCATGGTGTCATTAATTTCTTGCGATTCCCCCCTTTTTGCTTGGAGACAAACCGACGGAATTCGTCGCCCAAGGTCAACAGGATTCTCATTAATTAGGACCCACCGTCGTAGGATGCTGTGGGACAGAGCAGGTTTTCAAGTATCTATGAGTCCAAAATGGCTTCATCTTCATATTTAGGTTTCTAGCGTCACATTTTCATATTTCTGCAGGCGATAAAGCATAGATATATTCAATTACCGAAAGGAAAACATAGAACATTCATGCCTATCGATAATGCAGAAATTCATGGTTGAATCTATGTTTATTTCTGTCCACGTATTTCGTCTTCATTCTCTATTAATTTACTGCATAATTAAATTAGTGGGCCATTTACATTGCACAGTAGTTAACGTTGCAAGATTCCCCCGAAGTAAACTAAGGTTCAAATCTTGAATAAGACACGAATATGTTTGTGTCATACCTTCACAATGCTTGCTGTATATTCACCTACTGCGACTAAATTTATCAGCATGCCTGTTGTGCGGGACGCATGAATGTTGTTTTTTCTCACAGTACCTGCCACTTTGAGAAAAATGAAATATCTCAAGATGATTGATATCTATCATAGATATGCATAGTTCGAATGAAATTTTTCTTGTAGTTTATTGGCAAGTCTCTTTTTATAAAATAAGAAATATTCAATTCATAACATAAAATTGGCTTCCACTTGATTTGCCTTGGAACGCTACGATCAATTTCCTACAGCAGATAGCTCATTAGACCGGAACTTACCACTGTAAAGCCGATGTCATCTACCTACATAATCCAGCGAAATTGAAACCTTTGTATTAGAGCAGTGGTGCTCAGATAAATTTTTCATTTCTGACCGATTTACTCTTTGTGTATAAAATTTAGCTCTATATCGCTAAAATAGGATCACAGGATGCAGTTGTTACAGAACTGCGTGGGCCGGGCCCTCTAATTCTGTCGCATAATATAGTTCTATAATTATATATAATTTCATTTCACCCTTTTACTGGTGTCTGATACTTGTTTAAGAAAAGCTTTATATTTGTTGTTGTCAAATAAACTCTTTTAAATTTAGCGGTCACCAAAAACTTTTTTGTGACCCCCGGTTTAAGCACCATTGTTCTTCAGTACCAAAATCCATATTAGCCCTTTTTGGCTAAAATCATATTGGAATCATGGTAAAGGCTCTGCTTTGCTATACCGACATCCATGTGTTCGAAACCAACCCTGGAAATAAATGTTCATACTTTTTGGAGTCGGCTTTAAGCTGTAGGTCTCGGTCTGTTTAAGCTCTTGTGTAGATTTTGGTTTGGTTTTGGAGTGCTACGGTCTACCTTTTGCAACACAAGGGCTAATGAGACCGGGCCCTACTGCTTAAAGCCGATTCCGAACGGCTACGAACATCCATGTCATAGTGGGATTCGAACAAACGAACTCCGGTTCCGAAGGCCAGCACCCTAACCATACGGCCATCGTTCAGCGCTCGTGTAGAAAAATTTTAGTTGTAGTGCTCCAAATCAAACTAAAGAATTATGCTGCTGTAATTTAACTTTGTTTTTAATTAAATTTAAATTTTACTTATAAAACTATTTAGTCTAATAACCTACTAAGAGTAGTGACTATTTCTCAATATTATAAAAGTCCCTAATTAACTTGCAAATGTAATAAAAGATGCACTGAGCTGCCAATAATTCTAACTATACTTTTGCGAAAAATAGCGGGTGTAACAGAGCAGTGGTCTGATCAATATCATATAGTGGTAAATATGTGTTGTTCATTTTTGGCTTTCCAGTCTCCATCTTTGAGAAAACGAGGACTATGATACTATTAAAACATTATGATGCAGTTATTTTTCACTTTAAAAATTGCAGCTATTTAAAATAAAACTTTTTGCATGTGCCAATCCTAATTTCCCAACACTAATGCCGACGACACGACTTTTCTGTCTTTCTTTTTTTAAAGCACATTGCTCATTTTTTTCTTTCCTCTTTTTTAATGTCACACTTTTTTTGTTTTTCAGGGTGGCAATGATTTCTACCTCTACATCACAGCCAATGATGGTCACCAGATGGTAAGAATATTTTAATACACTTTATACACATGTAAATATTAACTTTTAAATTGTGATTAAATCATAAAATAAATTATATATTGCTTAAATTGGTTACTCATAATATTTAAAATGTATTCACACTGAAAAGGATACTTGTATCTTTTCATTTACATTTTATTAATTTATCAAGTTATCGCTATTCAGGTGTTAGGTAAAAGAGTTTGTGCCGAAGTATCGGTTAAAAATGCAAAAACAAAACCAACTTAAATAACGATATAAAAGAGGTAAAAAATTAAAGCAAATAAAGGTTTCGAAGCCACAATCGAGTTACTTCTTCAGTGTGGAGACAAGAAAAGCTTATGAAAAGACTGCAGTCCAAAGAATTCAAAGTAGTCCAGTTTAACGATACTACCAATCTAGAAATAAAGATGATCTAGAAATCTGAAAATTTAAGAACACCGTCTTTAGTTCATTTGGTTAATGAAGTCCTCCTATGGAAGAAGTTGCGAAACAGCCATTTGCTCTTACTTTTCCCTTAATTAGTGTCCTTATTAGTTTTATTATATGTATTTTTTACTTTAAATTTTATTAGTCTTTGATTTTATTTATTTTTGTATTCCAACGCGTGGGTGTTTTACGTTAGTCCACACCAAACAATTTTCTGTTTTTCGTAAAAGGGAATAGAAAATTCTTATAGTATTTTTTTTTCTTTTAAGAGATGTTCATTACTTTTGAATAGTTTTTTAAGGCATAACTAGCATTTCTTTAAAAGAACTTTTAATTTCCTATATCTCGATTTGATAGAAATAAATGCTTGTCGAAATTCACGTAGGCTTTGCTTTCATCTTATTAATGAAATTATTTCTATTCTATCAGACTAATTTGATTTCGCTTTTCTTACAGGCCAAAATCGAGGTGTATCTACGTGTTCTTCCCTCTAACTCTCCCCCTTCCCCTCCCCCTTCATTCGATGTTCCTTTCAGCACATCCCACCCATCATTCCGTCGGCCCTTTCCCCCCTTCGCTTTTCCCCCTCGACCCCCCGACCCCTCCCCCGCCCCTCCCAACCCTCCATCCATCGCCCCCTCCCCCTCCCCTCCTTCCTCCACCGAGCCCCCAATTCGCGCGATTCATCCGCCAGAGGGCGCGCAGACCACAACGTCGGCAGTGACCTCGACACTTCTGCCCATATTGGCTGTGACGGGTCTGGCACCTGTTATGATGCTAGTCCTTTGGCTAGTGCATAGGAAGTGCAAGCACAACGAAAAGTTGGTTGCAGTAAGTTGAATGATTTTCTTTCTTTAGAAAAACATAAATGTGAGTAGCTGCTGTCTTAATCAGTTGTCTTTGACAAAGCAAAAATAGTAAACTGAAGTTTGCCAACCAAAAATATGGCAACCTCTGAACCATGAAATGTCTTATTTATTATGTTTCTATATGCTATGAGTACTTTAACAGTAAATGGGTAACTATACAGAATATCATGCACCAATCTAGAAACATAAGTAATTGCTAGCAAAGCCTGTACTGACAGTCTTTCAAAGAAGGAAAAATTAAGCACGAAATGAAGTTCGAACGTTCACCAAAGAAATAAAATAATCTGCACACAATTCACAGTACGACGTCGTATTACTGGTGAATCCACAATAGGACTGTACAGCAGCAAATAAATGATAATAAGAAGGAACAAGAAAAAATGTTTGTTATTCCGCGGGAACTGATTCTAGATTAAAGGACTATCAGGAAAATAAACGGCATCTCCAGAAAACATGATTATACAGTCAATTTGAAAGTACATAATTCCGGAATGAATTCATTCTGGAAATCCGAAGGAATCGAATTATCGATGGCGGGATTGTCTAGAGCTGTCCTGTAAAATTACATAATGCACGCCTACCTCAGCCAGCTTGAAGTAAACTCGTCAAGCTATCTAAGGTACTTATACGTTGGTTGTCAGTTGGACATCACTTTGATATATGTTCTTGATCAGGGGTGGCCAACTTAAACCATTAAGGACTAAACTTACAGATACCCCCACAAAGTGCAATGTACCAAATGGGAACATTGGACGGTATGAGTTATCTCCTGAGTTAAATTTAGCTGCACATAGCACCATCACAGTCTTAATTCCGTATTTGTTTCAGAGCAATGATCAAGGGATATTGCTCAAAATCACATCTAAGGAAAGCTAATTACATTTATACCTCCGCATTTACATTTTACACTGCACAAAATTTATCAAGCACTTATTGAAGCGTTTACCAATCCGAATTTATTTCCTACTATCATTCTTGAAATTTCAAGGATTTAGAAAGTTATTAGTAAATAGTTCAGAGTGTTCAAATCAGTTAGAATGTACAAAGTGAATTGTGAAATGCTTAAAACTAGTGAGAAGTAATATTACAACTAAATTTTTGGCGCTATTGTTCTTCAATAAAGATTTTTAAAAATAAATCTAAGACTATACGAGGTCAAGATTAAATCTACTACGGGCTGTTAGCTGGCCACTACTGTTTCAGATGTTCTAACATATACCACATTTATTTTCTCGTTTCAAATTTTTTGGCCAAAGATTTTTGTTAAGATCAATTTCTTGGATCAGACTGCAAAATTCACAATTTTACGATTATTCATCTTTTTCTCGGAGTAAAATGTGTAGTGTTGCCAGTACTTTGCTTTCGATGGTAGTTGGATGAACAAATTATAGCGCTCTAAAATAACTATGTAATTTTACACATGACTTCAGATGTGCCAATGAATTTACACTTCAAATTACAAAGCTTTTATAAATTCTTTTAAAACAAAAATGTTTCATAGGATTTTAGCATCTGGAACAAATAATGTAACTTTCAGATGGCGAAACACAGCAATTTTAGTATATACATAATTTACTGAAAAAAATATTTCATTGTGTTTGTATTAACTTCTCTCAACCATAAATTTAAATCGATTACTACTTACTCTTACTTCTTACGACTTAACACAGAATAAATGTTTCAAGTGACACATATGCAATTTAATATAACCCCGTAATAGCATGTTTAATAAAAACATTCCAGGATCATTCATTCATCCATTGACAAGATGAATTTATAATTGGATATTTTAATATCGGAGTAAACAGTAAGGAGAAATCTTTTATTTTGGTTCTACAATGGTGTCCAAAAGTTAAGGATATTACATAAAATGTGAGTAAATATCAGTAACATTGTTCGAAATTACTTGCAGAAAATCATATTTGCAACAATATGTATCTACAAAACACTGCAATCGATGTCGATACGACTTTAGTACGTCAGAATGAGTAAAAAAAGGGACTCATTTGTCATAAGAGGAGCCAGGTTCTGTGCAACTGCTGTACTAATCTCTGAGTTAAACGACAAAAAAGGGCGAATGATGAAACAAAGGCGCCAATAGGACATGTTCCTCAGAGGAAGAGTTGTCGTAATGCTAGAATTTGGATGTTCTTAAACCGAAGAGTCTCGAATTGTAGAAGTACCTCAGTGTGTGTTCTCAATATTTTGACAGAAGTTTAAAAATATTGGAAATGTGACCCGGCGACCAATACAAGGTCGATTAAGAATAACAACAGTTCGACAAGACCGATATTTGGCAAAACTGCGTATCGTCAGAAGCACAGTTGTTCCAGCGGGTCAATGTGATGATGTTCAGTGACGACTTCCACTTTATTCTGAACACGGATTCTCGTTAAATAACGATATGAGGAGAACGTGGAACACGTTTTCACCCAAGAAACATCACGAAAAGTATTGAAGAGTAGTTATGATATGGGTAGGCCTTATGCTGGATGGTCACACAGATTTTCACATTTTTAAGCCGGGCCTGTTACTGCTACAAGGTACTGCTACAAGGGAAATGAAGTACTTGGCCTTATGTTCGCTTATTTCGAGGTGCTGTCGTTTCTGGATTCATATTCAAGGATGATAATAAGCCTTGCTATTGTGCGGTCTTGAGGAATAACTTTATTGAAAGGGAGGATATCCATCGTGTGAAGTGGTCCGCTTACTCTCCAGATCTTAAATCCTGAGAGATCATCTATAGAATATGCTTGGAAGACAGTTTGCAGTTCTTTCACACCCACCAAACTCTGTTTCAGAACCCTAACGCTTGGAACTCTCTCAGGCCCCACTCGTCTCCAACATGAATAGCAAATATGGGAAATCGTTCTGCTGCATGTGTGGCTGTTAGAGGCAACCACACATCTTATTAAATTGACAAATAACCTTTCTCATTTAATTTCTTTAACTAAAGTGCAAACTATTCGTCTGTAAATTTTTCCTTCAATCTTTCTCTTTGGATAATAAAGGTGAACAACATACTTCTTTTACATTGTTTTCCTCAGGTATAAGAATATTACGCCCGTATAACACGATTCCCGCTATTCTGACTGTGATTTTCTTATATATTTCCATAAATATGTATTATGCTTAACTTTTGGACACCAGAATAAAGTCAATAACCACAACCCGTTGTGTACTAGAATTTACTACTCTTAGGAAAATATGTAATTAAACTCAGTGAAATGAAACTAGAACCGTCACATACATAAGCAAATAAAATATAATTAAACAAATTCATAACGAATAAATTCGCTGCCTTTATATATGAAGAAACATTTATATTTGTTCAGAGCAAATTTCATTAGTGTTCTGGTTTGAAATGACTTCAGAATTATCGAGTGACGTTGATTTACTACTTATGGGTGTTTTAAAACTCATTCCTCATTCTGTCTCGATGGCTGTTAGACAGTAGCTACGCCCTATATTATTTTAACCTTTGCTCGTTGTTTATATTATTAAGGTCTTTAATTATGTAACTTGCTCTCCCCCTCGTTACAGCTGAAAAAAGCGTCTTCCTCCGGTTTGGCAAGACGCGAAGGAAGTCTCTCTGAGACCGTGGCCTTCAGTTACTCCCCCGCTGCACTCCTGAGACCAGCCACGCCTACTACCAGAGTAAGTATACTCCTGACTATATATCCCCATAAAGGACCAATATTTTTCAGACCCTTCCTGTAGAATAGCTCTTCTAAACACGATTCCATTTACTCCTTCGAAAAACGCTAAATCAGTATGTTTTACTGCCTAACTTTAAAAAAAAATTGCAGAATATTTGGAATAACATGACATGGATTTATGGGGTAAAATGGTTGCTTAGGAACATTTTCAATTGGACAAAATTTATTTGAAATTTAAATGCTTTGTCACATACGGAGATCTTACATTTAAATGTAGATATAGAATTTTTTTAGATTCTAGGAAACAAACAATACTTAAGGAGTGTAACTAAAAATACGTAAACCGAAGTATATCGTATTGATGAAACTGGAACACAGCGATTTCTTTTTATTGCAAAATAAACATTAATAAAGAAAATAAGTAGAGGTATATTTCAAAAAAAGTATTGCTGGGCAATAGTTTATTACTGTACATTTTCAATCATACATCTGAATCGCGAAAAGAAATATGAACTGGATTCCACATTTTTCTTTTGTTTATATTTGTGTTAATCTTGGAAAAGCAAAGAAAAAAATTCTTGAAACCTTTTTTTCTTGATTGGTCTCAATAATGCTTTAAAGACAAGGGGAAAAAAAGATGTCATTAATCTTCAGTTACAAATGATTTTACTTAGAGCTAGACTGAAAGATGATTGTACCATATCTTAACAGGTTTTGAACTTCGTAACTTTGTTTTGTGGATTGCTGGTCGATTCCAGGGTATCTTTTTTCCACTAGGCCGGATAGGCCCGGGGCCAGGGCCCATTTCTAAAAGAATACCAATACTAGTCTAATACTTCACATTGAATATTTTAAACAATTGTAAGTAATGTTTTAATAATAAATTGCTGTTTAATTTCCCTCAAGAATTACTGTCAATAACAATTTATCTATAATAGTTTATTAATTAAAAAAGGTTTTTTTAATTTATCAATAATTTTATATGCAATAGTATATCATTTGGCTATGGTTCTATTTGTAACAACACATGTTATTTGATTACCTCAAACAGTTCGCTGTTTTCAAAGATAACTTGTATTTTCGACTAATAGTTTTTCTTTAATAAATGACGAAAAAATTACCTATCTTATTTAAAGAATAGCGTTAGGCAGTATCATAGAGAGGGCTGAAGGCAAAAGCCTAAGTTCTGGTCTAAGCTGAAACGAGTACTGGTCAATTCTCGCGATTAGCACGGATATCTGAAGCAAAATCGGCTTAAGTATTTCGTGTCGGCCAAATTAGCCCTCATATTGGATTTAAAAAAAAAAAAACTTTAGATCTTCAAACTAAATTTAAAGTTTTTCTTCTTTGAGAAGTTTAATAAGGCATTGGACTGATATTTTCTCAGTAGTGAAATGTACATATTTTACAGGGTAAAAACATTCAGCTTTCTCTATTATACTTCAATACTTTTAAGTCGTTTTTTTCTTTCTTTCTAAACGAGAACTTTTAACTGCAAGCAATCGGGGAAGAACGCCCATTCATATTTCCCAAACTATTCAGTTTAATCAAACGTGTATCGCGTAAGAAAATCCGTCTCTTTTCCTACACTGGGACATTTCTTGGGCGGGGCCATCGCTCCAATTTCAGCCCCCTCTTCTTTCCAGCGTAACCTTCCCGAGAATTATCACTCGGAACAAAGCGCTTTCGTGGTAATCGTTTATCGTCATCGAATACATGTATATCATATTCTATTGTTATCTAAATTTCCCTTGGTGAATGTTTTTTAGTTGACTAAAGTTAAATAAAGTATATTTTAAAATGCTCCATTCTAATATACATTTATTCACAGAACATCAAAGCTTCTTAATCTAATAGCCTGAAGTCAAGGCCACAGCAATAATCGTTTTACTCAATTACTGACTTCCAAAATTTATGCTTTGTCGAGAATGCAACCCTTTAAGAGAAACGTGAGCTAAATACTCTAAAACAGGAGTGCCCAAACTTTTAAACTTGGCGGTTCATGTTTTATACAACCTAATCTATATTCATCCCTTTAATATTTTGCACATTTAGTTTCTTACAAAGATAGTTATCTAGCAAGAGAAGGGCATTTCAATTTTTTTTAAAAAAGGTTCTTAAATGTCATGTTTTTTTATGAAATCTTTTGTATGCCTCGAGTTTCACAAAACACTTCAGTAGTAGTTTATTCGGGGCACCTGGGCTTGAAGCCGAATCCCTGCTAATTCAACTATTTGAAAAGATTGAACAGGTTTCGTTTTTTCGAAATGATTCATAATGTTGATTTTAGAATATACCAAAATTTTAGGAAAAAAAAAAGGGTTTTTGAAAACAATCATAATGTTGATTTTTTGATCGGCCGTTTGATGGGCACCCCAGCATTTTTTTTTCTCTGAAATCTGGTCATTTTAATTTGTGCTATTTTTGCTTTCGTGCACCAAGTATAAAGTATTGTACCCTTTATAAAATTTTACCTTGAAATTGGAATGAATATCGAGCTCTTGGACCTCTGTCTTTAAGTACAATTAAATCGCTTTCGAATTTATTCCTGCGTGTGAGTGTACCTGTATGTTTTTGAACATAACTAAGAAACAATGATGTTGGATGAAAACGGTTCTGTGTGCGTTTATCTCTCTGTTTACCTATCTTTGAAGACGATAACTCGAAAACGTAATGAACTAGATAGTGGTAATTTTGAAAGCAGTTCTTACATGTTAAATCTGCAGGTCTTATATACTAATAAGGCGATTTCACGCAGTAGGGCAAATTCACAAATTATGACAATTCTGGCTTTAGTTTCAAACGGAAGGGCAGTTTATTGTTTGTCTATTGGCTGTTGTAAACATGAAAATGAATGGGAAGGGCATTATAGTAGTTCGTGACGTTGCGACAAATTGCCTTATAGAAGAGCTACTTCACACTGTTTGGTTATTTGACTGCATATACATAGATGGTAAAATCCAAGTTTATTGAGAAGATTTGAGATTTTTTTCCTTGCTAACTTTTAAAAATGACCGCCAAATAATGTAACATTCAGTTTGTAATTATTTTTGGTATAATTTAAAAGAGTATTTCTAAGAAATAGCTCTAAAACCGTGCGTTTTAAACCGATACTTCATTATGTGGGAGTTTACGAGAAAGCCGATAGCAGATTACTCACGATTTGCATTATCTATTTATCTGCTTCCTTCCATCCATCATTGAGAGAAAATATTCATAACTGAAAGACGTACGAATGATTTTTTTCTCTATTATTTTCCCCAGGTTAGCGGAGAACGCGACAAATGGGAGTTTCCTAGGCACCGCCTGCAATTTGTCTGCATCCTGGGCGAAGGCTGTTTTGGGCAAGTTTGGAAGGCACACATCCTGGGCCAAGAAGATACCAAACCTGTAGCAGTCAAGACTCTTAAAGGTGATTATTAACTCATATCTCTACCCCCTCCATTTTCTCCAACAAGGCAAGTTTTGAATGTATTATATTTGCCATTCTTTTTTATCGAACTACCCTAACTTAACTTTATGCTTTTACAGAGGTCAACAAGTGAATTTTTCATGTCGGTTGTAATTAAAACAAAAAGTTTATACGCAAAGCAAAAAATAAAATAAAATAAGTTTATTAATCTTTTATCCTACTTTAAAATTATTTTTTGTGATCATGTACTTCTGTTTGTTGTAAAGTAACTATAAAATGCAATTAAAGCATGAAATCTTAAATCAATAAAGTCATAGGCATGTATACAGTATCAAACAGCACACGTTTCTTTGGACATTCTGTCGATATCCACATGACATTCAATGTTATGTACAATAGATTGATAGATAGTAGCATCTTAGATAATATATAAGACGCTTTCAGAAATTGTGTAGGAATATGGATTTGTTTTAGAGGACAAACATATCCTTGGCACCCTACCAAAATTCAGCTCGGGTATCCACGGAAAATCTTAACCACTTAGTAATATAAAAAGATCCAGCTCTTCTTTTTAATTTTTTTTTTTAAATAAGTAAATTGTGTAAACATAAAGTTGGTTATATATTTCCTTGCGAACATAAAAAAAATTGACCTCTTATAAATAAATTTTAAATAGGATATTATATCTATTATATCTTCATTTTTATATTTTGATGTAGTGGCAACATGTTTCACGGATATGTATGAAAGTGATAAGTTATTCTGTTCGCAAGACTTCAGAATTAAAGCATTTTCGGTAACATCTTCGTTATATTTTACATCTGGAAAAAATAAAGATCCATCTCCGAGAATCTTAGATTGTTCATGTTTCTTGGTCAGTTTGTTTTGCATGCTGAGCCATTTTTTGCAACATTGGCCTGAAATGAACCGGTTTTATGCCTACAAAGATTTTACAACCAATGATTAACTAAATTATTCCAATTATTCGGGTTTAAGAAACACATTAAGAAACCTTGAGTTATGTACCTCTGGAAGACAACGGAAATTTAAAGGTTTTAAAGTTTTTTTACTTTGATTTATAATTTTTGGTATTAGAAATATGCTAAAGAATCTTGTAAATAAGATTTTCTCTCCATTTTAGAAAACGCAACAGAAAAAGAGAAGAAAGATTTATTATCTGAATTAGAAGTAATGAAGATTCTAGAACCTCATCCTAATGTTGTCACGCTCTTAGGCTGTTGCTCTGACAAAGGTAAGAGCCATTTCCCTTTCATATAATTTGTACCTGTATTAGCTGTGACATCCCTGATAAACTTTTAACGCGCAGATTAAGTTAGTGAATACTGTCCCTACTGTTGGTTAAATATACAGAACCACTTTCTAAGGACGAAGAAACAGACGTAGAATTTTACAAACTTATTTTAACTCACGAAACATCTTAAACTTGCGCAACTTGCAACTTGCAAGCACACTTAACGGAAAAAAAAGTGAAAATACCCTGTGACTCACATGCGGTCCTTTTATCAGTTAAACTAGCATTGAGAATAGAAAAGTTGCATAAATTATCATAAAGATAAGTAAAGTTTGACGGAATGACGTCGTACTTTCCAATCTCTACTTATTCCCGCATTTAATCAATCACAGTAACGAAATTTCTCAATATCTTGATCTATAATAAATATTACGAGGCAAAGTTATTACTTTGCGTTCTAAACCCGAGTACCTCGGGCTGTCGTTTTCGTCAGAAAGAACTGAGCTCGAGGCTCTCTCGGATCAAATTCTAATCTTTTAGCACACGCGATGAGCAATTTTTCATGAGGACACATGCGTCGTATTTATCACAACAGTTGTTATTTTCCAGTTTTTAAGCACGAAAAACGATAAAAATAAATGAGTATTTATGATAAATTTGTTGAGAAATAAAAGAAAAGTAACCTTATTTTTGTAAAACACAAATTAAGTCACGTTCAAATTAAAATTATTTGTTTTTAAATGCTTTTTTACCACTAATGTAAAAAAAGAAAATAATTTATCTTGTATACTTAAAATGCGCAAATTTTATGCTAGTAGTTTAAGTAATATATAAAATACAAAAAGGATCTAAATCGTCAATTTAATTAATAGTTTAAAATATTTTTTTTTTAAATGTGTGATACTGGGTTATTTTAAGTCTGCCAAAGATTAACAGCAGATTTACAATTTGGTTCATCAGTAGGAAATTTCGACAGGTGAATGGACCAGAATTTCAGCTTTCCAAGCACCTACGTGTTCCTCCCCACACACACACACACCAGAAAAAAAATTATATAGAAATACAGGTGCAAAGTAAATCTTTTCTCAAAAGGGCAGGGCGTATCGACACTTAAAACCCTTTAAAGATCATGATTACAAATTCTTTGGTATTAAATACAATTAGGTTATAAATTTTATCTATGAGCCTTATAGATTTGAAATATATGAAAAAAATATTTTTACATTCTTTTGGGGGAGGGGCAGGACGGGATTAAGAGAGGGTGATTTAACTATGAAATGCTCCTCTTGGACAGCAGGAAAATATTTCTTTCTTAAACCTTTAATTAAATTTGGAGAGCAATGAATAATTACCCTTAAAATAATATAATTAATAAATAGCTAAACAATTTATAAGTAAGGTTTTGCGTAAGTATTTTCATATGAGTTCATGAAGAAAATCGAACTCTCGATTCTTTCATGTAAATCACATTCAAAAAAGTATATTTCAAATAGAAATAAATTAATTGTAGTGATACATTTATTTATAATTTAAAGTGTCAAAAACAAAGAAAAAAGTAAGGTGTTAAAAAGAGAGAAAAAGTATTAACAGGTGGTTTCCCTACAAAACCAATGTCCTTAAAATGGTTAAATACAAAGGACAGAGTGCGGCGCCCTTTGAAAAGCATCAAGCATAAACACTAATCTAAAGAAATTTTTGAAGTGTAATAAACTTTATTTATACTTCTTTAGATCCCATCTTAGTGATAATGGAATATGTAAGTCGAGGCAAGCTTCAGACGTACTTGAGGGAGAGTCGAGCAGAAAGGCTCTACGGAAATCTACATGGCAGCAGTAAGCACCTGACATCCAGAGACCTCACAACATTCTCTTACCAAATTGCCAAAGGCATGGACTATTTGGCCAACAAGGGGGTAAGGATTTTGTCTCCCATCTTTTTGAATATCTTGCAAGATCATTGTGGTAGTTACGAGTCCATGAAAGTTAAATGGTTAAAATTGTTATTCAATTTACATCCACTCAAAAACGTGATATGATAACAAAATAAAGTAAAACTTTTTATTAACTGCCTTTTAAAAAAAGGAACTTTTGACATCATGTCATAGCAATGCAGATGTAGGTATTCCAATTCTGTATTGGTTTTATTCTAAATAATTTTTGAATAATGCATCGACTGATGCAGCGTTGCTAAAGGCTTTAAAGGTGGTGTGGCAACTGGACCATATGGGCCGAGCCCATCAATCCAGAGGTTTCTGTCAGTAAGCACAAAAATGACAACGAGCGAAAGATAAACACATAAAAGAGCAAAGAGATAGAAGGGTGGATTCGTGAGTTTGTAACGGTATATTTAATTTAGAATTAATCCTTAACTGTAGATATTATTTTTGTAAATTATTATTTTGTGTTTCTAAAACTTTTCCTTTTGTATTTTGGCAACAGTAGTCAGTGTTGTTAGATTTTTTGAAAACTAAACTAGAGTATGGTTAGAGAGAGTGAAAATAAAACATGTAAGAAAGATATTATGAGCATATTCTATTTTTTATCCAAGTATTTTTAACCGAGTTATATTATATCCTCTCCTGAAAAAGCTAAAAACCAACAAGTTCATAACACAAAACTAGAGAATAGAGAGTATAGGGATAGAAAAACAAAATATTTTTGTGGCCAGTGACATCCGTACGAAAAGAGCCGAAAATATAGAATAATAATGATCAAAATCGAAAAAATTAAAAATTTTGAAAAAATAAAAATATGTTTTAAAAATAAATAAATTACATTAAAAATCCGAACAGGGCCTAAATAATAATAAATAAACATAAAAAACAATTTTTATTAATTTTGATTTTTAGAATTTTTGTCTTCGCCGGGGACAGAATTGAGTGCTGTAAATTCATCATCTATGGATATGCGTTATGTCATGCGTAAACTGTATGGCAGTTACGAGTCCATGAAAGTTTAATGGTTAAAATTGTTATTCAATTTACAACCACTCAAAAACGTGGTATGATAAAAAAAAAAAGTAAAACATTTTATTAACTGGCTTTTAAAAAAAGAAACTTTTGACATCATGTCATACCAATGCAGATTTAGGTATTCCAATTCTGTATTGGTTTTATTCTAAATAAATTTTGAATAATGCATCGACTGATGCAGCGTTGCCAAAGCAAACTTTCTGAACACAGTTATTGCATTTTAAAATTTCACTGGTTAAGTACATTATAATGTGAACAGATAATATAAAATGACAAAAAATTAAAGATTTTCTATGAATTTCGTTGTTTATTAATATTACATTAAAATAAAGAATTTAATGACAATTAAATATAAGATGCTTTATTTAGACATATTTATAGAATTGTACAATAATAATTGCTAAAAGAAAATCTATAATAATTGCTAAAGGAAATATTTAGTAATAATCTTTAACGTAATAATATATCTCTTCAAATTTTTTTTCTTTCAACTATGAAATAGTTAAACTTTACAATGGAAAAAAAATGAAAGAAAGGCTTAAATAATATAAAAGAAAATTCTTAGAAATCGGAAATAAGCTACCGAGTATTTATTTTAGCAATTATTAACTGAAACTTCTAATCACTATAAGCATATCTCCTACTAGTCAAAATTTCTTCCCCAACGCTTACAGGAACTACATTAATTAGTTTTAAGTTATCATCCAGTCATTTCTGTTTTAAAAATTTGGCTAACAGTTACCTATCCATGTGATTAATACACGACAGACTACATAAAGAGACACGCTTGAGATATCAGCCCTGACAGGAGAGCCTTTAGAAAATAGAATGAGGTGACGTTCATGCAAATGTTATCCCTGTTGAGGAAAGCGAGAGTTTTAGTGACCTTCAGTCCCAATTATTATTTATAACTTCAGATCAGTAGACCATAGTAACAGTTCTGTGGATATCAGATGCTTAAAGTTAACAGACCACGTCAAAATCTAGGGCCTAATTATCAGCATGGGTAATAAGGAGCATTAACTCGAGGTCCCGCTCCCTACCCGAAGTATAAATGCCACTAACGAAATCATATCTTATTTTTCTGCTAGTCAAAATAAAAGATTTAACTTTTAAAAACATATATATATATATATATATATATATATATATATATATATATATATATATATATATAAATACAATAATATACAGGGGGACGTAAACATGGGGGTCCCAGGAGGCCTAGCCCCCCCCCTATTATATATATATATATATATATGTAAAATATACCTTATATATATATATATATATATATATATATATATATACACACACATATATATATGCATATACACCGGGTGGCCATAATTAAACTGACAGTGCTGACAGTGTTCTGTAGCGCGATCTATTTGCGAGAATGACGCCACATTTTGTAGGAAGATTAAACAAGACAGGGGACAAAGGATGCCGCGAAAAAATAAATTAGTTCCAAAAGTCACCGCTAGGGGAATATTTGGCGTTGTGTTATAGAAAATAGTGTTAACAAATTCAAATTAATACAGAATAAAATTACATTTTATTATGCACATTTTCTGATTTAGTTCAAGTGCGATGTGGTAACACTTTTAAAAAAGTGTAAAATCTACATGAACACCGATAAAGTCTAGTGATCTGCAATATCACGTACGCTGAGCAGAAGAAGAAATTCTTTATTCAAATTTCACGTTACATCCATTGGCACAGTTAAGAATTTAATTTCCATATTGATTTGTATTTGTTAACACTCTATTTTCTATTACACAGTGCCAAATATTCCCCTAGTGGTGACTTTTGGAACTAATTTGACATTTTGCGGAATCCTTCGTCTCCCGTCTTGCTTAATCTTCCTACAAAATGTGGAGCCATTCTCTCAAATAGATCCCGCTACAGAATACTGTGAGCACTGTCAGTTTAATTATGGCCACCCGGTATATACATATACACATATCTATCTATCTATACATATATGTATATATATTTACATATATATATTCACACACACACACACACACACACACATATATATATATATATATATATATATATATATATATATATTGAAACGAAAACTGATATCAATACAATATTATAATTGTTATAATTATTCATAAATTGACGACAGAATAGTTAGAATTCATAAAGATGCATACATATTGATAATAATTATTACATCGGTAAAACGACATTATATTTATTTTAATAAATGCAATGTTTGTTTCAATTATAAATTTCGTGAATTTCATTGTAGGTCACAAAAGTTACTGGTGAACAGCCGTTTGGTTATCCTTGTTATATAATATACAATTTCATTCATTTTTTATCATTAAGAATACACAGAATGCAGTTGCTTTCTAATATTAGATTGAAATATTGATATTAGAAATATTAGTTGTATAATGCAATACGATATAACACTCTCATTAATTATATGTTCCAATATTTCAAATAAATGTTAAATATTGGAAAGATTAGTAAGTCCAAAATTGAATATTTGCACCATAAAATGTATTAATAGGTTGAATAAATACCAACTAAGATAAAAATAAAAATGTTTCATTAATACTTACAGCAATAATTGATAACTCGATCAAGGTAGCCATTTGCGCCTTTTCTCAGATTCTGTTGGTATACATGTTTGTTATAGTCATTCTAATTCCATTGTTAATAAAACATATATTAAGATCTAAGCGAGTACCAACACGTACTTTTTTAAAGGGAAATTCAAAACTAGTCATTATTCCAGATATAAAAACAAAAATGGATTAATAGCAGGAATTCGTACAGATTTTACTTGAACAGATGACCAAAATACAGAAAGGCATAAAAGATACAAGATAATTAAAAAGTTTTACGCTGATACTCATATCTCAGAAATAGTGCAGAAATTTTATAATAAATTTACCAGACGTTATTTCGGCGAATGAACACTATTTTTTCTTTACTTTATATGTCTAGAACCACATGCCATTCGAGATTTATTTAAAAAAAAAATAAATGTTTAAAAAATCGTTTGGTGGAATATTAATCCAAAACGATATCTTTTACAGATCATCCACAGAGATCTGGCAGCTCGTAACATTCTAGTGGATGAAAACAAAGTTTGTAAAGTAGCAGATTTCGGATTTGCGAGAGATGTCATCGCAAGTCACGTTTACGAACGGAAGTCAGAGGTAAGTACTGTAATCAATTCAATAAATTTGTGATGGATCTAATCAGAGCGCCAAGGTCTGTTCTAGCTTTAAAACTGATGCAATAGACACAGAAATTTCAATTTATATAGTAAATGTTTAGTTGCTTATGATGGATACATGATGTTCTTTTCGGGTTAACTTATTATTATTTAGTTGTGTACGATTAACTAATTAACGGCATACTGTTTGGTAATGTAAATTTCTGGAATTGTTACCATTATCATGAATCTTAATTAATATAGTAGAGAGTAGCATTAATAGGTCACTTTCAAAGTTCAACCAAAAATCTTCTCTAAAGATTTTTTTTTCACTTTGTATAAATGAATTTATTTGCAGAAGGAAAGGGAAAATTAACGTGAGATTGGCTTTTATTTTCTGTCAAAAATAATTTCATAAAATCATATAATATGCTCCTTTTTCCAGTTCAGTAGATCATATGTATAGTTGTCAGTATATTCTCACATTCCATAGGTTTTCACCGATTGGGCTTGGGTTCGATTCTTGAGTAAGGCTTAGATGTATTTGTGTGTTGTGTCCGTTACAGAGAATAATGTTGCTTGAAATTTTGGTGCAGCAAAGCCTACACCAAGTACAAAAGACTCCACTGCAAAAGAGCATTACAAATAGAATCTTGCTCTTTGAACAGCTGACTCTGAGAAACGCTTAAGCAGTCCAGAAGATGAGCTCGGGAAGCAGAAAGGGAACAGATACAATCAAAGAAGGTTTTTCTTCCCTTCACAAAAATGCATACTATTTGTCCACTGTGGAGATGTCCCATGGTCATCCGAAGGGCCTTGGGTCTTCTGCACTGCATAGAAACGCCGTGGCTCTTTGCCTCGTGCCAATGGTGAAAAGAAGAAGTTCGACTGGTTGAATTCTTAATTCTGTGGAAATGAAATCTTAATGACAGAAGACAGAGAAACTGTGGTTATGAAGATCACAACCCCCTCTAGTCAGCTCATCAGCGGTGTCGTTTCCACATATGATGGTATCCATCGGAGACACACTTGTTTCCTCTGACCAAGTCTAGCCAACTTTGAAATAATATTATATTGACCAGTACTACCAGGATCTTTCACCATTTCTTTAAATATTGGATAAAGCTTCTACTGTCCGTCAGAATCTGGCGAGTGTCCCTAATAAAATTGAGAAACACGGTTTGCGAGAACGTCACTTAAGCGATAAGTTCCGATCTAAGGACAGAACAGTGGCGAACATTTCTGATTTTAATAACGCTCTCGGAAGTGTTACTAAATAGACTCTCTGCTCTACCTGCCGGACGGTAATAAACAAGAACGAACTGATAAAATACACTGATGGAAGATCAGTGTATATTACCAGTGCCCGGTCAGGGATAACATTAACAGGACTTTAAGTGCTGAGTAACTTCGGATGGTAACCCATGCTTGGTACATTCAGACAATTTCTTCCTGTAGTCAACATGTCTAAATCAGGCAGTAGGGAGGATACAACTAAAAGGAAGGGTTGTCTCAACGTTAAAATCTCTCTCTCTCATATATATATATATATATATATATATATATATATATATATATATATATATATATATATTAAAAGTAATAACAGCCTATATGGTGCTTTCAGAACAAAATGGCCATCAAACCCAGGGTATTGTCTGGGCGATTGCTAAAAAAATGCATAAAAAAATGCAAAAAAGAGAGACTCGTCATCCTGTTCTTAAAAAAATCTTGCTCTCTTCTTTTACAGGGTCGTCTGCCAATCAGATGGATGGCACCAGAGTCATTGTTTGACAATTTATATACCACAAAGACAGATGTTTGGTCCTTTGGAGTGCTGTTATGGGAGATTGTGACATTAGGTGAGGATGCTATTAAGTATTATTTAATTGCTGTTTAAATAATATTTGAAGAATAAATACATGAAGAACTGTGTAAAAACTGACCAAGTCAGTCTTGATTTGGTCAGTTTTACTTGAACGCGGCTGATATATCTATATAATGCGGCCCACCGGAATAAAATGTATTGCCAATACAGCCCATCAAGTCTTTTAGTTTAGTCAAGGCTATTTACTAATTTCATTTTTTTCCCTTTAAGGATCCACCCCGTACCCCGGTTTGAGTGCCAACGAGGTGATTCGTCGCATAAGAGATGGATACAGGCTTGAGAAGCCAGATCACTGTCGCCGCGAAATGTACAACATTATGTTCTACTGTTGGGACAAGGATCCAAAACATCGTCCCACTTTCGGCGAGTTGGTAGCTCTACTCGACAGGCTCCTGGAAAGCGAACACACCTACATAGAACTCGAGAGATTTCCAGACCATTCGTACTACAATATTACGGATTTATCGGGTGAAAAATTGTGATAGCACTACAGTCTTTTTGAAGTCATTCGTCCGTCCTTTTATCACTTTTTGTGTATGTATTGGAAACTCCCCCAAAGCACGGCAGGACTCGCACAGTTTCCTTTTCTGTTTAAATGCTACTTTGAAAAGCGCATTAACTTTTCATCCCCATCTCAGGGTCGAATCTCGTCACGTGCAGCAAGCACTCTGCTCAGCTATAGACAGTTGATGACAAAGCTGCACAAACTAATGATGCGCAATCGCAGAACTGATTGATTCTATGCAGTATAAAATAGAACAGTAGTCGACCGCTCATGGGGTCTTCAAAGTTGCAGCTTTATCATTTTCATTTGAGAGGTGGGAAAACTGGCTGTTTTAGTGTGATGGTTAAAAGTAACTCAGTCAAGTTTCATCCCAAGCTTTTCTGACATGTACATAGACTGAAGATTTTCAACCTAACCCATTTTATAAAACTCCTGTATGAAACTCATTCATCGACCTTTGAATATTTTTTTACTCTGTATTTTGTGAATAAATATCCTATTACCCGAGTTTTTTTAATCACTTTACAGACAATACCAAACATTTAGTTTCAAGTCAGGTAAAATACAAACCTCTGTACATGTTTGGAATTAACTGGAAGTAAATTACTAGACTATTACTCTGACAATTCTTTAAGATTTTGATCATCACTTAACTTTCCCTGAACATATCTGTGATGAGATTTATTGCAAAACATAAACATTCTTTAAATCACATTAAATTTAAGTATTACGACAGATAAGCAATTACTAAAAACAAAAAAACTTATCGCATCCCGAAATGAAATACATAAAAGATCTTTTATATACATGACTACAACAATGAAAATCAACGTTAATACTTATTATTGGGGGCATTTGATATGACCCAGTATTTTTAATATTTCTTGGACCATTTAATATGTTTATATAATCAATTTCATATGTTTATATATGAAAAAAAAAATGAAATTTACATGCATTTTAAATAGTTACAAAATACAGTTTTAAGTGCATTCTAGATCCGTGATTCTCAAATCTTTTATCCCAAAAAACTCTTTTCTTACCATGTTATATATCAACAGAACCCCTGAATAAATATTACTAAGGAGAAACTAAGGGCCTATTATCTGTCACTGAATAGACAAACAAACTAAACAATATACAGCAATATAGATATATAGATAACTTACAAACGATGACATGAAAGGTAGAATTTTTTTAAATGAAATGATAGAAGTAAAATGATACCTTGTTGAATATTTCACTTCTTGTGCTTGTACTGTTGCATATGGTTTGAATGACTTGCCACACCACTTTTCTGTTTCTTATTGTTGTGCATTGGAGTAGTAATTACTATTATTAATTAATGTAAGGGATTGGGGAAAAAATTAAAGAATATATGAATTTTAATTTTTAATTTTGGGGGCATTTAAGAATTTTTTGAGGAATTCTGGAAGGTCTTTACAGAACACACTTTAAGAAACCCACACTAGATTATTAACAAACTGTACAATATTAAATAAAAATAGTTTTTGATGAGATCAACCAATATTCATTTTGAAGCTTTAAATGAATTTCAATCAATATCCAGTAGTCTATTTTTAATCTAAATATTTAAAAATATCATGTAATATAATGCATTATAGTTCCCACCTTTTTATAAGTTACAGAACAATGAGGATGCTTAAATGACAGTTGAACCAAGTAAGATACTTCATTTGCTACTAGAATCCATAGATTTAAATCCTATGACTTTCATAAGTACAGTTGTTCAGCAAGTCCTGGTTAATTTAGTCCATATGTAATGAAGATTTTTATCTTTAAAGAAAGCCAATGTCAAAGGTTCGATCCTTGAACTGGGCAAGGTTGACACAGCTTTTCATCCCTGCAGTGTGCAGACTAATTGAGGACTAAGCTTAAGAACAAAACACTGGGGTTCCACATAAGGTTGACCACCTAAAAGAACATATGCTTTACACCCCAGGGCCCTTGGTCTTGAGAACAGATTGGCACCATAGGCCATAGACCACCAAGTTGGGCTGTAGTACTGAGGAGTTTAGCTTAGAAAGCCAAATATCAGTCATGCAAAATGATTTTGAATAAATAGCATATTTTACTGCTTGTATGAAAACATTTTCTTCTGATGTTTTTACATATATTACTCTATTAGTATTATAACTGAGTAAAATTCCAATAAAAGATATTTTGTATGAATAATACAATCATATTAAACAGCACATGAAATTTTAAGCTAGAGGAAACACTGGAATGTAAAATAGCATATACCAGCAAGACTTGAAATTAATAAATGTTCTTTCTAAAAGTAATATTAAATTACTTAACATGTGTAGTATATTGCACTAATAGAACCCATTTTTCTCAGCAAAATGATTTCCCAGAAAATCTAATGACAAAATCTTGCAAAAATTAGTTTAAGTCTTTGTCCCTTACCTTAAAAGGTAAATTGTAAAAAGTTGGATTGATCATGAATGAGAGAAAACACAAATTTATAGTTGTAAAAACTCATGATTCCCTCCCAACGTTAGTAAATACCTATGTTTTTGAGAATGTTAACTAATTTATATATACCTCAGCACTGTCATTTCTCATGATGATATTAAACTCAAAACAGACAACAGGTTACATAGTCAATACTACCAAAATTGACAGTGGGTTTGAATATGTTACTCTAGACACTTTCATTAAAGTTGGGATACAGTATGAGAAATTCTAATGTTTGAATTAAAATGTTTCAACAATCAATGAAGCTAATTTTTCATCTTAAAATTATCAGCTGACATAAGATACTATTCAAATTATCAAAGCAAATAAATTACACAAGAATTTTAAATAGAAATGGCTTTATTGCAAGTACTGTCCCGCAATACAAGTCTATTGGCTGATATTGTAGTATGAAATTAACAATTTTTTTGTACATTAACACTTGCAAAGTCCTCTGTTTAAAGTCATTTTTCCAATGTCATTTGTCCACAGCATTTCAATGTTCCATTTTGAAATAAAACAAACAATTACAATATAATAAACCTTGGCACTATGTTTAAAAATATATCTGACAGTATACGAATAGCAAAATATAGGCAACAAAATGTGCGTGTACATGTGCAGAAACTTTAAACAAAGTTAAGACCCTCAATTTGATGAACTATGAACCGATTCCTCTACTAGTTCTTTAAAAACTTGATATTAGATTTGTCATAGATATATATTTTATAATAAAAATATATGTGTGAAACTGCAATCTTAGTAAAATACATCGTATATTAGCAGCTTTATGTGTAATTATTTTCTAAAAATTTAAAAGGAGAGGGATATACTTAAATCTATTATGTCTGAAAAAAATACCATAAAAAGGTAGGTGTTAAGTAATTTTATAATTTACTATAATTCAATATATATTATAATTGATATGTTTGACTTCTCTTGTTAAATAAATTAATTAAAAAAAAACAGCATTTGAAAAGCACAAGGAACAAGGAAAGCTGAGAAAGCATATGCAATTAAAATGTTGATCTTTTATATTTGATGTTTAATATCTGACACACACTTCCAAGTTAGTTTTTAGAATGCAAATTAAAAATTTGTTGAAGGTTCTGAAAAGGAATTTTACAAAAAAGTAAATTGTACATAATCACTTAAAAGTTAATTTAACTGCCTTTAAGCTTTCATAATGAAAAATTTTACTAGGCATATCACATTGATATTGGGAAAAATTGAAAATGTCTGTTAAAGGGATATTTAAACAATCTTGTTCTTTCCTGTCATTATATATTATGCATTCAAAATATACTTTGAATACTAAAGTACAGTATTATACTTTATAAAATATTATTCTAAAAGAATTAAAATTAAAATATATTTAAAATGTTAAGCACAGAAAAAACTATCTTTTATGTAAAATATACTTACATACATTAACTGCACAATTATTTTCCCAGTCTTATCATTACAGTATTTCTTAATCAAAATACTTAAATATATAGATTTTAAGAAAGTTATATACAATTAATTTCTTTGTATATTCCTTTAATCACATTGTGCACTTTAATTTTTATACAAGAAGTTTTAGGTGGAATTAATATGACTATACGGTCCATTTGTTCATGAAATCTTGGGTGTTCTTTAAAATAAATAAGATGTATTAAAACATGCAACAAATGAAAAGCAATGTCAGCAAAATGACATACTATAATGTAATCTAGTTTTAGATACATGTAATCAGAACAGGAGCAATTTACAACTACATAATTATAAACGCTGGTAAATATTAACAGTATTCAATAACTTTCCTCAACAAGCTAGTTTCTGTATTTAATGTACACTTAAAGTCAACACGCAAAATTATATTTTAATATACAGAATAAAAAACATCTTAAATCAAGAAAAGTATCTGACTAATTATGGTAATACAAAGTATTACAATTAAATCATTTATAAACATGAAAATAATAACTACTTTTATATATCCAAGATTTAAATTAAAATTTTGATTATGTAACTACTTGTAACATAATATAAATTATCGTAATGCTGACTCGAAATATTCATCTCTTTATAAAATAAATAAAACATAAAATAAATATTGAATAAATTATACTATAAATCTTGAAATAAATACGAAACAACACACACAAATTTCCAGTAATAGCTGCATACAGTTACAGCACTTCTATTTTTATTAATACTAACAACTATAAGCACCAAGTTAAAAAAGGTAATTAACTATCCACATAATTCTGTAAATAAAATTACCAAAGTGTAACCTAGGGAAGACTTTGTTTATTTTGCTAACATATCAATTTAGCTCCACCTGAAATTAATACTTAAATCATGAAACGATATTAAAAATTACTCAATTTAACTTCAGCATGATTGCATTCCATCTTTTACAAAAATTGGATGAAAACAGCAAACACCACTGAAACCATTTCATTTTATTTCATTCAGCCAGAAGAATGATAATGTTTTGACCCCTGAGTCATAGTTAAGATATTAGCTGCTCCCTTTCTTAAAGACAAAAAACATGAGTGCCCATGGGGGAGAAGAAAAAAAAAAAGAGGCATTTATTTACAACAATTCTTTATTTAAAAAAATAATGATGCAAACCATGTAACTATGGGAAAATTTACAATTATCTTATGTTTCAATTATTCTACAGTAAAGTTTTCTGTCCCTTTAATTCCAAAAAGATAAGCATAGTTAAAGCATGGCTTTCAATTTTGCAGTCATAGCCAACAGTACTATTAAATAACAACATATTTTTTAATTTGAAAGTAAAAAGGTAATGAGTCTAGGCAATCATTCATAATATATAAAATAATAAAAATATATAAAGCAATAAATCAAATTGTAAAAAGAAATATCTTATTTCAAAATACTAGTAAAACTTAAAATTTTATTTAGTATGTTCATTAATGTATGTTTGTGAACTAACATGCATACTATTAAAGTGCAAGCACAAATAATTTTACATAGCTGTTCTCAAACATGAACAACAAAAATATTCAACTTCAAAATTGAGAAACAAATGTAATTTTGAGTTATCACAAAACCATTAACTTCCAAGCATTTCAAATATATCATTGAGAGACTGCATAATTCAGTTATACGATAATGAAGTACAGTGAAGGACCAACACTCGTGATGTGAGGATGCCAGGTATCCAATATTAAGATATATCGATTACACTATTTTCTTCCATGAAAATATTCTTTTGAAATTTCAGGCAAAATAAAAATAAATTTATAAATATGTATAAAAAAAAACCAATAGCAAATATTTGCAAGAGCATGTAGACTGCACAAGACACTGATTTTATAAAAGCTGAAATTAAAAATACTACACAATTATTTTATGAAAAATCATGTCTGTATTGGAAGATGTATGCATATTATTGTAGATGTTGTCCATCACAAACCTAAAATACAAGGGCTTTTGTATGAAAATACAGCAAGGAGGGAGGCACAAAACAACAAGCTGCAAGTCCTGGTTTGACAGAAAATACAAGTTCACATTATAAATTTTAAAAAAGATTTCAGCATTGCAAGCATGCACTCCTTAACCAAGCTGACATTGGAAGTAACAAATATACTTGTGGTAATTATGATATTTGTTAAGAGGTAGCTTGATCTTTCTCTCTCTTTCCCATTTTTAAAGAATTCTTTTTGCATTAACTAGTAAATTAATGAAACAATAGCAGCTACTTAATGTCACAGAATTCCATTAACTGAAAAAAATATTTTAAGAAAAAAAATCAAGACGATTCATATTGTAATAGGCACCCATGTAATATATAAGTATAAACAAAAATTAACTACAAACAAAGCCAGCTCTTTATATAGAAAATAAAACTTGGAAAATTTAATGACTTCAAAAGTTTAAATTGTGGTCAATTCAAACTATAAAAGACCTATAATATGTCTATCACTTTATGGAATTGCTGTTTCAAAATTTCTATAATTTAAATTTTAATTAGATCATAATGAAAATAAAATAAGACATAGCAAACAGGAAATGGTTATTTTAAGCCATAAATACAGCTTTGATTACTAATTCTATTATTGCATTAAAAAAATGGTAAAAAAATATGCAGCAAACTATAAATATACATTGTGGTAGAAGCAAAATTCAAAGAGAGCACAACAAACTTCGAGATGAGTTCCTGAAAATTTGTTCTGTAATCAACAAATTACTTTTAACAAGAGGTCAAAGGTAGTTTTGGCCTTTCTGGTTCAGTGCAACTGAATACTTTACAAAAGAGCTCTTCTTGAACCAACAAACAAGAAATATTCTTAACTTTCTGTTCAGATGTTTTGATGATCAATTCAGTTAGTAATTTTCTTAGTGAGGACTAATTTAAAACTATATGTATTGAGCAAGCCAGCGAAATCCTTCTCCATAACCTTGACGCTTTAAAACACTGCACATAAAGAGTTCAATAGGTCGACCAGGGATTTCTGATCGAGCAATTTTACCCTAAAATACAAAATGTATAAATAAATTAAAATTGCAATTTTATAAAAATAACAAGAAACTTAGAATGTAAATTTAATGGCCTTTATCAACATAACATTTAGGTTATTTTACTTTAAACAGGAATTAAACAAATAGTTTTACTCCAGATTAGCAAAGACATTTCTACATTTATCGTCAATATTAACTTTAAAGAGGAAAAAATATATTTCCAATGTGGGGACACTTCCTTTTATAACATTTGCCATCACCTAACCACATATATTTGTTGGCCATTTTATTATTAGACCATCATATAGGCATCAAATATTACTCCCTAGGACAACACAAACAGAGTACTTTTAATTTAAAAGCAGAGACCAAGCAAAAGACCTCCAAGCTTGGCATGCCATCTTGAAAGATATTGTTTAGAACCTACAGGACAATGCGACCACAGGTCTATTTACATGCCCAAGCTGCCATTAATGAATACAGCAGATCTTTGAACCTCAAACTCACAGCCCTCTGGTTATGAGATTCATACCTTTGACAACTGAGCTACTGAAGATTACAGGAAAGAAGTATTTTATTTTACTAATGTGTATATTTCCTTGTTTATGTCAAGAATTTTTAGGAGTTTTCCTAAAGCTAAAGTGTAAGGTGGGGTGGGGTGGAAGTACCGACTATTACTAATCAAAGGAATAGGTGAAGTGTTCATCCTTCTTTGTGATGTGTTTTACTGTTGGCAACCAAAGACATGAAAACTGCAAAATTTACTGAAAAGTTAATAAAAACAGAAAAATAATGAAAAATGTGCAATTGTGAAAAATAAATGGAACATACAAAAATCATGTACAGATAAAAACATAAAAATTGCTAAATAAATTTATATAATGAACTACTTGTACAATAATATTGCTAAAATAAAAAAAAGGCATCAAAATTACAAAAACATATAATAAATTTACTGTACAATAAATGTTAATTCAACAAAAAACTAATTTTTTTTTATTAAATACTAACTTAAGTCCAGAAAAATACAGACTTTTACTGACAATTTTTTTTACTCTGCAGAGGTTAGTTAAATACTTTTAAATTCAGCCAAAACAGCACTGTAAAATAAATTTCACAATTGAGGCGATTGTGTAAGCCATTGAAAGAAAAAGGAAATCCCCAAGAACCTCAAATTTGCCAGTTAAACTTGAATTCTAGAAGTTATTGCAATAAAACACTTTTATGAATACCTTCTGGTTGAATAATTTGAACCAAAATTTATACCAATCTAACATTTTGACTTAAAACTACATGACAAATTTCATTCACATAGCTTGTTGAATGTCTGTGTTACATTTTAAACACAATGCATGTATACACACAAAAAATTTCAAAAACATTATATTCTTCTTAGGGAATGGAGAAGTATTAAAATCCTGATTGCTGTCATCAAAATCTCAAAGGCAAAAGTTTTTTACATTTACAAAAATCTCTCATAGGGTGTACAAAGGAAAACCATTTATAAATTCCCCGATATTCTCCTGTAATTTGCAATTTCTTCCCTGATAAATTCATACTAATCAATATACAATTTCCTTTATTTTTTTTATAAAACTATCATTAGATATCAATTTATATTTAAATAAAAATATAAATTTTAATATAAACAAATAAAATCCCAATGCGTTTAAAACTTCTGAAATATTCTTTTCTGACTTGGAGGTGTTCAGAATAACATGTCAGAAACAGAGGATTAATCAATTTCATTAAATTAATGAGAAAAAAACTATGACATCTCTAACAGTTTAGCTTTTATACATTTTATTTAATGCAACCTAATGTATTAATAAAAAATTGTACATCATTATTTTAAAGATTAAATTTGTCCATGATAGCATTAATTTACTTGTTAATTTCTTTGATTACTGACATTTTTTATTCCAATTGCTTTTTAATCAATATGATTTTTTTTCTTTTGAGCTGAGGATTCCCATTTTTATTCCACTATACCCTCATTTCACAGTGAATAAGCATTTTAAAAAGAATGCACAAAAAGTCTGCAATTGGAGAGTATTTTTTAAATTTTGACAGGCATATTCATTATTTTTAAACTCTTTATTGCAGAAAATTAATTTATTTTTTAAATTTTACAATTTCTTTGATGTTTTTAAAATTACCAGATTCCCTGATGATTCCCAGTTTTGCCTGGTTACTGTATTATTTAGTCAGAAAAAGAAAAAATATGAAAATAAGACATATTTAAAACTTTTTATTAGACACGTTTAATATAGCACAGCATAAATTTTTATTTGTATAGAAAAAAGTCTCAAAGATAAAACTTATTTACAAGGATATAGAAACTCAACAACATAATATTTAGAAATAGTCAACTGAATATATATTTTACCTTTCCAGTTGTTTGCCCATGTAAACAGAAGTATGCTCGAATTTCATCTTCACTAGCAGCTCCTGCTCTATCAATTTTATTGCCAAGAATTAAAACTGGACAACTTGATAACTGTTCATCTGACAGCAAACTCTAAACACATTAAATCAGAATATAATGGCTACATGTCAGATAAAAGATTAAAAGTACTAAACATTTTCTTTAAATTTATTAAATTTAACACAATAAAAGAAAATCTTAAAACTTTTAAAATATTACTTTTGAACAGTTTTTTAATTTATAGTTTACTTAAAAATAAGTAACTCCATGGTATATATTCCATTGCATAATAAAATTATGCCAGTCTTTTTTTACAATGCAGCAGGCAATATAGACAGATATGTTTATGTCAAACATGCCTGCAATGCTGTTACCCATTTAAAACTACCTGAGGAACATGTGCAGCTTTAGGAATTATACAGACATATGTAACATTGTACTTCACTTGCTACTTGTAATTTAGAAGCAGAGACCATGTAGAATAACTCTACCCCCCAGGCTTAGCCTGCTATATACAGAATTTGTGTTTGAACTTGGAAGACACTGCAACCAAGAAATTTATATGCTCTATCTACCATTAATGAACATAGCAGATCTTTGACCGTCTTAAACTCACAACCCTCTGGTTATGAGATTGACACTATTGATGACTGAACTACCACAGCTTCCTAGTTGGAAAAAAATTCCTTAGGCTTTTATTCACCATAATAATGGGTGAATAAAACAACAATAAATCATTATGTAATGCTAAAAAGAACAAATTACCAATGAAATTTTCAATGTCACATATTTCAACTACACAAATTTACCAATGATTGTAAATTTTATACTTTTCAGAGATGTCAATATAATTTATTATTCAACAAACACAACAGCATATATCTCATTATTTATTAACTCAGAATTTATAAATTACCTGAAAATGCTGCTTAAATTATGTTGTATGAGTACAGACAAAATCTATTGGAATTATTAAAGAGCGATAATATCAGTATGAATCCCATCCAGACTTTTAATAAAGTATTAAAAAACTATACAGATAACAATCTGTTCCTTCACAAAACTTTTGTAGTTTTTGTTTGGAAGAAATACTAAATTTACCTGTTAAAGCACAACAAAAACAAAATTTTGTGGCATATATACACATACACAATCAGGTCTAGTAGGTGTACAGTGCATGCATGCAGGTTGCCAAATTTCTAAGGTGGTTAATAGAATATATAATAATAAATTGTGCTAGAGCTTTTTTTTCCCTTAAAAAATATTTCATCGAAAATATATTAAGTGAGAAACTACTTATTTAGTCTTACTTTTCCCTGTCTAAGAATAATCACTGGCATAAACTTTGGTTTGTGTTTATACTTCTTGACATATTTTGAATTTTTAAAAAGAGTGATCGATTTGCAATGTAAAGACATTTTAAAAGGAATTTACACTTTCAAAAATGTAATTAATATTTATAATGTAATACATATTTTCAAAAGATTAATTAAAATAAGATTTGTAATAAGAGGTTAACTATTATATGATGTCTAATTTTGATACTGTCTCCCTATCTCTTAGAAGAGGATTATGAGCAACTGAAAAAAATATGTAAAAATTTATAGCTATTAGATATTATTGATGAACTAGTAAATAAGGAATAAAAAAAAATAACAGTTTCTGGTTGAATTTTGTTAATTTTATTTGACAGGATGTATGTCATTAAGAACTTAAAAAAAAAAAAAAAAAAAAAAAAAAAAATACATGATGTATACATTTTTTAATTCTTTGATTCCTAGTCAATTATATACAGCACTTATATAAACATAATAGTAAGCTGCTATGTATTAGGATAAGTTATGAATCTATTAGGTATACACAATGATAGGAGGCAGTCAAATGCTACCTTATACGCTAATATCCCATAACCAGCCCTGTATTTAAGAATGTATATATGTGTGGCCTGTAACTGCACTCTTATTCCCCTGTGGTTGAGAAAGTATTATCCGTCCTTTGCATGGAAGCAGGCAGAAGTGTGTGTGTGTGTGTGTGACAGTGTAAGACGATGCTGCTTGTTATTTAATTGTTATTTTGTGTGCAAAATGCATGCTTAATACAAGAAATAAATGTTTGTGAACTTTCAAGTTTGTGTTTTACAAGGACTTCCTATATATATATATACAGTAAAACTTCCAAGCAGCCAATTTTTCATGGCACGGATTTTTTGACTCATAAACCTAATGGTAAAATAACCTGCATCAGCAACCACCCAACCCCCTCTAAATGGTTACAAAGTGGGATTACCCCTTTCATTTTTCGAGAAATTCTACTCACTCCACGCTTTAATGTTGAGCAAACTCAAGGTCAGGATTATGGTTGAATATAAAACCCAGGAATAACTTGTGAAGTCCATTCCTGTGGTCCCTCCTTTCTTAGAAAGATTAAATCTGTTATCTCTTTTGTATTCTCCCACACACTTCAGATAGGGAATCCCTATTGCACCACCCATAGAAACTTAGGGAGGAACTGGAGAATCAGAAGAGGTATCTTAGGGCCATTATTTGGAATTCCAATTGGTACAGTTAAGGTAGAATTGCACCTCTGTCAGCAAAAATGTCATTCATGCCAGTTTCATTTCATTAGTTGAGTGATCTGAGTTTCAACAATGTTGAAACGTGTTTTCCTAAATCTCGAGCAGCGCATTCAAGTTCTGCATGAATATGAGAAGGGCAAATTAGCAAGAAATTTAGTTGGATTATTGAACTGCAGAAGAACGCAAATCATTAAAGAAAATAATTTGATTTTGATGGAGTACGAAGACATCAAATTTCGTGGTGTTAAACAGGTGAGGCTCGAAAAGTATGTTGACATAAACAAGGCTGTTTTGGAATGGATTAAAATGGTTCAGGCAAAGAAAATTCCTGTCAGTGGACCTATGATTCAACACAAGGCAAAAGAACTTGCAGATGCTCTAGGATTTGAAATTTCTCCGCTAGTAATGGGTGGTTGGATAGATTTCAAATATGGAATAATATCACATTTCAATCCTTGTGTGGCGAAGCAGCCGATGTCGACCTCAGTACATGTTATACAAGCTAAACTTTCAACTCAAGGAACTTTAGGAAAAATCGATAAAATTATTGAAAATTCCGAAACGGTTGCAAATGAATCTGTTAGAGATCTACTTTTTAAAGTAAAAAAAAAAAAAATTGAAAAAATGGTTGTTACAAAGAAAAGTAAAAACGTAAAAGAAACAAATTGTAGCCTTTTTTTAAAAATGTAAGAAAGCATGCAATAAAGTACTATTTTCTCTTTAGATAAGTTTTAAATTTCATTTTAAATAAGGAATATATGTCAGACTTGCTTATATTACACATTATAACAATTATCTTATAATAGTAAATAAAATCCTTCAGAGCGGCCACCCCCTGTGAACGGCCAAATATTCTTGGTACGATAGGGTGGTCGCTCAGAGAGGTTTCACTGTATATGCATCCTAAAAATTGGGAGGAGAGGTAAAAATATGGATTACTTACATCCAGTTCTACTTTAGCTTCTGGAAACCTTTCTCTGTCAAAGGCATCAATTAAAAACACTATAGCATCAACAGCAGGAAAATAATCTTTCCAAACTCTTCTAGCTGTAAAACAAAATTTTAATTAGGTAATTTCCTATTGATTAACAATGTCACAAATCAATAAATCAGTAAAGACTATACACTTAACAATATTAATTTTGTATCACATAATATATAATTATCCACATACTTAATCTGCAAAATTTCTAATTATTTTAATAAAATAAAAGCCAATAATTTTGATTACTTTAACACGCCTGGTACAGCTCAGTTTTTACAGTTTCTGGTCTTGAAATACCAGGTGATTTTTTAATATTCTTTTTATCTATATATGTTACAATTCACATCTTCATCAGTTGTTTTAAAATAATACAAGAATTTTAATAGCTTTTATGTTTTCAAAAAATATATAATATGGTATAAGATAAAAAATTCATGCAATATTTTCATATTAATATAATTTTAAAACATTTTGTCTTGAAAAATGTTAGATATTTTGCAATAAAATAGAAAAACAAACACATATAATCATCAAATGATGTTTTTTTAACCTACATGGGGAAATAGTGAGCAAAGTATTGAAATAAGAGGAAAAATTCCCAGCCCACAATTTTTATGTAACCCTGTAGTCAGGGACAAAACTGATACCCCACCCAAATCTTGGGAGCTGTACGTGAATGAATGCACAGCTTTAAATATACAAGTAAATAATTTGAATTAAAGTGTTAAGAAAAGAAACAAGATACAGTAAATGAAATTTCGAAGAAGTTAATATTTTAAAATTATGACTAAAAAGAATTAATAGGAATATAATGAATTATTTAGGACAATTTCCTATCTTTCAATGTTGTATATATCTCTTATTCAAAATTCAAAAATAAATTTTATATACCTACCTTGATGATGGCCTCCTAAGTCAAATGTAGTAAATCGCATATTTCCTATTGCTAATTCTTCAGATGCTATAATTATAAAAGAAAAATTAAAAAACAAAAATCTACATGACTTAAAAACAAATTAACAGAAAGATTTGCAAACTCATACTTGATAAATGTAAGAGAAAATTGTGAGAGTAATTAAATTTTTGAAAAAAATGTTTAAAAAGTTACTTTTTGTAGTAATAATTCAACATGTTACTTATAATCTATATTTGTGTAACATGTTGCATGAGTATTCCTTTGCATACTCCACTCTTTCCTTGTATAACTTTAGCTCATGTTCAAAATCCCTGCATCCAGTTTAAGCAGTAACCTAACCCGTTAGAACTAGGATAATTATCCCCCCCCCCAAAAAAAAAAGTGTTGAATGGGTTGGACTCTACTCTTTGGCATCAGAGTTGAGGTCTTCAAATACTGATGCTGACATGGATGTTCATTGTTGTTTGCAATTGTTTTTAAGCAGTAGGTTCCAGTCTCATTAGCCTTTTTGCAGCAAAATGATAGACTATAATGTTCCAAACCAAGATTTTTGAGATTAATTTCAGTTTAGTTTAACTAATCTCTATTCCTTACTAAGTTATCAGTTCCCAAAACATTAAAAATTAAATGTGTTTTTGTGATTTTCCAAAGGAAAAAAAAAAAACTTTGTCCAAAAACAAACACCCCCACACTCCGTAAAGATAACGTTCAAAACTAGCTTTGCCTGAGAGCTCACATATACAAAGTATAGGTTTTTCTGTTATATCATCCCATTTTTAGGAGGCTATAAGTTGGACAGTCTAAGGCTGTGAAGCCACTTCCCTTTCTTTTTCTACTTGTGTTATTGTTGTCTTTAGTGCACAATGCATGTAGCGCATCTGATAAAAGTCTTTGCCATGACTACCAGAATGTAATTACTTGTGCCTTATCGAATTTATATCTTCAAAATCTAGCTAAATTCAACAGTTATTTTTCATAATGTGTGTACAAAATTCAGTATCATTTCCTATTTATATTATATATATGGTCAGCAATTTTTCATATACATTCTTTTGAAATTCATGCAGTTCACAATCTAACACAAGGCCAACAATGAAAAAACTCTCTGAATAACACTGCTTCACTCTTATGTGTTTTTAATTTCATAAATTTGAATATGACAGAAGTTCTGTATCCCCCTGCATTTTGTCAGATTTGAAGACACAATGTTTTAAAAAGGCAAACTTTCAGCAAATTCAAAATTATATAAAAATTTATCTTAATTGGAGTTATTAGGTCAAGGACATATGATTTATAGACTATTAGTTCATACCTAACAGAGTCACAATTGATAGATGGGCGTGCATGCACCAAGAAAACATTTAAAGACTGAGAGACAAATATTCCGTACAAGAGATTTATATACCTGGGAAACAATCTGGACATAAAATTACGCCTAAAGAAATTTATAAAAACTTTAAAAGTTTCAAATATCTCTACTGTTAGATTCTTCATCTATCAGAAGCAAAATTAAAAAACTGTATTTGTTGGGCCTAACATCCAAAAATGCTTAATACATATAGCAAAATACATAGGATTTTAAATGATGCTTAGTCTACATTCAAGCAGGTTGTTACTAAGTTCTCCGACAACAGTGATCCACATTAAATTTGTACTGCAAGCAACATGCTGGCAAAATACAAGAAGTTTGGATATTTAATGAATCTAAAGATTCCCTTTTAGAACGGTCTTTTTCCTTTTTCTCAAAAACTTTCGATAATATTAGCAAGGCGTAAGGTATGTTGACTAATTAAAATATCAAACAAATGTGAAGACAGTATCAAGGCAACTGAAGTACCAATATGATAGGGCACTAACTATAATGGTCATTTCTCAGACGAGTTCAGCAAACAATTCAAAGAAGAAAAAACTACAATAGGAGCTTAAAGAGAAAATGTAAATATAAGCCAATAAACTCATAAAGTATAAGTAATAGCAATTTAATTTTGATAATAAAAAATAATATAAACCCCCTACTAATAATATTCAAGAAAATATGTTTTTTCACGTCAAAGTAACCAAAAATTCAGTATATGACATTTAATTTTGAAATAAGGTTAGAAATTTAATATATTTGACTGAAATTTTGAAGTGTAGCAATGATTCAAATACTCACTAGGATGCAGTGTAGGAACATGCTGGGCCATTCTGTCATCTTTAAGCATATGCAATAATGTTGTTTTACCAGCATTATCCAAACCCAAGAAAAGCAATTTTCCACTCTTTTTCCATAATCCTAATAATCATGCAAAAAACAACATGCAACTAAACATAAAATTAAAGTTTTTTCCAATATTAGTATTTGAAGAAATTTAAACAAAGTGCATAAGGGCAAGAGATGATGTAAAACTTTCAAAATGCATGAATATATGTATTTTAGTACATGAAACAAATACAAATGCATAAAAGAATTTTAAAAGTTCAGAAAATCCTTGTTTAGAATGTGTAGAGGGAAGGTAAATCATATCCACATTCTTAGATTAATTCGACAAAGTAAAAATATACTAGCACTAATATATTGAAAAGCAAAATAAAAATTATCAGCACATATTTTAACATATAATTATTAAACACAGGAAAAAAACTGTATATACTTTACATGTGCTGAAACTTATTCTTAATTAAGTATTTCAATTCAGTTAAAGACAATAAATAATCTTAGTTTGTTATATATTATATAAATCGTCTCTAGCATTTAAAAATATGAGAAACCTCAAAAAGATAAAAACACAAATGAATTTAAGAACAAAATATTATATATATAAGTCTACTAGAAAACATATTCCTAACTAATGATTTACTTTTAACATAAATAGGAAGATAAAATATCAGAATGAAAAGATTTTTTTTTAATTTAAAAAGTGATGCTAGAGTGTGTACATATATTACTATATTAATGATCAAAAGTTAAATCTAATAGTTTTTTCAAGTAATGTTAGAAATACCTTTTAAAAATGTATTAAGTTACTTTAGCTCCAAGTAATATCATGAATGTCTTTCCAGAATATATACATTGAATTTTGTTATAGTATACAATCTTCAAATTGATTTTGAAAGTAGGAAAGAAAATGTGTAAAATACAAAGAAATGTGATGGAAAATTCCAATCCTATTAAAAACATCACTTTTGAAAAATAAAACTTTTACAGTAAAGCCATGTTAAGTCATTACTCTATTTAAGTTGTTGATTTCTTTGGTCCTCATAAGGTCTCATACATATCAATGTAGAATGAACTGCCAACACCAAATTTAATTCTACTCCAAATAACTGATCACCATCAAAAATAGCCTAAAGCAATTTTCATCTCCATTTTGCATGCCATTGTATTGTCTTTTCAACCCCACCACTTCCCTTTAAGAAATTTAAGCCTTTACCGGAATTTTTGATCATGCTTGTCACTTCAAAAATTATAAATTCCAATTGTTGTTAAGCACTCCTTTGCTATCCATTTGGGGGATTTGAGTTCTTGGAATCTTGTTACCAATCACTCTAAACATACTTCTTGCAGACTGTTGAGTACAAATGTTTTTCTTGACTATTTTTGAATGAGACTTAATTTCATAGCAAGTAAACCTTGCTATTCTTATAGGACTATTCTTTCTCTGTAATTTTACTGTGTGATTATGTTTTAAAGATGCCAAAGAAGTAAAAACCTACCTGTTGTCTTTTAAAGAAAAAAAAAAAAAGACTTAATTGCATTTTTTGAATAAGGTTCAAAGTGTGCCATCTTCCATAATACTAAAAGAAAAAGCTATGAAATTGTTGAGATGTACATTGATGATTTTAGCAGCAGTAGTAATTGGCTGAAAAGTTTCAAAGACAAAGATTGCCTTTCTTTTAAAACAATTTGCAAAGAAGCAGCAGCTGTTGATGGTGATGCTACAGAAGACTATAAGAACAGTATTACCTCACGGCTATTTTACCAAGGTTTGAATTATCAAATGTTTTCAACTTGATGAAACCAACTTATTTTACTCCCTTTTGCCTAATAAAACTAAATGTGCTCTTGTGGGACAAGCAAATTAAGGCTGGCACTTCAGCTAGCAGCTAATATTAATGGAAATATGAAATAAACATCTTGGGATAGACAAAAGCAAAAAACATTAAGTTCATTAAATTAATAATATTATGATAAAAAACATCACATCCCTGCCAGTTAAATATGAAGTTAAATCAAATGTAATGATAACTTCAATGATTTGGGAATGACATATTATGAAACTGCATTCTCAGTTTTTGTGTCAGAAAAGAAATTTTGCTGTCATTTTCTATTGTGTACTGTACTACTCACAATCAACTTGAAAATTTAAACATTTTAAGCAATTAAAATTGTCTTTTCCCCTAAATGTAAATGTACTTATTAAGCCTTTAGATCAAGGGATAACTTGTGATTTTTAATGATAGTATAAAAAAAAGAAAAAAAAATGTTTGTAGAGGACCTGATAAAAAGATTGGATAAAAAGCTAGAAGTTTCAGTTTTAAATGAGAGTAATTATTACACAAAAGTTAAGAGCTCCATTTCATCACAAAGTAATTTTGAATTACTTCCAACATGCAGAGTTACTAGCAAACACAAAATCAGACCAAATTCTCAGTAAAGGTATCATCAACCCAGAACCATTAAAGACTTTGCAGCAAATTGCAAACAATACAGGGTACAGCATCAATGACATTAATGACTTTGTCAAAATTGATAATAACATTGAAATGAGACATTGCTCACAACTGATTGCAAAAGCTTTGGGATCTGAATTTTTGGAATAAAAAAATGCCTAAGTAAAAACAGCAATGTTTAGAATATGGGTCAGATTCTGCCCAAAAAGACAGAAAGAATGGAAGCTCTGGAGAAAGATTGACAGTACATGCACTCAATATACAACAGAGAATTAAATTAAAGCTTTAAATTTATTAGAAAAGAAGATGTTTCAGTAATCAGCACCTTTATCAAAATCAACACAAATTTTTTTAATGCTGAAAATCTTGTTTCTATCATGAATCCTACAGCAATTCATAAAATTTTTTTTTTAAATTTCCCATTCTGCCTAAGTCAGTACTCATCACTTTGCTCAAGTTGTCCAAAATGTCTGGCCCATTGACTGACAACTTTATGAGGTTTTACTGTAAATATTATCATAGTCTAACGATATTAACTTTTCCCATAGAATAAAGCATTAATATAATACAGAAACTTATAATCTTGAAAATAACATATTCCATTTATTTAAAGAAAAATTTGTTGATTTATGTTTATTGAGCTAACGGCAATTTAAAAAAAATATTTTTTAAAACACTATGGCTGATTCATGTTCTAGCTGAAATATTCAGCGTGTTTTTACATTTTAAAATTGAACTGGTCAGATCAGATTGGGATTATACAGGGCAGAAAATAGACTGCATCATCCAAAAATTTACTATAGATGCTTACTTTTTCAAAAGTAACATCCGAACATGGACATCCTTAGTAAAGAAAGAAAGGAAGAAAATCTTTGCCTAGGATCAGAAATTTGTAAGGTCTTTGCTGTGTCAAAAACAAAAGTGTTGAATTCCTTCTCTCTGTTTATTTGTCTGTTGAAAACAGTAGTAAAGATATCAAATATTTTCACAAAACTCTACCCATTGTTGACAAAGTTGACATTAATAATAAAAAAATTTGATGGATGAATGTTAGTAAAAAATATTTGTATTGATCAATCACAGAATACATGCAGCAGCTTTTTACTGAACTCAACTTAAGAAATTAAAGAGCTGATGTTTTGAAAGACAATAACATCAAAGATACATTGCAGGCTGTTTCATAAGCTTGGTAAAATGAACTATAATAAGTTATGTATAATTGTGTGCTTAAACTTTGGTCTTTGTTATTACTTCAAGATACAGATGAAGATACGAAATCCAATTTAGCAGGATATTGGCTATTGGCACAAAAGGTGAAAATAAATGAACTTGTAGAATGTGCTAACAAGCTAAATAATTCACAAATAAATAAAATAAAAGAAGAGCCTATTGAGGAATGGCTGGATATATAACATGATGTCCCTATTTGTTCATGATTTCACAGATGAATTAATTTCATCTGTGTAAAAACAAGAATGACAGAAGTCAAGAATCACATTCTGAATCTGAATTGCTGCCAACAACCCAGATATGAATCAGAGAATGCATTAATCTTGAAAGTTTTAGAGAGTCTGGCAAAATATGATTTTATTAGTGATAGCCAACTGATGAATCTGAATATGCTAATTAGTTAATTGCAAACTGAAAAGCATATAAATTAGACTGACACATTTAACTGAATACAGTGAATGTTTTGTAAAATGCCAATGTTATTTGCCACTTAACTTTAAACCTATCTTAAATTGTATTAGTTTACTTATTTGATAAAAAATTAATGATCAGTATTGCTGCTTTACAGCTGTTAATTTGAACTATATCAAGTTGTCTGACACATAATTTAGATAACTTTGAGAAGTTTTGTAAAAGAATATGCATCAAAATCTGTAATCTGGCAGCATGCATTTTCAGACAATGCCAGATTATCAATGCTCAACTGTATAAGAATAAAAAATACTTAAACTTTTAAAGTAAGATTAATGTGAAGTTTAGAAAGTCTGCAGTTATTTTACAGTGGCTGTAGAATAAAAGATCACATTTTTTATTATACTTAGTGTTGTGCTGGGATAGATCATTGTCTCACCACTGCCAGGGTACACCTGGAAGGACTTACAGCCAAATGTACCTAATTTAGCATATAACTGTGCTAGGATAGATCATTAGGGGTGGATCAACACTGTACACATTCAGTATGACAAAGTTGCCCACCTGAAGGAAATTTCTCACTTATGTTTATGTTACATACAAGAAAATATACAAACAGAAATTAACCCCATGAAGCTCACTAATTGCTATAGCAGAATTTAAACCCTGATACTAATAAACAATCACTGGCAAAGTGTGATCAATTTAGAAGTGACTTAACTGAATACAAATAACTACTAGTGCATGGTTAGTTGAAAATATTTTTTAAATATTCCTTAACATTTCACACATCATTTCAAAGTACAATCATTAGGTACATGCTGGACAAACCATGAATTTCCCAGTCTTCGACTAAGAACATTCCATGCAACATATCACCCTATAACTTACTAGGATGTAATGTTGGGATTGGTTGTGTCATACGATCATCTTTAAGCATACCCAATAAAGTAGTTTTACCAGCATTATCCAAACCTAAAAATATTAGCTTTGCACTCTTCCTGTAAAGTCCTGGAACAGAATATTATCTGTACAACTCCTATATAAACAATTTACTATAATAAAACTTAGAACACCAAATAGCTTAAATAACCTAAACAGGGAATTAATTAAATACATGCTTCAGTATAAATTCAAAAATGAAATGAAAGGTAAACTGTATAACCAGAAAATGTATGCATACATATCTATTTATTGGTCATATATATCGATTAGTCAAACTGTGATATATTGGTAATATTCATTCAAATACCAGTTTGCCATTATATTAAATCTTATGCCTATACTATTATCAAAATTAAATGAAAACATAGTTATCTCATATTACAGACGCTAAAAGATTATATATACATGCATTACACAAAGACATCAGTCAGAATTTCCATTTAATTTATTTGAAATGAAAATATTTAAAAATATTTGTGACTTCTTTTCCTCCCTACAGTAAAATGTTTTATTGCACCACCATTAATCTATTCATACTTCTTTCATCTTTCACTTTTTTTTTTTTAAAAAAATGTGTATAAAACAAAATAACACAGAAGTGATTGATTCAAACATGAAACCTGTTGAAATAAGACAAACCAAACCGTATGTTTTAATGTTGGTGTATTTCATCGCCATTTGCAAAATAGGTCATTCTAAAATCCAGTTTACTTGTTACAAACCACTAATTGTTCCAATTTAAATTGTCATTATGAATCATCAATACAACTTTTCTTAAAAATGCTTAAGAGCACAGTGGAAAAATAGTATGCACCAGGATTGGAAAAAAATCATGATTTAAAAAAAAAAAAAAAAAAAAAAAACCAGATTTATTTGATTTAAATCAGATTTTTTTTTATTTAAATCGGATTTCTTTGATTTTTTTTACTGAATACTAGTTTTAATTGTTATTTTTATGTTTTTTTGCAATATACATAGAAAAGTTTGTTATAAGAAGTAACATCTATCTAGTATATTGTACACACTGATTACCTAAAATTAAATATATACATTTCAATCTTAATACATTCCATTATTTTGTAATTGGATAGTGCAGACTAAATAAGATATCAATTTAAAGAACAAATTAAATATTCTTTGAGTGCAAACTATTTATCAATAAATCACAATTATTTCAATATTTTTAAGCACCGAATTATGGATTTAACTGTTTCCATAAAAACACTAGCTTTGATGCTTTATCCACTCCTAATTGATTAAGAAGGCTAGAAGGAACAATACCAAAAGAAGTAAACTGTCTTTCCATTCCAGCAGATAAAGCCACGGCTGTTATTATTGGATAGACAAACTGGATTTCAAATTCTGTAATACTTTCTTTACCTCCCATTACATAAAATGAATTCCACCAGTCCTAATCAATCATTGTACTACCCCTACTCCATACTTTCTGATAACAACCCCTAAATTCTTGGAAAGCACATGCTATCTATTGACACTTATTTACTTACTGGTATTACTGTGCTGACTGATTCCAAATTCTCCTGTCTTTAAAATATAGGTTTGAAAAGGTATGAAAAAAAAAATGATTTAAATCAATAATTTTTTCCAAAAAAAAATAACTGATTTAAATCATGCTAACCCTGGTATGCACTACTGAAACAAACAAACAAAAAGAAAAAAAAGAGAGGAAATATCAGCAAATATCATATCCTGACAAGAAATTATTTGGCATTACAGCAAGTTAGTGCTTTTACAGACTTTTAACATTGTATGTTCTGCAGGGAAGATTTGTTCACACACACACACACACACACACAAAGCACTATTACGGGATGACAGTAAATGAGGGTAACATTATATATAAATAAATCAGTGTATCGAATATAAATATTATACTCAAACAAAGTATATATGGCAGTGTGCCTATCAAGCAGCATTTTAAAATTTAAAAAATAAACTGCATAGATAAAAAGAATAACTATTTACTATATTCCAAATATTATATATCATCACTGCTTGTAGACAATAACTTATGTTTCAATACTTCTGACATCATCACATATATGGCTACTTATATCTAATATATCAATAATAATAGTCACTTCTGAGTGAATATTTTTAACTCTACAAATTATAGATTAATAGAGAAGGCCAATAGTAACTGTTTATGCTTCATCAGTATATTCCAAATAACTGTATTTTTAATATCTCACAGTATATAATTTAAGTATAAAAAATGTGGCATATGAAGGGATGTGAATACTTGACTTTTACAGTGATTCATAATTATTGAATTATTAACACAATAACGAACTAGTTTACTAACCTGTTAGATCATACATACAAAAGTTAATGCTTCAGTATTATCAAGAAAAGAAGCTGATACCATGATGAAAGAAACTTTGACAGAACTAGTTACTGAATTAATTATTTTTATACTTTTTCATACAAAAAGCAAAATTTTAATGCTACTTCACTCCAAAGTTACCCTTATGTCCAAATTCTTAGAGTCAATATCTTAGAGTTAAATATTTATTAGATAATATTTTCTGTAGACATAATTATTAGTTTTAATATTAATACTGGTTTTTGATTAAGTTAAAATTGCCTAATCTTATAACCAAACAAGTTGAAAAATTATTTTTTTTTTCAATGTACTAAACAGAACACTAAGTTTTTGAAGATGAAATAAACTTTTTCTTTTCTACAAACATAAATCATTACTTTTTTTTCTGTCATGAAACAAATAATTTACATCAAATTCAAAAATTTTAAAATATTTATTGGTGTGAAAATATCATAATCATAAAACCTAACAGATCAAGAAAAAATAATTACTATCAATAATTTAACTAATGCATAATGTTCTCATATTCTGTTTAGCATTTCATTCTATTGTCTTAACTACCAAAATACAAGGAAACATAAAAGATAGTTATAAAAAAATATAAATACAACAGAAAAAAAATCTGAGCCAATTCTGTAAGGGAAAGAAATTAATAGTTCATGTATAGTATAGCAAATTAGAAACAAAATTTAACAAATATATATATATATATATAAAATTATAAAGATATAATGTAGTTAAAAAGAATAAATTTTTAGCCATACAAGCCCCATAAATAAATGTATGTAGAACTTAATATTTATAGAAATAAAAATCAAGTAAAAAAATGAAATATAAAAGAAGTACAGTTTAAAAAAACTTTAGTTAAACCAAAGTTTTAAAGAAATTTAGTTTGCATTTATAATTACTTAAATATTAACTTATATGGAGATATAAATGAAACATGAAAAGCATAAGAATTGAGGGCTAAATTAAACTTTTATTTATGACAAAGAATTTTAAAAAAAAACCATTAAAATTGGTATTAATTTTTTGTTAAATCCACATTCATAAGAACTCAGAAATCCCATTTTTCAGTACAGCTACAAATTAACTACCTTTTTGTATACAGAAATACTATCATATGCTATATGTATCTTATAAAATATTTTGGGAATATAAAATTTTATGGTATGAAGTGTTTTTTAATTTGTGTAAATATGCATACTTTTCTCATCCGAGTTAAATAACATGGTACAATCATAATGTCTTCTAAATATACTACTAGAAAATCAGACAATAGTAATAGAAAGGTTAAGGAATTAACTGTAGAATAAATAACAAAGTTGCTCATTTTGTATCAAAAATTAAATTAAAATGCCCTATAGGAAGCATATAAAAACTTACACATACCTAAGAAACTTAGGACCCCAGCAAACCAATCCAGAATAAACATTTTTTGGTAATCTAGACAAAATAAACATCATATGAATAAAAGCAGAAATAAGAGATAATCCATAAAAAAATCTTATTAAGCTTATGTTCAATATTATTCAAGAAAAATAAACGACTGCAACATTCTATTGAAAAGATATATTTAAGAAATTAGTCACCATAGACCCATTTTTCTGGTTCAAGATAACACAGTAGCCAAAATGACAAATGATATTTTAAATAAATTATAAATTACCTAACAACCAGACAAATAAAAAATGCTTCTGTTAAAGGGTAAAGCTGAAATACTGTTTACTGAATATAACTAGAAAAAAGGAGGGAAAATCCCGATGATGAAGTACAAAACATTTAAATGCTCTAGTGGATATAAATACAGGTAGAAATTCATGGTCAAAGAACTAAGAATAGCTCAACAAATATGAAAACTGACTACACTGACTGATATTATGGGTTTATAATTAAGAAAAAATATGAATTTCTTGTTATTTGCAAACTTACTTTGTACACAATGTAGGCGTTTGATTGCGGTAGACAAATCAAATATTTTTGGGAATGTATGTATTTGAGATTTAGCAGCCAGATGATGAAAGTCGAGTAAAACCAGATGTACAAATACAAATAGCAAAAATATATGAAACAATTTGACGAAATCGATGGGCAATTTATTTGTTAGATTCATAATAAAATTCTGCACGAGTGTCTTACTAATATTTTGTACAGTATATATTAGTAAATGTGCTTTTAAATGTAGATTTATCTATTTAGTCACATGAGGAAAATGTAAAATTTTGAATGAAAAAGAGAACGATACTATTGAGATAAAATAATTTCAAATTTCTGTCATTTTCAGTATTGCTGTAGTATAATTTTTTTATAGAAAAAATAAATAAATAAATGAGTAAAGTTGAATCCGTATAAACTTCCCTGTAACCACTTTATACCCGCGAAAGCGGTTGGCGGGAAACAAATTTGTTCTGCGCTTTTCTGGGGTGTGCTCGACTGTGTGTCACGAGTGGTCTTTGTGTCCGACTCTTAACTTACAAAGCCTTTATTTAATCAGTTTTAATTCTTGTAGCTTAATTAATTTCTATATTTCAAAATGTTTGAGGCACGTTTAGTTCAGGGATCACTTCTGAAAAAAGTGTTGGAAGCAATTAAAGATCTTATAAATGAAGCGACATGGGATTGTGCAGCTACTGGAATCAGTCTACAAGCCATGGACACTTCTCATGTTAGTTTAGTTTCTTTGATTTTGAGAAGCGATGGATTTGATAAATTTCGGTGTGATAGGAACCTTTCTATGGGCATGAATCTTGGAAGGTGAGTATAGATCTCTTCTGTACTTTTGGCACCCTTTGTGTATTGCTATGAAGTGTCTCAAAAAGTTATTTAATAAGCAATCAGTTTCACAACTCAGATTGCTTATGAAATTTGTTATCTTGAAAATATACGAGCTGTATTTGACTGTAAAGGGAAGAACATTGCTATAAATTTAATTAAAATCGAGCTACAATGTTTTAATTTAAGCTTTTTTCAGTGTAGCTTTTGTTGTATGGAATGCTTTAGGAAAATATATAAATTTAATTTTTTTATTAAATCTGTTCATTATTACTTAGTAAACTCATATATTCATAAGTGTGTAAATATTCAAATGCTTCAAAATATATAACAAGCAAATCTTAGATTCAGACAAAAAAAATTACACTAGTTATTTTTTGATGAGGAGGATAGTAATCCAGGTAGATTTGCTATGATAAATATAATGTACAGTTTATAAATTATAAATAAAATTTAAGATGTCTACATCATCAAAGATGTAATTTGTGTATAGCATATAAATTTTATTATAAAACAATATTGCTCTCTTATTACTATATGGGTTTTAATCTCATGGTATGATGAGTAAATCATTTGGATAAAATTTCAGGATAAAGTTTTAAGATTCCGTGTAATCAACATTTAACATACCTTACCGTTCTGTTTTAAATGCGTTAAGACTTTCTTATAAATATGCTGAGATATTACACAAAACTAAAGATTGTTGTATATGCAAGTTTTTATGCCTTTTCATGCACTTTATATGCTTTGATGTGTTTGTGTGGGATCACTTCAGTGTTTCCACAGCTTAGCATAATCAGAATAAACTTGGCACAAAGGCAGTTTTAAAAGGCAAGCCTCCAAGTAAATAAAAAGCTTCCCAGACTGTTTCATTTGTACTCTATATTGTGACAAGAGATTCATATTAGGTCTGCCAACCTTGGTTTAACTTGGCAAAACTGGAATTTTTTTTTTATTTTCTTAGTGTTTAGGCAAATGTTACAAATTGCCAGATTTTCAAAAGATAAAATATGAACTTTCCATTGGTGCTTGTGACAACAGAACAAAATTTTCTTTAGCTCTTCAATATGGATAACAGTGCCAATGCAATCAGAATTTACTATCTGTAACACGAAAAATCTTACCTTTTCCCTAGAACATGTCATATGGTCAATTTGAATAAAGAATAGCTATGGATGTTTTAAATATAAGAAACTTCAGAATTTCATGTTAATTAAACATTGCACATAATGCAGAATGGATAGTTTAGCTATTCTCATCAATAACAAGATAAAACTTGATTTGTAAATCAAGGCAACAGGAACAATGTTATGAACAAACATTTGATTGTAATGTGAAAAAATCAAAATCTGCAACAGTAAATTTAGTTAGAAGAAATGATTTTAAATAGGTAATATTGTCATTTAATAACTTTGTTTAATGTCATTTTCATTGATTTTTTTTTCATTGTTTTAGAGCCATATCCTAATTTCTCAGATATGGTATTAATTAACCATAAATAAAAATTGAATGTTATATAATTTGAATATTGTGTAATTTAAGTTCCTTTTATGTAACTCTTTCATTAGTATCGTATTCAAGATTATTACATCAGTTGACAAACAAGTTACTGCAGGATTTTTGACTTTAGGGGTTTGCAGTTTTGATATATTCTAGAATCGGAAAGGAGGGAATATGAAACTGCTAACATTGTCATCAGGGTTGGAAAAAAAATCATGGTTTATTTGATTTAAATTAGATTTTTTTTTATTTAAATCAATGTTTTTGATTTTTTTTTCTAATTTTAATTATTGTTGTGTTTTTATATTTTTTGCAATATACATGGAATAGTTTGTTATAAGTAACAACTTATCTATCTTGTATATTCTACGTATTGATTATCAAAAATTGAATACATAAATTTTAATCTAAATACATTTCATTATTTTGTAATTGTATGGTGCAAACTAAATAAAATGTAAATTTAAAGAATGAATTAAACATTCATTTAATGCAAACTATTTATTAAAAAAAAATTCACAATTATTTCAATACCTTTTAAGCAACGAATTATGGTTTTAACTGTTTCAATAGAAAACACTAGTTTCGATGTTGTATCCACTCCTAATTGGTTACGAAGGTTAGAATGAAAATTACCAAAAGAAGAAAACTGTCTTTCCATTCTAGCAGGCGAAGCCATGGCTGTTGTTATTTAGTAGACAATCTGGATTTCAAGTTCTGTAATACTCTCTTTACCCCCCAATTACATAAAATGAATTCCACTAGTCATAACTAGTTGTACCTATCCTTACTACATACTTTCTGATAACAGCCCCTAAATTCTTAGGAAACATATTATTTACACTTATTTACTTACACTTATTTATTTTCTGTGCTGACTGATTCCCAATTCTCGTCTTTGGAATATAGGTTTTAAAAGAAGTTAAAAAAAAAAAGATTTAAATCAATGATTTTTTTTTTTTTTTTTTAAATCAACTGATTTAAATCATGCCAACCCTCATTGTCATCATTCAAAGTCTATATCAATTACAAAAATGACTTTTTCATTTGCCTTTTGTAAATTAATTTAGATTACTACCTCTAATTCTCTTATTTTGTTTTGCTTAAGAATTTTAGTAAATGATCTTTTGTGAACTTCATTTTAAAAAATCTGTACATTATTTCTTGTTATTTCAGTATGGCCAAGATATTAAAGTGTGCTGCTAATAGTGACATTATTACAATCAAGGCCCAAGATGATGCAGATACAGTTACTTTTGTTTTTGAATCACCAAGTAAGTACAGTTTGTTGCTTCCTAACAATTATAATTTCTGTAACTTTTATATACTAAAATTTTTTTATTTTTATTTATTTTTTTTTTTCTAGATCAAGAAAAAGTGTCTGATTATGAAATGAAGCTTATGAATTTAGATACAGAGCACTTGGGTATTCCTGTAAGTGTGTTTTTAAAAATATTTGTATGTTTAACATATAAAATATATGAAATCTAAAATATTTGTGTAAGAAGCTTTGATATTCTTTATATACAAATATTATTACTGATAAAAGCTATTCTTGTTAGATATTAAATTTTATTTACTGTAAAATAGTTCTGTTATGTTGTGTTTTTTGTATCTTAACAATTCTGACCTTACCTCCTGAGTTAAAGAATAATTATAAGGTACATTTTGTAGCATTATTTACTGTGTATCTTAGTTTCTTGCTTTAGTCTGTAAAATTCACATATTGAGATATAAGTAAACATGTCAGTGTAAATGATTATCTCATGGAAAAGTATATTATTAATAGAAGTTTCATGTCCAAACATTTAATGGTCATTCAATTACACCATGGTTTCTCCATTAAAATTTTATTGTGATGCATTCATGTTAAAGTTTTAGGTTAACTAGATTGAATCACAGGTGTTTTTAAGGTATAGATGTTTTTTTTTTCAACCTTTAAATATTGTTAAGGTTTAGCCAAGTACATCCAATAAGCATTTGTGCTACAAAAATTTTTATTCACATACATTGTAACTTGGATAATTCAAAATTGTAAAGACCATATCCAAAGCTTAGGATTAAAAATATTATATTTTTTAACTTTAATTTCAGGCTCACAAAATATACTGTATATTTCTGAATTTAAACCAATCTGTATAAAAGCCAAGGATACGATTTTCTTTCAAAAATTTACCCAAAATTTAAAACCCATATGTAAGGCTGAAGTGGGAGAAAAAAACAATTTCTAGAACATATAAAAATGTCACCAAGAAGCCAAAAATATTGCCAAGCAAGTGAAGAGGGGGAAATATTTTCCAGTCAAGTTGCTTTAAATTAAAATGTTGGACCAACACTTCTCAAATCACCCAATTTAAATACAGTGGAGGTAGTAGATTGGTTGGACCTCAAAATAAATACAAGGACATAGCAATCATCGAAAGTGGGGAGGAAAAAACCTTACATTTTAAATTTTAATTGACTTCATTTGTCTAAGTTAATTTCAATCTTAGTTAATTTAATTTACACTAACTTATCTAGATTACTGCCTCAGAGTACAGTTTGATAATCAGTGCTAGACTATGTGACCAATGGTATTTTTTCTTAGACACTAATGACAAGTTTCAATTATGGCAATCCTATATAAAGATAACTTTTCTTAAATTTAAGCCGTATAAGCTTAGGGAAAAAAAATTATGCTATGTTTGGCAATTTATTGAGGTTACATAGAATTGTGTTTATTAGAAGATTAGCCGATCTGTTACTGTTATAGTACTGTTCTTTTGGAGCAATTATAACAGAGATAAGAGTCATTTAAAATTTATTTTTCAATTTTTGTATTTTCTCATTTCAAAATTTTTACAAGCTTTATTTACTTTGGTTGTTATGCCTTTTATATTTTTTGTTCTTTATTTTTATATATTTATTTATTTTTTTATTTTTTGCTAATTTGGTGGCATTTTGTTGCAATGGCAAAAAATGTCACCAAGAAGCGTGTAAACTGAGTAATGTCTGATTAATAAATTACAGTTGCTTAAGACTAGCATAATAATCAAGCATGTGTAGACAGCTTGATTGTGTGAACAGAAAAAAGCTTCAATTATGTTGGGTGTTTCTACAATGTATAGACAATTTTTTTAAATAAAAAAGTATCTTGAACAATGAAAAACTTAGTGCCTTTTTGCTCTTGATATCATAGCTTCCTGCACTCATCTTAATGCTTTTGATAAAATGTTTTGAATTGATCAATCTACAGAAATTCCATGTTTAATCCTAATTGGTTGTTAGCCCTTGCAGTAGATCTACAAACCAAGTTCATGTATTGTTCAAAAGTTATGTCCATATTGTTGCTCCATGTATACAATGTCAAAAGGTAATCAGGTGAAAACTTCTTAATGATGAAAGGCCTAAAAAACATGTTTAAAAAAATTTATTAAAATCTTTGAATTAAAGAAGTTGAACTTCAAATTATTCACAATTTTTTTACATTGATTTTAAATCAAGTTAGAGATTAGAAAATGATAGAGAAATCTTTGAATTAATTAAAATTTGAAAATAGGTTCGTTTGTTTTATCCAAGTTGCACTGTATTAGATCAATTGTTTAGAAGAGAAATCTGAAAATTTATGCTGTGTAATAATTTTGTAGGGTTTTTAAATATCTATTTTTTTCTTGATGTTTAAGTTTAGTAATTACATCAAATAAAAATATATTTTAGTAAAACTTTTAAGTTGGGTTTTTAGTGTATCTATTTTTATGTATTTCTATAATTTGTTTACTCATTTTTCAGGAAACTGATTACAGTGTAGTTGTAAAAATGCCAGCTTCTGAATTTCAGCGTATTTGCAGAGATTTGAGTCAGATTGGTGATTCAGTTACCATAGCTTGTACTAAAGATGGTGTTCGATTTTCTGCTAGTGGTGATCTAGGCACAGGTAAAACTTGTTTGAAACTTTAAGACTAATGTAGTTTGAAATTCCCTTAAGTATATACTACTTTATTTTGGGGGAACTGCATAAATATTTTTTAGGACAGTGACAAAAACTTAACTAAAAAAAAATGGAAAAAACTAGGAAAATTGTAAAATTTAGTGCATAATACTAAAGTTTTAAATCAGAATATTAATTGGGTATTTTATTGCCATTACACATTATTAATACAATAAACATTGCTGTTGTTATCTCAAAGCCATTAATAACCCAAGTTTACTTTATATCGTCTTTAATTATAGTAAAATGCCACTGATCTATATTACAACATTCAAATATAGAACAAAAGACAAGGAAATATGATAAAAAAAATATTTTTAAAACATTAAAAATTTTAAAAAAGCACTTTATGTGCTACGCCTGAAAGAAAAATTGCCAAAGTCCAAGAGAACACTGCATTCTTTTCCTTCCTTCTGCAACTCATGCAACATTATCTGATGCGTTCGTTGTTCCATTGTCCTTTGCACAATGCATACTTCCCGGCTCTGTCCAGAAGGACTGGGACTCCAATGATGATATTGAATCGCCTCTTGGAGACCAATCACAACTCTCCAAAACTTGGTGGTGTTTAAGTGCAATCGTTTTCACTGGCCACACCACACACTTCCTGGAGTCACGAAAAAAACTTGGGCATGCAACCCACAACATGTGAGTGCAGCGAGCAAATCAGTTTCACAAACCTTATGTCAAACATAGCTGCACTCTCACAATCATTAAGTCTGGCAATATCAATTTTTTGTAAGACAGTTATAAGTATTTTCCACCTTTTGACAAAAACATTCCACCCAATCACTAATTTCAAAAGTTCTAGTGAAACTAATAATTGTCCTTTGGAATATTTTTATTGTATTATAATGTTCATAAAATTTTTTAGGTAATATCAAGCTATCTCAAACTGCTAATATTGACAAAGAAGAAGAAGCTGTAGTTATTGAGATGCAAGAGCCAGTTTCTTTAAATTTTGCTCTTCACTACTTGAATTCTTTCACTAAGGCTACCCCTCTAGCTGCCCAAGTTCAACTTTCTCTTTCACCTGATGTTCCATTAGGTATGTTATAATTTGTTTATCCAGTTTAAGGGGCAAAAGTGCAATGTGCAATTGTTAATATAACATATAGAAAAACAAAAACTTATTACTTTTAATGGTTACAGATATACAATTTTAAAAATACTCTACAATCTAAACATACAATAATTATTAAAATTTGTTAGTCAAGTTAATAAGTTATTTCTTTTGCCAACAATTAGCAATTATTTACGAAAGATGCAATTTTTAGTTACTTTACCATTGTAGCATATTGTTAAAATATGTATAACTCCATGTTTCATTTATTAAAAGATTGTTCATATTGACAATTAATAAATAAATTAGACTGCTGTTTCTCAAATGAATTCACTGAAGTTTGGAAAAACAATTCTTATTTGAAATCAATGTGCCATTTCAAATTGTAAGGTTTCCTGTTCATCACAAATTCTGCCAAACATTGTTTGATGCCCTTAGATATTTTAAATGCATTTCTAAAATCTGTATAAAGATGCCAGTGTGTGGTTACAAAGAGTTAGCTGATTACTCCATTGGTTGTCGTTTAGATGTGCAATTTTCTTATCATTGCTCCTGTGTGTAAGTCTTGCTACCCTTTTCACTGGCTGTTTTCTCTCCCTCTTCATTGATTTGTATATATAGGTATTTTATCTATGGATGTTATTTTTACTATTTGTTTGTTTATGAGACTAATATAATCCCAAAGTAATACTTACCTTTTAGATTTATTTAGGAACAGAATTACAGATATTTTTGCACTGAATTAATTCATCTTTTGTATGGGGGGAAAAAGAGATGTTTAAAAGGAATTTTCATCCTGAAAGGATGTAGTTGTATAGTGTCTTGAATCTTTGTTTTGTCAAATATTGACATTATTTAATTTTAGAACTTTCCTTTAAACTTACTTCTAATTATTTACCTGTGCAAAGTAATTGTAGTTCCCAGTGCTTGTGTATACCTATTCCCTTTTGATTGGTTTGTGTGTATAGGTTCAGCAAAATGTTTCCTCCCATGTGCTTGCTGAACGATGGCCAAATATTTACGGTACTGGCCATCGGAATCGGAGTTAATGGGTTCAAATCCCACTGTGGCATGGATGTTTGTAGCCATTCAGAATCATCTTTAAGTTGTAGGTCCTGGTCTCATTAGCCCTCATGTTTCAAAAAGTAGACCATAGCACTCCAAACCAAACTTCCAATGTGCTTTTGCTACTTAAAATGATGCTGTTAAAGAGAAAGAACTATTGCCCATCCTCTAAGATAACTTATCATTATGTTCACTGCTACTTGTATACGATTGGAAATATGTAAAAGAGTGTCTCCTTTGTTATGCATTCCACTGTCCTGTGTTGATTTCTAATATTTTGTGCAAAGCTATGCGCCAACAGGTTCAGCAAATGTTTACTGGAACCTTCCTGTCTTTGCTAAATAAAAGGGTGCTGTTTGAGAGGATGTGACTAGTATTGTCCATCATCTTAGGTTGCATCAGACATTCTTTTCAACACTTACTTAATTGCAAACTTTGCATTATGCTCATCTCCATTTGAATACAACTGGGAATGTGTAAAGGAGTTAGTTCTTCATCTTGTATTCCATTGTCCTGTGTTAGTTCTTAATATTTTGTGCAAAGCTATGCGCCAACAGGTTCAGCAAATGTTTACTGGAACCTTCCTGTCTTTGCTAAATAAAATGGTGCTGTTTGAGAGGATGTGACTAGTATTGTCCATCATCTTAGGTTGCATCAGACATTTTTCAACATTAAATTAATTGCAAACTTTGCATTATGCTCATCTCCATTTGTATACAATTGGGAATGTGTAAAAGAGTGTCTCCTTTGTTATGCATTCCACTGTCCTGTATTGATTTCTAACATTTTGTGCAAAGCTACGCGCCAACAGGTTCAGCAAATGTTTACTGGAACCTTCCTGTCTTTGCTAAATAAAATGGTGCTGTTTGAGAGGATGTGACTAGCATTGTCCATCATCTTAGGTTGCATCAGACATTCTTCTACATATTTTGTACAAATCTTTTCCATTGTCTTGTGCCAGTTATTAAAATTATTTTCTGCAATGCTTAGGTTTAGCAAATGTTGTTTGTGGTATTATTCCATTTCTACATAAAATAGTGCATTTTGAAATGATGGGACTGTTTTTAATTATCTAAAGCTGCAACAGATATTCATTGTGGTTATTATTAATTTCTGGAACCTTTTGCTCTTTTTTCTGTTTCTATCATCATGAATATGTGGGGAAAAAAAGTTCTTAGTTGTCTGTTAATTTTCTTAGTTTCTGAAACTTTTTATAAATTTCACACTGTTCACTTTAATGGGCTATGTCTCCCATTTCCTTACTTATATCTTCCATTCTCTTACTTTAGTTCTTTGCTGCTCGCTTAAAATCAACATCAAATTCCAGTTCCAAAAGTACTAATCTGAATTTTTCCCCCTCCTCACAATTTTACATTCAAAATAAGTAATAATTTTTTCAATGGTAAGAGATGTACAATAAAATTCAAAATAACGTTGCTATATGGTCTTAATGGTTCCAGAAATTGTTTGACCATGTATATTTTCTCCAAGATCGATCCAGCGAATTCAGAATGCACAGCAAACATACATACAAAGAAGTGTACTCATACAGGTTTATAGTTTTCCTTGTTTAGAATGAGTATAAATCTTCTAAATTTATATTGCTTCGAGATAAATCCTTGATACTCTTTTTCTTTTGTAAACACTTGCTTTGGGGTGTGGCACTGAAATACCACTTGTCAATTACGGCAGTAAGGGCATTTTTATTGTAGTCTATTGAAATAAGGGTGCTTGCATATATAATAAATTTCACTTCATATTTTCTACATTTTTGAGATACGGATAGTACATATATCAGAACAGTTTTGAAGCAGATTGTAAAATGATATACCAACATAAAAATAGAAATCCCAAAAGAGCAGAAAACAACAAAAATTATTAGAATTGCTCTTTTTACATACTATTAACTTGAAACAGGCTTTCTGTGTAGAATTTGCTTTGGGGCAAGGCACTGAAATACCACTTGTCAGTTAGGGTTGACAAAACTTTGCCTTTAATATTTGGTTGCCACTGGTGAGCAGAAATTTTGTCTTTGCTTAAAATGAAATCATTTACTTAGCAAAATTTGCTTTTATGTAGTCAACAATTAAAACTGATAATTACAGGTTGCAATTTCATGTGACTACTTAATGGCTAGGTGTTAATGCTTCCGATATACTTAGATGTTTTCTGATTTTTTTCAATGTGTTCTTGATATTCTGATTGGAAAATTAATTCTTCTGATTTTCAGTGATAAAGTCTAAAATTTCTAAAAATTCCCGTTCTTGTTTTGTTCTTCTCATTGTTGATAATTATGTATTCTAGCAAAAAGTAAAGTGCTAATATTCAGCCCCCCCCCCCCCCCCAGAAAAAAAACTGGTTTTAGATAATCTGTTTAATAAAACATCAGAATAGTTATTAATTGTGAAATGCAGTTAAAATTAAAAATGCTTTGAAATTAAATATTACAATTTTTGGGAAAAAAAAAAAAAAAAAAAAGCAAAATCCTGTAGGACAAAATTTGGAAATGCTAAGGTCTAATAATAGATTTGCTTTATATATTGGATAAACAGCATTACACTTTTTCAACTTTTTAATTATGTTTTATATATACGCTAAAAAAATGCTATTTCAATAAACAGCTTTTTTTTTTAAAAAAAAAACCTTCAAAGTATTTGTGAATACTAAATTAATAAATTCTTCCTCTATTTTTCCCTTTTTAAAATTTATATTTTTATCAATATACTAAAAAATGTTGTTACTGCAATAAACTACAGATTTTTCTTTTCTAGAAGTTGGCACCTAAGTTAATATATATAGTTTCTTGAATAAATAGATATGTGCTTGGATTTAAGTTTATTTTTAATTTTTCTAATATATTTACTCCTTTTTTGTGTATTTTCAGTTGTTGAGTACAAAATTGAAGAGATTGGTTATATTCGCTATTATCTTGCACCCAAAATTGAAGATGCTGATGACTAAATGATCAAATCACTTTGGGAAAAAAAAATATTCCAGTTTCAAGCATATTTGTCTTTAGCGCCACATAAAGTACATTTTTCGCCACACCATGAAAGCTGTATGACTTGATTTTACATTTTTTATGTATGTTTCAATAAAATTGTTTATAGTGTAAAAATAGGTAAAAGCATCTCTTTAATGTGTATTTAAACACTTCTCTAGAACATACTGCCGAATATTGCTTTCTTTTCAAGTTTACTAGTTATAATTGATTTCACTGTAAATAAGCAAAATCTCTTAGAGATTTTAGGACTTTTTTGCTTACTAAAATTATCTGTTATGTCTTTCATTTATACTTTTTTTTTTTTTTTTTTTTTAACATTAAATTGATTTTTGGACATGTTTTATTTATTGTTACTATCTTCAAGTTTTATGGTATATTCTTGAAATGATTTTTAAAAAATTGGTTGAAATATAATTTTATTCATGTAGTTTTTTTAACTGTTTACTTGTATACAACATACACCCAGTTTTTTGGAAGGCCAAAAGTGAAAAAAAGTATGGCATAGACTAAAATCTTTCATTTTATTCACACAAATTAGTGCAAATGGGTTGGAGAAAATTACTGCTATCATGAATGTCCCAAAGTCAAAAAATGAAAAGATGTAAAAATTCATTTCTAGATTTAGTACATTTTTATTGATGTCTTTGCAAGAATTTATCAACATCAGTCTGTTTCTTAAACAATCCTTTAAAAAAAGTTATGGAAGTAGACAAAAGCATCCGAGGAAGCATTTCAGAACCAGGGTTGGCATGATTTAAATCAGTTGATTTAAAATAAAAAAAATCATTGATTTAAATCTTCTCCCCCCCCCCTACTTTTTTAAAAACCTATATTGGGAATCAGTCAGCAGAGAAATACCAATAAGTAAATAAATGTAAATAGATAGCATGTGCTTTCCAAGAATTTAGGTTTAGGTACAATGACTGTTGGAATTCAATTTATGTAATGGGAGGTAAAGAGAGTATTACAGAACTTGAAAACCAGTTTATCTACGAAATAACAACAGCCGTGGTTTCATCTGCTGGAATAGAAAGACAGTTTTCTTCTTTTGGTATTGTTTATTCTAACCTTCATAACGAATTCAGAGTGGATAAAGCATCAAAACAAATAAATATTTTGTTGCCTAAAAAATATTAAAATTGTGATTTTTTTTTTTTTATATATATATATATATATAAATAAATAGCTTACATTAAAGGAATATTTAATTTGTTCTTTAAATTTGCATTTTATTAAGTTTGCACTATCCAATTACAAAATAATGAAATGTATTTAGATTAAAATTTATTTAATTTTAGGTAATCAGTGTATAGAATATACTAGATAGATAAGATGTTACTTCTTATAACAAACTATTCTATGTATATTGCAAAAAACATAAAAATAAAACAATTAGAATTCAGAATTTTTTTTTTATTTTTTTTCACAACCTTGTTCGGAACACAAAATAAGAAATTTACTCTTAATGAGTATTGATTGGAAGCTGTACTCTCTCACAAACTTCTTGATAGTTCAAAACAATGCATTTGTATCTAGGACACTTTTAGAAACTGGGAAAAAATAATCTCAAATAGATAACAGACATGCCACCTACTCCGTGAATTGATAACCCCAGAAACTCCTCAGATTACTCCAGAAAGTAATAAAATTTTTGAATTGCTAAAAGATCGCAATTCAGCCAAAAATGTTATTTCAAATAAAAAAAATAAATTTTCAAAAAAAAATTTTTTTTTTTTTTTTTTTCAAAAATTTTTTTTTTTTTTAAATAAAGTAAATATATACATGGTTTCCGCGCACCTGGAAAATCATGGATTTAGACAATGAATTAATTTTGTCATGGAAAGTCTTGATTTTTCAAGTAAAATGAGTAAAAGTCATGGATCTGCTAAACTACTGATTAAAAAAATGCATTGAATTGTTTAATTCTATTTTTACTTGTCATTTAGCTGAAGTTACTGAGTTTGGTATTTATGTATTATCCTATTGCCAAGTAAAATTTGTTCACCAAGGAAACTCAAAGCAAGAAAGCTTAATGGGTGGGTAAATGTATATTATTCTGGTTTTTTCTTAAATTGTAGATTAAAATTTTATTAATATAATAATTATTTTTTTAATAAAAATTAGTTAAGATTTTTGCACAAAATATAAGTTTATCTCTAGGGATATTGTATATAAACATTATAGGGTTATATTTGGCTATTATTCATGGTCACCTGGATAATACCAAAGTACCCTGAATTCAAATTGGAAACATTTTGAGTGAAAAATTGCTATATGAGTAAACTTAGGTATGTAGATACAACAATTTATTTTTATGTATGCAAGTTTATTAACACTTATAAAGTATATAGTTTTTTTATGGTAAAATTCCTGTAATTTCTCTAAAAGCATATATTTCATTTGTATGTACATCAGAAGTTTTATTTTTATATACTTTTAACGAAAGCTTTTTAAAGTCATGGAAAATGATCTGCTAAATCAGGGAAAGTCATGGATTTGAAAAATTGTATTTTGGCAAATACCCTGTATATAGTCTTGCTGAATTTCCACGCACCTGGAAAATCATGGATTTAGACAAAGCATTATTTTTGTCATGGAAAGTCATGATTTTCTAAATAAAATGAGTAAAAGTCATGGAACTGCTAAACTACCAATTAAAAAAAAATCAAAAAATGTCTCTGCAAGTGAATTTCCTTTCAGAACGGAAGTGACTGCATACTTCTCCCTTTTGTCCATAGCGCTGGACTCCCATTCATTCATCTATTTTCACTGCTGGCATGGATGTTCAAATCTGTTTTTTTTTTTTTTATTTTTTTTATTTATTTTTTTTTTTTTTTTTCAAAAGAGTTTCCTAGGAGGTTTCAGTAAATATGTGTTTTTTTTGGTGGTGGATTGTTCCCCCCCCCCCCCCCCCCCCCCCTAGGAGTTTCAGTAATTAAGAGATTTTTAATTTGAGGCATTAAATTCTGAGATTTATATCGAAATGTTAATAATTATTATTGATTGTGAGGCACTAAATGTTTTGGCAAAATCATTGCATTGAATTATTTAATTCTATTTTTAATTGTCATTTGGCTGAAGTGACTGAGTTTGGTACTTATGTTTTATCCCATTGACCATATTGCTAAGTAAAACTTGTCGCCAAGCAAGCTTAATAGGTGGGTAAATTCATTCATAATGTATTTTTTCCTCACATTCCAAAGTTTACACTACTTCTTTCTCTAAGGTACCCCCAAGAATGGTACATTCGATTCAGGTTTCAACAACAGCTCGATCCGGGCAAAGATCCTTCCCTTGTTCTTTAAATGGCGGATGGTGCACGTAAAATAGGCTCGTAATCGGAATGCCCTTCGTGGGTTCCAATTCTGCGAGATTCTTGTGTGTCTGCATGTAGGGGCCGAAGCTAGGTCCTTTCTGCGTCTGTGGCCCCCCCTCAAAAAAAAAAAAAAAAAAAAAGCTAATTTGTGCTTCTATTGCCAAATATTGTGGTAAAAATAAATTTTTCAGTGTATAATAAATTTAGAATGAACTCTTAATTTCCAAATTATGAAACTGACATCTTTATACATATGCATTGCGTGAAGAAAGGTATAAACAATATTTTCCCAGATTTAATACCCACGAAACCATCGATGATTTCATCGTAGTTCCAAGCTCTTTGTGGTTTCTTTTGCAATTCATGATATAGGTATATCCCGTACTCGTTCCTGTCCTATCGAGGAGCATAGCTATAATTTTATCACATTCAGCATGTTAGAAAAACGTTCACACGAAGATTTTTAATTCGGTTATGAAATTTGCATATACTGAGTGGCCATAATTAAACTGACAGTGCTCACAGTGTTCTATTTGCGAGAATGACGCCACATTTTGTATGAAGATTAAACAAGACGGGGGACGAAGGATTCCGCAAAAAAAAACAAATTATCCAAAGTCACCACTAGGGGAATATTTGGCACTGTGTTATAGAAAATAGAGTGTTAACAAATGCAAATTAATACGGAATAAAATTACTTTTTATTATGCACATTTTCTGATTTAGTTCAAGTGCAATATGGCAACACTTTTAAAAAAGCGTAAAATCTACATAAACACCGATAAAGTCTCGTGATCTGCAATATCACGTACGCTGAGCAGAAGAAGTTCTTTATTCAAATTTCACGTTACATCCATTGGCACAATTAAGAAATTAATTTCCGTATTGATTTGCATTTGTTAACACTCTATTTTCTATTACACAGCGCCAAATATTCCCCTAGCGGTGACTTTTGGAACTAATTTGTTTTTTCGTGGAATCCTTCGTCCCCCGTCTTGTTTAATCTTCCTACAAAATGTGGCGTCATTCTCGCAAACAGATCGCGCTACAGAACACTGTGAGCACTGTCAGTTTAATTATGGTATATACTTGATTTCTAGCTAAGGAATTCCTTCTAAAACTTCTTTAGAGACTTTACAAATTTTTGGATGACTGAAATCTCTTCCGATATTCATAAATATACATTTTTATATCTTTTATTATTAATTCCATTTTAATTCTAATTTTATCTTTTAACTAAAATTGTGCAATTTTGGAAATTATTTTTCAACTTTTCGTTATTTTTATGTTGCTGCGAGTTTCCTTTTCGTTATTTTTATGTTGGTGGCGAGTTTTCCTTGTTAAGATCCCAGTTTTTATCACGTACATTAAAATGCTTATTAAAATAAGCATTTTAAACACAGTGGGGCACCCCTATGATTGATGCACCTGTGGCAAATGTTTCCCTTGGCATGTCCTAGTTCCAGCCCTGGTGTCGTGGCACCAAAGAGTAGCAGATCCACATCTACGGTAGTAATTAGTTAGACATGTTAAGACACATTAAATATTTAAGTAACACAAATCCTGCAACGCTAGGCTATAGCCAGAAATTATATTTGGAGGGGATTATTGTTTTTTTGTGAATGATATTTCAATAAAACTGCAGGTTTTCATATGTATGTATATTCCTAATGAGTATCATAATACTATGTTATTTTAAAATATCAAAATAATTTACAAATGATATAACAGATTTATAGCCTTGTATATGTGATGCAGTAATTACACGATGACTTTAATAGTAAAATTAACATTGAAAGGATATAAACTATACATTTTATTAAATTCTAACTTTTAAAACAGGGGTATAACCAAGGAAAAAGAATAATTTTGAAAGAAAATGAAAATGTTCTAATTTTTACCTATATATATATATATATATATCACGCACGTCTGAACTCTTTCAAGCATACGACGCCTTGCAGTCCAATACAGACAAGAAATTGCCCCATTAGATGGAAGAGTCGAAAAGGAACCCGAAGAAATAATATCCTGTAGGGCAGAACAAGAAGAAAGGTGATATCCATGCATTGGGGCTGTAGACAAAGGACACAGGTCGGTGAATCAGCGAGACCAACTTTGTAGACAACTTTATATATTATAAAATATGACCTCCTTGAAATTTTCGCCTAAAAGGTTTTCACAATTCCTTCCGATTGTGTAACAATGTTGTGATAAGTTGCTACAAGTGCTAGTCAATCTGCTGTAACTAAGACGGTTTTAAGGCCAATTCTCCATGCAGTCCCGGTCTGGGGATCTGCATCCAACACATAGATCCAGAGAATACAAACTATCTGAGTTCATAATCTTCTCTTATAATTATATTAAAAAAAAATTAATTTTGAGTAATTGTATTTCATCATCAACTATGCCAAGTACACTTAATGTACTGTACTTTTCTCTTAACTTGTTATTATTGAACTTATTAATATATTTTT
>CM063508.1:29836223-29888723 GCA_032207245.1 Pardosa pseudoannulata | reverse complement strand
CGTCTATTCAGTCCGATTGTCAAGATCCCAGACTCTGCGACGCCACGCTATTGTCCAGGTAAACAGGTGTACTACGATCAGCTGTTTTGGCGCGTGCTCGGACAAAGGGGAGTCTTCACAATACCTTGCATGTTCTGTGTAATTTACGCTGAACGATGTACGAATGTGTAGGGTGTTTCTCTTTGGTACTGGAGGTCATTGGTCCAAATTTCACTGCAGACATAGATGTTTGAAACTGGCTTCAACCCTTTATATCCTGACTTAATTTACCATCAACTTTCTTACTCCATTTTTGCATCATTAGATAAGTTTTAATGGAGGATAATCATAGAAAAAAAAAGAAAATTATTTTTTACTGTATTTTAGAAGTTAATTTTGCAGCTGGTACTTTCTAGTACCAACATATATTTTTCACTCTACGATAGAAAATAAAACATTAAATTATGAATAAAACAAATGAAATGCTTAGCTACGAAGTATAGAAGTCTCTAAAAAATAATAGTACGAAACAACTAGTAATAAACCCTAAATTTACTCAATTGCATAAAATACGTGTATCAACTCTACCACAAAATGACCTTCGAATGCAGCGCGCCAATTATAAAATCCTTACTATGCGAATAAAAAGGATTCCTGATTGGTTCTGTCATTTCTTTTCTGCTGTAGGAACTGCATGGTTCATGTCCTTGTGAGTACCGTCAGGAAAAACGGCTTTATTAGGAATATATAGGTGTTTGATTGAAGCGGTACTTATAAGTACCGTCAGGATAAAAAGGGTTAAGCAGTAGGTCCCGGTCACCAACGTGTAGTAAAAGAGTAAACAGTTGTGCTACGAACCAACCACCTGTTTAATGCCATCCAAGCTCCTTGTAAGGCACGTTGAATTTCGCTTAATACCATCGTGCTGAACAATTTAATTTTCTACATAATTTGCAATCTTATTTTATGTATATCAAATCACAAAATAGTTAATTTCCCTGAAAGGTCACTGTTCAACCGAGACTGGGGCATTGGAAATTTAAATATTTTGGTTCACCAGATGGCAGTGTTGCCATCCACGATAAATGTTGTTCTGAAACTTACTTCATGTAAGCAGCCCTTTACTCATCAAATGTATAAAATGTATGTCAAGCGGTCCCATTTATACTTCGACTTCTTCGCAGAGAGGCCGTGAAATTTTACTTAATTTATATGACTTTATTTAATTTACTCTTTAAATTGAATCTTACATCGAGTCACGGTATCTTACTCGCTAAAGTCATCTCTCTCATAATAGGAGGGATGTGAGTTCGAGGACCTAGCCGGCCAAATATCCGTCGTGTTCATCAGTATCCTGGGCACGTAAAATAGGCTATTGGTCGTAATGTCCTTCAAACGACAAATCTGGAAGTGACTGACCAAACCTGGAGGTTACCTGCTTAAGGTATCCGTCCACGTTCGGAGAACTTTTTTCTTTAAACGTCGAAACTAGTTCAAGTTTTTACATTTTTAGATTTATTTTTTATATTATCATAGAGAATTGCACTAAATTTTTTTTTTATTCCTGGAGAAGTTTTTACAAAATTTCTAATAAATGAAGAAAATTTAGTAAAAAAAAAAAAAAAAATCAATTTTTTTCAAAAGGTCTAATTATTTAATAAATTAATTTATTTCAATATTTTTTGACGCAACACATTTCTTATACACCGAATTTCCATTACCTTTATATCTAACTATAAGTGTAACATCATTAAAAATTATCCAAATTTAAAGCTTTTAGGTCATTCACTAGTAAATACTATCAAAAGCATTCCTGATAATTTTCAACAAAATATTTTAAGACCTTTTTGAGAAATCGCATTTCAAGTTTCAACATTTTATTAAAAATACCGTTCTGAGAAAAACGCATTTGAAGTTTATGAAAGCCACTTTAACTATTAAAAAATTAAAATACATGTTTAAAATTCCCCACACTTTCTTGCTTCAAAACTTTCTAATTGCCAAGTTGCTAACTTTAATAGTTAGAAACTTGGCAATTAGAAAGTACTAGAAAAATACTAGAAAAATGTTTAAAATAATCTTCATGAAAATTTAAAAAGTTTTGTCCAATAAACAGCTCTTTAAAAGGCTTTAAATTCACAACTTCCTGTTCCGAAGGCGCTACTTCCGTTTTGTTTTGACAGATGTCACTGATGTTTAAACAGCTGTAACTTTTCTTTAAAATGCCGTAGAGATAAAACAAAAACAGATTTAGAAGCCTAAAATTTGAAATTTTACAATAGAGGAATAAAAAAATTTTCAACATAGACGGATACCTTAATCATTGATTTAATATTACGAGGTCTGTGATATTCACGACCGTAACATTTCTTAAGCTACACGTGCTTTCCATGAGTGCTAAATGGGTTACATCTTCGAAGCTGTTTTTGACATAAAGATGCCAGTTGCATTGGAAAAAACCAGGGCTTCGAACCGTAATTTTTTTTGTTCCGGTTTTCGTTCCGGTTCAACTAAAAAATTAATATCGGTTCAGTTCCGGTTTTCGCTCCGCCAAAAATAACTGTTTTCGTTTCAGTTCCAAATGAATAATTTCATTTTATGTATATTCTTATTTGTACTAAAAATATAATTCTATCATAAACAAAAAATGTAATTCTATCAAAATTTAGAAGATTTTATTCTTTTTTTAATTGGTACACTATGTGAATTGATACAAACAGCAGGCCTAATGAAATACTACTATTACGAAACATTTGAATCGCCGCCATTACCAAACACCCATTTGATGCGCAGAAGATTTGATAGATGCTTCATGCTACGTCACTTAGGGCCTCTCCTGTCTATTTACTTCTCCCTGATCTAAACAGTCTATACAAACATCCGTGGATGATCGCATGCTGAGATGTGAAAAATAAAATATAACTCGATATTTTTCTTAAAAAATCATTTATACTTCTAGTTTAATCAACTGAATTAAATATATCTTCTACAAGTAGTTTCATGCGAAACTGAAACAGAAAAATACTAGTGAATATCAAAATAGGAAATCGAGAAGCAGTATACATACAATGATAATTATAAAGTTGACGTTAAATTAGAAAATATTAGAAAGTTGAATACAAATAATTAGAAAGAATAATTAGAAAGTTGGTAACAGTAACAAAATGACTGAAAGATATATCGAACCGAAATAAACCGATATTTTTTTCGGTTCAGTTCTGGTTTTCGTTCCGACCAAAATAACGGTTTTTTCCGGTTTTCGGTTCAGTTCCGGTTCGAAGCCCTGGAAAAAACATTAACCTCATAGGTTGCGATATTCAATTTAGCTAGTTTGGATTAATAAAAAGAAAGAGAAATGCTTTGCCCGAATTCGCAATATCGTCTGTTCTTATATAAATGGATGTCTGCCTCAGCCTGGTACTACACGTCCCTGTTGTTTTTTTACTCATATCCAGAGATTATCAAATCCTTGACATTGTACGACCTAAAGAAATCCAGAACCAGTACGGATTGGCAGCAAAATCCTGCCTGGTGTGCCCCAAGTACCCAAGAATATGTTCTGATGTGGGAGCTTAGTGAAATACCTGCTTGTAGACTTCAAAACACATGAGGCAATCAGAGAAGGTGAAAGATTTAATATGCTTACTAAGAAAGCGAATCTTGCCTATAAGAACCAAACTTTAAAGAGCCCTCCGGACGATTACTCCAGTTGTCATGACCGCGAAGTTTAGGTTTGCCGTTTTGGCAAAGGCGAAAGAGTTTTGTCTTTGATCCTATACTATAATACGAGGAATGGTTGTCAAGTCGAAAATCGCCCCAGAATTAATAAACTGTAGTAAACTTGGGGATCTGGGGTTTTTGGTCACGAGGAATCGATTGCCATCGGTTTTGACGCGCTAAGGTCACGTAGTTCGGCGCTACAGATTGGGCCGGGTTCGAACCCCGGTGCGGGCAAACTTTTTTCTCATGCATCCAAACCAAGTGAAAATTGGTACCCGGGGGTTTTCGACCACGAGGAATTGATTGGCTGTAGTTCTGACGAATTAATAATAATAATAATAATAAAAGTCTTTATTGATTTGTCTTTATTCCTTGATATCGGTTTCCATTTTTATTTTCTATCAACTCTAAATATTAAATTAATGTAGCAAAGTATATATAACACATAAACGATATAGTAAAAAAAATAATGGAAACAAAAATTTTGAAAACCAACCACAAAAAATTAAAAAATAATGCTTCACTAACGTGCCGAAACAACCTCGCCGTTCAATTTCCAAAGCCACACTAAACACAGAGCATGTAACTTATCAAAGTCCGTCGCCGCGTTAGTGCGTCGTCGGCATACCAGGAGGTGCCGCTCTGACGCGCCAGTGCGTCGGTGGCAGCGAACGTGTTAAGGAACTGATTTCGATTTCAAATCACCGTCAACAAAGTTCGACATTTCAACATTCATCAGATTTCAAGCTACATTTTCAACATGCAGAACGCACCTCTACATGAAATGCTTCAAGGAGCCGGAATTTTGGAACAACAAGCGATCAACTCATTTATACCCGCAAATAGACAACTAGAAGATATCGTCATTGTCAGAATGCTTCTCCATTCAACACACTTCAATCTTTACACTGCTCACTTTGTACCATTTCTTTAATTGTATAATTTTTTGTTATCAATTACATTTTATTTTCTATGACTTTTCAAACTTTACCTTTGTATAGAATAGTTCCCTTTCCAAGCAACTTTGTTTAGAATAGTTTACAATGGTGCACTTTAACCGGTTATCTTTTCACTAATGGTTTCACAAATTTTCTTATGGCATGTATTGTTTTGATAAATCATAATTGAAAATTTAAATCTTCGAGTTAGCTTCGATACCGAGTGGAGCTCGGTCACCCGGTACTAGAATAAAAACCTTTGCTGTGTGTGGAAGGATGCGAGAAATTAAAAACGCATCGAAACATTCCACCTTTTGATTTTGATTTGATGAAAATTGAATTTAGGTATTAATGTTTTGTGTGGTTTTCGTGTTTGTAAAAATAAAATGTGGTGTTACGAACTTTTTGAAGTTATTTGAGAACTTTCGACATAGAGAATAGAACACCAGTACCAGTGACAGAATCTACAATTCCGTCATTTGTTCAGCTAAACAAATCCTCCGGAGTGGAGATAGTATATTAACCACCAGTGGCGTGCAGTAGGTGTTCATGCAGAGTGTGCAGAGCAACAACAACAATAATAATAAAACCATAAAAATGTACATTAAACACTCCTTTAACGTTTATTATTCATTTGTACACAAAGTCCATACGTCTATCCGTATTACTAATAAAATAACGAAAAGCTTATATTGCCACGAAAAACTTACATTTTCAGCAAACGTAGCACCACAAGGCGCCCGTCACTGCGGTGCCTCATCAGGATGCTCATTAGTGCCGACAAACCGAAAGTCTAGTCCACGTGCAGAGGATTTCGCTGCACGCTGGCGCAATAGAACGAACTGTTTCTCGTTCGGTCAGTGGATTAAAGTATATTTATTAATTGTTCTTAACATTTGGAAATCATATATTCTGCGAAAAACATCTTGAAAATTTCTAAAAAAACCAGGGATATGGTGTTACAGATATACTGTCCGTAAGACACAATGAATGGTAAAATTTGGACTGTTCTGTTAGAATTCGTTTCTTTTTTTTCTATAAAAACAAAATTGTTTTTCAGCGAATTATTTCTGTAAATATAATACATCACCGAAATTACTTTACCACACTAAAACATTTCCCTTTATATTGATGAAATACTTCTTTTACATTTCCATGAAAACAAAATCTTACAATATATAAATTTAAGCATTAACAGTCTACAAAATCGTATGGGCAGTTAATCAGTTAAAAAACCAAAAGCGCTTCAGCACTTAAGTACCCACACTAATACAACGCTTAATAAACCGTACCTTCGGATGATTCTGAATGCCAAGTGCAGGAAAAATAGCTGCACTTGCCTCAGTGCTATAGTATGCTCTGCTTCTCCAGTAGACCATACATATAAAGCGTGATTTTCTATTAGTGTGCAGTGCGTACACATAAAAATTTCTTATGTTTGTTTGCTTTTGAAGGCACTACGTGGTGCAGCACCTAGTACCGCACGCACTGCGAGAATACAAGCAAGCAAATCAACATAATATTTGAATATATTATAAATAATATTTATTATATACCATATAAAGATAGGTAGACATAGGTGTAGAAAATTATTGTCTCTCATAATTTTTCTAGGGTGTGCAGTGCACATCCTGCACATAGGGACCGCACGCTACTGTTAACCACGTCCTTTCAAAGTCTTCTTGAGACTCAAGATGATTTTGGTCTGGGCCACGCGAGAGGAGATAAGTTTTTTATCTCGCGTGGCTCCACTTTGTTCTTTTCCCATCTCTGCCATCGGTACGTTCTGTAGCGATATCGTTCACCTGTCCCACGCTATTAATCACGAATTGACCAGCGTGCGACTGCGCCGATTGATTTCGCGCCACTGTCGCGATTTCGATTTCTTTCCGCCAGCAGGCGTTGCAATCAACCAGCTGATGATAGCGGGAGAAAGTGAAAGAAGCAGCGAAAGAAAACAACAGACTGTTACGCCGGAGTGAAGTGCGAGTGAACGGGGTGTGAGAAAACAACAAAAAAGGAAAGCGGGAGAGAACAAAACAAAACACAATGTGGACTTATTCGATCGGTTTAAGCTTGCTGCAGCTCCTGGTGTTGATTCGGGCTCAACAACAAAACGATGTTTACAAAATTGGAGTGGGCATCGCTGACATCACCGGGCCAGCTGCCGAAATCAACATGGTAAGGAACAAATAGTTTTCTCTTTGAAGTAGTGTGTGCATTGTGACCCAGGGTCGACCCTCTTAAATCATGACAGTAACTTCTTACACCAATTCTATTTGTTTATTACTATAAATTCTCTTCCTGGCAGGAAGTACTGGATAGTTTTTAGTCGCCCCCTATCCATGTGGATACCTAATAGATTCATAACCTAATCTATTGCATAGAAGCTTACAATTATGTTTACATATATCTCTGCTTCCTGTAATTGACTAGAAATCAAAGAATTAAAAATATGTCCATCACGTACATATTTCATGTTTATTAAAATGTACATCCTATCAAAGAAAAAAACAAATGCACCTCCTTGATTTCTTATTTACCTGTTCATCAGTAATATCTGATAATTCGAAGTTTTCACATAATTTCTTTTCGATTGCTTATAATGCTGTCTATAAAGATAGGAAGACAGTATAATTTAATTTCAAAGTTATACATCATAAGATCGTTTGCCTCTTTGTACAAATATATCGATTTTTTAGCTGCATTTCTGAAAATATTTTAAGTATAAATTCCTTTTAAAATGATTTAATATGTGACAAGTAAATCACTCTTTTAAATAACAATCTGTGAAGTATAATTCATTAAACACTAACCAAAGTTTATGATTGATAGAAAATCAAGACAACAAAAATTGATTTTCTCACTAATTATTTTCAACAAAATCATCTTTTATTCTTAAACAATTTAGTTAGTATATTATTTATATTATATATTCGGTTGATCACCTTATAAATTTGTTACCACTGCATGTATGCACCCACTTTACACTTATTAGCTTTGATTATAAATGTGGAACTTTTAAGTCTTGCTTCATATTTTCCCAATAGAGTCTCAAAAGAATCTTGTTGTGAATTAAGGGTCCGATGCTTCATGCGTTAAAAACATCTTCATTCGAAAATTGATTAAGAAATATTTTCCCTGTGGATATGCAGTCACAAAAAAATGTATTAGAGTACATGTCATCGTTCGTTAAAGTATTTACCCCTTTGATATTGTACAAAATAAAAAAAAATTCAATCTATATAATTTTAGCATTTTAAAATCAGTAGAATTATCCTGTTAAGATGCTATATATTAGATCTATGTAAAGCTAGTAGTCGACAAGTATTTCGAAGTACACTTTCCGATGGAAGGTTGTATAGTTATGTTGCCTCTTTTAAATGTAAATGAAATTTAATAAAAAAGGAAAATTTAAACGGTATTCAAACCCTTGGTTAAATTAATTAACTATGCTATGCATTTTCAAACCATTTTAGTAAGCACATCTTGAGTGTGAATTCACTTAATTTGTCTGCGCAAAAAATTTTATTCTTATTTTTATAAGACAAATTTAAGAAGTAGCTGTCCGAAACTCATTCTATTGCTTATTAGAAAAAATAAATTGATGAGTTCAGATATATCATGTGTTAAAAAGTGTGACTATATATATACTGTGTAAAACTAGTAGTCGACAAGTATACCGAAGACCTATTTCTAATGAAAGTTGATATATTATGTTATCTCTTTTTAAACATAAATAAAATTTAATAAAAAATGAGACCTTTAAACGATATCCAAGCTTTAGGTTTAAGTAATTGAATATGCGCTTCATTTTTAAACCATTTCAGTAAACATATCTTGAGTGCGAATTCGCTTATTTTACCAGCGCAACAAAAAGTTTAACCTTGTTTTTATAAGGCGAGTTTAATAAGCAGCTGCCTGAAAGTCGTTCTGTCATTTGATTAGAAAAACTAAATGAATTCAGATGATTTAAAAAAACTTTTTATTGAGCTACTATTTTAAAAACTGTGAATATAAATTTCAGGTTTATTTTTCTGGGGTATATTCATCCCACCAGATTCATTTTCAAAATGTGATTGAAACGAAATATTTTAAAATTTTGATTCTTCTAATGTGTTTGTATATTGTGATATCGTGTTTTCATTATAATGTAAAAATCTGATGTAATTTTCCGTTTCGACAGTCTCTGTTTTCTATTTGAGTGTTGGCAACTTATTCTAAGACACTGAAAATGTTTATTTATGTAAATATATCCTTTTTTTTGCCCAGAAAAAGTTTAAAATTAAAGCATATTTAAAAGAATATCCTAGCTCAAAATAAGGTGTAGTGGTCGAAATCGTGACTTTTGATTGGTGCTCTCAGCCTCGGGTGAATCTCTCAAAATCACAAAAGCATTTATTTCATCTCTCATCGTTGCAGTGTACGGATGTCCCTAGCCACAAAAATTTTAAGTGTTTCACTATCCCTAAACTTTCTACTATAGTGTTTTTTTGAACTCACGAATCCATCACACTAGCCCTTTCTTTCATCTTTGAGCTGTTTTATTTTCTGCTCATTGTTATTTTTTGGCTTACTGTTAGTAACCTCTTTATTAGACGGCTCGGCCCAGGGAATTAAGTTGAACCATCTTCTTGAAGTTTAAAATAAGGCGTTTAAAATATTGTACGTACCGAAATAGCTTATTTATGTTAGCGTCTTGTCACAATTTCTAACTGATTTAGAAATTAATTGTAGGTTTCTAAAACAATTACTATTTGTTCAATTTAAACTGATCTGTACTGTAAAAGTAATTAATTTGAAATGAATTTATTTAGTAACCTACCTTGTGTATGTGTAAAATTTATACCTTCAAATCGCAAGGATTTATGAAAACAATTCATAATTGTTTCAATTTTGTCTGCGCAAAAATTTTATTCTTATTTTTATAAGACAAATTTAAGAAGTAGCTGTCCGAAAGTTATTCTATTGCCATATTAGAAAAAATAAATTGATGAGTTCAGATATATCATGTGTTAAAAACTGTGGCATATAAAAATACTATGTAAAGCTAGTAGTCGACAAGTATTTCGGAGACCTATTTCTAATGAAAGTTGATATATTGTTACCTCTTTTTAAACATAAATAGAATTTAATAAAAAAATGAGACTTTAACGATACCCAAGCTTTTGGTTTAAATAATTAACTATACGCTTCATTTTCAAACCATTTCTTGAGTGTGAATTCGCTTATTTTACCCGCGCAAAAAGTTTAACATTGTTTTTATAAGACAAAAGTCGTTCTGTCATTTGATTAGAAAAACTAAATGAGTTCAGATAACTAAAAATATGTTTATTGAACTACTATTTTAAAAACTGTGAATATAAATTTCAGGTTTATTTTTCTGTGGGGTATTCATCCCACCAGATTCATTTTCAATATGCGATTGAAACGAAATATTTTAAAATTTTGATTCTACTAATGTGTTTGTATATTGTGATATTTTTTTTTTATTATGATGTAAAAGTGTGATATAATTTTCCGTTTCGATAGTCTTTGTTTTCTATTTGAGTGTTGGCTACTTATTCTAAGACATTGAAAATGTTTATTTATGTATACATATTAGATGTTTTGCCCAGAAAAAAATTTAAAATTAAAGCAGATTTATAAGAATATCCTAGCTTAAAATAAGGTGTAGTAGTCGAAATCGTGACTTGGTGTTCTCAGCCTCGGGTGAATCTCTCAAAATCACAAAACCATTTATTTCATCTCTCATCGTTGCAGTGTACGGATGTCCCTAGACACAAAAATATTAAGTGTTTTACTATCCATGAACTTTCCACTATAGTTTTTTTTTTTATTTATTTATTTTTTTATATTTTTGTGTGTTTTGAACTCACGAATCCACCACACTAGCCCCTTCTTTCATCTTTAAGCTGTTTTATTTTCTGCTCGTTGTCATTTTTAGGCTTACTGTTAGTAATCTCTTTATTAGAGGGCTCGGTCCACTAATAAAGAGAATTAAGTTGGGAATTAAGTTGAACCATCTTCTTGAAGATTAAAATTAGGCGTTTGGATGTTTTAAAATATTCTACGTACCGAAATCGCTTATTTATGCTATCGTCTTGTTACAATTTCTAACTGACTTGGAAATTAATTTTAGGTTTCTAAAATAATTACTATTCGTTTAATTTAAACGGATTTGTACTGTAAAAGTAATTAATTCGATATGAATTTATTTAGTAACCTACTTTGTGTATGTGTAAAATTTAGACCTTCAAATCGCAAGTGAAGTTCTTTCATCTTTAAGATGTTTTATTTTCTGCTCGTTGTCATAGTTTGGCTTACTGTTAGTAACCTCTTTATTAGAGGGCTTGGCACAGGGAATTAAGTTGAACCATCTTCTTGAAGATTTAAATAAGGCTTTTGGATGTTTTAAAATATACGTACCGAAATCGCTTATTTATGCTAGTGTCTTGTTACAATTTCTAACTGTCTTGACAATTAATTTTAGGTTTCTAAAATAATTGTTATTTGTTCAATTTAAACTGATCTGTAGTGTAAAAGTAATTAATTCGAAATGAATTTAGTAACCTACTTAGTGTAAGTGTAAAATTGAGACTTTCAAATCGCAAGGATTTATGAAACCAATTTATAATTGTTTTAATTTTCCAGTTCTATACAATCATTCATCTTTAGTATTTGACAGGGTTTGTAAGGACTTATTTCACGTCGAAACGTACGTGTTGGAAAAAGCAACAAATTCAATTTAAGATTCCTTTCCCCGTAGAAGAATTCGTGAATTTTTCGTCGTGGGAGAAGAAAAAAATTTCAACTGATGTAAAGTTGTGTACACCACATTTGAAAAATTGCTGAAATTATGTATTTTAATTCTCGAAAATTCTTGCATTCGCAATATTATTTAAGGATGCTCTTCTCAATTTTTTTTTCGCTGTAGCATCTTGTCGGGCTAAAAAATTTTCATGGCACATCTACTTTTTGTGGTTTGAATACGAAGAAAAATGATACAAGTTTAATCCTCGTTTATTTTTTAATCGATGAAGCAGTTTCAATGATTTTTTCATTATATCCTTTAAGCTAATGTTAAATTTAGTTAATTCCACCATTCTCATTTGACTTTGATTATTAACGCGGTACCCAACTTATTGTTACACCCTGACATGCGCTTCTAATTGTAAATCACCTTTAAAATCTGGATGTGCAACTACTGGGATTATAAATTAATGTGTAACTTGTTATTGTCATTCTTTCATATGTGCCCTTTTGATACTGACTTAACGATAATCCTTTTTTTTTTTTTTCCGGTGGAAGCCAACGTCTTAATCCAAAGCACTGTAAATAAAAAAAATAAAAAAATTCCATTCCACATACGTACACATACAGAGAACATACATAATACATACATACCTACATGGTTTGGCATGCAATCATACATATATAATTACGTCATGAAACAAATCAAGCAACTCTGTACATAATTTCATTGCTTCCTGAAAAATGTATTTGCAACTACATTGTAATTTAATTTACGTTCGTTTTTACTAGGTTTAAATTTTGCTGGTAAATACTGCAGCATATTTAATGTACGCTCCAGTGTATTTACAAGAAAAAATTAAAAGAATTTTTATGAATAACCAAGAAAATAAAAAAATATTGAGAAAAAAGTCGGTTCGGAATAGACTTTAAGCAGTAAGTTCTGGTCTTGCCGCACGATGGCCGAATGGTTAGGGTGCTGGTCATCGGTACCGAGTTCATGGGTTCGAATCCCACTGTGGCATGGATGTTCGTAGCCGTTCGGAATCGGCTTTAAACTGTAGGTCCCGGTCTCGTTATCCCTCGTGATGCAAAAAGTAGACCGTAGCACTCCAAACCAAACCAAACCTGGTCTCTTTAGCCCTCGCGTAGCAAAACAGTTGAGGGCAGCACTCTTAACCAAACCTTGTAAGACAAAATTAAAAACCAGTATGGCATAAAATCAGTAATTTATAAACTACCGTTTTATATCAGCAAACCCTTTCTTCTAGATTTTAAGGCCAACTTGTTCAAACCTTCATTTGCATTTACTCTCATGCCTATACGTACCGAAAATAATGCTAAATTTGTTAACCTCTTGTGATTAATTCTAATGCAAAGAAATATTTTCATTCTTTTTATGGTTGAAAACGATCTTGCAACACTTGCAGTAGAATTTAGTAGCGTTCACACATTTAAATAAAAAAAAAATCTGGTAATGGATACGTTGAAAATATTTCTGGGAAGTGCCAGGAACTCCGGACTTCCTCCTATAAATATGTCCTAAGGACTGGATAAGACTGAATAAGACGATTTCACGCAGCAGGACACATCTCAACTTATGACAGTTCAAGCTTTAGTTTCAAGCGGCAGGGCAGTTTATTGCTTGCCTATTGGTTGTTGTAAACATGAAAATGAATAGGAAAGGCATTGTAGTGGTTCGTGACGTTGCACGAAATTGCTCTATAGCTAAGACGTTGACATACTGTATCCGAGTCTATTGAATAGAGTCATTGTTGGCATGGCTATTTTTGTTTATGTTTCAAATTAGTTTTAATCAGCACGTTCCTACATTTAACCCCTATATAATAACAGCCTAAGTTATCTGTCCGTCTGTCCTCGATTTTATGAAGCGGTTGGACCTGGAATGGATAGAGGCATCCATAGTTAGCAAAATTCAAAGGGAGTAATGTTTATCTTCTCCTAAACTATAGATCCGATTCTAAAATAAATTGGTATAAATATGCTTCATAGTGAAAAATACTGTTGTCTTTAAAACGTTGGAAATCCACCCCTTCTCCTCTTTTCGAGCGTTTAATGCCATTATTTCAAATCTTATTTTCCCCAGTTAAGAGCAGGCGATTAAATTTATCAATTTATCCCATAATAAATAGGTAAAAATAACATTTTTCTAGCATTATGACGATATTAATTTAACCATCTCATAAGGCAATTTGTCGCAACGTCACGAACTACAATAATGCCCTCCTTCCATTCATTTTCATGTTTACAACAGCCAATAGATAAACAATAAACTGCCCTTCCGTTTGAAATTAAAGCCAGAATTGTCATAATTTGAGAATTCGCCTAACTGCGTGAAATCGCCTTAGTGAATCCTTTCTTATTTTAAATTATTTAAATTATGCCTTATTTTCATACGTTTTATCACTGAACTTAGATATGACGTCAATAATTTTCTTTTATATTTGGCTTCAATATTAGATTAGGTACATATGTGATAATTTTAAATTGTATCATCGGTTATTTTTTGTTGCAAGATAATTCTCAGCCAAAAAACAAACCATTTTTTTACCTGCCTCATAGCGTACTTTACAATTTTGGAAAATTAAAAATTTTACTGATTGTGTCATATGACGGGCTATATGTCAGTTATATTATATCCCTCGAGTAGCAAAATCTAAATCATGCCTCCTCTGATCCAAGGAGGACTAAGCTATGGCACTGAAAATTCCCTTTGAATCTTGTGAGTAATCGACTTTAAATAGTGGGATGAGATTTATGAATAAATATTTTCAATTATATTTATTTCTCCGTATTATAGAGAAGTGTCAAATAGATGTTTCAGAATACTTTCTTTGTTCCATTCTTACTGAGGAACGTTCTTTTCTATAAAGAAAGAATGGTGTACAAACTCAAATGATACAGCCAGTCTGAGTAAAACTTTTACACTAATTTTTCTGTTCAAATTTTGTTTTTGAAAGGGAAAAAGACGTTAGGAGACAGGATACCGGTAAATTGCAAAACATATGGCATTTCCTGGTAAATTACAAATTTTTTTTTTACCCATAATTACTAAATTAAAATTTTACATTAAGTTTTTATGCACTACATTCGTACAGTATAAAATCATCCTAAAAGCTTAGTGTACGAGTTTCATTTTGATTGTATAACTTGTAAGAACTCGTATGGTATGCCCGCAAAGTACCATAAGGTATTGCATATTTATGTATAAAAATCATTTCACTGAAATTTAGGTATGGGACTGAAGTTAGAATGAAAAGTACAGAATTTTCTTCGTGAAAAATCTTTTAAACAGATTTGATTTTTACAGCTAATATCACGTATAAAATGTTTACCCTAATTCAATACTCCTACGAATGCAAATAGAGTATTGTACACATTATTTGCTTTAAAGTGGCTTGTACGTATTCTTAAGCTAACATTTAGAAAAAGAAGTGACATTGAGGTTTTCAAGAACAATACTAGGTACTGTTAAATAATTGCATTTTTATTAAAAGAGAAATCCTTATCAGAAAATGCGAAGTAAATCTTCACCTACCTAAAATTGCATTTGTTTTGACTATAATTTTGTAGCGTTGGCATTTAATCTATGACCATCTGCTGAATTCCAGAATTCCTAACTCACAGATGGTTTTGCTCCCATAGTTTGCATTTAAGTTACAAGTAACTCTTCCATACATACTCATCTTTATTTGCCATTTTGTCCGGATTGTAAGATTGTATGTTTATGTGTTTAGATTTTGCGAATTTGTATTGTTTAAAATGGATTGTATGACTTCAGAATAAGAAGAAATAAATCTCTTGGGAAATTTAAAGAAAAAGGAATGTTAGAACGCTAAGAATTTGCGGTTTGGTTTGGAGATCTACGGTCTACATTTTTGCAACACGAGGGCTAATGAGACCGGGACCTACTGCTTAAAGCCGATTCCGAACGGCTACAAACATCCATGCCAGAGTGGGTTTCGAACCCACGAACTCCGGTACCGAAGGTCAGAGCCCTAACTATTCGACCATCGTTCGGCTAAGAATTTGCGGTTTGCACAATTTGAAATTAATTGTGATTTCAGAATTAGAGGAAGAAATAAGTGCATCACGAAATCTAAAGAAAAGGGGAACACTAGTTCTCTAGAATTTTACGATTTCGTTTTATTTGGTGAAATGGAATGTATATTTCAGAAGTGTAAGAAGAAATACTTCTAGCGGGAAATCTAAAGAAAAAGGAATGTTAGTAAGCTAAGATTTTACGAATTTGCAGTATTTGATTGTATGATTTCAGAAATATAGGAAAAAATCTCTAGCGAAATCCAAAAAATAGGGAACATCAATACAATCGAATTCTGCTACAAGTCGCAAGAACTAAAGATTTTGTTCGCTGTGTGTGAATCGTTAACTATACTGAATTTTATAACTCATTTCTTTCTAAATGTATACAATAGGGATGTAATTGAAAAAAAAATCATTGAAAGTGATATTCATTGAAATAAATTCACAAATGCGATATAATTAAATTGATCGATTGCTTATTAAGTTATCTAAAAATAAAGACAAATGAAAAATAAATAATTTCACCTTTGCTAATCACCGAAATCATTTTTGCTGACGTGATAGCTATTCCAAAAATATTTTATGAAATTTTTGTCTTCTACAGCAGGGAAAGATAAATCACCTAATGTTTTCACAGCTGTGGAAATTTTTAAGATGTTGGAGGTTTGCTATAAAAGGATAAATTAGAATTAAAAGAATAGATAAATTTAAATTCCATATAAGCAATAATAGTATATAGAAAAAAAGTTAGAAGTAGGTTTTTAAATTATGCATTTATCATAAAAGTGAGAAAAACAAAAAAGTTTAGAGTTTTCCAACGGAGTTTATCGATAGAATAGTTGAATTAGAAAAGAAAAAACCTCACCCATAACTGAAGTTTTAAGTCCTTTACACAAATTACTTTATCATTACAATAGTTCGGATGCATGGGGTATGTGATAAAATGCCGTATAAGTGAAACAAAACATATAACTGGGGATTTACTGTGTTTTGCGCTGTAGTACATTGTTGTTGTTACTTCAAATCCATTAATAACCCAAATCGTCTTTAATTATAGTAAAATGCCACTGATCTATATTACAATATTCAAATATAGAACAAAAGACAAGGAAATATGCTAAAAGAATATTTAAAAATATATATAAAAAGTAAAAGAAGCGCTCCATGTGCTACACCGGAAAGAAAAATTGCCAAAGTCCAAGAGCATGCTGCATTCTTTTTCTTCCTTCTGACTACTCCAGCAACCCTATACATTTTCCATTATCCTGTGCTGATGCTTCTTTTGTTCCATTGGCCTGTGGACTATGCGTCCTTTCCCTCTCTGTCCAGATTGATCAGGACTCCAAGCATGGTCCTGAATCACCTCTGATGACCAATCACAATACTCCAAACTTGGTGAAGTTTAAGTGCAGTCTTTTCCACAGTACACACCACACGCCTCCTGGAGTCGCAAAAAAATACTTGCAAAAAGTAAACCAAAGTGCTTCCAAACAAAACATGCAACCTAAATTTACAGCGAGTGCGTTAAAAAAGAGGGTACTCATGTAGTGCCTCAAAGATGTGGTTTATCTAAAAATTTTCAAATTGAGAGCTATGATTAAACTAGGGGATTAGTTTGAGTTTGCTTCTTTACGATTACTGATTAAGGCTTGGATGTGTTCGTGTCATCGTCTTCAACAAAGGCATTGCCTCCCCTTACAGGTCAAAGCCGTCCTGGGTCTTATACCAAGTAATGCTTTACCAGTCTCTTGTAAGTCGCTTTCAACATCGTCAAACCAACTAATTGGTGGTCTTCCCCTCTTTCTAGTTTTCATAGGTTTGGTAAATGTGAGCTTTTTTATTGGGTTGGTTTTCTCAGCCCTAAATAAATGTCCTGGCCACTGAATCCTGTGACTTATCTTAATGATGTCTGGTTTACGTTTTCGGTAGATTTTGAAGTTAAACATTGATCTCCAAACAACATTTTCGGTATCTACGTGAAATGTCTTTCTTAGTATCTTGCTCTCTAAGATCAATAGTTTCTTTTCCTTAGATTTAGTTACTCTATAGCATTCACAGTTATAAAGTATCATAGATTGCAATAGGATTTTATATTTATTAATTTTGGTGATATGGTTAATGTATTAAGTTTTAAATTAAGACTATGATAACATCTATGTAACACATACGTGCGTCGGTGGCTATGTCTTCCACGATGACCACATGCATCGTTTCTGTACCAGCCTGCCTATTTTTAACAAAGGCATTGCATCCCCTTAGAGGTCAAAGCCGTCCAGGGTCTTATACCAAGTAATGCTTTACCAGTCTCTCTCTCGTAAGTCGTTTTCAACAGCGTCAAACCAATTGGTGGTCTTCCCCGGATGATGGACAAGAAAACTGTTAATCCAAGAAAATGATTCCTACAGATGACTGGAGCAGGTATTGTTGTAATTGTATGGTGGTATTATGGTATTTTTTACTGGAGCAGGTATTGTGGGTTAGCTAAAAGCCCGTCTTGCGGACAATCAAATAACTGCAGCAATTAGGTACTGCACTACACATTTAATTATACAAAATTTTTGTATATTAACCATTATTAACAACATAACGTAGGCTAAATCTGCCGAGAATCACAAATAGTGCCGACCGGCCTGCACCTCTCTCTCGCTTTCAGCTCTCTCTTCTAGTGTCCGTTCTCTGTTGTTCCGAGAGAGCTTCTCCTCCTCTGCTGTTAGCGAGGATCAGGGGTGGAATCTCCCCCTCTTGGTCAGGCTTTCGCCTCCTGGGAAAAATATCCCTATTCTCTTCTGTGGGCGGGGATGGCATCCTTCCCCCTCCTATTAAACTTTCACCTCCCTGGGGTAGGGCTTTTCTACCCTCTGTTGTTGTGTCCGTTTTCGGCAGCACCTTAGTGACGTAAAAAAAATGAATGTGTCCATGTGTCGTGTAGTCCTCGTTTATATTTGAGTATTAACCTGTGATCAAATGTATAGTGGTATTTATTTTAATTGCGTTGTGTAAAATTATTTTAGTACTAAATTTAACCACAGGTTCTGAGAAACTATGAAAATAAACTAAAAGCTAAATTAAAAGCATCTGAAACCAGCTTAAAATAAAAAAAGTAAATTTGTTATAATGAAATATAAACATCTATGTACACGCAAAGTGATTCTATTTTCATAAAATATGCTTTATCAATACCTTCAAAATTAGGTGCCACTCTAAATTAGTTCTGACAATAATTTTTCATCGCTTAAGTAATTATGTAAATATAAGAGAGAGGACCTAATCTCAATTTCAAAATATATGTAAAAGGGGGTACCTTTGTGAGTCAATATGGTGTGCCCGGAACACTGCCGGTTGATGGCTGATCAGGATTGGGTATGTATGGATATTCTGTCGGTCTGGTCAGGGGCTTCCTTCTTAGTGTTTCGGGGTGCGGTCGTAATATTTGATACAGGAACACTTCCCGTCGGACTTGTTTCCTCGACTGGACTCTCGAACACCTCTCGGACTTCCGAACACCTTCCGTCGGACTTGTCTAGTCGACTTGACTCCCGAACCCGTTCTTTCTTTAGATTTTTCTTAATTTATTAATTTCATCCTTGTCTCCTCTTCCTTCTTATCGTCCAATCGGGATAGTTGTAAAAATCTAACTGATCTTCTTAACCCTGCCTTGAGATCGCCAACGTGGAAAACCTTATCCCTTCTAACTGTTCACTGTCCCTTAGGGACTCATAAATAACTCCACAAAGGTACATTCTTATTTAATGTCAAGTACGAAGACGGGATTCAAATCTGGACCCCGATCAGAACCCCGCCGAGATCACCGTACAAGACAATAATATCCGTAGAATATAACTTTATGGTCCTCTGTCTTTTACAAAGATATGATGAGGTCAGATTTAGATCCTGAGCACTTTACTTCTTGTATGAATGAATCAATTATATTTCTGATCTAAATCGTCTCATCACATCCATGTCGCACAAACACGCGTCTTGAGTCTAGTGTTACAATCTATTTGCCATACACAGTTTATAGCTTATTTCAAGCTAAATTATAATTATTAGAGACAATGGTTTCAAGATATTTGAACTGTGATGCTTTTTCAAAGGTATAATTGATCAACACAAATGGTAGTAGGTTAAATATATTATAGGCAATTTCTAAAAAAATAGTTTTATTTTCATTTATTATTAGGTCCAGTTTACTAGCCTCGGCTTCTTACAAATTGAATATACTTACTAAAGCAATGTCATGGTGAAATGCTAAAACTTACAATGTCTTTCGTTAGATAATTCCTCAAGTTGTAAAACGAGAAGCTCTGATAGTTTTTCCATGACTAGATTACTGATTAGATCAGACAGTTCGTGGCTTCATTTGAATTATACTCATGATAAAATTATACTCATGATAAAATTAACCAATACATGTAATCATCGTGGGATGGAGTAAATATCAAAAGACACCAACAGCTTCTTTTTCTTATCTTTTAGTCAATGCATTTTTTTAAAGATTTATCTGTAGGAATCATTTTCTTGGATTAACAATTTTCTTGTCCATCATGGGGGTTGGCTATTCCTTTTTATTTAGGCTTGCAATTCTGTCACTTTTCTCACCTTTAGTCACTTTTTTTACAATTGATCACTTTTAGTCACTTTAAGTAAACAGTCACTTTTAGTCACTTTTTTCATGGTGTATCACAGCAAAAGTCTTGTTGAAAAAAGAAAATCTGAATTAATAACAAAATATTTTAATAAAAGACCAAAAATGGGATGCTCTAATCTTATTTTTCTTATTAAAATGTAGTTAGTCATATGGTTTCCAAAATTTAGTGATTTTAAAAAGTCGTAAAGAAGTTCCTGAAATCTACATTTGTACTGAAATGTACATTTAATACATTAAAGTAATTTACGTCAAAGCACACATTTCTTTTTTTCTTTTTCTTCACAATTTTTGTTTAGATACTCTAATCTAGCTATGTACATATTTCAAAATATCATTAATATATGCAGAAAATTGTGATTATAAAATTAATGTATTGTATGTATTCAAATCTAATTTATAGATTTTCTTGAATAAAAAGCAATGTTGAGTTGTGTTAAACAAAATTTTTAACCTTTTTTTATATTTGACGCTAAAATCATGTCTTGCATGAATCATTTGATTTAAAATTAAAATAAATAGAAAAATCTTAATATAGCATCTGTAATCAAGAGGAGAAAAAAATCGCTTTTTTTTTTCAATGTTTAGTCACTTTTTGGTCACTTATTCTGTCTTATTTGTCACTTTTCTCCCCTTTTTGAAAGTAGCTCAGCTGTTGCAAGCCTGTTTATTTGTAAAATGATTTTTGTCATTATTATACTTGTTGTAATGTACTTTCAACCTTAACACCAGTGTTCGTTTACAAAGGGGAAACACAGTAAATATATAAGACCTTATATTGAGATTAAGACATTTATTCTGTACACTATTTACAAACTGATACACTACTTGATTACCTTATAACATAACCAGCAATTATTTATGTTTTATATTCATTTATACACAATAATTATTACAATTCTCTTTAGTTATGCGTTACTCTTTAGTCAAAATATGAGGCCTAAACAATTGTCATGATTATGTTAAATCTGTTTTACCTCCAACAGGTACAGAGGAGCAGGCAGGGGCTTTCCTCACGTGGTTTATAGGTCCTTCTGTCAGTACAGGGGATCAGGCAGGGGCTTTCCTCATGCGGTGTGTCAGTCCGGGCGTTCGGGCGCACGGGACGGTGGTGCAGCGCGCCGGGCTTGGGATTTCGATGTCCAGCTACTCTTCAATTCCGACTTCGACTGTTTTTCTTCACTCTCTTTCACAACTCCTCACCTCGATTTTAAAGCCCCTTTCTCTTCTTTGCCAATCGCTTGTTTGGGGAAATTTTCCTACATCTGCAACCCCCTTCGGGAGTGCAGGTGGGCTCGTTAAAATAGCCCCTTTTGTGAAAGCTGACATTAATTTTAGCCCCTGCCCCCATAACTCACGATTACATCTCTGTGCGAGCATGACAGTTACTCTTGTGCCATTCCGTGATCTATACCTTCTCTGCAGGGGTCCCTAAACTCGAAGTCAACAATCGAAGTCTTAAATTCTGTTTGAAAATTTCTCCCACAGCTGTATGCTTATTGTAAAACACCTTACACAGTCGCACCCATTTTGTCATCGTGTTGTTGTCTCAAATCAATGTATATAAAATTCTTTAAAAATTTATCGCCGAATCTTGACACAATCATCGGTGAAACGTCACATCCAGGCTTGTTTCCCTTTCTTCGCTGTGCAGGTTTCTATTATGAAATCTGAATTCTGTGATTTTTTGTACGTTAATCTTTTTTTTCAATTTTTTTAATTTTCAATTTAACAATGTTTTGATTTTTAATTTCTCAATTTTCAATTTTGTTTTTTAATTTTTGTTATGTATTAATCTATCTTGTATATATTTGCAATTTATTATCTCCGTTTGCTTGATTTTTATGTGCTTTTAACGTTTTAATTTATAGTTTGGTCTATTACTTTGTTTTTTATTTTCGTCTTGTTTGGCGCAGTTTGTCCTTTCAGGAATTAGTGCCACTAAATTCTAACCAACCAACCAACCATCTCCCACAGCTGTGCATGCACGTGCTGACCATCGTGGGAAAGTACCTCGGTACAGTACTCTAATTCGAAAGAAAAAAAAAATGAGACACAAGCAAGGGACGAAGTGTTTGGTACCATGCCTTTCGCAAATGAGAAAAAAAGGTCTTTGAAAGAAAGAGAAAAACAATTCTCAAGTGGCAATTGCGTATTTATTTAACCCTTTATATCCTAAATTAATTTACCATCAACTTTCTTACTAAGTTTTTGCATCATTAGATAAGTTTTGATGGAGAATAATCGTAGAAAAAAGAAAATTAATTTTTACAGTATTTTAGTAGTTAATTTTGCAGCTGGTACTTTATAGTACCAATATATATTTTTGACTCTGATAGAAAATAAAACATTAAATTATGAATAAAACAAATGAAATGCTTACCTCCGAAGTATAGAAGTCTCTAAAAATAATAGTACCAAATAACAGGTTATAAACCAATAAATTTACTCTGTTGAACAACACGTGTACCTTCTCTACCACAAAATGACTTTCGAATGCAGCACGCAAATTATAAAATCCATACTATGCGAATAAAAAGGATTCTTGATTGGTGCTGTCATTTCTTTTCTGATGTTGGAACTGCATCGTTCATGTCCTTGTGAGTGCTGTCAGGAAAAACGGCTTTATTAGGAACGTATAGTTGTTTGATTGAAGCGGTACTTATAAGTACCGTCAGGATAAAAAGGGTTAAAGTCATGCAGAAACGCAGAAAATATGTGTTCGTTCTAATTGAAATCCAAATAGAGCTCTCTACATTTTTTATGTAACATTCGATTCTACTGCTGCACTTTTAAGTGTTTTAAAATTGTGTACTTTTACATGCGTTTGTATCTCGCACACCAAGAATAATCTCAACTGTTAAAAATAGAACTTTTATCATGTTCACAAAACTTGTTATCTTGTTCAACGTACTAAAGAAATGTATAGCGGTATCTGCAATATATTAATCTGTCGATAGGATTGTAGATTCAGTCGGGGGTGGGGTGGAAGGAGAAGTATACGCTATTGCTTTATTCTTGCCTGCTTTTATGATTTTAATAATTCAGTATTAGGGTTGAGAAACCATTGAGCTAGTGTATTTACCTGACGGCTGACACTGTCAGTTAAATCTCACACTTGTTAAGTGGGAAATTTATTGACATTAAATGTCATTTCGCTTTTACCTCTTATTACATATGTCATCATGGATGAATCTTTACCTTCTATTTCACTCTGTTCTGAAACGCTCAAGTACAGGAATCACAAATAGTTTTATCAAAGTCCTAAAATCAAAGTTAATTGAAATGTACATTTTTTCGAGTGCTAGTATCTTATGCCTTTATATGTAGTACATGTATAGTTTCTATTTGTAATAAATAATAAACAAACGAAGGGATAGATGTCAACTCTATATACATTGGATTTTGAAAAAAAATTCAATTTTTAAAATTGTGTTTTTCTGTAAACGAGTATAAAATAAAGCACAAGTAAACTACATCAGAGGTTTTCAAACTTTATTTTAAGGCACTGCTTTTCATCACCAGAATTCGTGAGTTCGAATCCCACTGTGGTATGGATGTCCTTTAGTCATTTGGTATCGGTTTTTAGCAGTAGGTCCTGGTCTCATTAGGGGCCGAAGGATAGCTGATCGGTAGAGTGCTGCCCTTCGGTACCGGAGTTCGTGGGTTCGAATCCCACTGTGGTATGGATGTCCTTTAGTCATTTGGTATCGGTTTTTAGCAGTAGGTCCTGGTCTCATTAGGGGCCGAAGGATAGCTGATCGGTAGAGTGCTGCCCTTCGGTACCGGAGTTCGTGGGTTCGAATCCCGCTACTGGCATGGATGTTCGTAGCCGTTCGGAATTGGCTTTAAGCAGTAGGTCCCGGTCTCATTAGCCCTCGTGTAGTAAAATAATAGACCGTAGTACTTACTCCACATGACCAAACCAAATCAAAGTTTATTTCTCTTTAGAACATTTAGCTGTTTTGTTTTCTGTTTTTCTTAGACTCCTTCCTAGGGCATATTTCAAAACCAGTCAGTCAGTGTAATTTATCATAGAGCAGAGACGGCAATTATATGGCAAGCTTGTTGAACTTGGCATTTCATAATTTGAAATATCAAATTGTAATGAATAAAATTGTTACAAAAAAAAAAAAAAAAAAAAAAAAAAAAAAAAAAAAACATTTAATGTCATAAATAATGTTATGCTGGTTTGGTGTTATACAAGTCTAAGCAAACTCGTCCTCAATTTTGTAGGTGGCTTGAAACATTTATAAAATTAGTGTTGACCACCCATTATAATTAAAACTTATTTTTGTGTGACATTTTTCTATAAGAAACTTGCTAATTGGCAATACAGTATTATTGATGACAAGTTATCAAGTTAGCAAAACTACGAATCGAATCAAACTACAAAAATGAATGTAATAGCATATTTTTATTGAAAAATACTGTATTTTATCTCTCCGTTTTGTTTATTATTTATTACAAATGAAACTTATAGTGTATGGATGCTACACATATATTGTAATGACTCCCAGCCCTGCCGCTGCAAAGCGATCAGGAATATCTTAAACGAAGTGTATTGTCAACGCCTGTTGTGTGACGGATGCAGTTTCAGCCGAAGGCGACAAAAACCAAATTCGTCACTGCGCGAATTTGTCTTTGTCACCTTGAATTTGGCTTTCTCACTTTATGTCTAGAGGATTTCTATGGCTGGGCTCTTCAAAGGATTTTGGAAGCCTTGTTATCCATGCCGACGCCGGAGGAAGGACCATTAGAGGGTCGGACATACTGTCTCCATTACTGAGTCAAAAATGAAGAGGCGTTTTTGGCCAGCTACTGCCTTTTGGGATCAGGATTGTCGAATTCCTTTGGGTGTTTCCTGGACTGCCCCTGGAATGAAGTTTAAAAGGGGTCGGAGATGAGGCAGAGGGCTTCATCTCCGATTTGCCATATTAGAGCCAAACAAATTCCTTGGTGTTGTTTTGCCAAACTCCTATGTATTACAGATCTAGAGGGCCCGTCCCAGGCAGTTCTGTAACAATTGCATCCTGTGATTCTGTGATGTGCAGAGGGCCTGGTCTGCGAATTTTTTTCGATAAAGATTGGTCTCTCGAAGTTGTGTGCGGAGATGCGTTTTTTTTTTCGAGACAGGTGTCTTTCAATGTTGTGCTGATCTGCGATTTTTTTCCCCCAGGATGGGTGTCTCTCGAAGTTGCGTTCCAATTTTCAATCTGACACTCATATGTGAAGAGGAAACACAGCATGTGTATTGTTTTTTAAATATACATACATGTATATAATTTTATATATTAAATAATTTGTAGTACAAAACTAGTTGTGGTTCGTGTTAGTGGTTCTAGCATTCAAGTCCTTACAACATGCATAAAAAATTACAGCTTGAAAAAATTTTACATTTCTATATAGGATAATACGTAGTGTAGTATATTTGTATAGAATAATAGCCCTCTAGCGGCTATAGATTAAAACATTAAGTCAATTTCCAGCTATCAGATTGTGGCATCATCATTATTTGTTTTGTTAATTGTTTTACGTTTTAAGCGTTTTGTACCTAATATGTTTGTGTATTGGGGCTCATTAGATTCTAAATATAATACTACTTGAGCTAGCTTTCTTTCGTTATTTTAAAATCAATTTGTCACAAATTGTCGGCCAACTAGGGCGCTAATTTCTTTTTTAATAATTTTAATTTTTTTTATAAAAGATCAAATTTGTAAAGGCAGTTTGCTTGTAGAAATAAATATGAATAAATATTTTGTGGGTAGAATAAAATCTCTTAAAAGTTATGTGCTTTAAAATACTACAATCTATAGTCTACATACAATCTTTTGGCCTCTCCTTGCACAGCTTTTTAAGCCATACAACTTTTGCCCCAACACTTTTAGATAGCGTCAGACGTTCTAGATATATTGTTATTTTAATTTAAAATAAACCCTTTATTCTTTTATTATAAATCTGTAAACATCAGCTATAGCTGGCCTGGAAGGAGGGAGGAAACTTAGTATGTTCATTAATGCTTTATCCCACGTCACTATTTACATGTTGGAAAAAAGCAGCAGATTCAGTTTAGAATCCTTTTAACCGTTAAAAAATACGCGGATTTTTTGTGCAATAGCGAAATTTTTTTTAACGGATTACAGCTTTATCACATGTTAACCTGAACTAAAAAAAATTTATTGGAAATTAAACATGGGAAATCTACACATTTTTCAACAGGAAAAAAATCATAAACTAAAATGTACATATTGACTTGTGATAAAGCTTTTACAGATATAACCTGATTAAAGAGATTAAAGCAATTTCTGTTTGGCTGCTTTTTATACTCGCCAACCAATGGACTATAAAACAAACATCTAATTTTAATTTAAATAAAGTGTGTCCACCTACCCTGATAGATGTTAAGACCTTATCACGCGCCAACATATGTTACTGTATGATTCCTTTTACTGGTGAAGAATGTGAAGCTTTCTTGTGTTTCAGCCAAAATTTTTCAACCGATTTATTTTAGTTCAGGCTAATCTGTGACAAAGCATTTAATCAGTTAAAAAGTTTTTGCCATCCGCGAGTTCTTCAAAGAGAGAATGAATTCTAAACTGAATCTGCTGTTTTTTTTTTCAAAACGCATGTTGACGTGCGACAAGACTTTTTCTGATCCTAGTTTAAACAGGGGCTTTCCGTTTTTAAATGATAAAATGATCACAATCTTAATAGAGAATTAAGGTATGGAAAGGTACTAATAATTAGACTAAAAATGTGGAGCAAGTAAAAAAAAAAAATCCAGACATATCCCTCGCACGTCTAGACGAACACCTGTGAAGGAGGAAAGCACACAGAGAAAGACTCAGGTGAAATATGAAGATAAAATTTTTCAATCATTCCGAAACTGAATCTATTTTTTTTTTCAATACGTAAATGTGGATGTGTGATAAAGAATTAAGGCACTCGTGATGCATGTTGGAGAATTTCGTTTCTTTTGTAATCAAATAATTTTATTTCTGTTTTTAGTTGCTTCTTTTAAAAATGTACAAAAAAAAACCCAATTATTTCTAGTGTATTTATTAAATTCATCAACATCTTCCTGTTGTATTTATTGGAAACCATTTGCTTTATTGTACGTTATATGGAGATATTTCGTTTTACAGAGTGCGAATTCCAATCAAAAATGGGAGTGCAGAACTAGGTGTTACAATACTCCTAAATTCAAAATTTAATCATGCTACGCCAAATCTTTTTCATTTACGCCAGATTCATACGTACGTATACGCGTCACGATAAACTTAAGTCAAAATGCATTCAGGGATGACAAAAATGGGTATTTAGAGTTTCAAAGTTAAAGTTATACGTATGTACAGATGTAACGCAGAACAGTGGCTTACACAGTCTTCTTTTATTAGCGGGATTTTAGACGAAAGCGCCGTAGTCAAATACATTTTTGTTAGTAACGTGTCCATCTTTTTTTTCAAAATGTAATTTAATACTAGTGCATATCATTTTATAATTTGACACATATATAATACAAGTGAGAATATAATGAGAGTTAAAATGTTTTCTTGTGATAAAAATAAAAAAAAATTACACATTTTTTTAGCCTATTCCGTTATGGTAGGGACCTTCAAACCGCACTCTAGTGTAAACCGCTAACGTAGAAATTTCTCAAAATGCATTTAGGTATGGTCAAAAAGGGCATTTCCGTTGTAATTAGAAAACTAAAAATTTTCACGGTTACAATACTTTATATAATCTTCGTATATAATCTGTTCGATATTCCAACTTCTGCGCATGTGGAAAGTTTTTTTTTCCTTCCCATGATGCATCCCGACTTTAATGTTTTGAATGTGTTCTGAAAGAAATTTTGATTAAAATGAGTTCTTTTTGTGTCGTTAATGAAAATTTCGTTTTTATGTTTAAAGAAAATGATAGTGAAGAAATTTTTTGTTGCATAAACAAAGGACGATCTTGGCCCCTAGTCTGAAAGACCAATATATTTGTACTAATTTTATTATTTATATATAGAGAGCGATTTCACTCAACGTCATAAACTTTTATGCCCTTTCCATTCATCTTCACGAGTATTATAGCCAATAGGGAGCCAATATGCTGTCCATTCGTTTAAAATGAAAGCCATAATCGTGATGAGTTGAAATGTGCCCCGCTGTGTGAAATTGCCTTATTATATTACCTTTGAATAGCTTCGAGATAAGTAACATAATCTGTTGGAATTATCTAAATGTAATATAATTTCTTCTCACGTAGTGGCAACAGCGGCACACGATTGAAAGTGTTTGTTGCTTAGCAACGATTAAAAGAATGCTCCGATTTGGATGTTGGTAAGTTTGGAAAAGAACAACAAAATTGTGTTGTTCTATTTCGTTAAAATGGCTGACTGTTGCAGAAAAATTACAATTTTTAAGTTTGAAAATATACCCTAAAAGAGGAGTAAGTAGGCTCCATTCTTTTACAGTTATTTATATTTAATTATTCATTTTCTGTTACTGAAACACAACGCCACATCTCCACATTTGTTAGATGAGAATTACATGGGCGCAATATATAATCTTTAAAAACTCCCTTTACAAATGACATCAACTTTTGTATAAGCTAGAGATCTGTAACACGGGGATAGAAAGGATTAAATTCGTATGAAGGCATTTTTCACTACTGTTCCAGATCTTCAAAGTTATAAATTAACAATTCAGAAACGTTTTTATTTTTATTCCGAAGTTCTCTTTCTTGACCCAGTGAAGTATTGGTTACGGCATTAGCACTTTCTGATTTCCGATGATATGCTACGCAACCAAGGTTGCGTCAACGAGTGCGCACTGAAGCGGAACGCAGAAATTAAAATATTTTAAAACTGTTTATCCAAACTAATCTCTAGTCATAAAGTTTGTACATAAATAATTTTTGTTAGGGGGGCGGCAAATTCAGCTTCTTACTCGGATTGTAGAATTCTATCCCTATATAATAATAGCCTAAGTTGTCTGTCCGTGAATTTATGAAGCGGTTGTACCTGGAATGGATACAGGAATCCATATTTGATTTTTCATGAGTTAGGGTTAGCAAAATTCACAGCGAGTTCGAAATCCACCCCATCACCACTTTTTGAACATTTAATGGTATTATTTCAAGCCTTATTCTCCCCTGTTAAGAGCAGGAGATTAAATTTATCATTTTGGATATCATTCATATATACCACCAAATAATCACTGTCAATATTAAAGCCTCTGCTGTCCATTCTATCACGTACGCGACGCTCATATATTCTAATTATTCCTACACCACATGTAGGCATGGCACGCTCAGTAGAGTGTCTGCCCATTTGATTGTCGTACTTCTCGGGTTAACGGTTCTGTCCCCGACGCTGCCAGATTTTCCTAAATGTCTAATTAATTTAATACATTCTGTTTTTTTAATTCTTATTCCTAAAGTTGTTTTATTATTTTTAAAATAAATTTTTACTATTTTTTCAACTTTTTATGATTTTTATTATTTTTATTATATTAAATTCACGTATTTTGTACGGATGTCCCTGGCCACATAAACATTTCATGTTTTCTATCCTTAAACTTTCTTCTCGTCTATTTTTATGTGTCCTTTCACCTTTTAGCTGTTATTTTTTCTGCGCACCTTCATTTTTGTGTTTATTGAAATAAATCTCTGGATTAGAGAGCTAGGCCCATGCAATCCAGGCCCATGCCTACCGGGGTGATAGTTTCATTCCTTTACTTCCATTAATTACTGTGGAAAAAAACTGAAGAACTTAACGATAATTTCGATGTAGCTAAGAAAACTTTGAATTATCTTTCTAAATGAATTTAATGTGATTCTAAACTGCATTCACAGTATCGAGAAACTTTAGAGGAGTATGAAGATAAACAAATTATTGAGAGTGTACCTGATAATTCTCAGCCAAAAAACAAATCATTTTTTTACCTGCCTCATAGAGTACTTTACAATTTTAGAAAATGAAAAATTTACTGATTCCGTCATATGACGGGCTATATGCTATTGCTACTAATAAGAAGCAATGTTGCCCACTGATGTGGTGATCTAGTAATCAAATACATTTTAAGGCATGGGCCAGTTAGGCCCGGGACCAGGTCCTCAGTGGAAAAGTGGGAGGGGAATGCTCTGGTTCTCAACTCGGCTCCACAAAGATCATGTTCCAAATTATTTTCATAACGCGTTGGCATTTGCCTGATAAGCTTTCACTCATACAACGCTGAGGATTTTGTTGACCATTTTATCATGGGAGCAACCTATAAGCGGCTAACTTTACAGCCTAGAACAACACAAAGTGGGTCCTCGTGATTTAGAAGTAGGTACCAAGCAGAAGACCCCAGGCTTAGCTTGCCACATCCAGGGGTGTCATTTGGGAACTTGAAGGACATTGCTACCACGAACCTATTTCACTTGCCCAGCTGCCATCAATGAACAGGGTGGATCTTTGTCCGACTCAAGCCTCGAACTTATAACTCTCCTGTTACGAGTCTTTGCGGATTGAGCTACGGTGGCTCTTTACATCTTTCATGTTAGGTATTATTACAGAAATATGCTATTTTTATATTTATGGAAAATTGGAATACTTATGTTTAATATTTTTAAAAGTAAAATTTTCATAAAAAGATCAAAAATCCTAATTTAAGGCAAAATGTTCTGTCGTACCGTCTTCGCCACCTTCCTGGTTTTTAACGAAATCTTTTAAATGCCCCAGATTTTAACGAAACTTTCAAATTAATGTTTCATTTTTCTGTGAACTCAAAATTTTCAAAAGGATTGAAAGATTTCGCCTCTTTGAAAAGAACCAAGTTCCTATTCTCAATTGAAAAAGAAATCTATTAATGAGAGGAAAATTATATTAAAAACTATTATAATGAATTTTTCTTCTACCGTGGGGAAAAAATAAGATATTTGTGCTTTACTTCCCGGTGTCTTTCTCGTATGGTCAACACAGAAGGTAACTAACTCAAAGATACAGCAATCTGAATAGGTTAAACTTAACTTTTGGATTATATCAAAATTATTGGTTTATTATAGACTAGCCTCTACACGCCTAGCCTTTGGTCTGTGTTTGAATAATTAGTGATATCACGTGGTATATTGAAAACTCTTTTGCGGACTATTTTAATTATAAATGACTTTTATCATGAATATAAAATACTAGCATATAGCCCGTCATATGACGGGATCAGTAAAATTTTTAATTTTCCAGAATTGTAAAGTATCCTGAGGCAGGTAAAAAAAATGATTTGTTTTTTGGCTGAGAATTATTTTGCAAAAAAATATTGCCATAAGCAAATTATTTACGTAATATCTAAATTTAATGAAAAAACGTATGAAAATAATGCAGACGATATTTAAATAATTTAAAATAAATGATTAAAGGAGATGGTTAAAGGAATGACGTCATAATGATAGAAAAACTGTTATTTTTACCTATTTATTATGTGATAAATTGATAAATTTAACCGCCTTCTCTTAAAATGGGCTTGATATAATAATGGTAATAAATGAATTTAATAAAAAAAAATCTTAAAAATTTGAAAAATGGTAAAAGTTTATTTTAAAAATAATAAAAATTTAAAAAATAATAACTTTAGGAATAAGAATTCAAAAGAAAAAGCAGAAATTATTAAATTAATTAGACATTAAGAAAAATTCGGTTACGTCGGGGGTAGAACCATTACCCCGACAAGTATGACACTCAAACGAGCACACTCTATCCCATATGCCAGCTTACACGTGATGAAGGAAATGGTTAGAATATATAAAGGTCGAGTAAAAACAGTCCAGAAATTTAAATATTACGCTCCGATCGCGACATCTTATAAAGAATGAATTTTAGAATAAGTGGAAGAATAAAGCTTTAAATAATAGCATTAAACGCTCGAAAAGGGGGGATGAGGTGGATTTCGAACTCGCTTTGAATTTTGCTAACCCTAACTCATAAAAAATCCAATATGGATGCCTGTATCCATTCTAGGTACAACCGCTTCATAAATTTGCAGACAGACAACTTAGGCTATTATTATATAGGGGATATTATTTTCACGGTTTGTTTTTGTAATTGCTTGATAGAAAATTATAACTGTTTAGCATCCAGTTTTTTTTATATATTATAATTACATTTAATTCCCATGATAGTGTTTCGTGTTGCAAAAAAGTAGACCGTAGCACTCCCAAACCTAACCTAACCTAACCCATGATAGTGTTCATAAAACTAAAAGTACAACCAAAAGGATAGAGTTAATCCATAAGAAGATGAGAGTGTGTTTCTGGAATAAGATTACCGAAATTCCGCGATGTATACGGAGAATTTATCGTGCTGTGATGCCTTCAATGTTCTTGAGTGAAGAAGTAGCGTGAAGAAGGATCACAGACTTTAACAGAATTGGAAATCACTTTTATTTTCTGGATTAAATAATTCCTGTATACAAAGGGATTCTAATATCCCAAAACAATTTGAAATGTAAAGGATTGTTGCTTGGATAACATATGCACGATGATCACGGTCATAAAAAAGAATTAAATATTCTCACACGATGGGGAAGATTTTCCAGGGTGCTACACGAACCCAATCTATCCCCCGTTCGGTGTCCGAGACCTTATATGAGCGGACCTTACGAGTCTCCCAAACGTAATTGCTAAAAAGATGGCTCAGGTAAAAAGTCGCGGAATCTCCACGAGGTCAACGCACCTACGTAAAAAAAATGTTGAAACGCCCCGAGTCGCAAAATTCTTGGCTTTTTATACCTGGAGGTCAGTTACGGTCCAGCCAACCGTTTTATGTTCAGTTACTATTCCAGTTACCGGAGAACTCCAGCTAAGGTTACACGTAGTTAATTAGTCGAATTCTCATTCGCTAGCTGTCCCTTTCCGGAATCATTACCGCGACTGATTAGGGCGTGACGCCTATTCAACCATACTGTCAACATCCCTGACACTACGTCTCCGACCTATTGTAGTCTGGTCAAGCAGGTGGGCCAAATTTGGTTGTTAGTGTTCTGAACAAGGGGGGGGGGTCTTCACAGTACACACTAAACTACCATTTAAGCAATCGTTTTTATCCAATTTTCATGTTCATAAATAAGACATTTTTTCTTCAAATTGTTTATACTTTAATGTAAAAAACATTTCAAAACAAGACGTAAGCAATTTTATATTTAAATAAACTATTGGTTTCTAAGTTACGAATTAACTAATCTATTTTTTTTCGAGTGGTAAAATGCAACGGTATCAGGAACTGTCACTTCACTGGTTTTCACCAATAATAATAATAATAACAACAATGCTATCACTTGCCTAATCAATCATAGATTAGGTATAGGAAGGGATATATTGTAATTATCACCCTTAACACTAAACATATCATATAACGGGTCAAATGACCCATAAGGTTTATGTAAAAAATATGATGGGAAATGAATTAAAAATTCTTATTCTTTGTGTTTGCAATACATAAAAATTGACGATACACAATTTTGTTTAATTGTAAAGTTTATTTGTCTATTTCCTTCCAATTTTCATATTGCATACATTTATAATCAGAAAAAATACAATCCGGTCATTTGACCGGCTATGGTAGAAATGTATTAAGTGTGTATTAAGTGTAGGTATGTTTAGTGTTAAAGCACGTAGTCAGAGCTTCGACCCCAAAAAAATCGAAGGTATCAGCACTTCCTCGTTCCCTGTCCCCTCTTTTCTTATCGCTGATAATTTAACTTGATAAAACACTTGAAATCAGTAGAATGTTCAATTATTTTTTAGTTACATCTCAAGAATTGAACAAAAAAGTCGTTTTTATAATAAAAAACTTGAATAGGAATGGAAGAAATCCTTAAATGAAGAAATTTTTTGATTACAACAAAGAAATGTTTGATTGCAATATTAACGCATTGTGTGCGAGTACTTTTGCAGAGGAATTGTACCGGGAGCGGACGTTTTGAGTGTCAATTTAGTTATTCAGTTAAATCTCAATAGGTCGAAAATTATTTCATTTTTTAATCAGTTTTTGGTATTTCATATTGAAATATATAAAAAAAAAATATAAATAGACAAATAAACAAATATATATATAAATACACACACATATTAATATATATATATATATATATATATATATATATATATATATATATATATATATATATATGTATCATTTTTTTCAAGGATAAATAAAGAGTTAATTTTAAATCTAAAATGATTTTTTTAATCAACCTACACGTTCTGTGGTTCCGCATCGACTGTTATAAAAACTATTTTTTATGTCTCAATTTTTCCAGAATCTATGTAGTAAACAAGAACATTCGATTTTGCTTTTTCTGTATATATACTGTTATTTTTGTACCCACAAACAAACCATGTTGTTACACTAACCCGTAATAGCACGTGACCCGCGCTCAAGTATTAATCGTCAGAAAACGCACTAGTACATGTCCCGCGCTCAAGTATCCATAGTCAGAAAACGTACTAGTACGTGTCTCGCATACAATGTATTAAAACACCTAGCCAGAGCTCGACCACAAAGACTGAAATATCAGCACTTTCCCGTTTCCTGTCCCCTATTTTCTTATCGCTGATAATTTAGCTTGATAAAGCACTTGTAATAAGTAGTATGTTCAATTGTTTTTTTTTTTTTTTTTTAGTTATATTTCAAGAACTGAATAAAGTAGTTTTCATACAAAACAAACAAACAAACAAAAAAGAAAACGGGGAATAAAAGTTGAAGAAATCCCTTAAATGAAGAAACTTTTATTACAAGAAATGTTTAATTGCAGTATTACTGAATGTTACTGAATTTAGGAACTTATTCCTACAAACAATTAAATAATATCGGGCTACGATTTACAATAAATCTGAAATATTTACATTTGTTGTTTGTTATAATATAAACTAGTTTTTATACATTAACATTTTTATTATAATAATGGTTCTTTTTAAGTACTTCGTGTTACAAATAGAAGATTTATAAAATGAGGACATGGTACCAGCATCGGGATCATACAAACTTATTTTCAGAAACTTGGTGCAATCAGTGTTTCCCCGATATTATAAAAGCATTAAAAATATATATATGCTTCTCCTAATAATAAACGTTACTTATAAACGAACTTGTGAACTCACTTGCTATTATGGCCATTGACTACGATGTCTTGCTGAATATAGAATTCCAAGATGTTCTATCGGGTACTCTTGGTCAACACTAGTGAATATCAAAAAATATTTCACGGATATCATTGTAGTTTGGGCACATATGAGGAAGGTCTTTATTTGCACTACCTGGGAACATGTTAAAATTTCCTAATGAGTGACTAAATTGTATTTCCCGATTTTAATTCCCAACGGGTGATGAAAGCTCAGCTATTTAAGGTTTCCCATGAACGAAATCAATGACTTGCGTTTTCTCACTAATACACTTTGTTACGATCTCGTGAGAATTTTATGAAACATCACGGTCTTCCTGGATCTTAGCCACCCCACCCTTCTTTTTTTAACGTGTGGTTTTTAACTCTTCCAGAAAAGCAGACCAAACATATTCTCACACGCATTTGCGCTAGGAGCTGTTCCTGAGTTGATAGAACGTACGATGCATCTACTATTTTGAAATCGGCCTTGACGGATATTGTAAGAATACCGTCCTAATTTCTTTTTGAGATTAAATATCATATTTTAAAGAGTATGAACTCTGAAAGTTTTTAGAGAGATTAATAACTTTAATGTAGTGAATTTGTAAACCGTTGTTGTGTATAGCTCTGGCAAATAAAATATGGGTTTGTACTTATATATATTTTAAAATATCATAGACAGTAAAATCTTCTTAAGTCATCCCTCAAGGGACCAAATATTTTTGACAACTTAAGTGGAGTAAAATATTAAATTGCTTTACGATTTGATGAATTAAACAAGATTTTCAAGTATCAGTGCATGCAAATGATTTAATGAAAAAAAAATACTTTTTCTAGTTACATTTTATTTTACTTTACCTTGGTACATTAAAATAATCCAACAATGTTGATTAGTGAAGGTGCTGGTTATTGTAAATAAATTTACTTTCCAATATATTTAAGGCTTTAAATTTTTCACCTGTCATACCTTGAATGGATATTAAGTACTTGTAAACTTTTTCTAGGCTGTCATTTTGTTGACTGGGATTTGATCCATATTCTAGACATCCCTCATTTGAACTGTTTTAATTTTTCTTCCGAAAATTCAAATGTCGAAGCTTTTAAAGTCACTTGTTAGTAGATTGCGATGCCGTTATCAATATTGACAAATGCATTAACATCACTGACACTACACACTTTTGTACTTGCTATTTGCAGCACAGTCTTTAATCCTTGATGTTTTCGCTGAGGATTTCTTGACGATTTAATGAGGTAATCGGAGGACGAAATTGAAAAATAGCCTTTATACTCGCTATGAATGAAATTCACACTCAGGAGTGGTCAAGAAAAACGTCTAAAATCGATAAAGTCGCAGCGAGAAGTGTGCTCAGAATCATTAGAAGCAACATTTCAAGAAGTCAAATTCCCTAAGTGGGTATTTTTGGTATGGAGCGATATGGTTCCCTTTTTGCAACACGAGGGCTAACCTAAATGGACCGAACCGAAGTGACAAGCGTTTCTTGTCTTTCTTAAAGGGAAGGGACGAGGTTCAAAAGACAATATGATGGCATTCAAAATGGAGAAGAAAGATGATTTTGGGTCATTTTTGAGACGGTCGAGTTATCCGGAGTAGAATTAAATGTTTGGTAACGGATTAACCCCTTCCGGTACGATTTAATAATGAAAAACTGTGCGTGAAGTAACAATTTATTTTTTATTTAAAAAACTTGTTTCATTTTACAATTCTTACATATTCCTAATTAAAATCCACTTTTTACATAGTGTTAAATAATATCAGAGAAGGTATAATTAAGAAAATATCAAAGCAAAACATTAATAAGGTATACAGTCTTCAAGCTAATGGTACTTTTCAAAACAAAGTGCAAAGGAATTCTTAATTGTTTACACCGCCAAGTAGTCTCACTTCTAATTTGATTCTTGTAACACACACGGCATTTCTTAGTAGGTTTTCTTTTATTCTGACTCATCAATTTGGCAGTGACTTGTACCAAGAAATTCTAAATAAACAATATGTAATAGTGACCTGGTATTTACACAAGTAACAAAAGTCTTGCTAAATTCAGTATACTAGAAATTATAAACTAAATTATCATATTTAACATTAATTTTAGTCGCATGACGAGTGTAGCTCGTCATTGTGCGGTATGGAATGAAAAACCAATGACGAGCTAGACTCGTCATTTTACCGGAAGGGGTTAAGGAGGTTTATTTTATATTATTGAAAATGAGACCTTGTCGGAATCAAAGGAAGACGGCGAGTTCAGGGGAGTGGCGACTTATCGAGGTTTAACTGTATGCAAAATTAAAGAAAGCAGAATTTAAAATTTAAAAATACCTTTGCCGACTGAGCTACCGTAGTTGTAAATACTTGGCAAAAAATACTAGTCTTCCATATTTTAAAAAAATGCAGGAAAAACCTTATTTCTGTCAGTTTTCCGGCCTATCGATTGTTTTGAGACCTTTTTAAAAGCCCAAGTTTTTCACCACATTATCCACTTCTTCTTTTTCATTCAACGAAAAATTTGTCAGAATTTATTTAATTCGTTAAAACTTCATTGTAATTCGAGAAATGAGAGCGGTTATGCGGAGAGGTTTGTTATCCTTTTCTTCACATACACAAGTTATTTCCGCTTACCTTCAAAATTCTTTACAAAGAGCGTAAATGTCAGGATTCTTCTTTCTTTCCTCATCTTGAGTATAAATCGTTTTCTTTTTATTCTAATCACATCTGACACTTCTAGTTTATTTGTTGGAAATCGGAAGAGGAGCGTCGTAAATAATTTTAATTATCAAAGAAGAATGTCAACGTTCAACTTTCTTACATTTCCTGGGCGAAGAATATTATTTCCTTGTTGAAAAATTAATCACAGGAAATGCATCAACTAGAGTAAATTGTTTTAGATCCGTTCTATTACTACTTCTATTGGTTTTTGTTTTGGAAACACTTTAACAAAAACTTAATGTCTCTTACACACAAAAAAAGCCTTTAAAATTCATTAATTTCTTCTTTTCTAGTTGGTTACTTGATACTGGCAATAACCATAAATCATAAATTAAAGAAGTGTTTTATCTAATTTGTAATTGCGATTTAAACTTTAGACTTAACATTTCCTGTACCATATTTTTCTCCTTAAAAATTCCCATTTATTGATTCCCCCACATTAGGCAAGGTGTCTAAAATCACTGTTAGTGTTTTGAAAGTATCTGAGGTGATTTTGGTCAATATTTATGCATTGTGTAGCAAAAAATATTGTGGTCAATATTTTTTGCTACACTATATTAACCCCTTCCGGTATGATTTAATAATGAAAAACTGTGCATGAAATAACCATTTAATTTTTATTTAAAAAACTTGTTTCATTTTACAATTCTTACAAATTCTTAATTAAAATCCACTTTTTACATAGTGTTAAATAATATCAGAAAAGGTATAATTAAGAAAATATCAAAGCAAAACATTAATAAGGTATACAGATAATAGTCTTCAAGCTAGTGGTACTTTTCAAAACAAAGTGCAAAGGAATTCTTAATTGTTTACACCGCCAAGTAGTCTCACTTTTAATTTGATTCTTGTAACACACACGGCATTTCTTAGTAGGTTTTCTTTTATTCTGACTCATTAATTTGGCAATGACTTGTACCAAGTAAACAATATGCAATAGTGACTTGTGATTTTCACAAGTGATAAAAGTGTTGCCAAATTCAGTACACTAGGAATTTTAAACTAAATTATCATATTTAACAGTAACTTTAATCTCATGACGAGTGTAGCTCGTCATTGTGTGGTATGGAATGAAAAACCAATGACGAGCTAGACTCGTCATTTTACCGGAAGGGGTTAATATCACGGAAACATACAGCTTAAGGTTCATCTTCACCTGTCATATTGGATTCCTCTTGCTCAGTGTTAACCTATGGGGAAAAATAAAAAATTTCTGTAACCGGTTCGGAATTTAAGAATTCTTAAAAAATATATACTGTGTGATAGAACAGTTTTAGGATGCTACCTTTACCCTGAAAAACTCAAAATTTGAAAGTTTTTACAGACATGCCCAGGTATCTTTTTTTTGTTGTTGTTGTTCTGGTAATGAGGTGCTAAAATTTTAAAATTTCAAACATACCCATGTATGTAGGTTTTTTTTTCATCCAAGTAATGAGAAGATAAATTAAAAAGTTTCCTCAAACATACCTAATATGTTGGTGTTTTTTTTCCCATATATTAAAATTCGAACTCCGGTGTATTTGTTCTAAGAAGTTATGCTAAATGCTCATCTCATACTCTAATAGAACTGGACGATGGCCAAATGGTAAGGTGCTGCTCTTCGATATCGTAGTCCGCGTGTTTGAATATCGCGGCAGGCATGGATGTTCGTAGCCGTTCGTAATCAGCTTTAAGCTATAATTCCCAGTCTTATTAGCCGACTAGTAGCAAAACAGTAGACCATAGTTGCTCTAAAGCAAACCAAGCCATACTCTTAACCCTTTAACGGTCACCAAAATAAATTCATGGGAATTTAATGTAATTAGCTTATAAATGTTATCCATGAACCTTGTAAATGTAAAATATAAGCTTTCTTTACAATCCTAAGGATAGTTTTCCTTAGAGGATACCTAAGGAGGGTTTGAGGAGGGGTTTAACTGTCTAACCCTCCTCTTGTACAGCTTGAACATTATGCTTTTTTAAATGTTTAACTATACTGGAAGAACAATAAATAATAATACTTAAAATGGTTTAATAAATAAATAGCTTAACAATTTATAAGTGTTGTTTGTATAGGTACTTTATTTGGGGTCATAAATAATATAAATTGAATTACTCAGGTACAGCAAGTTAAAATACATATATTTCAAAAGAAAAAAATTGTGTCTAGAGCTACCATCTGTCGTAAATTTAAAATGTTAAAAACGTAAAAAAAATCGGAAATCATCTATGTCTCCAAAAAGTTTTTTTTTTTTTTAAATTTCAGAAGCTCTTGATTCTACATCGTTGGCTTCCATACATCACAGATGTATGAGATTGGAGCCGTAAATAATTATAAAAAATAAAGTATTCCAAAAAGTAAAGTTAAAAAAAACAAATGTTTAATAGGTGGTTTTGATACGAAACCACTGTCCGCTAAAGGGTTAATACAATTGTTCCTAAGAAAAATCGCAATCTACCTATATATTGGGTTTCCCTTGTGAACGAACAATAATTCCTTACATATATTTCAGTTTCCAATTTAAAATTAAATGACCATTATGAGTAGTAATAAATTCAGAGTGGAAGAAAGAAAACCTAGCACATAGTGAAAATTAAAGTAAAAATATCTTTTTATGTGAGTAAAGATATTTCCTCGTTTGGAAAAGAAAGAAATGCCACTTTTCTCTGGAACCTTCGTCAACCGGAAGATTTCCGCTTTGACCGTGGTCTTGCCCAGTGAAGATTCCGTTACGCGATTCGAATATTTTTTACTTCTTATATAGGGCACCGATCTCGCCCTCTGGGGGTCTCTCTTCGAGAACTTCCTCTTGAAGTCCGAGTGCAAGAGGACTCGGCTATAAGAAGGAAAAACAGAAATGAAACGAGTTCGGCCCAATTGTATTTTTAGAAAAAAAGTTTATTTTTTCCCCTTAGTATGATAGAACAATAAATTACATTGGAAAAAAAAGAATTATGGCTTACATGTGTGAATGCATATACCGATGGTGGCCATAGTGCGGCTAAGGTGTGTAAAGAGTGCGGCTATTGTCAAAATACCGCATTTTTTCGTGTATAACAGGCATCCTTATTTTACAAGAAAAAATAGAGATAATTATACCTTATATATAATCCGATTCTAAAATTTGATATTCAAGCTACTTTTCAAATTATAAATTATTTTCTACGAATGAATCACATTTAACAGTTTTTCAATTCCATTCGAATTATATCTCATCTTATCGAAGTCCTTCTTACTTGATATCGCCATTCGGAAAGTTCAGGATAGTGCGAAATGACCGTGGGGGCTAAGTTTGAAAACATCGTCCATTCCCTCCATATTTTATTGTTAATATCAACATTTTGCTCTGTTCGTTAAAGGTGACTGGTACACGTAAAATATATTCGTGATCACAATGTCTTCCAAGTTCTCAATCAATACCTCTGGGAGTGGCAGGCCAAGCCTATGGGTCTTCTGCTTGCTCACTGCTTCTAACACCGCGTTTACACGAGTCAAGTAGATGCTCAAGTAGGTCAGTCAAGTTGACTTGAAAGTACTACTTGACTCGTGTAAACGGTTCTGGTCAAGTCAAGTAGCTACTTGAGTCAAGTAGTTCTTCACGGTGGACAAGTAACTTGACTCAAATGAATCAAGTAAAATAGAGGGCGCCACTGATGTGTAAATTCTGTATAATTTCTCTATTGGTAGCAGTCGTTTGTGTTTAGTACGTGGACTTTATTTTTGTTTCAGTACGTGAAAGGTATTAGAAAATGAAAAAAAAAATTAGGATTTAAACTAGAGGTATTTGCAAGGAACATAAATTTTTCATCTTTTCAAATTGTTCCAATTAATGGATGAAATTATAGATAACCCTACAACTGATAATTAAGGTAACCCAAAACAAAGTAACTCTTTCACAAATAAAGTTTATTCTTACAATAAAAGTGTATGTAATACTTTTTTATTGTGTTAAGGGGTGTCATTAGTTTTAAGGAGCTACAAATGGAAGAATTTTTGTTGCTTTTCGGCTTACCAAACTTTTTTTTTATTATCTTAAGTTAATTGAAATTTTCAAGATTTTTAAAATTTCTTTGACACATTATCTGCTGAACAGATGCATAAAATAATATAAAATAAAATATTACTTATTTTTAACTGTTAATTGGAAGAATTTAAAAAATACAGAAACATTAGTAAATATTCAGAGATTATTACATAATTTATCATAAAATTTAGTTTTAAAAAAGGGAATATTAAAATGATTCTAAGGTGCGTATGCAATTTATGGAAGCACGGATTGAAACATAACTTTATATTGCATATTTTGCATGCTTATTATTATTATTATTTGTTTATTTTGTTTGTTTGAATGTCTAAAGATTCTAAAAAACATGTACACTTTCTCCGAAAATTTTCCCTTTTATGGAAAAATTATTTTCTGATATCTTACTGACTACTAAATATCTTAAAGTTCCCCTCTCTAAACAATCAATTTAATGATATCAGTCATATTCTTTCCAAAACATTCCACACACGAAACATCTGCTAAATTGAACACCTGCGTAATAAAAAATATAAATTTTACACCAGGAGAATGAATATTCAAATAAAACTAAAATAGTATGTGAAAATCGCATTTTAAATTCTATAAATACCAAATTAATTAAAAAAAATAGAATTAGATACTCTCAAAACTCTATAAAATTTTTGTATATCATTGCAGAATATTTTCGCGAAAATATTCTGTTAATAGTCTGCAATAGTTCTTGTTTAGAGGCAAGTGTAACTTGACTACGTGTAAACGCATGCATTCAAGCTCCAGGTGAGTCAAGTAAACTAAGAAAAACTACACATGCGCAGAGTTACTTGACTTGATCGTCTACTTGACTCGTGTAAACGCGGTGTAAATTACAAACACCCGCTTGAGCAAGAAGTCGGACTTTTACCCTTGAGGTACACGTTAAAACGAAAGGCTTTAAATCGTGCTTAAATTAATGCCCTTTGCTTTAAATCGTGTGTAGTTTGATTAAGTGGCCAAGGCAACAATATCAATATTTAAAAATATGAATTTTGTATTTTATTTAGTGTAATTGTGTTTTTTTAAACCTATGTATAACTTTCATAATACTTAAGAGTTGTGTGGAATATGCAAATGTATTAATAAATTAAGAATTTGTATACATAAGATCTTAGAACCATATTGGGGTTCTTTATAATGAATAAAAAAAACCCAGTGCGGCTCTCATAGGCTCAAGTGTATGTCCATTCCGAGATTTTATATTTACGTGTTTTCGTGTATATCTATAAAGATACACATATATATTTACATTGTTCCCACGGTCCTTAAAAGTCCTTAAGAACTCTTTAATTTTAGCTTTTATTTTTCAGGGCCCTTATATCAACTTAATTTTCGTCAAAGGTCCTGAATCCTTTAGCGGGCAGTGGTTTCATAGGGAAACCTCCTGTTAAACATTTTTTTTCTCTATTTTTTTTTTGAGAAATATGAATGGTTTTTCGGTTTTTTATGTTTTTGACATTTAAAAATTACAATAAATGATAGTACTATACTTAATTTATTTATTTTGAAATATATGCATTTAAACTTTGTGTACCTGGAAATTTAGTCATTCGATTTTTTCACGTATAACCCCAAAGCAAAAATATCTGTTCAAACAACAGTTATAAATTGTTAAGCTATTTATTTATTACACTTTTTAAGAACACTTATTTATTGTTTTTCCAATATAGTTAAAATTTTAAAAAGTATTATGTTCACGCAGTACAAGAGGGTGGGTTTGTCAATTAACCTCCCTCAATCCCTCCTACGGAATTCTCTAATGCAAACCTAAGGATTGTAAAGAAACATTTTAATACATTTTGCATTTATAAGGTTCATAGGTAATATTTGTGGACTAATTTCATTAAATTAAAAAAATAGTTTATATAGGTGACCTTTAAAGGGTTAAAAACTTCTTAATTTTTAAATTGGTACTCAATTTCTCCATCGGCGAGATCCGCAGTCGTCATGTGATTTCCTATCAGTTTTCGTATATGACAAATATATAATCTTTCATATACTTAAAAGGTTTAAAGTCAACTATCCTTTCCTAATAGCTGACAGTCTTGCAGATTTTAATTAAACGAAGCATAGAAGATGGGGTTTGTAGATATTTCAGTTACTTATGGAAGTTTAATTTTCCTTGCATTCAATGTAACAGAAAAGTCGAAAACTTTCTTCTTTCCCAGGTAACATCGGGTATAATCATCTAGTGTATGTATATGTCAGGTCTAAAAAAGGGGTAGTTGGAAATTATGTAAGTTAAAAACGATTCTAAAAAGAGAACTCTTTTATAATAATAAAATAAATGAAAAAGACCCACGCTCGCGTAAGCTTTCGGGATAATCCGGTCAGGCGGAAGCATCTCTCAGCTATTTGATGAGCTTGCAAACAGATAAGTTGGATTTGGCGCATGGACATGGAGCGGTCAACACCTTCACGCATAGCTCTGGGTCGATTAATGAAATGGTGCAGGTTGCTTTCCTTAAGAACGACGAGTTAATAAAACTTATTATTATCAATAAGACTGTTTTCCACTCGCCTTAACTCTGGATCACGACATGTCATATATATATATATATATATATATATATATAATATATATATATATATATATATATAATTTTTAAACCCTCAGAAAGTACTGTTTGTAATACTGTTTGTATTCACAATTTATTTTTAGTTTGATTGCTCCAAAAACTTTAGATGTACATTTTTCAAAATTAGGTTTTGTCAAATAGATTTATGTTATATTAATTTTTAGGCATTTTTAAAACCGTAATTCTGAAATATTGTAAGGCATTTATTGAACATGCCTTGTCTGGTTCATAATCATTAAAATATGTTCCTCAGGAGATAGGGTTTATGCCGTTATGTCGTGTATTTCAAGTAGGTCCTTAGAAAAAGTTACTTTGGTTCTTAGAAAGTCCTTAAAAAGTCCTTAATTTTTGTTCTAGAAAAAGAGTGGGAACCCTGATTTAGTGCCTACTTACTGTTAAGCATTTTTGAGTCCAACGTGTACAAATATGTCTCGATTTTCCTTGCGAGGCACGAGTACGCACGTACTGAACTTTGGAAGGAAATCGCAGCGAGGAAAAAAAATGAGCGTGTTTGACAGGAGTGAACTTTAAGGAAAAGAAAAGAAGTTTGTTATTATAGTTGTTTGTACCTTCGAGACATCAGTGTTTACAATGCCATAAAAAAACTTGCTCAAAGTAATGAAAAACACCGCTATTTCCGGAAGAAACGGAGCGGCGTTTACGTGTTAAAATTTCAGCGAGTGTGGCTATTATACACTTAAAAGCATTCCTAATATGTCATTGTAAATTATTATTTCACATGGAAAAGAATCCAAGTTTTAAGGCTTCATATGATGTACAGTTTCTTGAATTAAAAATTAAAATTTTCATTTGGTCATTTAATTTAATCTCTCTTTTTTTGCACTATTTTTATAACATAGTATGAGTATTAACGTAAATCAAATGCACCTCCTGTAGTAAACAAGGTAGGCGACTGCTGATGGCAGTAAAAGTGCCTGAACTTGAATACAGAAATATTTATCTTGGATCTCTATTAGTGTTATTGTTTTAATTCTAACATATGTCGTTTTTCTGTTTAAACAGCTTTGTAAATATGGTATTTTAGGCCATAGCTTAAGGAGTACGGTGAACTGTTTTGATACATAGGGTCGGATGAGAACGAGAACTACTGCTTAAAACAGTTTCCGAACGGCTACAAACGCCATGTTAAAAGCGGGATTTGAACCTACAACCTCAGGTTCCGAAGAGATTAGATCTGTCAAAAAAAGGAATACAGAAACAAAATGCATTTCTGTTTGATTTTTGTCTCTTTACTATTAAAAGCTTTTAAAATACCATCTGCAGTAGTAAAGAATATAAGAGTAAAATTTATCATCTACATTATTTAATTTACAGCCGCCTTCTCTCAGCGTTCGAACTTCCTAGCTCTTTAAATTTTCTATAACCCGTTAATGGCTAGCGTACCACTTTAGGGACGGTTGAAAGTAGTTTGTGGAGAGTTTTATACTTTCTCGGAACGGTTTTTTCTTTTTAGGGAACCAAACGAAGGCCGAATGGTTAGGGGTCTGGCCTTCGGAACCGGAGTTCGTGGGTTCGACCCCACTATGGCATGGATGTTCGTAGCCGTTCGGAATCGGCTTTAAGCAGTAGGTCCCAGTCTCATTAGCCCCCGTGTTGCAGAAAGTAGACCGTAGCGCTCCAAAACCAAACCTTTTTAGCGAAGGCCGATGGCAACGCTGTAAACAATTTATTAAATTTTCGAATACCTGCCATTAATTCTAATTTCATCATTTGGATCGCATTTAAAGATTTTGTGAACTCCGTGCACACATTTCCTTTTCCGGCAAGTACATACACTGAAATGATGATGAATTAATTGCAAGGACATGTTGATAAAAGAATATATGGGAGGATTGGACTCTTTGTTTTAAAATCTTCAATATTAAGTGAACATAAGGTTAAAGGAAACAACAAGCAACAGAATTTATTGTAGATGTTATAAAAATCGATATTTATACTCATGCTCACTTAAAACGGAAAATTCACACCGAATTTTTTTGCCTTTGAACCGTACGAAAATTTTGGCAAGATATATTATAAATGTGTCTGTTGTGATACAGGAAATCAAAGATAGATTTATCTGACTCATTATCAATGAAAATTAAATTTATAAATAAACAACTCACGTTGCAAGGACTCAAAACGCGTGCAGGAAAAAGTCTTAAGTGCAAATGAAGCATACTTTATTGTATAAATGTTTGCTTCGGATCTATCGCATTTATCAAATGCTTTATCTTCCTTATGTGCTTTATAGTTCATTATTATGTCCGTGCTATCGGAAATTAATATTAGCGACGCATTGCTACCTTGTTTATTTTAAAGAGACAGTTGACTTTCAGTTAGAGGAATTGTGATTAATTGGTGATGCTAAAATTTCTAAGTTATATATGTCAGTTAGTAGTGAAATATAACTAAGAATGGGAAGAGAAATGATTATTTGAGTATCCCTTATTGTTTCATGAATATGTTTATTAACACTACAAAGTACTCAGAGACACATATATATATGTGTGTTTGTGTATATATATATATATATATATATATATATGTGTGTGTGTGTGTGTGTGTGTTTGTGTATTTAAATATATATATATATATATATATATACATATATATATATATATATGTATATATATATGTATATATGTATGTATATATATGTAGGGCAGGACGGTGTCTAGGGGTAAATGATGATACTAATGACGATACTTTTCTGAAGACAAATCACATTTAATAAACAGCACTTGACTTTACACACACATAAAATATAATTAAAGGGTTATCTCAGGTTGCTTAAACAGGATTGCTCTCGGTGTTCAGACAGACTTTGTCTCGTTTTAACGCTGTAAGTCCAAAAATTGTAAAATGTTTTTAAATAAATTATAAATTGGGCCGTTTTGAGGGAAAAGTAAGGAAAAAATTATTTTAAAATTACTTGACGTCACCACGCTTACACTCGACACAAACGTAATTATATTAAATTAAAATAAATTCCCACATCGCCCGTACGGGGATTCAATCCTGGGACTTCTCGTGCTGAAGATCACTGCGCCACAGATACGTTGGCAGCGAAGGGTTTCGAGCGGCATTATAATAATCTCAATAAGCACTCAATTCTGGATTTTTAATAAAAAAAAACCCCATTTTCTATCGGATCAAATTGTGAATGTAAACCATTCTCGAATTAACTTAATAATCTGAATTAACATACATAAATTTTCATCAATATTAGTCCAGCCGTTTAGGAGAAGTTCTATTACAAACAGACAGAAGAATTTTATATATAAAGATATGTACATATATAATATGCATATATATATATATATATATATATATATGCATATATGTATGTATATATGCATGTCATGTCCTGGATTGTCTGTCTTAATTACAGACACACATGACATATCTATATCTCTATATATCTGTACAGGGTGTCCCAAAAGGTCGTTTACAAACTTAACATGCTGGTCTGTCATATCATGGTGAACAAGATTTACATAGGAACTTGTGTCCGAAAATGATAACTGTGACCGCTAGAGGGCAATAATTGCAGGAAATCGCTGGATCGGTAGAGGCGGACCGCCGCGATCCCCCGACTGCCCTGGATTTCTACCTGTGGGGACACATGAAGTCCATGGTGTACGAGACACCCTAACATCGGACATGGATCTTATCGCCAGGATCGCGGAAGCGGCAGCACGTGTCCGTGACACTCCTGGCCAAATTGAACGGGTTCGTGAATCCATGCGCCGACGTTGTGAGACGTGCATTGTGGCGAAGGGAAACAATTTTGAGCATTTGCTGTGATGTAATCCTCATCTGTAGTAAAAATCATATTAACACCGTTGTCGATATCATTTTTTTTCTCCTGCTTCGCACTCGTGATCACAGCACTCTAGCGGTTGCAGCTTGCATTTTCAGACACAAGTTCCTATGTAAATCTTGTTCATCGTGATATGACAGACCAGCATATTAAGTTTGTAAACGACCTTTTGGGACACCCTGTATATCAGAACGACGGAAGATCTGGAGTCATGGCCGACTGATGTGATGAAGCAAACAGGCGACTGTTTTACTGACAAGTTATTTATTTTGCTATTAATAACTGGATGGATTCCTACTTCGTTTTAGGGATGGGATGATTTGCGAGATCGTCTAACCCGAACAATTAAATTATAAGAAAAAGCCGAACGATGGCTGATTGGTTAGGGCGCTGATCGTCGGTACCGGAGTTCGTGGGTTCGAATCCCGCTATGGCATGGATGTTCGTAGCCGTTCGGAATCGGCTTTAAGCAGTAGGTCCCGGTCTCATTAGCCCTCGTGTGCAAAACAGTAGACCGTAGCGCTCCAAACCAAAACAAACCCAAAACTCTAAGAAAAATTAGGAAAACTATACGTTTACCATAAATTACGAAGATTTGCATAGATAACATTGCATTATTCCGTGAATTTTTAATGCCTACAAAAATAGGCATTGAAAATTATATTAGCATTGTATAGCTAATCAATCCTTGTAAGCATAACCTTTTACGGAATGAGGTTAGTTTTGTATAAATTAATTGCTTAACTTTCCAGTGGGTGCGCTTTCATCATTTTTTATTACCCTACTTCTGGAAAAGTTTTACTTCTTGCTGTTTAATATTGGTCTAGGTTATACTTTTGTTTGGAGAAAATCATCATTGGAATGGAATACAAATATACTGTACAAAATGCGGGTACTTTTCGTTAGCGGGGTAAAAGGATAAATTTCCAAATGTTGTACACTTTTGTACAAAATCTTAATTTATTTAAAATTAAAGCAGCCCCGTGAAATCATTTTCAATACCACGTGATATCACTAAGTATATATACCCAGACTTAAGTCTGGTCGCGAAATGGGTAGTATATAATAATATAAAACTATTTTTTAAAAACACATACTAGCGAGACCCTGAAAAGAAGCCAAGAAGCCTCCATTTATCCACTTTTAAACCCCTTAATGGACGTATAATTCTGAGGAACACGGTCATAAATGTGCCTATTTTTTATTTAAGAAATTTATATAAAACTATGTATGTACAATATATGTGTTAATTTTTAACTTTTGTGTTCATTTTGAACTTAAAATAAATAAAATTATTTTTTTAGGAAGCCAACGTTCAGGGTTATTATGACTGAATGTTAGTTTTACAGCACGAAATATTAAAAAATATGTTTTAAACATTGAAAGAGAATTTTTTTACACTTACGTATAATACAAATAAATATTAGTGATTTTTTGTGTGATGAATTTCAAAGCATCAGAGCCAAAGTCCAACATCACAATCTGAACAGCAGTGCCGAGTTTTTTTCCTGTTTTCTTTTGTTTTCTTTTGCTTTCGTTCTTTCTTCTTCCTTTCATTCGTTTTCATCTGGTGGCGAACGATGGCCGAATAGTAGAGCGCTGCTCTTCGCAACCGGGGTTTGCGGCTGGAATCCCGCTGCTGGCTTTGGTGTCTATAGCCAACTTCCGTAATAATACAATTTACTCTTATATTTTTCACTGCTGCAGATACTATTTTAAAAGCTTTTAATAGTAAAGAGATAAAAATCAAGTATCAACGAAACATTTTTGTGTTTGTATTCGCTTCTTAGACAAATGTAACCTCTTCGGTAAAGAAGGTCGTGGTTCGGAATCCCACTTTAGGCATGGAGTTTTCTACCCGTTCGGAATCGGCTTTAAGCAATAGGTCCCAGTCTCATTAGCCCTCGATTTTTAAAAAAGTAGATCGTAGCACTCCAAACCAAACCAAAACACTAGCTTTAACCATCTAATTATTTTCTTTTAAATTTCTGTTGTTTCTCATCTCCCTGGTGTGGGAAAGTCTTTCACCAGGTCCAATACGACTGCCGATATGCGACTGGTTCATGGCTGAGGGTTATATGCAGCTTCACTTTGAGAGAGGAACTACTAGGGTTGAAGACTTTTACAGTTATTTTTAATTTTTTAACAAACGATCTTTTACTACATTTGAGTTCAGCAGTTTTGTGCTATTTGTCACTATCTCGGATGACGTAAAGGATTTGTGCAATTCAATGGAATTTGAGGTACATGGAATTCATCACAGTTCATATAGTTAATAATATTGTTGTATTAGTTTATTATATCTATCCAGACAATTATGTCGTTTGATTTATTGTGCTGTAATTTGAGCAAAAATTACTGTAATCCATTAACATGTCCCACATATGGGAATATATTGAAAATAGTAGTTGCTTCTTTTAAATTTTTTAAAAAAAGTAATCTATTTCTAACATTTTTGATGATAATAACGAACAAAATTAAAGAAATTTTTCCCCCCCATTTTTGGTACTTTTTTTCAAATACATTCCCCAGGCAAGGGGTCAAGCAATTGAAATACATTTTTTTCAGGAGGATAAATTTGATCAGCCATGATTCTCATATGCCGATCCATAGCCTTCCTCGAATGTGAAATATATCTCCATTTAAATGTTTCTAATAAGATTATACCATTCCTGCAATTTGTAATGCTTACACACATTAACACCAAAAAAAGTTAGTACTTTTCATTGTATTGCTAATAGTAATTGTAACAATAACCTGGTATGAAATGCTTACTTAGCTTTCCAATGGGTACACTTCATTTTCTTTATTTTCACGAGCAGTCACGTGTCATACGTTTTTTTATGACAAAATATCAAAAATTAATACCAGAGAAGTTAAAAGGTAAACGTGAAAAATTAACATCAGAAGGGGTGATACCAGTGGCATGCGGTCCATATGTGCAGGGTGTGCACTGCACACCCTGGCAAAATTATGAGGGACAATAATTTTCTGCACCTATGTCTATCTATCTTTTTATGGTATATAATAAATATTTATAATATATTCAAATATTAAGTTTATTTCCTTGTTTGTATTCCCGCAATGCGTGCGGTACTAGGTGCTGCACCACGTAGCGCGTTCAAAAGTAAACAAACATAGGAAATTCTGATGTGTACGCACTGCGCACTAAATTGAAAATCACGCTTTATATGTATGAGCTACTGAAGAAGAACAGCATACTATGGCGCTGAGACAAGTGCAGCTATTATCCCTTCAGTTGGCATTCAGAATTATCCGAAGGTACGGTTTATTAAGCGTTGTATTAGAACGGGGACTTTTATTTTTTTAACTGATTAACTGGCCATACGATTTTGCAGAAGGTTGATGTTTAAATTTATATATTTTAATTTATATATTTTTATATTTTATTATTTTATTTAAGATTTTGTTTTCTTAAAAATATAAGAGAAGTATTTCATCAATATAAAGTGAAATGTTTTAGTGTTATAAATTAATTTTGGTGATGTATTCTGTTTATTGAAATAATTAGCTGAAAAACAATGTTGTTTTCTTTCAAAGAGACGAATTTTAACAGAATAGTCCAAATTTTACCATTCATTGTGTCTTACAGACAGTATTTAAGCTATATTATGTAACACCATATCCCTGGATTTGTTCTTAAAAATTGTCAAGATGTTTTTCGCAGAATATATGATTTTCAAATGTTGAAAACAATTAATAAATATAATTTAATCCACTGACCGAATAAGAAACAATTCGCTCTATTGTGCAGTGAAATCCTCTGCACGTGGAATAGACGTTAGGTTTGTCGGCACCTCTGCGGCGGGCGCCATGTGGTGCTACGTTTGCTGAACATATAAGTTTTTCGTGGAAGCTGAAGCGTTGCTTTTTCGACGCCGATGTGATACCATACAACAAAAGACAAGATTTTTGCTTCAGTGTTAGTAGAATTCTCACAAGTTTAGCTGTTTTTATAGTTATAAATCGACTACTCGAAGGTAAATATTTTATTTATTGTAATCTTTAAATTTATATTCATGATAAATAACCCGTTTCAGAATGGATAACTCAGATGTCTCAATAATTAAAGATTTATTGGAAAATC
>CM063508.1:29801223-29828723 GCA_032207245.1 Pardosa pseudoannulata | reverse complement strand
TATAAATTTAAACATTAACCGTCTGCAAAATCGTATGACCAGTTAAACAGTTAAAAAACCAAAATCACCTCAACACGCAAGTCCTCGCTGTAATACAGCGCTTAATAAACCGTACCTTCGGATCATTCTGAATGCCAAGTGCAGGAAAAATAGCTGCACTTGCCTCAATGCCATAGTATACTGTTCTTCTCTTTTAGCCCATACATATAAAGCGTGATTTTCAATTTAGCGCGCAGTGCGTACACATCAAAACTTCCTATGTTCGTTTGCACGCTACGTGGTGCAGCACCTAGTACCGCACGCACTGCGGGAATACAAGCAAGCAAATCAACATAATATTTTAATATATTATAAAGTTTATTATATACCATATAAAGATAGATAGATATAGGTGCAGAAAATTATTGTCCCTCATAATTTTGCCAGGGTGTGCAGTACACACCCTGCACAAATGGACCACACGCCACTGTAGAAAACTAACGTATTAATATATAAGTTATTAGAGCGTGTAGTTTCTATATGTCACTGTATATGTATTTATAAGCAATAATATTCTAACCAAACTAAGTAACTGAATTACAGGTACATTCTAAAATAAATTTCTGGCGATTCTATACCTAAAACGACAATTTTTGGGGGTACGAATAATCCTAATTTATATTAACTCTGAATTTCTAATAGCGCAGTATAAATGAATCTGATTTTTCTTATTTCTATGTTTCTCATAGTGCTGTTTCCATAGAACGCACTTCCTGATTTGAAAGAATTCTGAGTATCACACAACGCGTACGAATAAATCGCGACGGAGAAAACTTGACTGTATTAGTTAAACTTTATCTATTTCTTTTGTTTTATCAGAGACTAAACAGTAAAATTTAAAAAAAAATTAATATTTCTAATTTAACGTTTACGAAAGGTCTGAATCAAAGTGTCTTTTTTTCTTTTTTTCAGATGGGGTATGCACAGATTGGTCAACGGACGGGAGGCATACATCTTCGACAGTTCAGCAGAGCTTTCATCGTTGATGATGGGAAAAACAGGGTTTTGTTTATTTCATTAGATGCTGGTATGACGTCACAAGTTGTTTACTTGGAGGTGAGTTGGTGTTTTACACATCTTATATACGATAAAATAAAAACTCTGAAAACTATAAAAATTCATAAAAACGAGAGAAATTATCTCCTTTGATAACTGTCAAACCACATTATAACCAATTTTGTTATTGCATCCGGTGTTTCGCTTTATAAAAACCGTCAAGAAAAATGAGTGCCACATTAGACTACTATTTAAAAATATAACAAAAACTACTAGTGTAGTTTTGTTACTGAATTTAAATTAAGCCCATTATACTTAGGGAAAACATGCTCAGTGTACAACATATTTATGCGTCTTTTAATAACCTTTTAAATATTTGTAACTTGTAAATAAGTTTTTCTTAAGATCCTATTTTGTTACATGTAACTGGATTGAAAATTTATTGATTTTACAATAGTAAGAAGTATTTTGTTTCCAAACACATTTTAAATAGAAAACGAAAATAAGAATTATTTCAAGGACGTATTTTCTGTTATTGTCTCTCATTTTACAAAAGCTTGACGGTGAGGCAGCTAGTCACAAGAGAACCAGAGAGGGTCTGTCATTCTCAGGACCCGTGGGAATTTACTCCCCTGAAAAAAGCAGGAGTTCCAGAGGGGTTTCGGATTGTTATGTCCCTATATACATCTGTGTGGTATGCTGGCTATCATTGAGGAGTCCGCTCTGCTGACCATTCCCTTGCTCTCAGCCCTTTTTCTCCCCCCCTACCTCTTTTTGCGAGGGGTCTTTCAAGAAGGCAGTTGGTTGTTGGGGACTGGAGGGTAGAGAAGGTTGTTTCTCTCTCCCAAGTTATGTTGTTTTGGTCCTCTTCGTAACGGTTTTGCACGAGGCGGACTTGAGGTGGACGGAGGAGTTGAGCTGACCGGAGCGGATTGGGACTTCCCCTGCACTGTGGAACTCGAGTATGAAAGCGGAGAGCTGTCAATGCGATCAGTGATCAGTGCTGTATGGCTTATGGCTAGGTCAGCAAAGGAATTCCCTTATCGTGTATGTATTGTATATAGTCAAGATAATAAAGTCTAGGATTTTAAGCGATTGTTTTTACTAAGCCCCCACAAACACAGAGGTGTATGTATGTTGCGACGTTACAACGGAAAGATTCGTTGTCTGGACTACTTAGGCTAGGGCCCATAAGCTCTGTTTTCTCTTCTCTCACGTAGAAAAATATCAACAATGGAAAATAATGGATTTCGAAACAGACAATTAAAGTAATTAATTAAACTATTGCTAAAATGATTTAACGAGTTCAGAATGAGAATCTTTATCTTATTGTTCACTCAATTAAGGGTGCACATCACTTTTAAGCATCTACTATCGGAAGAATTTGCCTTGCATTTAGACTAATTATACTATTTAATTATCCTAAATACATGACAGCTACAGTTGGATGAATTGATTTTTAACTTCGACTTTTTTCATCTGGTATGGGAAAATGTCGAACTAGTTGAGCCTAATAAGCCAATAAAAGACGAGAATCGTAAAGTGCAGATTTGAAGTTGGACACTGTCTCGTGTATGACAGAGTGGTGCATTGAGTTGGAGATAATTATTATTGTAGAAGTAGAGAAGTATAACATATGGAATGTAAAGGCCACAAATATATTGTGTTGATGCATAATATTCCCACAGATAAGGTGGTTGCAAATGTCTGTCGTCCCGTTGTTTTATTTCTGGTATTATTCGTATAATCGTCAACGCCAGTGTGGGATTCCACGCTAATGAGGAAATGTGAATATAACTACTTCAGTAGGATAATAACCCTATATTCTGAAACACTGGTCCAAGTAGATGGAAAAGGTAGTTGTCTGCGCATTAAAATATCCAGAACAAACAAAATATTTAAATATCAACTCAGATTTTGTAGACATTACTATGGAAAATGTACGTAGAAAGTTTTGAAATTATGGAACCGCAAGTAGATTTTCCCTTGTGTAAAGTACAAATAGTCATAAAAACTGTTATCAGTAACTTCGTGTGACTTAACGCAGACATTTCAGCCTTCATTTCAGGAGAACGAAATTTACTGTTAATAACTGTTGTATTAAAAAAATGCGATATTTAAAAATTTCCTTAGCTAATTATTGAGCAACATTGATTGGACGAATTCGAACATCATTTAGTAACAAAACAGAACCTTCTTCTTCTTCATGAGCATAACAACCTATTATAGGTCCTAGCTGCCTCGACAGCACGCTTCCTCCAACTCAAACGGTCTAGAGTAACTCTTTTCCAGTTCTTAATCTTCAAGGATTTGAGGTCAATTTCAACATCGTCTAGCCATCTTGTAGGTGGTCGTCCTCGGGTACGTTATCCCTCAGGGTTTTTATGAGTATACAGTTTAGTAGGGTTGTTATCAGGGGTTCTCCAGATATGTCCAAGCCATCTCAGTCTATTACTACGAATGACTTGCGTAACCCGAGGCTCTTTGTAAGGCCTATATAGTTCAAAATTAAATCTGGTTCGCCAGCACCCCTGATCGTTTACAGGTCTGAAGATAACTTTTAGAACTTTTCTTTCAAAGGTATCTAGGGCACGCTGGGTGTTCAGGTTTAATACCCAAGTTTCGCTGGCATATAGTAGCACAGGAAGTATAAGAGTCTTGTAAAGTCGCTGTTAACAAAACAGAACCATTAACTGCTATTTTAGACATTTGATTTACAGCCACCGCTATTCTCGCATAGATTCCAAATCTCAGTGAGTAGAATTGAAAGTTTTCAATATGTGTTGATTAAAATTATATTAAAACTGTTTAAAATAGTCCGGTTTACATACACAACACCTTTTTCTTCTATGTTAACTGTTTCAGTAATAATCATGGCTCTTATTGAAGTTCGGTGAGATTTTATTAGTGATATCTCTGCTTTAATTTTAGCTGAATATGTAGCATTTTCGCCAGTGTCAAATGCAAAGATTGTATAGTTTTTACAAGTTCTAGTTTAGATATTTCAGCGGAGTTCGTTTTAAACGATTTAGAAATGTCCAGATATTTTAAATATGTAAAAAGAAAAAGAAAATAAAATTTTTAATCCCCTATATAATAATAGCCTGAGTTGTCTCTCCATCTGTCCGTCTGTCCGCGAATTTATGAAGTGGTTGTACCTGGAATGGATAATGGCAGCCATATTGTATTTTTGATGAGTTAGGGTTAACAAAACTCAAAACGAGCTCGAAAACGTTCGAAATCCACCCATTCCCCCCTTTCGAGTGTTTAATACCATTATTTCAAGCTCTGTTGTCTCCTGTTAAGAGCAGAACATTAAATTTCTCAATTTATCACATAATAAATAGGTAAAATAACTTTTCTAGCATTATGGCGTCATTCCTTTAACCATCTCCTTTAATCATTTCTTATTTTAAATTATTTAAGTATCGTCTGCATTATTTTCATACGTTTTATCACTGTACTTAGATACTACGTCAATAATTTTCTTTTATATTTGTATTAAATAATAGATTAGGTACATATGTGCTAATTATAAATTTATTTATCGATTAATTTTTGTTGCAATGAAAATGTTATCACCAGCATTAACAACAAATTATTTTCATAAAATTCTAGGCGTCTATTTCACGGACTAATAAATATCTAGCGTTTAAGTTATATATCTTTGAAAATTAACAAGTTTGTTTGTGTGTTTATTTTCTATACATAACCACACGGTTTGCAATCGATTTGCTCAATTTTGGACATTATTCATTTATACCGCCCAATAATCAGTCAATATTAAAACCTCTGTTCTGCATCCTATCAAGAGGACAAGATAAATTAAAGTTGGCAACTAACATGCGGTCAGTAAATATAAACAAATTATTGAGCCTGTACCATATAATTATCAGCCAAAAAACAAACTATATTTTTACCTGCCTTATAGGGTACTTTACAATCTTGAAAATTAAAAATTTTACTGATCTCGTCATGTGACGGGCTATATGCTAGTCTATATATATAAAAATGAATTTGTGTCTGTCTGTCCGTCTGTCTGTACTCTATATACTCAAAATCCATGCATCCAATCGTCGTGAAAATTTGGGAAATTCTTAGGTTTATCCCTAGGAAGGTTTTTGTAAATTTTTACCATTCGAAATCCATTCCTTCTCCCTTTTTCGAGCATTTCATATCATTATTCCAAGCATTATTTTCCACGGTTAAACGCAAATGATTAATTTTTTAATTTATCGCATCATGACTAAGTGAAAGAAGCAATATTTCTAGCAATGTGACGTCATCCGAAGTAATTGATTTAAACGCAGTTTTTCTCGGTTAAAAGCAGGAGATTCAAATTTTCAATTAATCACATAATAAATAGGTGAAAACGATATTTTTTAATCATTATGACGTCATTCCTTTAAACATCTAATTTATTCATTTCTTATTTTATATTATTTAAACATCGTCTGCGTAGTATCCATTCGATTTGACCTGGAAATTGAGATATACAGGGATTCACTTTCATTTCTATGTGACCCAAATTATAGCATTTTTATATGAGAATTTATTTTAAATTTATTTCTTAGTTAATTTTTACGTTACAATAAAATGTTTATCAACAATATTTTAACAACAAAAAGTACAAATTTCAGTGACTCTCAGGGGCAAATAAAAACCCATCATTTTATAGTTATCTTCATTTTCATATGGTTGTCAATATGAATGTGTGTTTCCGTTTCATACAAAACTATGTCGTTTGTCATAAATTTCCTTAATTTTGGAAACGCATTTATTACTACCAACAAAATTAGCACTGTTGCTGTCAAACCTTCTGCTTCCTATTCTACCACGTAATATGGCAAGGTATATTAACGTTGCTAATCAACGTACAGTAGTAATACAGTAATGTAATTTACGGTTAAACTTATATTTTACCATAAAAAAGCTTGATCAAATTTCATGTAAGATACAAATTCGATGCAGATTAAATCGTTAGCATGTAAACATATTTTGTTATTTTTATTTATTGATATTAAGAACAGTTTTCATTTTTAAGTTTTTTTTATACAAATCTACCCTATAAGTCATAGAGTAACTAACTTTGGATAGAAATCCTTGATACCGTCAAATGAACATATTCCGTATTAATACAACTTGAATTCCGAGATTAAAGTCTGACTGTGACTATGTATGTATGTATGTATGTATGTATGTTCGTCTATCTCCTTGCAAACCGCTAGACGCAGCCAAAGGTACCAAAAGACGTGGAACGGTCCAGGGATGTCATTTCGCCCATTCGCGTTCCGATATTCCAATTAGTTCGAAAGACATTAACGAAAAACCGAGACCGAAGGCTGGGTACGAAACAGCTAGTGAGGTTATATGAATATTTATTGCAATATTCAGGTTTTTTTCCTCTGTTATAAATTTATTCCTTTGATTATAATAAATTATATAAAAATTGTTGAAGTTAAAATTGTTATACTTTTGTAAGACTATAAAATATCTAGTGTTTAATAATGATGGCCACACAAAGGCTAAAATAAAAATAAAAGTGAAAAGCAGTTTCCTGGTGCTAAATTTTGTTCATTAATTAATTTAATTTAATTATTTTTTAAGTTTCGTAGTTAAAAATAAGAACTTAAAAATTTCTGTTGGCTTAAAGGCAGAATCGGATTGCAACGGAACCAATAATCAGTAGGAGAGGAGCAGATGTCCATTAGTGCAAGAGAGATCATTTTTGTTGATGAATTGTTATGACTTCTAAACTTCAGACGTAGATTTCTTAACTGTCTGACGTAGGGAAATGAAAGGTGTTTTAGAGTGTTTGTCTGCCACAGTAAAAATACAAGCCAATGTCATACTGTAGGAATGTTTTGAAGAGATTATTCGCTAGTCTATGAATGGGTTAAAATGTTAGTGACACATTTCTGCGTCGCAATTCAGATAACGAGACCTCTATAGCCTGTTTCAATGACTTCTTATCAGCCCTTATCTGTCACGGTGGGAATATATGTCATTTATCTCATATGGTGCATCGCGATAATGAAATAAAAACTGCATTTTTCCCTCTCTGCATTTCGATAAAAAGTATTTCTCTGCTACACATGTCTGCTGATCCTACTGTAGGAATATTTCCATGTGTTTGGAAAAAAAGTCGATACCGTATCAGACATAATTTATCTTTATCTAAAAACTTGCAGTTAGGTAAAATATTTCTTGGGTAAAGAAAAAAACTTTTATCTCTTCAACTGATAAGACTTCATACTGTCATATTCCGTTTTGCTGATTTGATGACACATTGGTTTGTTTAATAAGGACATTTCGAAATAGATTTTTGAGTTCGAAAACTCGCACTGATATCTCAGGCACACCTTTGTATGATACAGAGGGGGCAAGGTTTTATCACTGAAGTTCACTTTGGGTAAATAATGTTGGGTTTGTGCATGCTTCATGCTGTAATTTATTTCTAGTAGAAATCCTTGTTATGTTTGGGAAAGTAAACATTATCAACGTAAATCTTATTACTCGCTTTTTAAATAAGGGTTTAAAATTTGTGAAGTTGCGCTTTTTTTAAATGACTTTATAAACTTTATCGCGTTTGGGTAGGTCTGACGAAGTTGGTTAGAGCTAATTGTGGATTAAACAATATACAATTACATTGTATATAATCTTCAACGAGGCCTACGTCAATTACGTTAAATTGTGTCGATCACTTTTCCCACTGCTTGTGTTTCCAAGTTTTCGCTTAAGTTACTGCTCATCTATCAGAAATTTAATTGATGTATATTTGGAAAGTATTTAATGGCCATTTAGGTAAACCATGAGATTACACAGCTATCTGTATAGTGTTTTCTGTATACCAGGGTTGGGCAAATACTTTTAAGCCAAAATGAAATTTTCAAACTGTCTCCCGGGCCGGAGGACTATACCGCGTTCGCTGTGCACACACGAATGTTTTGGGGGAAGTTTTTTCTCCACCCAAGAAATATTTTTGACAAAAACACTATAAGTATCATTTTAAAGCATTTGGACAGAGAAATTTGACAGTTAATAAAAGATAATAGTAATAATAAATTGTCTTACTTAGATGTATATGCGAACAATTTGTGTCCAGTAAAATATGTCACGTAATTTTTCACGTAATTTTTAAATGTATGATCCATTATATTAAATTAATGGTCATTAAATAAATGAGTTAATGAAATATTTTATTTTGATATTTATTTATATCTTAACGATACAAATTATTTTATTTTGATCATAGTTATTACATTTTATATTTATATTACATTTTGTAAATATAATAGTAAATAGAATTATAAAAAGAAAAGACAAACATCAAACGTTAAAATAGAATAGTTTTAGTTAATGCGAAACGTGAAATTTGGAATGTTCATTTGATATTATTTCTTCAAAATTTGGATCCAAATCACTTGTAGCAATCCTTAATACCGAATGTAGATTTTCGTCAGTAATTTGTGATTGATATTTATTTTTCGTGTAAATCATTAACGAAAAAGTTCTTTCACAAATATATGTTGTAGTCTACGCATACGAATACTATTGATTTCAACAAAATCGCATATAAGAGATTAAAAAAATTGCATATAGGATTTTCAACGGGCCGGATAAAGTAAGCAAAAGGGCCTTTGCTCACCTCTGCTGTATACTATCTGTGTACTTTTAATCTCTAATGAGGTAATGTCTTTCTAATTACATCAGTTGTCAAACGCTGTATAAAGAGTTATGAGAAATTTTTTTTCCGACGCGGATATACGTTGTAGCTTGAAGGTTCCAGGTGGGCTCGATATTGAAGGAAATTAAGTTTCAATGCGCACCTCATATAGGTTGCTTACAAGCTATCCAGAGGTTTGTATTTTGTTTTAGTGAACACTTGTCTACAGGTTCAGTCGAAGTTTAAAAACACAACGTACAGAAGTGTGCCGTTAAATTTTACTTGAATAATCAGCAAATCGGCTTTGGAGAAGTCAGTCATGATGAGAAAGTATTAAGAAGTGAAAGGTTTTCAAAAGATTGCAACTTTGAGGCACGAGTACTTGAAATTTGCTCGAGATTGTGGAAAACGTACCTCACACAGAAGATTCATCCACCAGCAGAAATAAGAACACGAAACGTGTGCATTATGTGATGATTTCAGACAAGCAGTTGAGTATTTTAATTTATAATAGATCATGCAAGGATTGATAAAATGACTCCATGTTTAGTGACTCCTCTCACCATCATTGATTAACGATTTGTACATAAAAATCTGGCAAAGCATATCGCCTTAATTGTTCCGTGGTCAACAACGTCCTCGAACAGTTTTGCCACGCGTTTTCAGTTCCAGTACAGTCTACAGTCCCGATATGGTACAGGCAAATTTATCCCTGCACATCTTACTCGAAACAGCCCTCAAATAAAACCGTCATGTGGTCGTAGTTGAGTTCAAAACGGCTGCAACGCTCTGCTTGGAAGACATTCTAGAAAAGTTCTTCTAGTAAACCTTGCAATGCTGGAAAACTCTTTGGCAAAATTTTGTTGTCCAAAGGTGCTATTTTGATGAATTTTAAATCTTTGTATCGATATCTTTAAAATATTATTTTTTCCGATTTGCTCTCGTTATTTTTTATTTGCTCACTGTATTCGTCAACGAAATTTTGGAAAATTATTCATTTCGAGCCAATTTATATTTATGTAATCCATATTATAAAGAGACAGTATCTCAATACCAGGCTTTAGAGGATTTATCAGGTGTTAACGTAGTACTGTAACATAAATTATTGCTATTGAGACCCCACAATGTACAAGTGAACAAAATCTGTTCTGTTGGCAGCTGGAGCTGTCTTCAGTGAAACATATCGGTAGAGCTTGGACCCTTCCCCCATAACTTTACTCGAAGATGTCCCGAATAAAACTCCTATCTGTTAATGTTCTCCACGTATGCAAGTTAGTCCAACTAGATAGAACCTTCGTCAATAGAGGTAAATATTGCATTACCTCAGCATTACTAAATGGTACTAGTCCAAGTATCTACTAACCCAGAAAATATCTAGCTGCGCACCTGTTTATTGCAATCTGGACTGTATTTAACGAAAATTTTCAATATAATGTTCATTAAAGCTGCCGAACATAGCTGAAAAACGATTAGCTGTAGAAAGTTGAAATTTTGTATTTAGAACTGATGTAATATATAGTTGTGAATCTCCCTTTTGATTGAAATCTACACTATATATAAGGAAAATATCAACGGATATTTATGCTGACTGCCGTAATTGTTTACTTTATTAAAGAATTAGGGCATCGTATCTCTCATTCAAATAAATTGAACCCTTTTGTGGGCTTTGGGAAGATTACTTGCCACCTACGTGATCTTACCCAGATAGCAAATTTATTTTGCAGCGAACTTACAGCAGTCTTGCTTTGCAAGCCTGGAAACTTGCAGCAAGTTCAGCATGACAAGTCTGCAAGTTTGAAACAAGACTGCAGCAAGTCTACGCAAACTTCGAAGTCACCATACCTCCACTTTGCAGCAAACTTGTCGTGAAAGTTACAGTAATCTTGTCTTGCAAGTTTGTCGCAAACTTGTCATATCAAACTTGTAAGTTCATTGCAAACCACGATTGGAAAAAACCTCGCCGTTTGAAAAAAAAACCACTTTTTGTTTGGTTTGAATAGCATATGTAAAAGGAAATTTTTTTTTTACTTTTGGAAAACTAACATTTTAAATAATTTTGAATAAATATTAAAAATTCATTAGTAATTAATTCCTTGCTAATTAACCCATTACACTTGAGAGCTCCAGAGCAGAACCATTTAAAATTTGTCTTCAAACTTTAAACTTTAAACTCCGTTACGGAGACAATGTAAAATAATTAGTTTTTACGATTTGTTTTTGTTCTTATGTTAAAAACTGAAAATTATTTTGCCGGGAAACGTTTGCGCTTGCGCTCGTTATCTTAACTCTCATGCAATGACGGGAATTTTCGCTTGCTCCAAGTTTGTCATGACAAGATTGCCACAGTTTTGCAGCAAAATTGAGTTGCAAAGGAGTGGTCGCTTTATGCTCCGTCTAACTTGCAGGAGTTTTGCTGCAAGTTTGTCATGACAAGCTATTATCCAGAAAAAATCAAGCATGCTGCAAGTATGCATGGTATCTGGGTAGGATATACAGATGCAGAAATCCTAAAACTCATTGAGGACTAGCTATCATCCCATACAGCATTAGTTCCTCAGCTAATAGACGGATATTCCTAAAGAAAAAAAAAAAGAACGTCCTGCTATCTTCTTAGGAAAGAAGAGTTCGGCTCAAGATGGGTGTGCTCAGCCAGTATGGGAAATCGTATGTCTAAGTTGGTTTTCACCTGTAGACTATGTAGGAGATATAGCACAGATGCCCAGTAAAGATGTAATGGTGTACATAACATGATGTATCTTGCATTGCAAAACGCTTTTCATTTTCTATGGCAAATAATTGCCATTAAATTAAATTGTTCCTTAGTTATAAATGATTCCAAAGGGGAGTATACTTACTACCCCTAGTTTGCTCCCAGGAGCACACCTCCTTTAGGTGTGTACGAGGTTCAAGATCCCGGGGTACCTGAGTGATCTTTCTCTAGCGTTCTTCCTGGTAGTCTCGAGCTTACCTCTGTAGTGTTTGCTCCTTACCGGGTTGGACCACATTAAAATCGGACCATGACGGGCCTCTCGTAGGTCAGCGGTGGCTTGGTAGCCATTTATGGGTCACTATTGTGGCACGGTCATCATTAGTTGCTGCTGTATGTCTTCGGATGGGTCAGCGTAAAACACGCTTACTACCCCTAGAATTTAAATAGAAACATAAATTTCATTTCCTTAAATGTTATTGTTTAACTCATAAAAAGAGAGCAACAAACTGGAAGGAATAAAAAAAAGAGAAAGAAATGGCCCTCGAAAGGGTTAAATGAAATACGGGAAAAAATGTGCATAATTTACAGGGAAGTCATCTGGTGTCAAGATAATATTGTTTTTAACTTAAATTAGAAGCATTTTATGATGGTTAAGTAAACGAGGAGATTGAATTTTATACCAAATCGCTGTCTTTTGGGACAAATGTTTATGTTCTCATTAGGTAATGACTTGAATTTACTCAGCTTGTGTGCAGGTAGAAAAATATTCATTCCTGTATTGGTATTTTTGTCCCATTTAGGCTCCAATCGAAATGTAGGAAATCAGGTGATTCAATAAACAGTGCTAGAGATACCGAGATAAGACCAGACAGAATTCCAACCCGTATACTATTATGTGGCTAATGAAAATCATATTTCTTAGCGGTGCTGGAAATCTCAAGGAAACATAGAGGTGACGCGAATCAATCAAGCCTGACGGTGCATCTCCCGTATACGCGGGGTTAGGAAAATTGGAATGGCTATCAGCATGAGGTGCTCTTATTACGGGGCGGAAATCATTTACTCCGTGTTTACTTAGTGTTTGTTCGCGTCGCCGCATTAATCTTACGAGGGTTTTTTTTTTTTTTTTTTTTTTTTTTTTTTTTTTTTTTTTTTTTGGACATTCATTGCTGGTGCCCCACGAACCACTCCTAAAGAATATCAATTTTCTGATTGAATGATGGACTAATGGATGAATGCCCCCAAAAAAGAAGCGATTGCAACCATTTGCATCGAATGGATTTGAGGCCGTTAGATTAATTGTTGTATTAGTGGGAAGCGGGGATAAAATTAAATAATTTTTTGCAACTGGAAATGAAATAATTTCCATTTCTTATTAAAACCCTCTCACTTGTGTATTAGATGAGAATCTATAAAAAATATATTGCATAGCTGCCTACTTTTACGAATAATCCACAAATAAATTTACAATTTTGGGTTTAATTTTAATGGACTTGTGAATAGACTGAAAGAACGGTTTTTGGTACAGAAGAATTTATCGGAGTTTTGAATAACGAAATATCGAATAAAGTGTCTGTTAACCGAGGCGATATTTTTTCTGAATATCAAATGATATATATGCATAATAATAGTTAAATAATAGACATACTGTTGTTAAATATGGAGATAAGTAGGTTCGTAAATGTTTTACATCTATTACAGTATAGCTGTAAGGAAAAAATTGTGTAATTATAGAGGTAAATTCAAGTGAATTAAAGAAAGAGGAATTAGTGTTATAAACTAATTTAAGCTAATGTGCTAGATACGTGTATATTTTTTTCGTGTTGTTATTTAGTGTTTGTGGTCGCAATGTCCTCCAAGTTCTCAAACAATTCCTCTGCAGGTGGCAAGTCAAACCGGGGATATAAGGCTTGGTCCTTGCTTCTAAATTACAAGGATCCATTCTTGAGGTTAACGTAATCTTCAACTCGGGATTCTTCTCTCAAATTGAAGCTGCATGTTAACCTTAGCCATTGACCAGTTGTCTATTGCGACGGGGTCTATTGGACCTAGTTTAGCAAAGCCTACATCAAGTGGTCGAGTAACAACGTCTACACTTAAAATTTAGAATTTAAGTCTGAAATAACAAAGTCTCTTTTCTTTTAATATTAGCCATGGGTCGACCAATGGGTACATTAATTCATTGCCCGTGCTGCACCTTCAAGAAAATTGCCCCCTGAGTATTGAACAGCGTTCAATTTGTTTTCAGTGACCACGTGGTTCCACAAGATACCCACTTGAATTAATCTATATTAAATTTAAATAATAAAAATATTTTTTGGGATTTGTGTTAATTTTGAAAATGCATTTTTCGTTATTTTACTTAGTACATATAGTTAAAAAAAATTCACAAAATAATAAATAAAAAATATGCAGTTTCTATCAGTCGAAATTTCTGATATCTAAAGTACTATCGATCCAAGTGACTGCGAGTAATCAAAGTTCTACTGTACTATGAAAATGAAATAAAAAAATTTGATAAAAGAACAATGGATGAGTCACTTTAGTCTGACAATTCAAAAATTTATTAAATTTTAGCAGAATTTTACGTATTTGATAAAAAAAAAGATCTATATGCTTATCTATTATTTTACAGATATTAACTTCTTGTATGATGTTGTTAAAAATAAGTGGTAACATCATTGGTCTGGAGGCTATATTAGTTTAATCAGTTTTGTAAATATAACTTTTTAAAAATTTATAATGTTGAAAAACTAATTTTTTAAAAAGAATTAAGGCTTAGTAAATCATAGTTTAATAATTTTATCCTATAACTGCTTTTGCTAAATAGATATTGAGTATAAATTTCAGGTTGTTTTTTTCTAGAATCAAATTTAAATGAAAAAATTAGCTGATATGTTTTATCATGTATAATGAACTCATAAAGGTTTTGTTAGCTAAAATGAACTTCATTTATAATTTTCCCGGGGAAAGGAAAAATTATAATTATTTTTTATTAGTTACAATTACTTGTGCCACTAAAAATCATTCAACAAATAAACCAGCCGATATTTTGCAAAAAGTTTTTACTGATTACAATGTGTAAAAGTTGGCAACTATGAAATTGTGAATATATTGTGAATTGGTAATTTTAAAATGGTACTATGGGTATACTAATGGTAGACAATATGGAAAATTATAGTTTGTTCAGAAAGATTTTGTTAAGTAAAATTCATAGAGATTTATAGGAGGCATGAATTCCCCGGTGGGGGCTGCAATTGCACATTTTAGAAAAAGTGAACAAAATTCACTTCGGGTGGAGAAGGGATTTAGATGGAGAATTTCATATTTATATTAGTATTTTACATTGCTGTAAATAGTGCTTCAAAAACTACTGGTAGGAAAGAGACAAAAATAAGACACGAAAAGTTATTTTGTTACTGTATTCACTTTAGCAAATATGAGACATCGACATTTGAATTTCGTGCTGGCAACTATTATTAGAAACTCAGTCGAATTCAAGCCCTATATGAGTCCTAGAGATAAAAGAGGTGTCATTGAAAATAAATGTTTGTTGAATTATTTCATTCTGTTTTTTATTACTTGCACTAGGGTTCTCATATGATGTTAAGATTTAGGAGGAAGGCAAATGGTACTTAATAAAAGAAGCCTATTTCAAGTGGATGCGAACACCTACACTAGCAAAAGGATTCATATCCACAGGCGTCCCGACATATATCCATTAAGGAAGTTTTTTGTACTAAAAGAATGAACTTTGAACTTGATTTGTTATAGGAAGTGGGCAGTCGTGGTATGATGCATCCTTAAACTGGTAAATATTAAGAGTTTGTTTAGTATGAGATGAGAAAAAATATAAACATTTGCAACATGTTTTTCAAATATCTTTAAAGCGGCTGTTCCTTTTACTGTAATTTTTCCTACATATATGTAGGGGTCGGTGTCTAGGGGTATCGTTAGACAAATTCGATGACAGATTAAATTAACAATAACAAACATTTAATGACGTAACAACACAGAAGCATTTCAGCATCAAGACAAATAGTTAGACAACTGTGAAGACGCGGTATAGACAAGATTTCTTACTCGAAGTTTAACATAGGAAGACGCCCTACTCGGTGTTTAACATAAAAAATACACCCTACTCGGTGTTTAATAAATTGAGGGAGCTCAAGTGCCAAGGGTCCTTCACTCGACCTGGTCACTCTTTCGCCTCGACTCCGACTCGAATGTCTCTCTGTCGTTCCTTACTTACCCCACTCAGTGATAAGGGCGCGACCTTGCGAAAATGCGCTGCTGTAAATTCAATTCCCACGCACGCGCGCACTCGCACACGCACGCACGCACACTAGTTTTTAGAACAAAACGTACAGGGTGTCTCTGAGTTCATGGGCCAAACTTAAAGGGATGATAAAATAATGCGTATAAGGATTTCTCTTTTTGTAAAGTGGAGTTAGGAACAAAGAATTTAGGCGCAAATATAGGAAATGCTGAGGAAATGTTGAAAAAAATATCTTTATATACAGTTGTTGTTTCTATACCACTTGAAGAAGTCAAGCACATGAGCCAGAGTTTTGTTCGACGAGCGCCGCTAGTGTGGAAAAACAACTTTATGCTCAAAATAGGTACTCGAATTTTATAAGCCGGGACCAAGCAGAAACCTTCAGGCTTGCCCTGCCACCTCCAGAGGTATTGATTGAACTTGGAGGATATTGCAACAACGAACCTATTATCTATGATTTAGATGCCATTAAAGAACAAGTTGATTTTTCTGAGGTTATTTATAAACTTATTATGTAGGGTATTCACATTTGAAATTACGAGAGACATATTAAACTGTAAAGACGGCTTTCTGACAATTAGAATTACTTAAAGGAAAAACAACTTTTACAGTTAAGAGCTTCGTTAAGCTGGATTCATTTCCATTGTTTCTACCATTTAAATGATATTTATGGTCATCTAACGTAGCAATTAAACGAAGTGAAAGCAATAATTTTTAAACGTTTTTACTTTAAAATCTGCATATTTAAAAAAATATATACACAGTTAATATTATAATAGATCTGGAACGATGTTTTACTGTAATAGGTTTGGAAATAAAAAACAGTTTTAATAATAATTTTGCAATTAACTGCTAATTTTTTTTTTGAAAAATTAAGTTGTGTTACTAACGTAACTTTTTTTTACCTCATGCAATACTATATTATTTATCAAAATTATTCCTCTGAAACTTAGTCTGACAAATTTACGTTTATGTATTTTTGTACTTTAGAATTTGAGGATTTTTTTCAAGAGGGCATTTTTATCTCAAATTGTATCTGAAACAAAATGTTAATTAAAATCATATGACAAACGTTACATGCGAGTATAAAAATGAAGAGCACCCTCATTAGGTGAAATAATTTATTAATAATTTCATTTTTCTTTTTTTTTTCTACATTGATATTTTACCTCTTTCGTTAACACTTAAATGAAACGATAAACTACCATTTATATGTACAGGGTCAAAAAAAATATGTTTGTCTTCAATGGGAATTTATACAACTTTCTCAGCGAAAAATATAATTCTTATAAAATTTTATTTCATAATCTCTCATTTTCTAACCTATAAGGTAACACAGGCTATATTACAGTAGAATATACATAAAATTAAAAAAAATAGTTTACAAATACTGTTTATATGAACTTAGTTTTTGCATCTGAGGTTTACTTTTCCGTGGAATTATCATTTTACTCTTTGCGATTCACTGTCGAGTGGAACTCCCACCATCCTTTTTGTTTCCAGCAACTACAACGACTGAATGTGGCTCTGCACGGTTTTTACATTTAAGAGATAATATTTACATATGTTTAACTCAATTTAAAATTCTAAATTGACAGTAAATTGATATAAATCAAACATTAATTTGCCGAAAGATGGCTGATTAGTTAAGGTGCTAGCCTTCGGTACCGGAGTTGGAGTCCCACAGTGGCATGGATGTTCGTAGCCGTTCGGAATCGGCTTTAAGCTGTAGGTCCCGGTCTCATTAGCCCTCGTGTTGCAAAAAGTAGACCGTAGCACTCCAAACCAAACCAAACCAAACATTAATTTGGACCAAACTACTGGAAATTTGGAAAATTGATTTGAAGGGCAAAGGCTTAATTGACTTTCAATTTTTAAAAAAAATTTATACTGATCCAATAATATTTTATATAACAATTATGTTTTTCATTTTCCGAATTAATTTTCATGTTATCTTTGACATATCAAGCGTCTTAAGGAGATATGTAGTATCGAGCAGAAAAGTTTTCAATACAACAGCTTTTTCATTTAGTGTAAAATATAAAGTTTTGCTCTGTTTAGAATACAATTTTCTTAGATCTTTAATAAAGGATTATTTTTAGTTCGTTTACATGTAGCAGTAAATTTATATATATATATATATATATATATATATATATATATATATATATATATATATATATATAAATATATATATATATATTTATATATATATATATATTATATCTATATTATATATATATATATATACACACACACATACATGCATATATATACACACACCACACACACACACACACACACACACACAAACATACATACATACACATACGAAATGAAAGTAGTAGACATTTACTTACCTGCATAATGTAAAATAAGTTTTTAATATAAAATTTTTAATAATAAATAAAAGCTAATTATTTTTCATTCAGTGAACCTCAGTTACGTTATAACGAGGTATATATTGAATTTCGTACCATGATAAAAGTAAATTAAAAAAATTCAATTTAACAGCTTTTAATTTCTTTTAATTGTCAGATACCTTTAAAGCTTTAAATTTAAAATAATAAGTAAAAAATATATTTATCTTCAGCTGGAAATAAAAAATTTAGTTTCTAATATGCACATTTCAATAGTTATCTTAGGGGAATGTGGACTCATTTTTTTTTCAGTTTGGCCTTTTTGGTCTTTTTTGTAATTTAAAAAATATATATTACTTGATAAAATAGCAAAAGTAAATCATTTTTTAAAGATTTGACTTTTATTAAAGTTACTGTAGTTAATTCAATCTAAAAGAATGAACTTTAATTACGTTAGTCCGAAGCGTATATTGAATTTCGTACCATGATAAAAGTAAATTAAAAAAATTCAATTTAACAGCTTTTAATTTCTTTTAATTGTCAGATACCTTTAAAGCTTTAAATTTAAAAAAATAAGTAAAAAATATATTTATCTTCAGCTGGAAATAAAAAATTTAGTTTCTAATATGCACATTTCAATAGTTATCTTGGGGGAATGTGGACTCATTTTTTTTTTCATTTTTTTTCCTTTATTTTTGTAATTTAAAAAATATAAACTACTTGATAAAATAACTAAAGTAAATGAATTTTAAAAGTTTGACTTTTATTAAATTTTCTGTTATTAATTCAACCTTTAAACAATGAACTTTAATTACGTTAGTCCGAAGTATATATTGAATTTCGTACCATGATAAAAGTAAATTAAAAAAATTCAATTTAACAGCTTTTAATTTCTTTTAATTGTCAGATACCTTTAAAGCTTTAAATTTAAAATAATAAGTAAAAAATATATTTATCTTCAGCTGGAAATAAAAAATTTAGTTTCTAATATGCACATTTCAATAGTTATCTTGGGGGAATGTGGACTCATTTTTTTTTTCAGTTTGGCCTTTTTGGTCTTTTTTGTAATTTAAAAAATATATATTACTTGATAAAATAGCAAAAGTAAATCATTTTTTAAAGATTTGACTTTTATTTAACACTAAATATACCATATAACGGGTCAAATGACCCATAAGGTTTATGTAAAAAATGCGATGGGAAATGAATTAAAAATTCTTATTCTTTGTGTTTTCAATACATAAAAATTGACAATATACAATTTTGTTTAATTATAATAAAGTTTATTTGTCTATTTCCTTCCAATTTTCATATTCCATACATTTATAAGCAGAAAAAATAAAGTCCGGTCATTTGACTGGCTATGGTAGAAATATGTATGTATTAAGCAGTGGCGTGCGGTCCATATGTGCAGGGTGTGCACTGCACACCCTAGCAAAATTATGAGAGACAATATTTTTTTGCACCTATGTCTACCTATCTTTATATGGTATATAATAAATATTATTTGTAATATATTCAAATATTATGTTGATTTGCTTGCTTGTATTCCCGCAGTGAGTGCGGTACTAGGTGCTGCACCACGTAGCGCGTTCAAAAGCAAACAAACATAAGAAATTTTTATGTGTACGCACTGCGCACTAATAGAAAATCACGCTTTATATGTATGGGCTACTGGAGAAAAACAGCATACTATGGCACTGAGGCAAGTGCAGCTACTTTTCCTGCACTTAGCATTCAGAATCATCCTAAGTTACGGTTTATTAAGCGTTGTAGCGGGGACTTACGTGCTAAAGCGCTTTTGGTTTTTTGACTGATTAACTGGCCATACGATTTTGCAGACAATTAATGTTTAAATTTATATATTGTAAGATTTTGTTTTCATGGAAATATAAAAGAAGTATTTCATCAATATAAAGGGAAATGTTTTAGTGTGGTAAAGTAATTTCGGTGATGTATTATATTTATAGAAATAATTCGCTGAAAAACAATTTTGTCTTGTTAGAAAGAAAAAAAACGAATTCTAATAGAACAGTCCAAATTTTACCATTGTGTTTTACAGACAGTATATAAGTTATATCTGTAACACCATATCCCTGGTTTTATTTTTAAAAATTGTGAAGATGTTTTTCGCAGAATATATGATTTCCAAATGTTAAAAACAATTAATAAATATAATTTAATCCACTAACCGAACGAGAAACAGTTTGTTCTATTGCGCCAGCGTGCAGCGAAATCTTCTGCACGTGGACTAGACTTTCGGTCTGTCGGCACCAATGAGCATGCTGATGAGGCACGCAGCGGCGGGCGCCATGTGGTGCTACGTTTGCTGAAAATATAAGTTTTTCGTGGAAATATAAGTTTTTCGTTATTTTATTAGTAATACGGGTAGATGTGTGGATTTTTTATACAAATGAATAATAAACGTTTAAGAAGTGTTTAATGTACATTTTTATGGTTTTATTATTATTGTTGTTTTTGCTCTCTGCACATCCTGCATAAACACCTACCGCACGCCACTGGTTGGTATGTTTAGTGCTAAGTTACTGTAGTTAATTCAATCTAAAAGAAGCCGACGTTTTTATTTTATGATTATTTCTTAAAAGCCTGTTGTAATGAAAATTTAAAGATGCGATGTTTCTTAATGGCATAAATTTGTATTTATATTCAAACATTAAAAACAACATTTTATTAAATAGATGAATTAATATTTGTGTTAAGATAGTCCTCTGAACTCCCCTACATGCTTTGATGGGATCGCCGCCTCGATCAAAAATAAGATTATTAATTGAGGTCATTAATAATTGTCCCGCATTACTTACGACGAAGGTTTTGTTTTCTTGACATTTTGCTTCATATTTCATAATCGAAGAACATTTCTCAAAACTAAACATTCACATCCGAAGAAAATGATTATTTAGGAGAAATTATGTTCTTTTGATTTACAACCAGGGATACATATAAGTTCTAAAATATTATGAAAATTCTTGTCTTGAAGACTAATACTTTTTGTGAGATGTTAAGAATTAGTGGAATGTATAATTAATAAGAATAATATGAACGAGGGGGATATATAATACATAAACACAATCAAATAGAATTAAATGTATATGGCTTGGATCAGCGTTGGGAAAATGAAAACCCAATAAAATTTATGATTAAAGGAATTAAGAATTTACTTACTACAATGACTTCGAATATTAACTCCAAACGTTGTCCAAACCATACACTTTAAAGAAACCAAGAAAACACAGAATATATAGCAGATTTAATCCCTTCGCTCCGCGCTCTCATCGGACACTATTGTATTATTTTTTTTACAGATGGCGCTACGCTCAATGGTAACAAAATAAACATAGTTTACAAAACTATTAAGCAATTGCTGTCGCATCATGGCTGTTGGACGGAACACTTTTAATTATTACCGTAAGTGTTTCATAAATAATTAGGCCGAACGATGGCCGATTGGTTAGGGTGCTAGCCTTCGGAACCGGAGTTTGTGGGTTCGAATCCCACAGTGGCATGGATGTTCGTAGCCGTTCGGAATCGGCTTTAAGCTGCAGGTCCCGGTCTCATTAGCCCTCGTGTTGCAAAAAGTAGACCGTAGCACTCCAAACCAAACCAAACCACTTTAAAGAAAACAAGAAAAAAACAGAATATATAGCCGATTTAATCCCCGCGCTCTCAGCGAACGCTATTGTATTTATTTTTTTTAAGATGGTGCTACGCTCAAAGGTAACAAGATAAACATAGTTTACAAAACTATTAAACAATTGCTGTCGCATCATGGCATGGATATTCGTAGACTTTCGGAATCGGCTTTAAGCTGTAGGTCCCGGTCTCATTAGCCCTCGTGTTGCAAAAAGTAGACGGCAGCACTCCAAATCAAACCAAACCATAAATAATTAGAAAAGAAACTATACGTGAATGTATTTAAATTTTTCACGACGTATTTGGGAATTTAAAAAAAGAGGATATTAAGCAATTTTATTTTTTAACTTTCTTTTAATTCATAAGAAGAATAAATCAATGGAGCCTTCTGATTGTATGGTATAATGTCATTATGTTAACCCGTTCTTTGATGGGGGGTTTTCAGTACCTGATCCCCAAAAAACCGTTTTATTTAACTAATAAAAACTATTATGTGTTCGGTTTTTTCTATTCTTGATCCCCAAAAAACTTTTTTATTTAAATAATAAAAACTATTATATGTTATAAAATGTAAATTTCTTTTGTTTATAAACAGTTTTTGCTGGACGTACTGGGGTACCCTGAATTTAGCCGTCTGAAGACTAATAAATTTGGCTTTGGCTTAACCCATTAATGTCTAGCATTTCTTTTTAACGACATTTTTTTTCATTTTTAGCAAAGGGTGAGGAATCCTATATTGCAATCGAGATATATCACAGGTGACTTTCGTGTCAAAATGATGTCACAAGTCGCCTGAGAAGGGATTTTAGTGTCATAAATTTCCCTCTCTGACATCATTTTGACACGGAAGTCGCCCTTGACATATCTCGATCACAATATGGTAGCACACTATTTTTATTATTGCATATTACCGCATTAAAACACTTATAAATGTGGGATTACTCTGGGTATCACTACCCTATTACGATCCTGAGTATGTATTTGGGAATTTAAAAAAAAGGATAACGCTCTTTTGGATAATAAACACTTTTATTTTTTAACTTTCTTTTAACTCGTAAGAAGAATAAATCAAAGAATCCTTCTGATTGTATGGTATAATGTCATTATGTTAACCCTTTCTTTGTTGGTTTTTTTTATACCTGATCCCCAAAAAACATTTTTATTTAACTAATAAAAACTATTATATATTGGGTTTTTTTCTATTCCTGATCCCCAAAAAGTTTTTTATTTAACCCTTTGACAGTTTCATTTTTTTCCAGAATTCGGTCAAAAAATGTCACATTTTTTATTGCATTTTTTTTTTCATTTTACATTTTTAAGTAAAGATATGTTATTAAAATTAACATTTCTAATATTTTTAAGCATTTATTACAACTTTTTTTCTTTCTATGAAAGCATCATAGAACTGAAGTTTATCTTTAGTCTCATCGATATCCAAGTTAATTTTTGGAATTCCAGTGAAAGCAAATCTAGGAGGCGGATCCGAAGGATTATCACAATTAATTTAAAAAAATTGTCTTGCTTGACTGATTCCATCTGTACTACTATCAGAGTCACTACTATCCAGGTCATCTAGTAAACTTTCGCTACTATCATTTACAGATAATTCAGTTTCTGATTCCGAGTCACAGTTCGAATCACAAGAAATTAGCTCCATACGCTCTGAATTATCCATAATTTAAAAGTAAAAATATATTATTCAACTCTTACATCAATAAAATTATCAGGCGGTTAGTAAAATATAACCAGAAAGCTATACACTGAAAGATAACAATTCGTCTTCTGATACAAAACATGAGAAAAGACCCGGGTTTTTAACCATTCAGAGTAGAAAATACAATAAACTGCAAACTATCAGTTACTGGTCATCTATACGAATAATTTACTAAAACTGGAAAAAATACGGCCGAAACAGTGCAAGCGAAATAGAAATCAGATTGCCCTTACGCCGTACGGGCAAATCAGTAAATTCCCGAAAGCTGTTCCCGTACGCTGTACGGGCAAAACAGAGAAGAGGTTAAATAATAAAAACTATTGTATGTTATAAAATGCAAATTTCTTTTGTCTATAAACAGTTTTTTTGAGGTACTGGGATACCTGTGATATCCCATTCACCATCTCTAGCTTTGGTGCAATGAACCTGATTGCTATCTATAAAGAAAAAAACGGGTTATGAATATCGGAAATGTGTTGAATAGAGTAAATTTTAATATATATCACAAGGTGTTTGAAAAATTCTGAAACGCGAACCAACGCAATGTTTCACATCATACTTCTCACACTTGTATCTACTCTTATCTTTTTCAGTACATAAAACAATTGAGAAATGTAACGAAATGTGTCAGTAGCAACAAACCACTTTTTAACTATAATTTGTTCTCTTCGTCACAAAACATGCGACGCTGGGGCACGGAAATACTGAACGTATGGTATACGACTCTGACCAAGAAGAGGTTATTCTTATTTATTTTCTCACAGAAGGATATTTTGCAACTACAATAATTTTGGAATAACAAACTGAAAAGCAGTGCCTTAACCTACTTCGGTAGGTTTGGTGTCAAAAGCCATTACATAATCACAAATAATACTTGAAGTTCCACTTGAAATCTTTATTGATACGAAATTAGCTGAAATTAAGTGCATGAATGATATTTCTATTTAAATCTTTAACCATAAAAGATCACTTACTTTGAACCACGTAATTGAATCTTAAAGACATAGTTAGAGATATTTTATCAAAAAGACACTCTGAATTTCCTAAACAAGTTGAAGATGTTCCTAAACCAAAGAAAATATTTTGTTTTTGTCAGTAAAAAATTTAGATGAAAAAAAAATTTTATTTGTGAAGAGCATAGGTAAAGCATTTATCAGAAGTTTCTTTGATTTTATAATGAATAAAAACAGTCTTTACCAACGTTTCTCATTATAAAGATTATAAAAAGCTAGTTCTTAAAAGGTTTAAAGCAATAATTATAAGTCAGAAGAAGATATATCATTATTGAGTTTTGTAGAGTAAGAAATAACTATTTTTGTTATTTCAAGCTTTTTCTAATAGAAGTACAAACAATTTAACTCCTGGTCTCAACTTGGAGGCAATGGCTAATATTTGCTTTTGATACCAAGGGCTCTGGTGTGAGAATCACATGTCCAAGTTAGGTAGTCAGCCTCACGTGGAACCCTCAGTGTTAAGTTTTCATGCATGCTTGGTTCTCAGTTTATTTACCCTCTGAAGATATGAAAGGACGAGTCAACCTTGTCGAGACCGAGGATCAAACCTGGGACTTGTGTCTTGATCGAAATGTTACCCCAACGTCACTGGGCTTCAGGAGTACAAATAAACCTTAATATTTTTCATTTATACATAACACAGTATGAAAAATGTTTATCTGTTCAGGGTTAAATATATGGCGACAAACGTTGCCCATCGATAAAGCATGATTATAACTGGGTTTAATTCCACAGCCTGTAACCAGTTTTATTTTTAAAGAAAAGATGTGCAATGAGTACTCGGGACTATGTCAGCAGAGCAATTGCATTTAATGGTCTACGTGAATGATATACTGTTTAGATGTTCGCGACAGTCACTTGTCGCAACCACCTGCTCCGTTTGGTTCCACCCGCATGCTTATACACTTTTATATCTTCGACAAGCGGGGGGTAAATTATAGCCTTTTTCTCCGTCAATCTTTACAGGGAAGGAAAATTACAGACGGAACGTCACTCACCACGAATAAAAGAAAGAATAATACCTTTGTCTTCCAGCCGAGTGACATTAATATGATTATCGCTCTTATCTTCCGAAGTAATGTGTCTTAACCTTTGGCTACGGTTTTTGCCCTTACTTGCAATTTCCGAATGAATTTAGCCGTCTGAAAACTAATAAATTTGGCTTTGGCTTAACCCATTAATGTCTAGCATTTCGTTTTAACGACAATTTTTTTTTTCATTTTTAGCAAAGGTTGACAGCAATCCTATATTGCAATCGAGATATATGTCACAGGTGACTTTCGCATCAAAATGATGTCAGAAGTCGAAAGAGAAGGGATTTTAGTGTCATAAATTTCCCTTTCTAACATCATTATGACACGGAAATTGCCCTTGACATATGTCGACCGTAATATGGTTGCACCTTATTTTTATTAATGCATGTTACCGCATTTAAACGCTTTTGAACGTGGAATCACTCTGGGTACCATTACCTTATTACGATCGAGATATGTCACAGGCGACTTTCGTGCCATAATGACGCCAGAAGTCGCCAGAGATGGAATATGGTATCATAAATTCCCCTTTTAGGTAGACATCTTTATGACTCGAAAGTCTCATGTTACGTATCTTGACAATATGGTAGCAGCCCAAGAATCGTTAGAGGATCACAGATTAGACATTTAATTAATTGCTTGAAAAGGATCATTACTGAAAACGTTTAGCATCTCTTTTACGTATAAATATGTTATTTTTTCCGGAGGTATACCGTTTAGGTGTTAAAATAGAATTTAGTTGTTATAGTAAACACTCACTAGAAATAAAGTTGAAAAAAAGTAATAGTTTAAAAAACCAATGTTCCTTGTTTTATAATTCTTTTAATCGAATGAAAAGATAGGATTTTACTGTTTTAATTATATTAGTTTTGATTAGCTTTTATTTTACAACAGCGTAACCCACATTATTACAGAAGTTGTTTAACTTATAGTAACCTGTAGTGCATTTACTAGAGTAAATTTTCAATAAACTTCCAAAGTATATGACTATAAAAAATGCACTTCTCAAGTTTCTAATGCTTACAAAATTAAAAAAATTTTGAATGTCATTTATGCAGCTTTTAATATAATTGTCCAAATAAAAATCCAACTAATCCATTTTGACCATTTTTTGATGTTACATTACATCGTAAAAAGAAACTCTATTCCATACACAAAAGAAAGGAAGTCTAAAATCGGGTACGTAATAAAAAATTTTCTTAAAAATCAATTACATGCATACATATCCATAACATGTTGAAAACTGACCCATGCAGTACATAATCTAGTGTAATTTAGCATCATTACGCTGTGGCTTCAGGGCAATGCTCTGCAGGTACATATTTATAATTTTAATTTTCTTTTGTTACCAAACTATCATATTCGTCAACAATCTGCAGCATACGGTAGTTATTCAACATTTCTATTAATACGTTTATCTTTAATTGTATTTCTAAACCTTTAATTGAAATATTTTTATACCCAGATTGAAGGCTTGGTTCGAAACAGCTAGTTTTATATATATATATATATATATATATATATATATATATATATATATATATATATATAAATGAGTTTTGTCTGTCTGTGTGTACTCGATAGACTCAAAAACCATGCATCAAATCGCCGTGAAAATTTGGGAAATTATTAGATATTTCCCTGGGAAGGTTTTTGTAAATTTTTAAAGTTCGAAATCCATTCCTTCCTCCTTTTTCGAGCGTTTCATGTCATTATTCTAAGCATTATTTTCCCCGGTTAAACGCAAACGATTAACTTTTTAATTTATCACGTCATAACTAAGTGAAAGAAGCAATAATTTCTAGCAGTGTGACGTCATTCCGTTAATCCCATGTATTTGTTTTAAGTACCGTTTTTCTCGGTTAAAAGCAGGAGATTCAGATTTTCAATTAATCACATAATAAATAGGTGAAAACGATATTTTTTTAATCATTATGACGTCATTCCTTTAAACATCTGATTTATTATTTTCTTATTTTATATTATTTAAACATCGTCTGCTTAGTATCCGTTCGATTTGTCCTGGAAATTGAGATAT
>CM063508.1:29788723-29793723 GCA_032207245.1 Pardosa pseudoannulata | reverse complement strand
CTTCTCCGTTGTCATTTAATATGCAATCATCTGACATTTGAGAGAATTTGCGATGGAAACGGAAGCGCGCACGTGGGTCTCATCCTTAGATATTTATACCGTAAAATTTTCTTGATTGAACTACCGATTTTTTTCTCCTTTACAGCACAAAAACTCTCAGAACAAGAGTATATCTTAAATCGTGTCCGAGGTTTAAAGTTAATATTTTTCAATGCATGTATTACAAAAATGTATTGCAAAACTTTTTTTTAACTTATTAACACATTGTGTGTGGTACATTTCGCAGCGGAATTGTACCGGGAGTTTTGCTCGTCATTTTAGTTATTCAGTTAAATCTCAATAGATCGAAAATTATTTCATTTTTCAACCAACTTTTGGTATATGTTTTTGTACATTCGTCTGTTATCATGATTTTTTATTTTATATATAAGGCTTTAAATTCATAACTTTCGGTTCTGAAGTCGCTATTTCAGTTTTGTTATGACAGCTGTTATTGATGTTTAAACAGCTGTAACTTTTCTTTAAAATAAGGTAGAGACAAAACAAAACAGATTTAGAAGCCTAAAAGTTGAAATTTTACAATAGAGAAATAAAAAAAAATTATGATTTTTGGCCAAAAATGACGTTTTTAACGTAGACGGATACCTTAAGGCTAAACACAAACCTAAATTATTCCAAATATATTCGAGTTACATTTCGACCCTAATTCAAATTTTCTAGCCCTTTTTGTCCACTCGTGGCCTTTTGTAAAACATAAATTGGATTAAATAACTTAAATACTACACTGTCATCCATCCCCAGGATGAAAGAAAAGCAATTTGAAGGTCAGTGGAGTCAGTCCGTGTGCACTCGTGAATGATGCGTACATTTAAAGCGAGGCTTCATGCCACTTAATTTTTTTTTTGTCCCAACTCTCTTTCTTTCGAGTTCCTTCTCCGTTGTCATTTAATATGCATTCATCTGACATTTGAGAGAATTTGCGATGGAAACGGAAGCGCGCACGTGGGTTTCATCCTTAGATATTTATACCGTAAAATTTTCTTGTTTGAACTACCGATTCTTTTCTCCTTTACAGCACAAAAACTCTCAGAACAAGAGTGTATTTTAAGGATAAGGGTGTCCGAGGGAGGTTTAAAGTTTCCCCGAAATATTTTCAATGCATGTATTACAAAAATGTATTGCAAAACTTTTTTTTTAACTTATTAACACATTGTGTGTGGGTACATTTCGCAGCGGAATTGTACCGGGAGCGGGCGTTTTGCTCGTCATTTTAGTTATTCAGTGAAATTTCAATAGATCGAAAAGTATTTCATTTTTCAACCAACTTTTGGTATTTTATAATGGAGAATGGAAAATGACGCGGGAATTTTTACCCTTGATTTTTTTGAAATCCCCTGAGAATATTCCTTATATATATATATATATATATATATATATATATATATATATATATATATATATATATATATATATATATATATACGCACGCGCACGCACACGCACGCGCACACACACTCACACCCACACGCGCGCGCACACACACGCACGCACACGCACGCACGCACGCACGCACGCACGCACGCACACACACACACACACACACACACACACACACACACACCTCTCTTTTTCTGAAGGATAAATAAAAAGTTAATTTTAAATCTAAAATGATTTTTTTTAATCAACCGTCCCGTTCTGTGGTTCAGCATCGACTGATGAAAAAACTAATTTTTATTTGTCTAAATTAATTTTTTCAGAATCTATGTCGTAGACAAGAACATTCGGCTTCGTTTTCCTGTATATACCGTTATTTTTGTACTCACAAACAAACCATATTTTTACACTAACCCGTACTGGTACGTGACCCGCTTTTAATTATCAATCGTCAGAAAACGTACCAGTACGTCTCCCGCATGCAATGTGTTAAAATTTGTTACATTCCTAGTTTCCACTGCAAAAGTTGAAAGATAGTTTTTAACCCTGAAAGAAAAAGAAAAACGTTTCTCCGCAATAAAACTGGTCACAAGAGGTTGAAAAATTGAGCATTCCTTTTTTGCTAATATGTACTCATGGTAGTAAAAATGAGGAGTCTCATGCTGGTAGTGGTGTTATTTTCAGAGATCCCAATGGAATTGTAAAAAAATAAAGAAATGAAATCCTAATTTTATTTCAGTTTTTAAAAGTGAACTTGTTGCCATCTATGAGGGACTGAGGTAACGTCTTTAGACCCTAGAGCCATTTTGATTCTCACTGACAGTCGTAGTGTCATCTAATATTTGTCAAACTGGTGCAACGTTGGTGACACAACTGGAACTTCAATTCTCCCTAAATTAAAACAAGTCTCATCGTCTTGGGATGTGTATTTACAGTGGATCCCTTCACATGTAGACATTGGGGGTAGTGAAGAGGCGGATGTTTTGGCGAAGAATGGTGCCGGGGATGCCTTGTCTACTTCTAATCGTTTGACTTACCTTGAGCTGTATTCTTCCAGAAAACATATTGATAAAATTTCTTGGCTTGTATCTTCGGCCCATCCTTGGTACCGTGCCGATTCCTCTGGTAGATCATTAGCTATGACTTGCGACAGATGCATCGAGACAGCTCTTTCTCGCTGTCTTAGTGGCTATATCTTCCAGGTAATCTAAAAACTCAGCCGATTTGTTCGAAATATAACCAGGAGCAGACTTTTCAGGCACATATTCGTAAGTGCCTAGGTTTGTCCTACGACGACCTATCAGACTTTCCTCTGCTATTCTTTGACTTTTTGAAGGTGAATAAACTTGTAGATCTCCTCTAGTAGTGGCTGGACTCAGAGATTAACAACAACAGCATTACTTTTGGTGCATACATACAAGGCGATGATGCCTGGCCCTATTCCTCTAATTCAGAGATTTCTAACAGTAAGCAGAAAAAATGACAACGAGCAGAAAATAAAAAGATGAAAGAAGGGTATAGGGAGGTAGATTCGTGAGTTCATAATACAAGAATTAGAGAGCAGAAAGCTTAGGGATAGAAGCACACAAATATTTTTAGCTGACAGGGACATCCGTACACTGCGACGGCCAGAGATGAAGTAAGTAGTTTTGCCATTCTAGGACACTTCAAATGGCCACTAGAGGACCAATAGAATTGCATTGATTCGTCCAATCAAATGTCATGCATTTTCGATGTTGGAAATAGGTACAAAACATGATGTGGTGCATATGGGCAAGATTAAATGAAGGATGCAATAAAGATTAAGGTTTGAACAAGCTGGCGTTAAAAGCTAGAAGAATTAATTTAGTATAGTAAAATGGTAATTTATAAATTACTGATTTCACCATTGTTTTAGAATTCTGTTTTCATACAAGGTATGTGATTTTGTAAGATGAAAATAAAAGTATATGCGATAATTCCTTTCTCAATATTTAAAGTGTTCCTAGTTATTTATGATATTATTTTGGTTTAAATTTACCTGGTAAATACTGGAGCATAAATTAAATATACTATGGTATTAACCAGGAAAATTTAAACCTGGTAAATAAAAAAAAAAGTAATGTGGATGGAAGTATGTTTTTCAAGAGACAAAGAAACGACGTACAACGTTGCTGATTCATTTTATTTTGTATTTATGAATGCAAGTAAAACTATGGATGGATGTATAATACTTATGTATGAATGTACTTTGTATGTGCGTGGGTCTGTAATAAGATTTTTTTACTAGATTATACTGTTCTTTGAATTAAGATTTTGGAACCTTTCAAAAATAAATTGTGGCTACGTTACTTTGTAAGAATGTAGTTGGGAAATTTAATACAGCAGAATTCCAAGAATTAGGAGCTGAACGATAGCCGAGTGAGTAGGGCGCTTCTCTTAGGTACCGCAGTTTAATATTAGGCAGGGACTTTTGAATAGCCATAAAATTATATTAAAAAATATTTTTACAAGACTGCAAAAAATATAATTTGGCCTGTTTTTGTTTTTAGAATAAACATCCCATTAGCGTAAACGCCTCACTCGAAAAAAATGATGCAAAAGTTACTAAACTAGCGCAGAAATGCCACATTAACATTTAGTTAGATTTCTGCTCTCTTTCTGTTCTAATTACACTAAGCCTAAAATTAGCAGTTTGGTTTCTGTGCCAGTTTTCGGCTTTCTCCCTTACCTGAAAATTATTCAAGTACTTAGGCGAAAGATGGCCGAAAGGTAGATCGCTGTCTTCCGGTCTTAGGGTAGTGGAGGAATAACACTGCTGGTATGGATGTCCTCAGCCGTTCAGAATCGACTATGAGCAGTAGCTCCATTAGCCCTCGTGTAACAAAAATGTACACATTATCTCTCAACCCCCCCCCCCACACACACTATATGTGTGTATGTTTGTGTGCATATGTGGGTATGTATGTATCTGTACACACATACATATATGTAACCAGTGAAAACATTCTTCCACCGATTACACGAAAGAATTAGCTCACATTATTTGCCTGGGCTTGCTGAGCAAAAACAATTCTTATTCGATTTGCAGTCGTGACACTACCAGAAACATAAGTACAGAACTATGAAACCTTACATTTATTGAATATTGAAAAGCATCGGTCTAACCCACCGTCTGTACAGTGCAACTGCTTTGTATAGATTGATTCAGAATCTACACATCTTTTGTGAATATCGCACCCCAGAGTGAGAGAATGACCTGATTTTTTCCAGGAAACTAAAGATGGATCAACACTTTTTTGGGATTAAAGGGTGAACTTTTATCATTTCTTACAGCTGGAAAATAATAACCAGTGGACAGAAAGTTAACATTTATTCCAGCTTTAGTTTTGAGAGATGGATAAAAAAACAAGTCGAAGAGCACTCGGGTCATCACAAAAGTAATTAGATTAAATTAAAAGTCCCATATCACCCGTACCTGGCCCGTGCTGGGTCTTCTCGTACCAAAGCTCGTTGCGCTGACGACTGCGCCACAGGTACGTCGACAGTGAAGGGTTTCAAGCGGCATTATAATAATCTCAGTAAGG
>CM063508.1:29738723-29783723 GCA_032207245.1 Pardosa pseudoannulata | reverse complement strand
TGCCCCAACCACCATTATTAAACATCCAAATCTTTGGTAGTCTAGAGCCGCGTACTCGCAACCTTCCGGTTATGAGATCAATACTTTTGCCGTTTGAGCTACCGCAGTTCTGCCTTCAGTTTTTATTGACTCCATCTTTTGTCTACTTTTTTAATTGTTAGCAAGGTGAAGTGCCTGGCCCTATTTTATATTATTATTTCCATCTAAATGTGCATTCGGCTTAATTTTATTTCAAACGTAGCAGATTGAAATAGTTTTTATGTAAATATATTTTTAATGCAAATTTTGAGTTTCACTGCAGTATAAAAAGCACGTGTTATGTGCTGAAGGCGGCGGATCGAATGTAAACACGGTGAAAGTTCTGGAGAAAATGCTGCTCACAGCAGTGCTTTAAATTGTAAGTAACAGAAGTATGTTTTGTTTAAATAATAAATAAGCTGTTTTAACCCTCTAAGCGGTTCTTACGTACACTTCCGCCAGACCGATGATGTCTTCAAAGCGGTTTCACGTACAATTTTCGACCTCCAAAAACGTTCCGAAAATGGATGTAATGTACATTTCTGCCAATGTCTTCCCCCATTGAGTTTAGAGATAGGAGGGTCAGGTCGATTGTTTAGGAACTGCACCCCTCTATGATTGACATTTATTGAAGGATGCACTCCTACTCCCTGAGGCACAAAGACGCTAATAGCTTTTCATGGATTTGTAAATCTCTATTTAAAAGTAATTTATTTGCGGTAACAGATGTATCTCTAATTGCACCATTTAAATATCTTGGATGACTTTCGTAAAAAATATAAATAATTCACTTAAAGAATATTTTTATTTGTACTTTTAGAATCCCTTATTTCTTATGGGATGATCTTCGAGACTTGACGAGCTTTATGTGTATGAAAAATTAACAATCTATAATATCTATTTATATATCTATTTATAACCGGAAATAAAGGGACAATAATGAGGGTGGGTTTCCCGTATTCCATTCTAGTAGACAAAGGGTTAAGTAAAAAATCATAGAACGCTTTGGCCACTGACACAATAAATCTTTAGCGTATTTTTTGTAGACTTTTTTTCTTCCTCGGTGTGTTCCACTCGAATGGTTAATGAAGCCCTTTGGACTTTCTCATATTTTTTATACTGCACCAGTCGCATATATCAATTCCACTGCTATTATTTGCATAACTACACTGTGCGTTACCGCTGGGATTATTTAAAGTTATATTGTCACGAAGATTCGAATGAACACACCGCTTAACTTAACAGATGAATTTATTGAAGCAAAGTAGCAACTCGCAACTTTACAAGATCGAGAAGTTGCCTACAGCTAGTGGGTATATTTTATACCCGAACAGAATATTCGAGAAATAACTAATTTACATATTAAAGAAAGATCTAGAATGTTCAAGAAAATAAGGAAACAATAAATAACATTTTTAAATTAAAAATCCGCACTTTGGAGCAATCGCCATGGCAAGCTTCGAACCCACAATCTTCGGGTCTGGATCGCGCGCTTTGACCATTCGGAAAACTGAGCTCGTTGGCTAAGCTTCTTTATGTAGCAATATAATGAGCGAAGTGTTTATTTTTTCTGTCCAGATGAGCAGTTTTGACTAAAAAATTAAATCGTTGTACCATTCCGCTTAACTATCTAACTTACCGAGCACAATACTGTATTTTTTAGTCAAAAATTTTAAACTAGAGTCAAAATAATTTCTTTTTTACTTCTCTGCCTCGAGTTTGGAGATGCAGTTATCTCCTTCTTTTAAATAGCCCTTTGTTCGAATAATTCACTGAATGTAATTTTTATTATATCTCGTGTAGAAGGCACTAGAGAGAAGCGTTTTGTTATCCTATTAAGTGTCGCAACACGCGTCGCATAGAAAGTTGGCTTTTAATTTTAAGTAGGACGTAGATCATTTATAGCAATTTCCAGATGTTCGAACACGTTCCGAGCAATGGTCCGAGTCTGAATGTTTGATCTGAAACTGAGCGTATTTTTGTATTGGGATGCTAACTTTAATTTTTTTTAAATGTATTAAACCGGAAATATTTTGCTGTTACAATATTCCGTGTGAATAAAACCTATCTGCCTCAAAATTTTATTTATTCAATCATTTCATCTGGAATTTTTAAAATCACTCAGTAGAGATGCCTATTTCAGAATGCAAAGGAATAACAAATTGGACGTGAAGATTGCATTTCGTTGCGTATACCTTCCCACGTTGTTTAGTTAATACATGTGACCTGGGTCAAATAACGAATCCCAATTGATGATGGTTTCGTTTGGAGTGCTACGGTCTACTTTTTGCAACACGAAGTCTAATGAGACCGGGACCTACAGCTTAAAGCCGATTCCGAACGGCTACGAACATCCATGCCATAGCGGGATTCGAACCCATGAACTCCGGTACCGAAGTCCAGCACCCTAACCAATCGACCATCGTTCGGCCCCAAGTGATGAAGGGGCAAATATTATCTTCAGGGAAGTCCTCTTAAGGGTAAAAAGTAGTAAAAAAATACTGTCGTAAAACATAATACGAATATTAAGATGCAAGCCGGAAAATGGTTAATTACAAATTTAGTTATTTATAATTTTATATTTAAAACGATGGAGTAATAATTGAAAATTTTAATTGAAGTTAAAAACGATTAAAAATTAAGAATTATAGCTCTTAGGCTCATAAAAGAGAGTATAATAAACAGGGTAGAATGACGGTATGAGTAAAAATTTATAAGGTTTGAATTTTAAAGAGTAATTTATCGATGTGTTAGGATGATATAACAATGAGTCAAAATATCCTTTAAAAAAACTTTTACGAAACATCATAAGATAAAAATGGTTCTACTTGTTTTAAAATAAACTTTAACCCTTTAAAAGTCACCAAAATAAATTCATTGGAATTTAATGTAATTAGTTTATAAATGTTATCTATGAACCTTATAAATGAAAAATATATGATACATTTTCTTTACATTCCTTAGGAGGGTTTGCATTAGAGGATACCGAAGGAAGGTTTGGGGAGTAGTTTTACTGACAAATCCCTCCCCTTGTTCAGCATGAACATTATGCTTTTTTAAAAGTTTAACTATATTGGAAGAACAGTAAATAAGAATCCTTAAAATAGTATAATAAATAAATAGCTTAACAATTCATACGTGTTGTTTGTATATACTTTTATACGGGGTCATAAGTGAGATAAATTGAATTACTGATTTCTTAGATACAGCAAGTTTAAATACATATATTTCAAAAGAAAAAATAAATTAAATGTAGAGATATTCTCTTTTATAAATTTAATATGTCAAAAACATAAAAAAAATGAAAAATCATTCATGTCTCCAAAAAGTTTTTTTTATTTAATTTCAGAAGCTCTTGATTCTTCATCATTGGCTTCCACACATCACAGATATTTGAGATTGAGATTTGGATGTAAATGATTATAAAAAGTAAAGTACTCAAAAAAGTAAAGTTTAAAAGAAAAGTGATTAACAAGTGGTTTTACTGCGAAACCACTGTCCGCTAAAGGGTTAAAGGGCATGCCGCCTGGTTCATAATTGGCCTAAATCAAATGGAAGTTCATTGGATGTATCACCCTACGTATACCCCATACACAATATCGAATTTATTTGTAGGTCCCGGTTACGAAAAGGATTCTATTAAAGATTGAAATTTGGTTAAGAAAAGGGCTCCATTTAATTGAGGTTTTATTAGTAAATTGAACAAACTGCAGTATTTCAGGAAGCCACATTCAACAAACCGTCTTATAAAGCTCAATGTGCAAATATATATTATCATTTTTGGGGTATGATGATTTGAAACACGGTGGTACAAAAAGTTAATTCTAGAACGCCCGTTGGAGTAATTTTAACTTTAAGCCGTGTATATAATTTTTATAAAACCCATTAATATCTAGCTATGTGGTTTTAAATATATACAGGCTTGCAATTCTGTCACTTTTCTCACCTTTAGTCACTTTTTTTACAATTGATCACTTTTATTTACTTTTTTTAAGTAAACAGTCACTTTTTTCATGGTGTATCACATCAAAAGTCTGTTGTTGAAAAAAGAAAATCTGAATTAATAATAAAATATTTTAATAAAAGACCAAAAATTGTATGCTCTAATCTTATTTTTCTTATTAAAATGTAATTAGTCATATGGTTTCCAGAATTTAGTGAATTTAAAAAGTCGTAAAGAAGTTCCTGAAATCTACATTTGTACTGAAATTACATTAAAATTATTTACATCAAAGCTCACATTTCTCTTTTTTTTTCTTCACAATTTTTGCTTAGATACTCTAATCTAGCTATGTACGTATTTCAAAACATCATTAATATATGCAGAAAATTGTGATTGTAAAATTAATGTATTGTATGTATTTAAACCTAATTTATAGATTTTCTTGAATAAAAAGCAATGTTGAATTGTGTTAAACAAAATTTTTAACCTTTTTTGTATTTGACGCTAAAATCATGTCTTACATGAATCATTTGATTTAGAGTTAAAATAAATAGAAAAATCTTAATAATAGCATCTGTAATCAAGAGGAGAAAAAACCCGCTTTTTTTCAATGTTTAGTCACTTTTTGGTCACTTATTCTTTATTATTTGTCACTTTTCTCACCTTTCTGAAAGTACATCAGCAGTTGCAAGCCTGTATATATATATATATATATATATATATATATATATATATATATATATATATATATATATATATATATATATATGATGGCTGGGTGTGTGTATATATAAATAAGCATATGTGTATGTCTACATACATAAGTACAGAAAAGTGTGTGTACATATACGTATGTGTGCATGCATATGCATACACATATTTAGAGACAACTGTATAGCAATTATACGTTCTAATAATATATTCTATATTGATACATTTAATTTCTAATAATCTAGATATAACATTAGAATATAAAAGTGAAATGCATTTTATATATGCAACCACGGCAATTTAAACGACTGGTCACATCGCATTATAGCCCCTATTCTTTTTACTTGACCGGGCTACTGGTCAAGGGAATAGCGACTAGCTTTTAATGAATAAAGCAGTCGTGGTTCCATTGAAAAAGAACACGTTATTCTGAGAACACCTTAAATCTTTATTGAGGAGCTGCTAAAAAGACATCTTCAACAGTCAACGGCAGACGAGATAATGCACATCGAAACACGTGATGGAACAGGGGGGGACCCTAGAGCGAGACAGAGGCGAAATATTTCCCAGAGAAAATAGTCTAGTTGGCGTTATAACAGGAAAAGAGAATTTAGATCGGATGGGAAAAAAGGAGCCAGTTGCCGGTGACAGCTGGAAAATGTTGTGAGTGTAAAAAAAAAAATGCATCTATTGCATAGAAAGGTTTGGGTAATGTGTTGGAAGAATTTTAAGTCGAGGACACTCCTATAATTAAGACATTTTGTGGCTGAGAAAAGGGATTTTAAGGAATTAGAATGGGAGAAAGGATTTATTTAAAGAGAGAGTTTGAATACAATAGTTTTGATATATGTTATTTAGCAAATTTCCGATCGTTTTAACGTTATATATGCGAAATTAAATTCTTCTTCCTTCCACTTACTCATAAAGTCATGTGTAGTAGCCGATTTGGTTCTAAATACAAAACCATGGTGTTTACGCCGAATATGACGGAGGAATTAATTTAATAGACTGGGCAAAATCAAAAAAGCCTTCAACTACTTCATTGTTTGTCATTCTCTCTCCTGTTTTATGCTTTGTCCTTTTGTTTACCCGCGTGACGTCGATGACGTCACCGGTATCGGAGACAAGGCCGTTTCTCCAGACTTCGTTTACGAGTGATGACAGAACGTCTGTCCGAATGACTCTAAACGTGTGCGTGCGAAAAGCGAATGACACTCTTCATGAAGGAGGAATGAGGAGGAATGAAATTTATAAAGTATTCTTCATAAGGGAGGAATACTTAATATATTTTTTAAACTGAAATTTATAAAGTAGGAACTGGAAACAGAAAAAATGCTTTTTTATACTTTAAATTATAATTTTTACAAAACTTTTATACAAAAGTTTTTATACTTTTATACAAAAGACATACAGTCTGACCTCTATTTAACTAACCTTTACTTTGCGAACTCTTTTTTGGAACTAAGAACAACTTGGGATTTTTTTTATAAAATAGCTTCTAAAAAGCGAAGTGTATCCTATATTTGATGGTTTTTTATATATTATATATTATCTTATACATATTATCTTATTATATTTTATATATTTTTTATTTCAATATTTTATATATTTTATGTTATATGCTATATATTTTTTCTATATGAGCTTTTTTTCTATGAACTGTTTTTTTGGTCTCTGTCTTTCGTAAAATATTACTGGATATTTCAGTCATATTCTTTCCAATGACCAATTAGTAGGTCCCGGTATCATTATCCCTAGTGTAACAATACAGTAGACCGTAGCACTCCAAATCAAACCATTGCCCAATGATCTTGAACTGGTTTCACCAGGCTCCTTTACTAACTGAGAGCAGCATAACATTGCTGTCATCCTTTGCTTTTTAACCATTATGAGAACGTATTATGACTGAAAAAACTCTTTCAAATAAAAAACACGAGTAATATCAACAGAATTATCATACTTTATTAGTAATTAAAGACTAATATGATAACGTATTTCAGAAATTACTTGTTATAAAAAATAGATAATGTCTCAAACTTAATATCCCTCTCTCTTCTTCCTCCCGCACTTTCTCGCAAGTAGTCAAGTAATTAAAACTTTATAATGCCCTAGTGGCCAGTTTAGGTAGTTTTTAACAAAAAGAAATACACGCTATCGGAGACAGATTTTTTTTTTCTTAGATTATTTCTTAGAATACTTCGTAGATCTTTTTAGAGATTTGTCTTAGATAATGTATGTTAGATGATTTCTCAGTTTGTCATGTCTCTAAAATGAAGTGAGTACCAATCCAAACGATATTCCGGCAATAAATATTTTTCTAAACTGAAAATATGTCTTGCTTTTCCACACCAACTAGCCATGACTTCAAAACCTCCGTCATACACTCCGTTTTACGACTGTATATATATATATATATATATATATATATATATATATATATATATATTTATATATATATATATATATATATATATATATATATATATATATAAGTCGTATTTGTGCGTCTATTTGTTTTTCTATAGTAAAGAGCACTTTTGAAGCTAGAATTCGGAAACTTTGAAATTTTGTTCCACCGAGACTATTAAAGCAGTTTGTATTCTTCGATTTTACGGAATTTTTTAACTTAAGTTTTTCCATTTAATGTTTTTACATTCTTGGTTATCCGTTACAAAACTTGTACAGAACTTGTACCTGCGTGTGTGCGTGAGTGAGTGAGAGAGGGGGAAAAACGGAGGGGAAAAGTAAACTAGATCGGGAAACTAATGTAGGCATTTTGTATAAAACTCCTAAGACACCCCTAGAAAATTCTCAGGGGTTTTCAAATCTTAAGTCAAGGGCAAAAATCCCCGCATCCTTTTGTTTTTATCCTTTTTAACCCCTAATCTAAATTGACCACTGGGGCTATAGTTTACAACATCAGAGAAGGGATTTAACCAATTATAACTCTACATTGAACTAGCGGACAATTTAGGGAATTTCCAAACGAAAGGGAGATACACGCTATCGGAGGCACATGTTCCTATAGATTTTCCCACAGATTTTAACTGAGATGTTGACCCAGGTGTTAAGTGACTGCAACTTCTAACTTCATGATAGCTAACCTCTCAGTTTGTCCTGTTCCTATAATGAAGTGGGAACCGTCCTCTAACTTTCTGTTAATAAAGGTTTTTAACTAAAACGGTGTCATTTTTATGGATCGTGATTGCAAACACCCATTATGCATGCATGCATGCATGTATGTATGTATGTATGTATGTATGTATGAAATTCTCATGTATGGAAAATTCTCAGGGGTTTTCAAAACTTAAATCAAGGGTAAAACTTAAATCAATTGTCCGCTAGGGCTATGTCGGATTATAACTGAGGGACTATTCTCTGAGGGTGGAAACTGTAGCCCCAGTGGTCAATTTAGGTTAGGGGTTAAAAAGGGGAATGCAAAATGACGCTGGATTTTTTAGCCCTTGATTTAAGTTTTGAAGAGTGGTCAATTTAGATTAAAGTTAAAAAAAATGCAAAATGAATTTTTTAGCCCTTGATTTAAGTTTTGAAAAGTGGTCAATTTAGGTTAGGGGTTAAAAAGGGGAATGCAAAATGACGCGGGATTTTTTAGCCCTTGATTTAAGTTTTGAAAAGTGGTCAATTTAGGTTAGGGGTTAAAAAGGGGAATGCAAAATGACGCTGGATTTTTTAGCCCTTGATTTAAGTTTTGAAGAGTGGTCAATTTAGATTAGGAGTTGAAAAGGGGAATGCAAAATGACGCGGGATTTTTTAGCCCTTGATTTAAGTTTTGAAAAGTGGTCAATTTAGGTATTAAAAAAATGCAAATGACGCGGGATTTTTTTAGCCCTGATTTAAGTTTTGAAGAGTGGTCAATTTAGATTAGGAGTTAAAAAGGGGAATGCAAAATGACGCATTTTTTAGCCCTTGATTTAAGTTTTGAAAAGTGGTCAATTTAGGTTAGGGGTTAAAAAGGGGAATGCAAAATGACGCTGGATTTTTTAGCCCTTGATTTAAGTTTTGAAGAGTGGTCAATTTAGATTAGGAGTTGAAAAGGGGAATGCAAAATGACGCGGGATTTTTTAGCCCTTGATTTAAGTTTTGAAAAGTGGTCAATTTAGGTTAGGGGTTAAAAAGGGGAATGCAAAATGACGCGGGATTTTTTAGCCCTTGATTTAAGTTTGAAAAGTGGTCAATTTAGGTTAGGGGTTAAAAAGGGGAATGCAAAATGACGCGGGATTTTTTAGCCCTTGATTTAAGTTTTGAAAAGTGGTCAATTTAGGTTAGGGGTTAAAAAGGGGAATGCAAAATGACGCGGGATTTTTTAGCCCTTGATTTAAGTTTTGAAAAGTGGTCAATTTAGGTTAGGGGTTAAAAAGGGGAATGCAAAATGACGCGGGATTTTTTAGCCCTTGATTTAAGTTTTGAAAAGTGGTCAATTTAGGTTAGGGGTTAAAAAGGGGAATGCAAAATGACGCGGGATTTTTTAGCCCTTGATTTAAGTTTTGAAAAGTGGTCAATTTAGGTTAGGGGTTAAAAAGGGGAATGCAAAATGACGCGGGATTTTTTAGCCCTTGATTTAAGTTTTGAAAAGTGGTCAATTTAGGTTAGGGGTTAAAAAGGGGAATGCAAAATGACGCGGGATTTTTTAGCCCTTGATTTAAGTTTTGAAAAGTGGTCAATTTAGGTTACGGGTTAAAAAGGGGAATGCAAAATGACGCAGGATTTTTTAGCCCTTGATTTAAGTTTTGAAAAGTGGTCAATTTAGTTTAGGGGTTAAAAAGGGGAATGCAAAATGACGCGGGATTTTTTAGCCCTTGATTTAAGTTTTGAAAAGTGGTCAATTTAGGTTAGGGGTTAAAAAGGGGAATGCAAAATGACGCGGGATTTTTTAGCCCTTGATTTAAGTTTTGAAGAGTGGTCAATTTAGATTAGGAGTTAAAAAGGGGAATGCAAAATGACGCGGGATTTTTTAGCCCTTGATTTAAGTTTTGAAAAGTGGTCAATTTAGGTTAGGGGTTAAAAAGGGGAATGCAAAATGACGCGGGATTTTTTAGCCCTTGATTTAAGTTTTGAAAAGTGGTCAATTTAGGTTAGGGGTTAAAAAGGGGAATGCAAAATGACGCGGGATTTTTTAGCCCTTGATTTAAGTTTTGAAGAGTGGTCAATTTAGGTTAGGGGCTTAAAAAGGGGAATGCAAAATGACGCAGGATTTTTTAGCCCTTGATTTAAGTTTTGAAAAGTGGTCAATTTAGGTTAGGGGTTAAAAAGGGGAATGCAAAATGACGCGGGATTTTTTAGCCCTTGATTTAAGTTTTGAAGAGTGGTCAATTTAGATTAGGGGTTAAAAAGGGGAATACAAAATGACGCAGGATTTTTTAGCCCTTGATTTAAGTTTTGAAAAGTGGTCAATTTAGGTTAGGGGTTAAAAAGGGGAATGCAAAATGACGCGGGATTTTTTAGCCCTTGATTTAAGTTTTGAAAAGTGGTCAATTTAGGTTAGGGGTTAAAAAGGGGAATGAAAAATGACGCAGGATTTTTTAGCCCTTGATTTAAGTTTTGAAAAGTGGTCAATTTAGTTTAGGGGTTAAAAAGGGGAATGCAAAATGACGCGGGATTTTTTAGCCCTTGATTTAAGTTTTGAAAAGTGGTCAATTTAGGTTAGGGGTTAAAAAGGGGAATGCAAAATGACGCGGGATTTTTTAGCCCTTGATTTAAGTTTTGAAACCCCCTGAGAATTTTCCTTACATACATATATACATACCATTCTGTAAATATTATTTTTGTCATTTATGACGACAAAAATTTAGAATCTAATAATTTATTATCTGATGGGGATTTTAATTCTGAGTCGCCACTAAATTTAAAAACCTGATTTTAAAAAACAGCTAAAAGTGTAATTAAAAAAGCTTTCTTCTTCCCCGGGCAATGTCGTTCCGGGTAGAATCAGATAGTATAAATATAATTTTCAGTACCATTAAGTACTGAAAATTTCCCTAGAAATTTTTACTTTATTCTTGTTTTCCTCCCAAATTTCTTTTTGATAAATAAAATAAATAAAACTAATAGATATTAATTTATACAAGCAACCTCAACATTTCGTTTTTTGTGACCTCCATTTAGGATCGCGGCTCATATGGGCAGTGGTATATACCATACAGACGATATGGCATACGAATGCATTGTGTAAAGTCGTAGTATAGCATTTCTTATAGTGATTAGTAAACCGCTATTCTAAGAACACAAAAATCTCTTGCAACTTTCAACATCTAATGAATATGAAGCGTCACAAAAATCCTATTTCATACTTAAAACATTACCAAAAGTATAAAATTTTTCTCCTAAGAAACTGCTTTTTTGTCAGACTGATACAATCTTACTCATGAGTGAAATACGAAAGTCCGTTTCGTTTTTATTGACTATTCTCTTGTAATATTTGAAGTGATTTACTTCTCTCTCAGTTACGCTCTTTTGTGTTTACGCTGTTGCTTCTGAGATAAAGATAATAGGCTAGCTGTCATATAATTCCTCAGACTAAACTTTATATTTTGCGAGGAAATTCATGACTGACTTCAACAGTGGAAGTTCTAAACATTCGTAAATATTAAGGGAGTTTGTTCCTTAGACCATCAGTTCCTGCGTTATTTTAACCACTTAGCAGCTGAAAATTTTTTTTTTAAAGTCTCAAATTTCTATTTTTTATTGTCACACTTTAAAATAAATTACATTTAGGAACAGGATATATAATATATTTATGCACCAAAATTAAATATATATGCATATTCCACGGATCAATAGTACGATATATGGATAAAAAAAATATACTAGATGTGGTAAGTCCACCCAGAATATAAAGAAATTTGATCTTATCTGTGCGTGAATGAAAGAGACTGGTCCTTCTAGAGTAGGGATGGTCCAACTCCAGGCCACCGAGACTATATATATATATATATATATATATATGAGGAAAAGTAAACTAGATCCGGAAACTGATGTATTTTGTATAAAACCCCTAAGACACCACGGGAAAATTTCAGGGGTTTTAAATCTTAACTCAAGGGCAAAAATTCCAACGTCCGTTTGCTTTTCCCTTTTTAACCCCTAACCTAAATTGACCTCTGGGGCTACAGTTTACGCCCTCAGAGAAGGGGGTCTAACCAATTATAAATCTACATTGTCCTAGAGGAGAATTTAGGAAATTTCTAATCAAAAAGGAGATGTACGCTATCGGAGGCAGATTTTCCTATAGATTTTCCCACAGATTTTAACTGAGAGGTTGACCCAGGTGTTAAGTGACTGCTACTTCTAACTTCATGTTAGCTGACCCTGCAGTTTGTCCTGTTCCTATAATGAAGTGGGAACCCGTCCTCCAACGTTCTGTTAATAAAGGTCTTTAATTAAAACGATGTCATTTTTATGGACCGTGACTGCAACCACCCATTGTGAATTCCGTCTTATTACACACACACACACACACACACACATACATACACATATATATATATATATATATATATATATATATATATATATATATATATATATATATATATATAAAATTGGAATAAGAAAATGTCATTTACCCTGCTAGGAACTTTAAAGGGCCAACCTAATTCTGTATTCGGTGTGCCAACCGCTATACTGAATTTCAACGATTGGCTTTTGCTTTTGCTAACAGAATGTCAAGGTAATATTAAGATGGATCAACGATAGCCAATTGAATTCCAGCATAATATTTGGATGATCCGTCTTAATGCCAATAACTATAAATTCTTGTTCGCGACTTGCACAATTGCATCCCAATTTTCTCCGAGTTTGGAGAAAAAAAGATGCTGTTTCTTACTAAAGTAACTGAGAAAGATGAGATGCAGTTCTACAGTCAGCCACAAGCATACAAAATATATATAATTATAATTTAGTAAAAAACTGCATCCAAGCTATGTTAAAAGTGTGATGCAGTTGTACAGATTATTTTGAACATAAGAATTTACTCCACAGTATTTCCACCCAAACATTTATCTTGAAATATGGCTGCAATCACATACCAAACAGTTGTAGCACTAAAGATATCAATTGGCCCACAACATTAGCATTTGCCTCTGGTTCTGCACATGCGTGTACGTATAGGGCGATTACTTTTGTGTTTATCAACCGATATTTAAGCAAGTCACGTAAACAGGAATATTCCTACGTTGAATCAAAATAATGGCAATATTTGAATTCTTCGGTTTACAGTGAAGACATTTTGCAAATTAAATGTTACTATTTCGTTTTCTCTTTTCAACGTATGCCTAACCAAAAGACCAACTACCAAGTTGTGGCCAACGGACATAAAAAGTTTATGTGCCACCTGGGTACCATTCAAGTTTAGTGCTAATTAACTACATTTTGAGTTCAAACGCAGATGTCAAGATTTCAGTATCATTCAAATAGAATTGTATATTTCCACCATGCCTTTCAACTCATATTGTAAAACCAGATTTACAGCTTGAATTGATTGAGTTACAATCTAACAATGACCTCAAGCAGTTACATCTCGATGTCTCAGTATTACAGTTTTACAATCTTAATCGTTAAAAATTGCTAAGTAATGCAGAAATCTAGTGTAAACCATTTTTTTTCTTCGGGAAAGCATCGCATTAAAAATTATCGTTAAAGTTACAATATTTATAAGCAATATAGTTCTACAAAATTAATATAAAAATATCTTAAATCATTAGATCAATATCACACAGTTTACCGTATACGAAAGCATGTTTATATGATAGTAATACTTACATATAAATTTTAAAAATATCACCAAAATCGTCAAACCAATTTCTGAATTCGCTACTCTACAAAATATTGCTTGAAAAACTCCGTCTTTCTTTTTGTAGTAAAAGTCGTTTCGATTTTGTCATGTGAATGATTTTGGAGGTGATACTCTAATTATCTGGTAGAATGATCTGATAGAATGAACGTGCTTTCCTCTTTGACGAACGAAACATTTATTAACACTAAAACAAACAAAAAGATAAAAATTCACATAAAACATTTATGCATATGATTCTCTCGTTTTTAATCATTACACCAGCACTCATCTACCGTCTTCTGTTGCCACTCGGTAAAATAAAACAAAAAAAAACTTTATCCATGGTGCTTCGGTTTCGGTGATTTGGATTCATTCCGCTTTTTGGATCAAACGAGCCTAAGGGGCTTACTCTAGAATTTGCTAGTCGGTTCGAACCTTCGTTCTGACGTCATTTTGAAGTCAAATTGATCTTTTGTTCGCATAATATCCGCAAAAAAATGTCGTCACAACGAAGGTTCGAACCGAACCGCAACTTCCAGAGTAAGGGCCTAAGTCTAGATCCTTACAGCCACCCTCTCCTTATTTCAGATATTTCTGGATAGTCGAACTATTGTAAATCTCTTTTACAGCATTCGTAAGAATTTTTTTTAGTTCGATACAGTAGTAAATTGGTACCCAATTGATGCCAATAGCATTGTACCTATCGTATATTTAGATTATTATGCTGACATTTATTCTTTATAGCTCGTATTTTTATGTCACGTAAGCTAATGAAATACATATATGTACTTAAATATGCTATCTGAAAAGAATGTATTGTTTCCATATGTATTATTTTCTTGTATTCAGCAGTTTCTTCGAAGTTCGGTGATTTGATTTGTAGACTTGCTCTTTTCCTGCCATTACTGATTATTCTCCGGTTAGGAACCAATGTTACTAACAAAGCCTCAGTCAAAAGCAATTTCCAGAAAAATAATGAAGGATATTTATAGAAACTACTAGTAGCCATAACATTAGATATAAGCAATCTGAGATTAGGAGCATACCAGAAATGTTGGAATGCATCGTATGTTATTTTTTATTATAAAACTAATTTCGTGGATAAATATAGGTCGAATAACGATGCTTTTACTATCTCATGTCAATAATTAGGTCTCTTTTTTACTGCTACGTTGTTCTTAAGCAAATAAAAGATCTTTGAAAGGACAGATTTTGTCCGAAAATAAGATTTTTTGCTATAAAAAATCTAGCTAGGTATATGCTTCAGTATCAAAAGACATTTTTCAAATAATATGTGATTATATTGCACTGACACCTATTTTTGTCATACAAACTTATTTTAAACTTTTTAAAAATAATATTTTCCAGTTTAACGATTTTTGTATCAAATTAGTAATTTTGAAATGCTCCAGGTGCATTACTTTTATGCATTTCTTATTTAAAAATTTCGGAAATTCTCTATTAATATGTTTGTCGCCAAACTGGATATGTTTTTGAAAATAGTAAAGGATTTTTTACAGAGGATTTAATACCATAAACCTGCAAAAACCTTTGCTAAAACATTGAATGGTTTTGAATAATTGCCTTACATAAACAGAAACTAACGTAAGTGAAAATTGGTACCCATTTTTGTTTCTACAAAAATTCTAAATATGAAAATTAAAAAAAAAAAATTGGTTAGTATTGTGTGCACTAGGAACATTTGTGAAGAATTTGTTGAAATACTCAATTTTTATCAAATAGTCTTGTATTTTAGTTTCTAAAAAATTCTTTTGTAATAGATTTTTGTGTTATTTTTCATATAACAACATTATATATTATTCTCATCACAAAAATATTGTTAAAAATTAAATATTGAAAAATTGAAATTCAACGTCCGTTGGCCCGTTGAAAGGGGAAATGCTTCTTTTATGGAATATTGTATAAAATCGAACTTGTTTCAGATAAATTGGATACCTTCATAAATCTAGAAAATGGTAAAATTGAGGCAGGGCAATTTTGAATAATTGGCTTACATAAATAGAATTTAACGTAAATGAAAATCGATACCCAGTTTTGTTTCTACATAGATTCTAAATATAAAAAGAAAAATAAAAGCAGTTGGCTAGTATACTGAGCACTAGGAACATTTGTGAGGAATTTGTTGAACGACTCAATTTTTATCAAATATCTTGTATTTTAGTTTTTCAAAAATTGTTTTGTAATAGATTTTTGTGTTATTTTTCATGTAATAACATTATATATTATTCTCATCACAAAAATATCATTAAAAATTAAATACTGAAAACATTCAAATTCAACGTTTGTTGGCCCGTTAAAAGAGGAAATGCTTCTTTTTCTTTTATGAAATATTGTATAAAATCGAACTTCTTTCAGCTAAATGGGATACCTTCATCCATCTAGAAAATGGCGAAATTGAGGCAGGGTAACTTCAAATCGGTCACATCACGGTCAGTATGTATAATCAAGATGGTCAATGTACGTCAGTTTTCAAAAGATATATTTATATACAGTTTAATGCTATGTCTGATTTGTATCGCAGCTTTTACAAAAAATATTGAATCTATGAACATTTTCAAGGTCAATGTCCAATCAAAACTATAAACAAATTCTCTACTAGGAGATCAGTTCGATCCTTTTCAGCAAGATTGGTTGAATTGCAAGAAAAGTGAACTGCAGTGTTAAAACAGGCCATCTTTTTCATGAAATTATCTTTCATATGGACACAACTTTTTACAGAAAAAATTACCTGGATTTAATTTTCATTAGGGCCTACCATAGACCAGCAGGTGAAGGTACAAATTTTTTGGGATATCGTTCCAGTCGGTTACTGTTTCAACTACCGGACGAATCTGTCAGACTGGCTACGAGGGCCCCGATTTTTCGTATGGCCTGTTCTCAAACCTGTACGCGCTGAAAAAGCAAAGGAATCAATTTACGATTTTTTCAGATTAAAAATATGTAGGTTTTCTACGTGATAGTACTTTTTTCAGCATTTATATTTTTGATTCTTTGTTTATGTAAAAAAATGTAATTTTTGAGTGACTTTCATGTACTTACTACATTATTTCTTACCTTTTTTAAGGCTTCTGATCACTTGCATGCCTGTAAGCCGTAAAATTATACGTATACCATGAAATGGACTCTGTGGGATCTATTTGAAAAATTAGTCTCTTACCCAGAATATAAGAGTGAACTACAACTTAAACCACGATCTCGTAAATGGAGGGTTTGGGTTACAGACTCGAGGTGGCCTAAGATTCATCGTGTTTATTAATGGTAACTGGGGCACACATGGTATGTTGTCCAAATTTTTAAGTCCCCTCCACACTATGGTCCAATACAAGCCATTACCACCTGTCTGGAGGGGGTATGGCTCATCGGGGTCTACGATGACAGGCGATAAATGGGCCTTAGCGGAGGATGGCTTCGGAGGCGGTTTTTCTCCAAAGATCAAAGACAGCCAGATGCGCAACTAAAGTGTACAGTAGACCCTATGGTCGAATTCATGCGCTCGGCTTATTTAGTGGCCCACTGTGTGGATGCAACCCGTAAACCATCGTCTAAGGTCACTATCAGGGGAAATGGTGAACAATTGACCATAGTGTGGAAGCTGCGTTAACACTTTGACTGTCAAGCCAAAACTGCAAATGTTCACAACGGGGCCAAACTTTTTTTTTGTGTAATTTGTATTTTTTCAACATAAAACTATATATAAAAACAATATTTCAAAACAAACAATATTTTAAAACAAACTCTCTCTATTTATATATATTCCCTTTTTTGTTGCATGTTCCAAATATTTAATTTTTCATAAAACTTAGCTCATAAAATCGTCACATATACCAATTTGCGCAAACCACGTATACCTAACACATCGTAGGGAGCCCAACAATCAAACTCCAATACGATTTTCATGTAACTGATAACATCTTTGATAGCCATGGCCTGAAGTGTTAAAACACCATGGTTATCATATCGGATAGCCAGTGTCTCAATGGAAATATCACTGGATATCACATATGATAGCCATGGCAGTCAAAGTGTTAAATGATACCTCTGAGAGTAGCAGGACAAGATTTGGGGGGATATTCTGCTTGATCCCTGTTTCTAAATTACGAGGACCCACTTCAACAAAGACGTACTTTCCTTCTAGTGATGCTCGCGAAACGAAAGACACATTTCTTCGCCTTGATTCGTATGGCCTACATGTTTCGCTCGCCCAAGTTGCATTGACAACAGCAGCAAAACTTCTTACATACTACAATCGTTGTTTCCAAAGGCGCATTTATAGGGAGATATCTGGGTGGTTTGGATCTACCCCGAAATATTTTCAGTATATCGATAGCAAGATTTTTTAAACTTATTAACATTTATGAGCATTTCTAGTTCCCACTGCAAGTGTTGAAAGATCGTTTTCAATTATCAAAAAGTAAAAACATTTCTTCACTATAGAACTTCGCTATAGAATAGATTGATAAATTTAACATCTCATTCCACTATTTAAAGTCTAATACTCACAAGGTTCAAACGTTATTTTCAGTACTATAGCTAAGTCCTCCTTGGATAAGGAGAGGTATGATTTAGATTTTGCTACTCGAGAGCTATATTATAATAAATATAGGAACGTGCTGATTAAAACTAATTTAAAAAATAAACAAAAATACCCATGCCAACAGTGTAACTCCATTCAATAGACTCGGATACAGTATGTCAACGTCTTCGAACGTCATCAAATCCTAAGGACATATTTATTCGGGCAAGTCCAGGGTTTCTGAAACTTCCCCGAAATATTTTCAACGTATACATTACCAGATTATTTTAAAAATTAAATGTGTGAACGCTACTAGTTCTTACTATAAGTGTGTCAAGATCGTTTTTAACTATAAAAATAACGAAATATTTCTTCGAATTAGAATTAGTCACAAGAGACTGATAAATTTAGCATTACTTTCGATGCATATGGGCGTGATTATAAATGCAGATGAAGTTTGAACAAGCTAGCCTTAAAAGTTGGAAGAATTAATTTATTACTATAAAATGGAAGTTTATAAATTACTGATTACTCCGTACTGCTTTCGAATTTTCTTGTCATACGAGGTATGCAATTGTATAACGGAAAAATAAAAAGATATGTTATAATTTCTTTTTCAATATTTTTTATTTTCATAGTTGTTAATAAAATTCTTTCGTTTAAATTCGTTTGGTAAATATTAGAATGTAAATTAAATATGATCTACAATAAATCGGACAAATTTAAAACAGGTAAAAAATTAAAGAGCAAATTTAAACACAATGTGGTTCTAAATATATTTTTCAAGGTATAGGGAAATTACGTACAACGTTACTGATCCGTTTTAAAAAGTATTTATCTATGCATGCAAAACTGTGAATGCCGAGCGATGGCCGAATGGTAGAGCGCTGCTCTTCGGTACTGGAGTTCCTGGGTTCAAATCACGCTGTGGAATGGATGTTCGTAGCCTTTCGGTGTCGGCTTTAATCAATAGATCCTGGTCTCCTTATCCCTCGTGTAGTAAAATAGTAGATGATAAAGCTCCAAACCAAACCCAAACTGTGGATGCATGTATAAGACTTATGTATTTTCTACGTTTGTGTGTGTGTAATGGTTTCTTTTATTAAGTTTGAAAATTCTCTGTACATTAAATAAAAATTTTGTACCCCCCCACACAAAAAAAATTACTGGTTGTTTCAATATCTCTAAAAGTTTGAAATATTTGATACTTGTAAATGTATTAAAGGATATTTTATATAATATTTAAGATTAAAATGAGACCTTAGCTTATTTTATGTTCTTTATGGTAACTAATATTTTCGTCTTGATAGTAAAATATCTTTTATATTCCCTATGTCACGAGTTTCTTTTATTCATACTAAGTTCACTTTAGATACGTTGAGTGATAATCATCTCGTATTGCCTTAGTTTTCCTGATAGATATTGATTGAAAATTTTATCTTCATATTGCACCTGAGTCTTTTTCTGTGTACTTTCCTTCTTTACAAGTGTTCTTCTAGGCATTCGGAAGATTTGCCTAGCCTTTATCAACCTTGATTCGAATGTTTACCAAGATTCTTAGTCTTTTTCATATCGTAATTCTATATTAAGACATGAAAGTTATATGGATCGTGATCATTTTATCATTGGTCAGTTGAATACACCTGTTTAACCCGTATTATACAACATTAGGAAATAACCAATTTTTTCACAAATAATTCTTATGACAAAGTAATTAGAGCCCAAATTTTTATGAATATATTTTAAGTAATTTTAATTAATATATATTATAATAACATTTAAGGCTTGTACCATTTAAACCTGAGAAGAGATTTAGTCTATATCTTGCTCAAATAATTAATTTAACAAAATAAGCGATGTCAAATAAAATAGTAAAAATTAGCTGGATTAAAAAAAATCTATAAAAAATAAATATTTCGAAAATTTATCTAAACTGTTATAAACATTTCTTATTAGATGCAAGATTTGTAATGATTGTGAAGCAAATAGAAAGACGTTGTATAGTTATAAAAGCTGCAATAAAAGTTAACTGTCGTCTATAGAGCACGATGGTAAAATTAGGTTAAACTGGGGGGGGGGAACTAAAGGCTTTATTGCATATAAAAATGTTCCTGTTGAAACAGCAGCTTCAGTCTAGGATTCCTTTTCCTGTTGAAGAATACGCGGATTTCTTGTGTGATAGCAAAAACCTTTCAACCTATTAATACTAAACGTACCAAAACAGATCAAATGGCCGGTTATATATATGTAAAAAATCCTATAGGTAATGAATTAAAATAGAAATAAGAGAAATAGGTATGAATTAAGTGAATAAAATAAATAAAAATAAAAGAAATAAAAGAAATAAGTATGTATTAAGTCTATAAATAAATAAAGAAAAGAAAAGATATAAAAGAAATAGGTATGTATTAAATGAATAAAATAAAGAAAAGAAATAAAAGAAATAGGTATGTATTAAGTTAATAAAATAAATAAAGTACAAGAAAAGAAAAGAAATGAAATAAGTATGTATTAAGTAGATAAAATAAATAAAAGAAATTGGTATGTATTAAGTGAATAAAATAAATAAAAGGAAAAAGAGAAATAAGTATTATTAAGTGGATAAAGTATATAAATAAAAGAAATTGGTATGTACTTAGTGAATAAAATAAATAAATAAAATTAAACAACTAAAAGAAATAGGTATGTATTAAGTGAATAAAATAAAAAAATAAGATAAATAATTAAAATAAATAGGCATGTATTAAGTGAATAAAATAAAGAAATAAAATAAAATAAATAACAGAAATAGGTATGCATTAAGTGTTGGTATGTTTAGTGTTAAGTTCTCATCACAAGCCATCCCGAACTAACATAAATCGGTAGAAAATATTTCGCTGTAACACAAGAAGTCTGTACATTCTTGATCAGTTTGAAAAAAATGAGGATTCCCTTTTTCTTTGAAGAATATGCGTGTTCAACCGAATAAAAAGATTTCTCACAATTTGACTCAACTAAAACAAATCGGGTGAAAATTTTTCTCTGTAACACAAGAAATCTGCACATTCTTGGGCATTAAATAATTTATAAACTAATACATGTCGGCGTGTGTTGATGCTTTTAAAGATCGATTCAGAATTTTTGAAGCTTTGTTTTTTCCTTCTTAATATCTCGTAGAAAAACATTGAAATCCTACAAAACTTCTGATTTTAACATTTTATGTCCCACTAATATAACCGCTCAAATTTTGGAGATGTTATTTTTAACATACCATACAGGAGTGTTAAATACTAAATGGCCCGCTAGCGGGGCCTTTTCTATATTAAATAAACGGACTGTTAAGGGAAGGGTCATCCTGGCTGTTGAATTCCGTTGCCCTTTTTAAGCATAATTATTAAAATATTTCGAACAAATTAACGTAGAACTTAGTGTATTGCATGGGCTGTATTTTAATAAATGATGAGTAACAAAAGTATCATTTATCTCAACTAGTACTTAGTCAATATTAGCAATCAACTTGCTTTAAATATTTTTTCTTACCTTTGGGAAACGGGTGGGATGCGTTTAAGTGAATAGTTTCAATTTCAGTTTCATTTGTCATTTTTTTCCAAAAATGCAGGAGTAGTTCTAGAGGTATGGCTTGTAGTATCCAGATGGCAGCTTTATCCTGGCGGAATTTAACGCAGTGAATATTGTTTGGGTAAAGGGATGGAATTTTTTCTTTAAAAATATCTGTTGAAACAGATTTAAGATAGTAATCTGAGTTAACATTGACATTTTTTCTACTTTCTTTATTTTAATTTCTCCGTTATACAGGAATCTAGTAATAACCACAGGCTTGCAATTCCGTCACTTTTCTCACCTTTAGTCACTTTTTCCAAAAATGCAGGAGTATTTCTAGAGGTATGGCTTGTAGTTTCTAGATAGCAGCTTTATCCTGACGGAATTTAACGCAGTGAATATTGTTTGGGTAAAGGGATGGAATTTTTTCGTTAAAAATAGATGTTGAAACTGATTTAAGATAGTAATCTGAGTTAACATTGACATTTTTTCTACTTTCTTTATTTTAATTTCTCCGTTATACAGGAATCTAGTAATAACCACAGGCTTGCAATTCCGTCCCTTTACTCACCTTTAGTCACTTTTTTTACAATTGATTACTTTTAGTCACTTTTTTAAGTAAACAGTCACTTTTAGTCACTTTTTTCATGGTGTATCAGAGCAAAAATCTGTTGTCGAAAATAGGAAATCTGAATTAATAACAAAATATTTTAATAAAAGACCAAAAATGTAATGCTGGAATCTTATTTTTATTATTAAAATTTAATTAGTCATATGGTTTCTAGAATTTAGTGATTTTAAAAAGTCGTAAAGAAGTTCCTGAAATCTACATTTATACTGAAAATTTAATACATTAAAGTAATTTACGTCAAAGCACACATTTCTCTTTTTCTTTACTTCACAATTTTTATTTAGATACTCTAATCTAGCTATGTACATATTTCAAAACATCATTAATATATGCAGAAAATTAATGTATTGTTTGTATTCAAATCTGATTTATAGATTTTCTTGAATAAAAAGCAATGTTGAGTTGTGTTAAACAAAATTTTTAATCTTTTTTGTATTTGATGCTAAAATCATGTCTTGCATGAATCATTTGATTTAGAGTTAAAATAAATAGAAAAATCTTAATAATAGCATCTGTAGTCAAGAGGAGAAATAAAATCGCTTTTTTTTTTCAATGTTTAGTCACTTTTTGGTCACTTATTCTGTATTATTTGTCACTTTTCTCACCTTTCTGAAAGTACCTCAGCAGTTGCAAGCCTGTAACCATAAACAAAACTTTCCCTGGGTTCTCTGAATCAACATTTTAAGACTTATTGTCCTCTTTTTAGGTAGTAAATTCATTTTTCTATTGCAGTCAGATAAGTAAATCCAAACCTCACCAGTTGTAACTATAAATTTCCATTTTCATCTGCTAAATAATTTTCATACAACATACTGCACATAGTCAAGAAACACGTTTCGGCGTTAGGCGATGAACCTCATGTTTTTGTTTGAATTAGCCTCTTATTTTATTAGTTATCTTAAAATTTATTAACGGTTCCTTCAGAGATAGTTAAAGATTCTGAGATAACACTTTGGTGGAAAAAGATAGTTTTTTTTCCACACGAGATAAGATTTTAGATATAATAACAGAAATACGTACTTTTTTGTGTTAGCATTGTCTTTTCCCCAGTCATATGTAAATTTGACATTTCTTTCATCTTTTTATTAAATACGTAACTTATTTCACACATAAATATTAAAACCATGCTTTTAAAAAATTTTTAATAATGAGAGTAATTTTCTTCACAAAATTGAAAAATGTAGTTTTCAATCCATTGTCTCTTTTCCAGCGATATTTTAAAGCACAGAATATTTTGAATGCTGCAGACTTTGGCCCTTACTCTGGGAGTTGCGGTTCGTACCGCAAGTGCGGTATGACGTAGTCGCGGAAACTTGGCCTAACGATACCTAGTTGCCGCAACTAAGCTCAAACCGTACTCTGGGAGCACGGAAACGAAGGTGCGGGAACTAGCTTACTATCGAGTTTGAGAAATAAATCCCGCCTTTGGGCTGGGCTTATTTTAGAGGCGGAGTTTAATGGGATCTTATTCTTTGCACCATTTAAACCAATCAGAAATTTAGAATTATAATTCTGATTTTCAGTTTCGGCAACAGCAATGTTTGTAAATATAAACAAATAAATAATTCGCATTTTTCTTTGCATGCGTACGGTATTGATAAAAGTGGCATCCAAATCTCAAGAGTTTAAATCGAAGAGATTGTCTCACGGAAACTTTTACCCATGATTAGTTTTATGGAGCATTATTATATACAGTATGGAATTTTATTAAGCATATAGAGGCGCTTTCCATAGGTTTGGTTTGGAGTGCTACGGTCTACTTTTTGCAACACGAGTGCTAATGAGACCGGGACCTGCAGCTTAATTGACCTGCAGTTGAATTTTCCTGGTTTCTGCAAGTTACATTCTCTTACAGATATATTTTATACATTACAATTATGATGGAATGCATAAAAATGATGTAACTGATGAATATTATGATGTAAATATTACTGCATTGAGATCATTGATAAAAAACTTGATAAAAAGTTATATTTGTACTGAAAAAACTGTAAAATGATAGTTATTCCATCAAAATTTATCATATTACTACTATATATCAATACCTAAAATCTAAACATCAATGTTTTGTTTTGAACACAGTTATTAAAATATATAAAATGCAAGAAATTAAAATTTGAAAATCACAATATGAAAATTATGGTTATGATGAAAATAAAAGATATAAATATGATGAAAATTAAAGATAAATAATATTTAAATCATACTTTGATAGTATTTTAAAAACAGTTTTATTATATGTAAACACAAATTTTGGGTTCAGACTAACATCACAGGTATCCATGAAGATTGTAAATTTTGTGCTTAAAATATGTAAAATAAAAGCCGAAAGTTATAAAGGCTTCGATCTTTTTATTACTTAGCATTGTTAACAAGATTTCTACTAGTATGAAAAACATAAAATATAAGATCAAAACTGAAGATACACAATATTTACATCATACTTTTATACTGCTCTAAATTCAGCATTAATATATTTAAAAACAACTTTTTAGTTCATACTTTTAATATCAGTGGTATCCGTGGAGATGGCATGGAATTTTCTACATTTTGGCACTATACAAAACAGGTATATTTTTTTTTAACTGAGCTATATATTCGTAAGTCAAATAAGCCGCCATGTTTTCTTACTATCGAGAAGTTCTCTCTACCAAATTTGCTGCCGGAAAGTTTCCGCAACCTGTAGCTATCGGTAACTTTCCGCATGTAACCCCAGAGTACCGAAGTATCGTTTGCTCTCAAAATTTCCGCGAGCTGACGTCAACGTGACGTCATACCGCACTTGCGGTACGAACCGCAACTCCCAGAGTAAGGCCCTTTATTTACACCCTATTACAAACCAGACACCTTTATACTTCAGTATTTTAAATTCATGGAGTAAGCCAAAATTTTCACAAAAAGTATGTGAACACCCTTTGTATAACATAAACATACAGGATGTTGGATAATTCACCATGTTGAGAAGCCAAGTAAGCTTTATTTTACGTTCCTTCAGAGATAAAAATACATGTGTATTTCACATATTCGTAGCTTATTTCTATGTTGTAACTAAAATAATTAAATTCTTCTCACTGATTACCAGTAAGAGTAAAAATTAACAAACCTGTGGAAGCTTTGTTTTATATAGCTTTTTGAAATATATAAATTTATCCTTTTTTTTTATTCCAGGCTGTAAAAGCTTTGAAAGAAAAATATGGTGGCTTGTACACAGAGAAAAACGTGTGTATCAGTAGTACACATACACATGCTGGACCTGGAGGTTTTCTACAATATGCATTATATATTGTGACGTCACAGGGATTTGTACGTCAAACCTACGACGCTATGATTCATGGTATTCTAAGAGTAAGTTTTGTTGTCTAATGTTTGCTTGTACAATACTTAATTTTCTCATATGCTACCATATTGTAGTCGAGATGTGTCACAGATACTTCCGTGTTATAATGACGTCAAAATCACCAGAGACAGGAACTTGGTACCAAAAATTCTTCTTTCTGTGGCCTCATAATGAAGACTCATGGCATTATGAAGCGTATGTCACCTGGGATATATCTCGACTGCAATATGGTAGCACCCTTTATCTACTAATACTCTGTTTACTATTTGATATTTTTTAACCTTTCAAAATCAATGTCACTTAGGCCTGGTCTTGTTCCGTGAGTTAATCAATAGTTAACTATATTACATACGATAGTATTTAATCTTTGATTTGTTTTAATCGATTAGATAAGAAGTTGCATTAAAAAAAAGTTGCAGCTCACTGAAGATTAAATACCGTTAATTCAATATATAATTGCTACTTATCTTTATATAGAAAGTTCTTCTGTCTGCGATTTTTTTATTAAAAATCCAGAATTGCGCGCTTATTGAGATTATCATAATGCCGCTCGAAACCCTTCACTGCTAACGTATCTGTGGCGCAGTGGTCAGCGTAACCGGCTTCTGTACAAGAAGTCTTAAGATCGAATTCCCGTACAGGCTATGTGGGAATTTTAGTTTAATCTAATTACGTTTGTGATGATTCTAAGCGTGGAGACGCCAAGTAGTTTTAAAATATTTGTTCCTTACTTTTTCATCAAAACGATCCAATTTATAATTTATATAAAATTATTTTACAATGTTTGGATTTAGAGTATTAAAACAGAACAACGTCTGTCGGGTAGTCTAATTTTCAAATAATTTCCAATGATATAATCGCTTATTCTGAATCATATAACCTTATCACTCGTCAAGCCATACACAAGTAATCATACATAAGTAATTGTTCACAAGTAATAATACATAAGTAATAATACATAAATAATCATACATAAGTAATTGTACACAAGTAATCATACATAAGTAATTGTTCACAAGTAATAATACATAAGTAATAATACATAAATAATACGTATCATCAAGGCGTTACCACATGCCATCACGTAGATGTTGAAAAAGCAGCAGATTCAGTTTAGGAATGTTTTTTCCTCCCCTTGAAGAATACGCAGATTTCTTGTGCGATAGTGAAAAATTTTAACCCATTAAAGGCCTGATCACAAATTATCGTGAGCTAAAATAAATCAGTTGAAAAATATTCGTTGTAAGTAGAAATCTTCATTCTAGTTATAGTAAAAAGAATCATTAACTAACACTACATGGTAAAGTGTGACCAAGCCTTAATTAGATTTCTCATACACTGTCGGTAACCGAAAACAACCGGATAAGCCTCCGATTATTTCCTTTGACTGTAAATAATTAATCGGATATTTCTAACACTATATTCTTTTATTATATTACTTATCCTTTCTACAGCTATTTTGTATTTCGAGCATTTGCTAAATGGATCAGTGGTGATATATTAGCATTAATTGAGATATATTGTTTAATTTTACCTGAAAGTATAATAAAAATTCAATTAAGGGTGTTTCATAATAAGAGTGCCTTCTTTTTAGGATAGGCTTAAACTTTTATTTTTTACGCTGTAGAGTTTACATTTATTATGTGACAATCATTTTATCTTCAGTACCTGAATAAACTGTGCGTTGTACTTTTAACACTGAGAAATGTGACTATTTACGTAATTTGTTACAAGAATCGTGTTTTTCTGTACAATGTGAAGTTGTGCGTCTATTTAGTATCCATCTGTGAAGCTTTGGCAGGTATTAGTCTTGTATTTTAGAAACGTTAAACATGCTCACAGCAATAAACATTACAAATTTCTGTATATACCCTGTTTTCTGGAGTATTTGAAAGAGAAAAAGAATAATTTAAATTGTTATAGGAAGTTAAAAATTTCACCATAAGGTAATTTTTAAATAATAAATAAAAATAATAAATTTGAATTTTGAATAATAAATTTAAATTTGCAATTAATAATTGATAATTCCTTTCAGAGTGTCAAGATGGCCCATGAAAACATGCAGCCTGGCCATATCTACTGGAATGAAGGAGATCTTTATAACGCCAGCATTAACCGTAGTCCGACTTCTTATCTCTACAATCCACCAGAAGAAAGAGCTCAGTATGTTAATGAAAATTCAACTATTCTTCGCTTGTTAAAAGTTTGAGTGAGGCTAAGCGCTATCGCTCATCTCATATATTCTGTCAAAAATGCGTGGAAGTGCAATCGCGCTGCTTTATGTTACTATCATTTTCCCATTAATGGAGGGTAAAATGAGACTTAATCTCTAGTGTGAAAATTATAGTAAAGAACATCAGTGTGATTACACTGCTATGCATTTTTGACACAGCACAAGACAAGCGTAATAGCCCTTCATAGCAGTCAGGTGGTTAAGATTTTAAGACTGTGCGGCAACCAGATGCGGAACAGATTGGATTTGATCATCATCTGGCATCGTCGTTTAGCTCATCTGGGTGAAATTGAGAGGGGGAGGGAGTGGCAAGCGAATGTGGAGTGCAGTTGAATATAATTGCACTGAGATATTCAAAACACTGTGTCTTAAAAGATGTTTGTGAGGAAAAAGTGGAAAAGACAAGTGGAATCAGCTTTAAAAAATCGAACCCCGACTGAGTTGAAACTTGCGACGCCATTTCGTAGAGTCAAATCCACTCCGTATCGGATGGTCATACCTCGACTGGAAACAGTGTTTTACAAATCTCAGAGTCAGTTCATTACGCAGACAGTTCAAATCAAATTCACTCCTCATCTGGTACCCTCCTAGCCTAACTCTTTAATACACGCTCCGAGTCATTTTGATTCTATTTCCATTCTCATTCTATTTGAAATTATAGAAATTTATGACCACGTGTAGGTTATATTTTTGGTGCCTTTCAAGATGGGCATGTGGGAGGGAAATGTAAACCCTTCATGACTATTCGAATCGAAATAACATTATCTATATGCTAACATATTAGAATTAATACAGGTTTTTTATTTACTTGACTCTTAATGTCTAGTTTAATATCTCATAATCAATAGCGACAATTATTTTGATACTAATGTATCCTCGATGATAAAACATGAATCTAGTGTTAGTTAAAATCTTGATTGTGATTTACAAAAATGCTGTCGATTAGATTTATTTAATTTAAACCGGATTTGTGGATTTAGATCGGATTTTTTAAAATTTAAAATTTCTTAAACGTTAAACATAACACAGGAAGATTATTTAAGTTATGATCAAATTTATTATGGTTAAATACAAGGAAACTTCAATTTTTAGATGTTTGAAATTCATTTTGACCATTTCTGGACTGGTTTTGACTAGTTTTGAATATCCTTCGCTTGATGTCTTTACGTACCCATATCTCATGTACGTATCTTAAGAAACTAAAGATCGATTAGCCGTAGAGGGTCAAAAATTTGAATGTAGGACTATCTTAATGTCTAGTTATTCCTTATAGTCTTTTTCCAGGAAGTAAAAATAAAAGACTAGTGTGAGGAGAATAATTTTGAACTTTTATCGTTTATTGCTCTTTGGCTAATTATTCCGATTTAAAACGAAATATCTTGTAAAAAAAAAAAAAATCTTAACACGAAGTATATTAATCTTTTGGGTCTCTACCAGAGATCAGTCTCTGAGCTTTACTCACAACACAGTCATACCTTTAAAAACAAAATCTTCTTTGAATGTTGTAGACAAAAAGCAAATTATAATTTTGATGTCGCATCATACACACCCAAAGAAAAGGATATTTAATAAATAAATAAAAAATAAAGATAAGTAAATAATAGAATAAATAAATAGTATAAAAATATAGATAAATAAGTGAAGATAAATAAATAATATAAAAATAAATATAAATACATATTAAAATAAATATTGATAAATAAGTAAAGATAAATAATTTAAAGATAAAGATACATAAATAAGTAAAGATAAATAAATAATATAAAAATAAAGATAGATAAGTAAAGATAAATAATAAATATAAATATAGATAAATAAATGAAAATACAGATAAATAAATAAATAAAAAGATGTATGATATAATAAGCTTGCAAAGAAGTCACGTGGTGTCCGCATCATATTTTCAAAAAATATTAAGTTTATAATGTGATCGTTTTTAAAGTGTTAGTTAAAAGAATGTGGTATAGTATTTTTAATTAAATATTATATCTGCGAAAAGAGGATTTGCATTGCTTCAAAGTAACTATACTTTTAATTTCATTAATAGCGTAAATTTATATTGACAAATGATGAAATTTTTAGGGATTTTTTGAGGAACTATTTATAAATTAAGAGCTCATAAATTGCATTTTATTATTACCACTAACTAAATTTTCGTTTAAATAAAACGGACACACTACTAGAAAATGGATTATGTACGACTTTGTGACTACTTAATAGTGTTTATCAGTTTAAAAATGGAAACAAACAGCTAAATTCTATAGTACAAAGTGCTTTTAATTTAAGTATTATTTTTCACCTATTTAAGATGTTTCTCGGGAGTTTAACGGACAGTTCAATATATAATCCTACTAAATCAATTTTTAAAATCTTAAAGTTTAAAAATGTTAAATAAATGTGACAAAGAAAACTTTAATAAGTAAAATTTGCTATATTTTATTGCATGCTGAGATTGCATATTGTTTACCGAGAAATAGTAACAAAATTCAAAATAGATACAGCATATTAAACAAAGTGGATTTTTTTTATCACGGAATATATCGATGCAAAATTTTTACTATTTTTTTTCAGGTAGAGTTCCTAAAAAAGTTAAAACTCTAAAAAAAATATCCTGGATAAAAAATGTGCGCATTTGAAATGCTATTTAAAAAATGAAAGCCGAAAAGTTATTATTTTGCATGAGATATTTTGTTATGTTTTTATAAATAATTACTTTAACCCTCTAAGTGGTTCGCACGTACAATTCCGTCAACCGATGATGTCTTCAAAGCGGTTGTCAGGTACAATTTTTGACCTCCAAAAACGTTCCGAAAATGGATGTTTTGTACATTTCTGCCAGTGTTTTCCCCCATGGAGTTTTGAGGTAGGAGGATCAAGTCGATTGTTTAGGAGCTACACACCTACTCCCTGAGGCATAAAGACGCTGATATCTTTTTATGGCTTTGTAAATCTCTATTTCGAAGTACTTCGTTTGCGGTAACAGATGTATCTCTAATTGCACCACTTAAATAGCTTGGATGACTTTCGTAAAAAAGATAGAAATCATTCTCTTAAAGAATATTTTTATTTGTACTTTTAGAACCCATTATTTCTTATGGGATGATCTTCGAGACTTGACGAGATTTATGTGTATTAAAAATTAACAATCTATAATGTCTATTTATATATCTATTTATAACTGGAAATAAAGGGACAGTAACGAGGGAGGGTTTCGCGTATTCCAATCTATTCTATAAAGGGTGAAGTAAAAAATCATAGAACACTTTGGTCACTGACACAATGAAACTTTAGCGTATTTTTGGAGACTTTATTTCTTCGGTGTGTTCCACTCGGAGGGTTAAACGTCAATTTTTTTAAAATTTGTTAAACATTTTAAGAGCAGATATATTAACACAAATTCCTCTAAATAACTATAAAGGGAATGTACTGTATATACATAAATATCTTTTTATGAAGTTTAAATTCTGCATGCGATTTAAGAAAGTATATTTAAGGCAATAAATGTATTTCGTTATTTTTTAGTTAAATTTATTTTCAATGAAACTTATAAAAGTAGACCAATTACATAAAGGTAGTAACTTTAAATTTTTTTTCTCCGCAGGTACGATTCCAACGTAGACACCAAAATGGTTCTTCTCAAGTTCACAGATATCGATAACAAACCCATAGGCATGATCAAGTAAGGTATTTTCTTTTTACTTCAGTGCATAGAGATTGTTCATAAATTGTGTCACATCTTTAAAAAATATTTTGGAACCCCTTCGCCACAAAAACATCTCACTTCAACATTCCCGCCAGCCTTTTGTTACATTTCACGCAATATGGTTGGAAAGGTCTACCTATAAAAACAATATCGATACAAATTATTTCGTTCGAAACCGCATTTCCTTCTATGTAAATATGCCGAGTCAGCCGTGGTATAAATTGACTTCCCTAGTTGGCTTCCGGGCCTTACCTTACCTTGTCTCTTACTCTGGGGTTGCTAAAAATGTTGGTTAAATACGATATACTATATTTAAAAATGCTTTCTTAAATTCGATTTTAATGCATTGTTTATATTTTTTGTCGTTCGATCTGAACGAATAAACATCCATGAAATGAACTGTGTTTTGGACTCTCTACGTATATCCACACCGCACGCATAACATGAGGCTGGGCACTCTGCAAATAAGTTAAAATTTACCTCCAACAAATATTATAGTAACATATGCTTGCAGTTAAAAAACAAAGCATAAATTTAAAAGTCACATCTCGAATTTTCTTCTTGCTTATCCATCTGATCTGAATCAAATTAGATCAGATCCATGAGATTGTTCACTTTAAGTCGGTTTTTTCCTTTTTTAAAAAACTAATTTGTGTTAAATTTTTGTATTTGCGTTTGACAGAGAGTATACTAAAAATTTTCACAAATAATTGAGTTACATTTTTTTAATATTCTTTTTAAAGGAAAAGATAGCCTCCTGCAGAATTTGCTGTTCTATAATTTAGTATGAGCCGTGATAGTCCGTTTAGTAAAGACGTCGATCTCAAATCAAAAGGATGTGAAATTGACGCTCGAGGCGACCAAAGATATACCGTGTTCATTAATGGCCGGCTTTGGCACGTAAAATGGGGTCGTAATGTCCTCCTCATTCAAATGATAATTTGGGAAGTGGTAGACCAAGTGTGGGGATCTTCAGCTTGGTCCTGCTTTTTACTTGTCAGGACCCAGCGTATGAATGTTAATCACATCCTCAGCATTCCTTAAGCTACACGTATTCCTCGGGTGATGCTAGAGGAGTAACTTCGATGCCGTGTGTGGCATTACGATCTGTACTTCCAGCTGCATGGGGAGTTACTTAACTGCGAGTCAGGGAGGGGAAATTTTATTTTCAGCATAGATTAACATTGATCGAGAAGAATCCAATACGGGAAGTCAGACACCCCCTCACAGATTGATTCATCCCCGTCTACCCTCTGCATAATATATGTTCACAACATTTTTAATCCTATACTTTTCTCGTTCTGCGCGTCAACTAATTTTGATTTTTCTTTCTAGCTGGTTTGCCGTCCATTGCACGAGTATGAACAATACCAATCAATTGATCAGCAGTGACAACAAAGGATATGCATCGCTGCTGTTCGAGAAAAAAATGAACAGCCACAAACCTCTCGGGAAGGTATCAATGCAATGCTTAATCATATTTAATGTCATTTCACTTTGTATATTACCTTGGTCTGGTTTTTTTCGTTTGTGCAAGTGTGTAATAGTTTGGAGTAAAAAAAAAAAAATACTTAATTATTGCACAGGTGAAAATGCATATCTATCACATTTATTCAAATAGTAATACAATTACCTGTATTTCGCAAACTGTTTATATTTCACATATATAGCTTTTTTGATCATAAATGATGAAATTTGTACCAGAAGGAAACTTGTTTGATTATTTGTTGTTGGGAAATTTCGTTGTTATTGAATGACTAGCATATAGGCCAGTCATATGACGGGATCAGTAAAGTTTTTAATTTTTCAGAATTGTAAAGAACCCTATGACGAAGGTAAAAAAATGGTTTGTTTCTTTGGCGGAGAATTACCTTTCAACAAAAATAATCGATTAAAATGATCACATATGTACTTAATCTATCAAGTCAAATAAAAAAAATTATTTATGTAATATCTAAGTTTAGTGATAAAACGTATGGAAATAATGCAGAAAATATTTAAATAATTTAAAATAAGAAATGATTAAATGAGATGGTTAAAGGAATGAAGTCATAATGCTAGAAAAAAATTGCTATTTTTATCTATTTATTACATAATAAATTGATAAATTTAATCGCATGCTCTTAAAATGGGACTTGATATAATGGCATTAAACGCTCGAAAAAGGGACGGGGTGGATTTCGAACGTTTTAAAGAGGACAGTATTTTTCGCTGTGATACGAAGCTTATTCATACCAATTTACTTCAGAATCGGATCTATAGTTTAGGAGAAGATAAACTTTACTCGCTTTGAATTTTGATAACCCTAACTCATCAAAAATCCAATATGGATGCTCTATCCATTCCAGGTCCAACAGCTTCATAACTTCGAGGACAGATGGACAGATAACTTAGGCTATTATTACATTACGAGAAAAAAAATTTAAGGATACACAACATGAAATATTTATGTGGCCAGGGACATCCGTAAAGCAATACGTGAATTTAATAAAATAAAAATAACAAAAATTATAAAAAGTTGAAAAAATAGTAAAAATTTATTTTAAAAATAATAAAACGACTTTTAAAATGATAAAAAAACTTTCGGAATAAGAATTTAAAAGAAAAGGCAGAAAATATTAAATTTATTAGACATTAAAAAATTGGCTGCGTGGATAAACCGTCAATCCGAGAAGTACGACGATCAAATGGGCGGACATTCTATCAAACGTACAACGCCTGCACGTTGTGAGCGAACTAATTAGAGTATATAAAGGTTCAAGTAGAAACAGTCCAGAAATTTAAATATTACCCTCTGTCTTTGCCATCCTATCAAGAATGAATTTTGTATAGAATAAGAGGATGGATAAGGCTTGAAATATTAGCATTAAACGCTCGAAAAGGGGGGATGGGGTGGATTTCGAACTCGCTTTCAATTTTGCTAACCCTAACTCATGAAAAATCCAATATGGATGCCTGTATCCATTCCAGGTACAACCGCTTCATAAATTCGCGGACAGACAACTTAGGCTATTATTATATAGGGCATATTTTTATAATACCGTTTGGAGGAATACATCGGATTTATTATGGATAAATAAAAATAACTATTGCAACTTACGAGGTGATTTGTAAAATATAAAACTGAAATAGGCCGTGCTGTAACTTTTGCTGGGTAAGAAGCTATTTTAATGAACTAAAAGCAACATTTGATTTCATTTAGAAATGGCTTTTTTTCTGTTTGTATTCATATTTCTCAGTTTTAGAATGAATGGAGAAAAAGCATTTCATTCATTTATCGTGTTCTGGATCAGGCGTTTCAATTGGTGACCTATGTGCCTCATGTGGTCCGTTTTGCAGGCCAATTTTGCACCCCGCGAAAACTTAAAATCTTGGCACCATAGTTTTTGTTCGACGAACTTCGTTAAAAACCAATACAGAACACGACTTTCAAATTCAACCTTGCTTTGTCTTTTGACATTAGCATTGAGTGGATGCTGGAAATTCTTTCATTACCGAACGATGACCGAATGGTAGGGTCCTGTTATTCGGTATTCAAAATACGCTGGTATGGATGTTTTAGTTTGGAATCATTTTTATACAGTTTGTTCCAGTCTCATTAGCTTTCGTGTAGCAAACAGCAAACCGTAACGTTCCGAACCAAACCTTCATTGGTTGATGCAGGTGACCATCCACAATACTCCCATTCAATTACTCTTTTTCAAATTTTCTGAAACATGCAGGATATTCAACAAAATATCCCTTCCAGGTTCATTTTATTTCTGGATTATGGGTCAAAAAATGTCAATTTTTTATAGATTTTTTACAACTGATTTCTAAACATAATAGCATTATTCGTATACAAAATTTCCTAAAAATAATGTAAAAAATCATTTAAATAAATTATTTCTCATTGCTTTCTTGGATCATTAGACTTTTGCAGCAATTCACACTAACGAAATAAAAAGCTTGGACCTAGTTTCTATTTCGTTATTTTCAAATTCAACCTTGCTTTACTTTGATTTAGAAATTATTTTTCAAATTTTTTATAATACAGAAAAAGGTACTGCACAGAGTCCACTGAAATCTGAACATAGAACTTTTTTTTTCCTTACCTTTTTCACTTTTATACCCTTTGAGCAGAAAATAATCAGTACAAAAAGTAAACAAAAGCATTAAACATAAAAAGCACATGTAAATAATTCAAACTGATTGTGTATAAAATTTCATTAACTACATCTATCCAAATTTTCTTATAGCTCAACAAAGTATTAAAGCGAAAGTATCATGCTTTAACTTTTCTGAGAGAGAATTTTGTGTTTCATTTTTACCCTTCAATTCTATATGCATATTTTCTTATATAAATAATCTTTTCCGTAAGTGATACGTTGTTTTAATATTGTGTAAATCTTAAAGATTTTTTTGTACAAAGATTTAAGATTTTTATTTTGTGAATATTTATTTTAATTTTATTAATCTGAAAATAGCAGAAAAAAAAATTGCATGTTAAAGTTTTCCTTGATGTTATGAAATATAATATATTAGGTTGGAGAAAAAGAAATCCATTATTTTTGCGTGAAATTAACGACTTTATTTAACATGTTTCGGATTGTCCGATTTGGGTCAAATATGTACCGTTTTGTTGTATAATTTGTTGCCATTTTAAAGGTAGCTTCATAATGCCTCTCTCATAGAACTCTTCGTCCTTATTGCCGAAAAACTCTAGTAATCGATTGTCACAATCTTCTCTTGATCCCAATTTCTTACCACTCAGGAAGTTTTGCAATGCGAGAAAAAGGTGGTAATTGCTTGGTGCCATATCCGGATTATATGGTGGACGCTTTAAAACTTCCCAACCAAGCTCCCTGAGTTTCTGGTGAGTCACTACAGACGTGTGTCCTGGCGTTGTCCTGATGGACTACAGCACCTCTTCTGTTGGCCAATTCTGGCCGTTTCTGGTCAATCGCTAGCTTCAAACGGTTCAGTTGTTGACAGTGGAGATCTAAATTTAGTGTTTGTCATACGGAAGCAATTCATAATAAATGATTCCCTTCCAGTCCCACCAAATACATAGTAGAAACTTCCTGCCCGTTAGTCCTGGTTTGGCTAACGTTTGAGCTGCTTCACCGCACTTTGATCACGATCGTTTTTGCACAATATTGTCGTATTTGACCCATTTCTCATCCCCAGTCACCATCCGTTTCAGAAATGGGTCGATTTCATTCCGTTTGGCCAAGGCTTCGCAGACGGAAATTCGATCCATCATGTTTTTTGGAGTTAATTGGTGTGGCACCCAAACAATGAATGGAAATGGTTTTAAACTGTTTTATAGTTAATCTTTAGCTCCTGGACGATGCAACGACTACTAACATGCCGGTCAACTTCGATTATTTCTGTGATTTTATCGACATTTTCGACGTCGGACCTGCCTGTGTGGGGTGCATCTTTAATATCAAAAATGCTTGAACAGAATCGACGAAACCAAACTTGCACGTAATTAGATGTTCCAGTATTAGCACCATAAACACTATTCATAATTTCATCCGCTTGGCTTGCATTTTCGCCTTTATCAAAGAAAAACTGTAAAATGTACCGAATTTTCACTTTGTTAACTTCCATTTTTAACACTCTGTAACTGACAACTGAATGGGCCAAATAAAAAACAGTAAAACAAATTTTTTAGTGTAAAATGTCACTTTGACAACGAGCATAAATTTGAAATTGTTTGATCGATACTTTACGAGATATTTATCCCTGCAGCCATCTACTGAAAAAAATAATGGATTTCTTTTTCCCTAACCTAACATTTTTCAGCCCAGTCTTTATAGTAGTTAGCGTATTGTGGTTCCCACACGAATGAGCTTGGGCTCTATTCTCGAGTAAGACATATATTTTAGTTGTTGTTCCCTTATAAGGAGTAATGTTGGTCGTCTATATGTACTACCGTAATAAAATGGTTAACAAAATATGCGGCATTGTAGAGGCCAATGATAATTAAAGCAAGTGCCTTCCTATTGGGAAAAAATGTATTTTATGGGATGATGACCAGTGAAGATATTGGGGGAGGGAGAATAAATTACAGATGATTACAGTCATTTTCTCATGGTTTCAAAATAGGATTAGAAAATATATCACGTGTCTATAAAAATATTTTAGATTTGTAAAAGTACTCAGTACAGTTATTTGTTTTTTAACTCTATTTTTATGTTGTTACAGGGTCCTTTTGTGGCGGCTTTTGCTCAGGCCAACGAAGGTGATGTATCGCCAAATACCCAGGGTCCTAGGTGCATAGATACAGGACTCCCCTGCGATGCCGAAACCAGCACATGCGACGGGCAGGTAAGGTTTTAAAAATAAATGCATTTAAAAGTAATATAAACTTAAAGACCATGGTCGTGATGTATCCTAAGGCATGTATAAGACGTAATAGTTAATTTTGATGTTATGTTTTACTCAGTTCTCAACTATCATGCCCTTAATTTTTCTCCAGTGTATAGGAAGCTTTCTCGTGTAATTATATATTGATGTATGTTGAATATTAGCTAAACAGTATTTTTAAATCAATTCAAAACTAGATAACCTTATATTGTACATGTATATTAAAGAAGAACAGTTTATTAGAAAGGAACTATAAATTTAGTTAAGGTATTAATGCGCCTCTGGGTTTTTTCAAGGGCTGGCCCTTTAGGTTTAGCTTGGGTGATGGGCTAACTACTCATCCCTGTAAAAATAGCTATATAGTTCAGAAATCCATAATAGTAAAAACCAGACAAAGTTTTGGTGTTATCCAAGAAATAACGACTGACGAATTCTTTACAAGCATGGAATTTATAATCGATATAAACAGGCAGACATTGTTAAAATTTTCAAACTGAATAAGGTACTATGGACATTTATTTATATCAGAGAATAATAACCTTATTAAAATATTAATTCCCAACAAACTTGGAGGCATTGGGAAACGAGGTAGACCTCCACTCAGATGACTTAATGATACTGAGGAAGACTTAAAAGCTTTGAAGGTTATTAATGGGAAACGCATAGAATCTGAAAGACACCGGTGAAAAAACTCTTTGAGATGGCCATGTCTTGCTGTAGGATTTAGTACCACAAAAAGGAATTAATGAAGTAGCGACCTACTTGTTTGTCAGTGGGTTGAACTTGCGAATGTGATACTAGGATTTTGTAAACATGGCGTATATTCAGTAGACAGCTTCAAATCGGGACATCCAAAATTCGAAATGGCACTAAATCCCGACATTTTTCCAACTGACATTTTTTTTAAAAATTCATTTATAAATTTTATATCTTATGATTTAAAATTGGATTTTGTTATTCATTTTATCTACGTCTAATATCTATTAATTATATAAATATTACATGTTATAATTTGCAATTTTTAAAACCTGAAGGCAAAGTTTTTTTTATAGTTTATTCGTTTTAAATGTTAAGTTCCGGCCTCGAAATCAGTTTTAAAAATTGAAGCGAAAAAAGGGAGACATTTAAACGCGTGTCGGATAGCAGCCAATGGGTTGAGAAGTTAACGCCAACTAGTGATTGCAAATCCGAACCCAAAGCCGATTTGACTTCATTTTCTTTCTTTTTAAAGGTACGTCAACATGTAGTGTTGAAAAAGCAACAAATGTAGCTTAGGATTCCTGTTGAATTAGACGAGTATTTTTCGTGTGAGAGTGAAAAATTTATTTGAATCTAATAAATCGGTTGAAATATTTTGGCTGCAACAGAAGAAATGTGCCTATTCAACAAATCAACAAAAGAATGGGCGGATTTCTTGTGTTACAGAAAAAAAATTAACCTATGTATTTTCGTTTAGGTTGACTTTTGATAAGGCTTTAATAGGTTGAAAATTTTTCACTCTTTCTCAAAAAATCCTCATATTCTTCAATGTGAAAAGGAATTTTAAACTGGATATGTTTCTTCTATAAAACACATACATACTGACGTCTGATAAGATCATTAGGATTGTAGAATTAAAGTCTATCTGATGAGTTCTGCAAACATTTTTTGGAAGCACATGTGAACAAGTTTTCAGAGTGTTACGGGGAGGAGAAAAGGTAATAATATCTGTTTTTGACAAGAAAAAAAAATTGCGACGGGTCCAAAATTTGAATCACCCACGTCCGGACTATTCCAAATTCGATTCTCTCGACTGTATTAGCTTTTATTTATTCTATGAATCGATATATCTTTCAGCATTAGGTCCCACATACGTAAATCTTAATAAACTAGCATATAGCCCATCATATGACGCGATCAGTAAAATTTTTAATTTTTCAGAATCGTAAAGTACCCTTTTAGGGCAGGATTGTGTTTTGGCTGAGAATTATCTGGTGCACGCTCAATAATTCGTTTATCTTTACTGACCGCATGTTAGTTGCCAACTTTAATTTATCTTATCTTATATTACGTGATAGGATGGATAGCAGAGGTGTTAATATTGACAGTGATTATTTGGCGATATATATGAGTGATGTCCAAAATTGAGCGAATCGATTGCAAACAGTGTGGTTATCTATAAAAAACAAACACACAAACGAACAAACTTCTTAATTTTCAAAGATATATAACTTAAACGCTAGATATTTATTAGTCCGTGAAATAGATTCCTAGACTTTATTGTTAATACCGGTGATAAAATTTTCATTTCAACAAAAATAATTCGTTGATTAAGTTTAAAATTATCAATTATGATCCTAATCTATTATTTAAGCCAAATATAAAAAGAAAATTCTTTACGTAATATCTAAGATCAGTGATAAAAAGTATAAAAATAATGCAAACGATATTAAAATAATTTAAAATAAGAAATGATTCAATGAGAGGGTTAAGGGAATGACGTCACAATGCTAGAAAATAAAAGTTATTTTTACCTATTTATTATGTCATAAATTTAATCGCCTGCTCTTAACCGAGGAAAACAGGACTTAAAATAATGGCATTAAACTCTCGAAAAGGGGGGAAGTGATAGATTTCGAATGTTTTCGAACTCGCTTTGAATTTTACTAACCCTAACTCATTAAGAACCCAATATGGATGCCTCTATTTCGGGTCCAACCATTTCATGAATTCGAGAACATAGGTCAGATAACTGAAGCTATTATTATATAGGGGATAAGTGCTAAAAAACAGTAGAGAACAAAAGTTCACGTATTTCTCTCCCTGTAGGCTAATTCCTAAGATATTTCTTCAATTAGCCCGAAGGGTAGAATTCTTGGGGAGATTCTGATCCGCAAATTTGTGTGAGCCTGTTCCAAAAATTGTAAAAAACATTTTTTCCCCAAAATTTGAAAAAAAAAATTGAAAATTGAAATAAATGTTTTTAAAACCATCTTCCGCTTCAAATAAAAAATATATAAATGAAATTTGAAGATAATCAGAAAGTTATATCTTTTTCTCATCCTTTTTTCTTTTCTGCCGCGTCCACAAATCTTTTCTGCCGAAGAACAGTAATAATATGTTATGTGATTTTCTCTTTTAAAGCAATATGTTAAAATTTAAATTTATGTACTCAGATTAAGAAATTGAATTTTTGTTTTCTAGATAACCAACACATACATCGATATATATGTGTTCATATTATTTTATACAGAACACACTTATATTTGCAACTCTATAATAAGATGATATATATTGGAATATATTAATATATTGATATTTGGTAAACAATAAATCGCAATATTAAAATTCGGATATGATTTAGCTCTAGTTTTGGCATCCAGATATTAACCTTAATATAGATTTTATTTTAAATTAGTAGCGTATAATTTTTCAGAAAATTTTGTAGGATGTCCAGAAATTTCTTTTTTTACTGCCATGTAGAATTTCCTAATATTCAGAATCACTGTTTCATGTTATGCCTGGAAGTTAGTTCATTGTGTGAATTCACTGGTTTTAATAGAGTAATATTTTCTTGCCTTAAACTTACTTTACTTGTATAAATGTCTCCTTTAGAACCTGAAGTGCATTGCCTCTGGACCAGGGAAAGACATGTTCGAGAGTACAAAGATTATAGGAGAACGGCAATATAAAAAGGCACTGGTGAGTATTCCAGTGAATGCAATTGAGATACTGCGTTTAACTCTGGATCATTAAGCCAATGTCGCTAATCATTTGACGCATGGACTATGAATTAACTAAAAAGTATATTTTTATATTTCCTTTATTTAAGAGCGTTGGAACTTTAATCGTGGCAACAATACTGTAAAAAAGCTACGTAGCAAAACCAAAGAATATCGTGTACACCACTGGTGAACTACATACCTACCTTACCTCTCAGCATAAAGAATCGTCCTTCCTATACCATGCGCTCCGAACGCTGGCCGATTGGTTAGGACGCTGATCGTCGGTACCGGAGTTCGTGGGTTCGAATCCCACTATGGCATGGATGTTCGTAGCCATTCGGAATCAGCTTTAAGCAGTAGGTCCCGGTCTCATTAGCCCTCGAGTGCAAAACAGTAGATCGTAGCGCTTCAAACCAAACCTATACCATGCGCATGCGGAGTGACGCGAAGAACTGATCCTTGTATTAGCCTGTCTAAAGTGTTGTCAGGATGTTTTCAAAACGAGAACAACGAAGTTGGATAAAAATTCAATGTGCTAGAGGTCGTACAATAGGACAGAGTCATCTAGGGCTTTACCATCCACCTTACTCTCCAGGTCTAAGTCCTTGTGACTTTGTCTTAATTCTTAAGATGAAGGAACCACTTCGTGGCTTTCGCCTCAGAACTGTTCCAGAGATTCTTGCGCTAATAGACCGGTGCATTCGAACTATCAACAGAACGGGTGCTGCTGCAGGTGTTCTGGGACTTCCACATCGTTGGTAACTGGTTATACACGTTGCGTACGACTACATAGGACTGTAAATCATGGTGACTTGAATCCCTTTTATATTCCATGTAAATAAATAGTTGCCACTATTAAAGTTCCATCCCTCGTATATCAAACTAGTTAGCATGGCATACAAGACACTTTGTGTTATTTTGATAGTACATAAGTGGTAAAAAATTAGATAGCTCTGTTAGCAGATGCTAAAAATGTGCTCTCCACAAATAGTCTTGTTGCAGTAGTTGCATACTCCTTTATCAATCTGCTTTTACTACTCAGACAGAAGTAGAAATTCTATGTTCGTTTGCCGACTCTTAGTTGTATCCTCTATGGGCTTTTTCTATACTTAAACACTTGCGGATAACTCATTTTATTAATTATGAAAATACTTTGAGTGCCACGGAAACATCTCAGATTTGTAAAAGTGGCAAGGTTTGGTAGTCTCTTGAGGCTTATCACACGTCAACATATATTTATTGAAAATGCAGCGTATGCAGTTAATGATTTTATTTCCCGATAAAGAAGGCGTGGATATTTCATGCGACCGCAAAATATTTTCAACTGTTTAACTGGACGTATCATACGTCAACCTCAAATAAAATAAATCGTTTGAAAATTGGTCATTAACACTTGAGAAATCCTCTCATTTATTCAAAGCAAAAAGGAATCTTAAAAAGAGAATCCGTTGCTTTTTCAACAAGTACGTGTTGATGTGTGATAAGGCCTTTAAATAACTGTCTAGTGATCCAAGGTAAGAAATTTGAAATGAAGTATCCTCGAATTCCGCTGTTTTCATAAATGTTTGTAGGCGCTAGGAATCAGCTTTAAGCTATAAGTTCTGGTCTCATTAGCCCCTGCGTAGCAAAACAGTAGCCCATAGCGCTCCAAACCAAATCAGAATTCTGTTAACACGTATTCTAATCCGATGCTGAAAATTTAAAATTAAATTTCGCATACCAGACTAGAAGGTGAATACGTTTTTAGTTTTTCTTTCAAATTGCTGATAAATTAAAAAGTTTTTGGAAAATGTTGATTTGACAGAAGATTTTATAAACTTTAGGATGACAATTAGATTAAGATCATACGAAAAACTATTCGATACATTTGCTGCCTTTCGGCATTGGAATATGCGAGTCCGTATCGCACCTCTGGTATAGATGTTCGTAGCCGTTCGGAATGGGTTTTAAACAGTAGATTCCTCGGTGTAGCAAAACAGTAGACCGTAGTGCTACTAACCAAACCAAACCAAAATTTTGTTACGACATATTTCAATCCGATACTTTTATGAAATTGTGAAATAACCTTGTTATTACTTTCAAAATAAATTCGCGAATTTAATCAGTATTTATTTGTTTATCCACCTATTTATGTCAAACCCTAAAATATTTTGTTTATTCTTAGTATGTATCACAGATATTTCTATTATTTCTCCTTAATATGGAAATAGCACAAACTTCTGCTGTGATCCTCAATAACTAAATTTCACGTTATAAGTTGCACGTAGGCTCTTAAAGACATTTTTAGAATTTTAACACAACTTGTCATCTTAAATATCCTTAGTCTTTTTTTTTTTTCACAACTAGTTCTTCCATTTTTTAATTTTCTGTAATACCATTTCCTTCAATTGACAGTAGAGTTCTTTACTACTTTTTGCTTGTATGATAAATGCTTCACTCAATCCCACCTTTTACAGGAACTTTTTGAATCTGCCAATAAACGCATCAGTGGACCAGTGGCTTTTGCTCATCAGTATGTCGACATGACCAAGCAGAGAGTTCGACTTAATGAGACTACAAATGTAAGTTTTAAATGAAAATTAGAATAATTACATATACTAGTCTATAATGCATAGAGTCCTAAAGAAAGCACAATGCTCCAATAACTAGATAAGCAACTTGTAACACTTATTAAGTCTGTTTAAGACAATTTCTTTAAAATAATATCTGAATATCTCTTGATATCGAAATTTTGTGGGAAACGAGCGAATTTACGTAATTGTTGCCTGGATAGTTTATCAATTTATACAACAATGGTCGTCTGATGCAGTATCAGGAAATATGATATTGTGCAATAATTTTACATAATGAATGCTGCCGAATGTCAGAGATTGCTGAATATCGATGATAATTGAGCCATTATTTATAAATAAAGTTAATATTGTGAAACATATATATGTATGTATATCTACGTGTGTGTGTGTGCGTGTGTGTGTGTGTCAGTCTAAAAAAGGGGTAGCTGGAAATAAAAACGATTTTAAAAAGTGAACTCTTTTATAATAACAAAATAAATGAAAAATACCCACGCTCGCGTAAGCTGGACTTCAACCATTGGGCTTCAACACAATATTATATAACTATTATATATCTTGGTTTCTATAAGCTCTGGTAATCGAGGTTCTACTTCATATTGAATCAGTAGAACATTTGTTTCGATGTATGCAAGGGATGTTTTGAAAGCACAGAATTTACGATGTAAAGTTATGCGATGTGAAATAATACAGTTTGATCTTCAATTATTATATTCGATACGAAAAATAAAGTTTCTCTCTCTCTGTGTATATTTATATGCATATGTATATATATATGCATATGTATATATATATATATATATATATATATATTATATATATATGTATGTATATATATGTATATATATACATATACATATATATACACATACATATATATATATATATATATATATATATATATATACATACATATATATATATATAT
>CM063508.1:29661223-29736223 GCA_032207245.1 Pardosa pseudoannulata | reverse complement strand
CACGACTGTGCTTATGATAATCTCATTCAAGTACTGCCATATTTTAATCGAAACTTGTTTTTTCTTCGCTGCAGGAACTAAATCTTCTAGTCTTTTTTGGAATCTGGTGCGGAACCTGATCCGAACGCCTAGCAAAGAGCTTAAAGAGTGCCAAAAACCAAAACCTATTCTATTGGCCACCGGTGAGGTGAGAAATTCTGACCCACTAAACTTTGTTCTAACAGGTTTTTAAGCCAATACATTTTTACAATATTTAAAAACCTTATAAAATTCAGTTTGTTTCCGACAAAAATATGTTGTCGTATGACGTCTATATGTTGACGCGTCATAAGGCTTTGTCACCCGTCTACTTGTAAGCGTTGAAAAAGCTATAGACTTGGTTTACAATTCTTATTTCTGAAGAAGAATGAGCGGATTTTTCGAATGATAGCGAATACTTTTCAACTAATTAAAGGTGTAATCGCATGTCAACCCATCGTAGACGGGTTAAAGTTAAAAAAAAAAAAAAATTCTGAACAACCTACAAAATTTTTTAAAAATTGTACAATACTAATTTAAATAAAAACTATATTAAAGCTAATATCCGGATGTCAAAATTAGAGCTAAATGATATATGAATTTTAATATTGTAATTTGTTTACCAAATATCAATAAATTAATATGTTCTAATAAATATGATATTATTATAGAGTTGCAAATATAAGTGCATTCTGTATAAATTAATACAAACACATACATTCAATAGCCAAAACATTATGACCACCTGTCAATAACGAGTTGGCCCACCTTTGGTGCACAGCACAGCTTTAATCCGCCTTGGCATCGATGCCACAAGTCCTTGGTAGATGGCCGGAGACAGATTGTACCAGATGTTTAAGCAACGGTTACGCAAATCCGAGATATTGCGAATTGGCAGTCTTTGAACTCTGAGCTGTCGTCCCATGACATCTCAAATGTGTTGTATCGGATTGAGATCCGGTGAGTTAGGCGACTAGGACATTAACTGGAATTCAGCATCATGTTCCTGGAATCACTCCAACACAATTTTAGCCTTGTGACACGGGGTGTTGTCCTGTTGGAATATTACATTTCCAGTTGGAAAAAACAGGAACCATGTAAGGGTGTATTGGGTTGTCAGCAGAGCTACTGTCTGGCTTCGGTTTTGCTTCACCATGCGAGATAGTCTCCGATATTTTTCTTTGATAGCGTGTGGACGTCAAACACCATCCACTTTGTATAAGTACTAACAACTGTAGATCGCGAGCAACCCACGAGTCGTGCAGTTTCGAAAATACTTGTTCCGAGGCATTACAATCTGCCCTCTATCGAAATCGCTTAGATACGCAGCCTTTCCCACCACACACAGAAGTAAGTGAAAGAATGATTCTTCAGACTCTCCAGCAGCAGTTCAATACCACTTTCACCTGATCACGTGCCTTCCACGTCATCCAGGCGAGTTCATTGCAAAATGTAGGGGTGGTCATAATGTTTTGGCTCTTGAGTGTATTTCAATGTGCGTGTTGGTTATCTAAAAAAAAAAAAAAAATTCAATTTCTTAATCTGAATATTTAAATTTTAACATATTGCTGTTAAAAAGAAAATCACAACATATTATTACTGTTCTTCAGTAGAAAAAAGATTTGTGCGCACGGCAAGAAATACGCTATTCACTACATTTTGTTCGTTGACGCAATCTTATCTATTTCATTTCTAAGACGAAAATGATTTTTACAATTTAAGTAATTTATTGATTTACGGTGCTTATATTATGATTATGAACATTTTTGTGTTGCGGTTAATATTTTTTCAAAGCGTATGTTTTCTTTTTCTAGATGGATTTCCCATATGCGTGGCAACCAGCTATTGTCCCGACTCAAATTCTGCGCATTGGACAATTAGCAATCGTGGCAGTACCAGGAGAGTTTACGTAAGAAATTATTTACTGCACAGTTCATTACATCAGTTATTCAGTTTTGAGGCGTCATATTTTGAGAAAGTTTGCTCCCACATCTTTTAAACAAATGTCTATATTATTTGTAAATAACTTCATGAAATGAGTTAAAAATATAATTTTACAGCTTCTGACACGAGTAATAAGAACAGGCAAGGTTAATATCTCTAACAAGTTCTTTTTGAAGGTATTGGTGAATAAACTGTTCATTTATTCAGAGCAGATATCACGGGGGATTTATGATATTTGGTGTTTTCTTTCGCCAAGAAATAGTCTGATTTTATTTTCATAAAATAATACCTTTGCACGAACTTTATGGTAGGATGTATCAAAACATTACCATGCTATCCAAAAGAGTAAACTTCAGAAATCAGTTCAAAGCTCAACTGGGAATTTTTTTTTGTTGTTGTTGTTATAATTAGCAGGTCATCTTCATTTAAAACCAATAACGAAACTTTGTTTTAACGACCAATGATGCTTTAGCTTTACTTCCCTCAGTAAAGAAATAATTTGTCAGTCTCATACGACAGTTAATGCAGAGTGGCAAGTATGGTGAGTGAAGAGTGAAACCCTTAAAAAAATATGCCGTTTATTTAAATGAATCAAAAATTAATAACGTTATACATTGCTCCACGAGCAATAAAAATTAGACTGTCGTGAAACCCACACAGGGAATCAAAAAGAACAACCGTCAGAGTCAGCACACAGAAAACTACAATTGTTTAAATACAACTGGGCTGACCACATACACGTGTAAATTTTCATAAAGTTTTAAAATATAAAATATACAAAACTTAAAATACACACAGTAACTAAATAAAGAAAATATAATTACAAATGATGACTAGTACATTCGAAACCGTTTAAAATCTTAAAGTGTTGAAAATTGGATATAATCAGACCAATACTTAACCGCTGGTTAAGTCCAAGTAATCCTAACATAATTTAATAAAATTCTTTAACCCCTTCCCGGTTTTTCCCGAGCTGAACTCGGGCAGGCGAAATCTACCATCCTGGCTCATCCCGGGTGTAGCTCCGGCACTGTGAAATTTTACACTGTGCAATCAGTCTCTCTCGAATTATCTCACATGTGTTTTTTATGGTTTCGAATGCTTTTCTTTACTTTTCTTGCTACTAGATTATTTGCTGCTCAAAAAGAGACAGCAAAGAGAAGAAGGTAAGGAGAGAAACGAGGTTCTACTGTCGATATTGCGATGTTGGACTTCGTGCAGTACCATGTTTCTGATTGTATCCTACATGATCAAATTTTGATTAATAATTTCATAATCATTTATGTAAATGCAAAGGATATAGATAAAATTTAATTCAAGATAAAAGCTAGGTATTCTAAGCTTTATATTTATAATTAGTGTGAATTGACTCCTAAGTCTAATGATTTCTGACGCACAGAAAGCCAACTATACAGGTAAATTACTCATTTATTTAAATTGATTATTTTACATTAATTTTTAGGAAATTTTGTATGCGAATGATGCTATTATGTTTAAAAAGCTATGTATGTATGAAAATAAACATAAAAAATTGACAGTTTTTGACCCATAATCCCGAAATAAAATGAACCTGGAAGGGGTTAATCTAGCGGTCGTGTTTTCACTAACGAAATATGGCAACAGATCATAAGCATTTTTCTAGCACATTTCTTGTGCATGCATTATTTTTATTGCATTTAGACTTGTCTTTTCTTAATTGTATTTCATGTTCAAAAGTATATATTTTTCTTTCCCCTCTAGGACAATGTCCGGTAGAAGAACGCGAAATGCGGTAAAAGAGGTGAGTTAAATCTTAACTTAAAAACATTAAAGGCTTTAGTTATCTTTTACTGTAGTTTATATTATCTGTTTATCTCTCTACTTTAGTTTTTTTAACGGAACTAAAAACATTAGTTCTTCTGTTAAATTCACATATTATATATCCTACTAATTAATATATTTTTGGACTATATAATATATTTAAAATATATAATATATTTTATTAATATATTTTTGAGTTATCCATAAATTACAACAGATATCATTATGCGGTATAAAATTAAGAAAAATTGAATTGCAAAAATTACCTCGAATTTCTTCCCTGATTAATTTCTAAACATTCGTATACACCTTATTTTTTTATGGTATATTGATTATATACCAACAATATTTTATCTTCGTTTCGTACTAAAACAGTGCTGTGGTATCTTTATGTTCCACATAGTACCTAGCGTTTTCTTAAAAAAATCCGCGGTATGTCATATGTGATAGCCGACAAATACAAGAATTATATCCATCCTTTGTCTATCCTTATAGGAAAGAACGATTATATGATGTACATTAGATATAAAGCTTTAAATTTCATGAATCCAACTATAAAATACAACTAAATCATAAAAAGCTACACCAAATTATTTCCGCTTCAAGTACAGTTCATTGTGTATCACATACGATACACAAACGTGTAAAGCATTAGATATGTAAATCATATGTAATATATGGACGCGCAAAAGGTTAATATGTATGTTTGGCCCAACGATTTCCACATGGGTATGGCGCTGCTCTTCCATACTGGATTTCGCCGGTTTGAATTTCGCTGAAGGCATGGACGTTCGTAGTCTTTCGAAATTGACTTTAAGCAGTAGGTCACAGACTCATTAGCCCTCGTGTAGTAAAACCGCCGACCATTGTACTCCAAACCAATCAATACATATATTTGTACTTTATGAACACGCAATAAAATAGCTATAAGTATGCATATGTGTACTTTAATTTCAGTTTTATATTCATCTGTGTGACTGAAAAACCAATTCAAATATAAAACATTCAGTTTTGTATTGCAAGCTAATAAGTTTTCCTCCTAACAAATAAATTTATTGCTTGGTATTCATTCATTCACCGTCTATTTAATCAGCATTTCACAAATTTATATGCACATATATACACACATTAACTCAAGATTTAAAAAGAGCTAATTAATGGGATATTTGAGCTTATTTTGATGAACAAACGTATAAGTTGTATATTTGGCTCTCTATTAGTTCAGTGCTATCTGAAGTTCATTAGCAAGACTCTTTAAGGGGACAATAGACACTAGAAAATACTTTTGGAAATTATTGATTATTAATTATTAAAGTTATGGATTTTTTTTACAAATATGCATTGACTATAACTGAACAAATTACATTTAATATTTTTCAAATATAAGATAACTTTTATAAAAAGTTCAATATTTTGTAAATTTTCAAAATGTTTCTTCTGATTTAATTTATTTAGTTTATTGATATCATAAAAATATATTTACGCATATGCCTAGGAATTAAGTCGAAATTTAAAACTAATATTTAAATTTGATTTAATGCATAGTAAGAGTGTTTGGTAAACATATTTGTAGGAAGTTAAGAGAAATTAAGTAGCAGGGATCGAAAATTAAATATTTAAATATTAACAAAAAATTAAAGATGTATATAAAAAATGTATTATTAAAAACATTTGATTTTAAGAAAACCTTTAAAGCAGGGGTGGGCAAATATTTTTAAGCGCGGTCCAAAATGAAATTTTCAAAATGTCTCCCGGGCCGGAGAACTATACCGCATACGCTGTGCACACGCGAATGTTTTGGGTAGAGTTTTCTCCCTTCCAAAGAAATTGTTTTGACAAAATCACAATATGTATCATTTTAAAGCATTTGGACAGAGAAATTTGATAGTTAATAAAAGATTAATAAATTGTCTTACTTAGGTGTATATGCGAACAATATGTGCCCAGTAAAATATGTCAAGTAATTTTTAAAGAAATATGATCTATTATATTAAATTAATGGTCATTCAATAAATCAGTTAATGAAAGATTTTATTTTGATATTTATTTATATCTTAACGATACAAATTATTTTATTTTTATCATAGTTATTACTTTTTTATATTTATATTATATTTTGTAAATATAATAGTAAATAGAATTGTAAAAAGAAAAGACAAACATCAAACGTTAAAATAGAATAGTTTTAGTTAATGCGAAACGTGAAACTTGGAATGTTCATTTGATATTATTTCTTCAAATCCAAACCACTTGTAGCAATCCTTAATACCGAGTGTAGATTTTCGTCAGTAATTTGTGATCGATATTTATTTTTCGTGTAAATCATTAACGAATAAGTTCTTTCACAAATATATGTTGAACCAAATAGTAAGCCGACCACACTCTTTATGAGAGTATGTATGTTGCATACATTAAAGTAGGGATAGGGTTACAGCTGTTCAAATTATAATACTCTCTATTATTTATATATTTTTCATTATTTATATGTACACTACTCATACAAATATTGTTAATTTCAACAAAATTGCATATAACAGATTAAAAAAATTTCATGCAGGATTTTCTAAGGGGCCGGATAAAGTAAGCAAAAGGACCGGATCAGGCTCGCGGGCCGGCTTTTGCCCACCTCTGCTTTAAAGCGATAAATTAACTTTTACTGTAATTTTTTGTGTACAAAATTTTATTCTTCAAATTAAAAATGCATAAGACTCCTTTTAATGTTCATCATCACCTTAAACACGATTGCTTGATGGGAGTTTCACATAGGAATAAGAAGTACTTCATATTACTGTATTTTTCGTATAATTTACTACACAGGCCTTATGGGAATTTCACCGGAGAACGAGAAGTATATCGTATAATTGAATAATTCATATAACTGAATAATTTATTGCATAGTTCTTATGAGAGTTTCACAAGGGAACAAGGAATACTTCGTATACCTGAGTATTTCGTATAAGTGAATTTATTTCATAGGCCAATTGGCTGTTTCACCGGGGAACGAGTACATCGTATAACTGAGTAGTTCGTATAATTGAATAATTTATTGCTTAGTTCTATGGAAGATTCATACGGGAACAAGGAGTACTTCGTATAACGGAATATTTCGTATAAGTGAATAATTTATAACATAGGCCTTATGAAAGTTTCTCCGGAAAGGAGAAGTACTTCGTATAACTGAATAATTCATTATATAGGCCTTATGTAGTAAACTATTCATTTATTAGCTTCACCGGGGAAGTATTTCGTATAAGTGAATATTTAGCATAAGTGAATAATTTATTACATAAGCTTTTATGGGAGTTTCGCCGGGCAACGAGAATTATTTCATAACTGAATATTTTGTACTAGTGAATTTCAGATAGATAAGTTTCTACTGTATTTGATAATTTTTATAAATAATATTAAAGTAATAAAAAAATTCTATATAGTTTTTATAAATTAAATTTTTAAATGTGTGCAACGCATTTTCCTCACCTTACTGCATTGTTTTGTGCAGTTGTGTTCATTTCATTTTGGGGTAAAAAATATTCTTAAATTTTTTATGTCGAATATTAATATTTTGTTTGGACATGTCATATTTTGGATCGGCGATATTAAAGAGACGATATTTCGATCAGACACAGTATACCACACATCACAATAATTGAGAAGCATAACATATTCAAATTTCGCTGCAGCGTATACTTGCTCCGTTAACGAAACATTTTATCGATTTCCATTCCCTTGTTTTTATGTGCGTGAGTGAGAGTGTATGAATTGAATGTAGGCAACTTGGAGAATAAGCAGGATGCATATCAAAATTTTCGATTTCAAGAACTGAGCATTACTGGCAACTTTCTGCCGATATCCGATTTGTTTCCATGGTTACAATAGAATTGGATAGGATTTTATTCGTTTCTGCATAATTTTATTATTCTTTTTTTCTCACACCAACTACGTGTTGCTTGAATGTAAATTTTAGAAAAGCTTTTTAACCCATATTGTACCACACCAACTAAATATTTCTGTAAGTTCTTAAAACTTTATCCATATAATTAATATGGTGTAACTAAGCATGTAAAACTGAAAATTAAAAAAAATATTTTTATTTTTTAAGTAATTAGCTGTTCTTTAAATAGGACAACTATCCAATACACTACTAAAATTTAATAAATATCACTTACATTGCATTAAGCTGATTCATATGTGAAATTTGGGAAACAATCAAAGCAAATCAAAACATTACACTTTAAGCATACTTTTGTTGGTTTTCTCTTCTTAAACTGTTCTTTTTTATGTTCTTAAACTGGCATTTTTGGTAAGAGATAATAGAAAAAAGGATACCAGTTGTAGGATGCATCTATACTTTATACCCAAATTTTATAGGTTTATTTTTCATGAATATCTTGCAACTGTGCCTTCCAAAATAATTTGTAAAATATATTTTTGAACAAAAACTTTCAGCTACATTATTAGTTCTGTTTTTAAACTACAAGTAACCTCCACAATGTTTGAAAAAAAAAATAATATATATAAAAGTAAAAATGTAAAAATGACAATTTTTAAGTGATTGCTGAAAATAAATTTTACAGTACAATATCATTTGATTTCTCAGTTTTTTTTTTTTTTTTTTTTTTGCTATTATGCTAAAGTTTGTTTATTTTCAAGGTGTTAAAATAAATTCCACTGAGAAAACATTTATAACTCTATTATTAAATGGAATTTTATTTGTTGTCCTGTTTATAGGACGGCTGTCCAATATGGGTTAACTGCATTTGATGGAAATAGCTAATTCAGATTTTAATATGTTACGTCACATTCCTATTCAACATTTTATCGAAGTAAAAACGTAACTTTGAAGACAAATTAAGTCAAGTTGGTATGATCTACCTATATATTTTGTGATATATCAAGACTTTTAAAATTTAGAAAAATATAGAAACAAATTTCTTTAATGATTCTAACTACTGAAGACATATTGTAAGGTAAATCGATGTCATCAACGGTATTCGAATCTGCAGACATGGGGATATTAAGTAAGAAAAAAAATTCTGAATGTCCTAGAAAATTTTCTGAAAAAGTACACACTAGTAATTTAAAATAAAAACTATATTAAGGTTATTTACTGAATGTCAAAACTAGAGCAGGATGATATCTGAATTTTAATATTGTGATTTTTCTTTTACCAAATATCAATATGTTCTAATATATATCCCCTTCTTATAGAGTTGCAAATATAAGTATGTTCTGTATAAAATAATACAACACGCATATATCAATGTGTGTGTTGTCTAGAAAACAGAAATTCTGTTTCTGAATATGAATGCATAAACTTAAGTTTTAACATATTGCTTTAAAAAAGAAAATTACATAATATATTATCACTGTTCTTCGAAAGAAGAAAGATTTGTGTACGCATCAAAAAAGAAAAAAAGGATGAGAAAAGATATAAAACTTTCTGATTATCTTCAATTCATTTATATTGTAACGAATTCTCGTTACATTAAATTTCCAGATACAGACTTATCTACGACCGTGAGAAAAACCTTCATAACGTGGAAATAGCGAACGTGCCTTTTGTGAGCACTTGAACTGAGCCTAGTGAAAGGACGTTGTTTCGCGCAGAATAGGATGCTGAATAGAGGATTGTTAACACCGAGGACCATCTCAATCATTCTGTCTGAGAAATTCATTAGGATGCTGGCGAAGTGTTTCCAGTGTTAGTTTCAATGGCATCCCGAAGAAAGAGTCTCACACGACAGAAATCCTCTACATTGTAAGGGAAGCAGCAATACTTTCCTACCTTGTTCTCCAAAGGTTTGTCCAGAGACATCGATTAATGATCGGCGAAATTGCTCCCGATTGCTGCAAACTTCCCTTGGAACCGGGTTTGCACCTGTCCGGTTAGAATTCTACAAGTGGTTACCCCACCACTTCATCAACCAGACGTCCGATCAGCTGAGATGAAAATTTGCTGTCAGACCACGATATAAAAAGACCGGAGTTCATGACTCAGGATAATTTTTGACCGATCGAGTCTCCTGTGAACTCTCGTCGCCGAGAGCCGAGCGACTGAGAGTCCTCTCCACCCCCCTTTTTCTCTCAAACGATTAGGAAGCTGATTCCTATAACGATCATAATTTTTATTTGTAGATATTCATTGTGTTCATTTGCCCTCATCATAACTTCAACATTGTGTTTCTAATAAAGATCTTTAGTCTGTACGTAGGCCTCCGCTATCATTTTTCTAGCTCAATTAGAGCCGAAAACGCTACAATATATTTTTTATTTGAAGCTGAAGGAACAGATCTTCCGAAAATTCTTTTCAAATTTTCGGGGTAAAAATATCAGTTTTTTATAATTTTCGAAGCAAAATCACGCAAATTTTTGAAAAACTTGGAAATTTTCGGATCAGAATCACCCCTATCTCCTGACTCTGGACTGAAAGGAATCTACACATTTGATCATTGTCTGATCTCGTTCTTTTTGGAAAACTCTTTTCTTTTACAAATCCATATGCTAATAAAATATGAGAAAAAAAATAATAATTAAGATAACGATTAATTTTTATAGAGTTTCAGTAATTATACTACAACAAAATTAAAACCACCACGATGAACTTCTCTAGGTATTTTGTAAAGGATTTTTATCTGGAAAACTAATTTTTTCTGATGTATGCAATATGCTTGTTCCCATCTATGTCCATGCAACGTAAATGGGTTTCTTATCTTTCCATTTTTAACACGTTCACGCCGGAGCCGATTTTCATTTGTTTTTGCTATGAGGAGGCGCTCAAATTAATGCCGCCCTTCATCTGGCGCTTTCTGCCTGTTTAGACCTGCATACGCGTTGTATGTTTGCTCAGTAGTACAGTGAGTGCTTATTATGCAAGTTGTGTAATTCGTACCGTTTTTTCATCCTAACCACAGATTTCTGACTGTAAGCATAACTAGAAAGATGGTTAGAATTTTTTTTTTAATTTTGGCCCTAAAAATAGGTAACATGGATATGGAAATAAGTGATTCTGATGAATCTGTAAATAGAAACATGAGAAAGGCATCACGATTACGGTTACCTTTTGGCCAAAGAACAAATATACTGTCATATACCGTCAAATAAACATGTTCTTCAATCATATGCGGGATCTGCAAGAGAGTCCCGTAAACGCTGCAAGGAATACTATAAAAATTTGTCCAAGAAAAAGGAACGAGATTATGCCACTAACAAAACTGCAACTCTGAATAAATTGTTTACAGGTTCAGTAGATTCTAAATCTGTAACTGTCTGTAAGACACAATGAAGGGTAAAATTTGGACTATTCTCTTAAAATTCGTTTCTTTAAAACAAAACAACATTGTTTTCAGCTAATTATTTCAATAAATATAATACGTCACTGAAATTAATTTACCACACTCAAACGTTTCACTTTATATTGATGAAATACTTCTTTTATATTTCCATGAAAACAAAAATCTTTCAATATATAAATATAAACATTAACCGTCTGCAAAATCGTATGGCCAGTTAATCAGTTAAAAAACCAAAATCGCCTCAACACGCAAGTTCCCGCTCTAATACAGCGCTTAATAAACCGTACCTTCGGATGATTCTGAATGCCAAGTGCAGGAAAAATAGCTACACTTGCCTCAGTGCCGTAGTATGCTGTTCTTCAGAAGCCCATACATATAAAGCGTGATTTTCAGTTTAGTGTGCACATCAGAACTTCCTATGTTCGTTTGCGCGCTACGTGGTGCAGCACCTAGTACCGCACGCACTGCGGGAATACAAGCAAGGAAACCAACATAATATTTGAATATATTATTAATAATATTTATTTATATACCCTATAAAGATAGGTAAACATAGGTGCAGAAAATTATTGTCCCTCATAATTTTGCCAGGGTGTACAGTGCACACCCTGCACGCCACTGGTTGTTAGTTATAATTGTAAGTTACTTAATACTCCCGACCTAGCAAACGCCATACGGGAAATAGTTATAATTGTAAGTAAAAATAAATGTTTTTAATGAAAATACGATAAATTTTCATTATTTTAATTTTCAGCGTATAATAGCACAATCGAATGCGTACCACCGGTGGTACGGCCGCCCGATGAGACAGTCCACGCGAGCCAACGATGGCCCGCGCCGGTGTGAACGAGTTAAATTCGCAAATACAGTGGATTCCGCTTAATGTGATCAGTTTGAGACACAGTGATTTTGATAACAATAACTGATTGATAACAATGATATGATACGCAAAATTAGATAAATTACCCCTCCCTTAATTCACACGTACTAAATTTAAAAACAAAGCAAAAAAACACACCTTATATTTATGTACTGTGTATTATCCTTTAAAACAGAGCTATCCAACTGCAAAGAGCCCACGGGCCAGAATTCCGGTCACTGATCACCTGGCGGGCCGCAGTTTGGAAAAGTTGAACAATAACCTCTTACCTTTTATTACAATTAATATTTGAATTATTAATTATAAAACAATAGAACAGAAGGATTATAAAACAATTTGCGATCAAGAAAAAAGTTTGGGGACCTTGGCTCGAACAGCAATGGTAGTCTAGGATGCTTCTTGATACCAAAAAAATTCCTAAAAAAAAAAATATGCTGAATAAGAAGTTGGAGGGCCGCACAATATGTGTGGGGGGCCACATGAGGCCCGCGGGCCGCCAGTTGAACAGCCCTGCTTTAAAACATAAGAATATACATAATAATATACATAAGAATAAACATAAGAGTATACTTAATTTAAAAAATTGATCAATTGTTGACTGTCTACAATATTTTCTAAGAAGCTCATTGATAAATTGTTCATAATCATAATCAACCTGTCATAACGATTTAAAATTTCCATCTTTTGTTTTAATGTTAAATCATTCCACTTTCTGGCTTCCTTATCGACAATCTGCATGTAAGTGAGCAAGGTATAAAATGTGAATAAGCTCCTTCTCAGTTCCGATAAGAATGTGTTGCCTTCTGCTTATCTGACAACCATTGACCACCAGCAGGGTGTGCGTATTTATGAAAAATTCCAGGAACAGGTAATTTCCCCACTTCTTTGTTAATTCCCCATTTCCCTGGGTTAAGAGGAGAATACTCGGAAATTCAAACAACAGTGAAGGGTTGGTTGGTTTTGGAGCGCTACGGTCTACTTTTTACAACACGAGGGCTAATGAGACCGGGACCTACTGCTTAAAGCCGATTCCGAACGGCTACGAACATCCATGCCATAGTGGGATTCGAACCCACGAACTCCGGTTCCGAAGGCTAGCACCCAAACCATTCGGCCATTGTTCGGCGAACAGTGAAGGGAAAGAAAAGAATGGGTTCCTTCTGAATATATCGTGAATGTTCCTTTGGCAGTTAAAATGAGCTTCGGAATCTGATCCCATTAACCGGTGTAACGATCACATAAAGCGATAATTTTAGCATACAAATAATTAGAGAAAATCGGGACCAAGTGATTTCGGTAACAAATAAGCGATTGATAACAGTTGTACGTCCACTGGAGACGGAGTCCACTGTATTACATTAGTTGTATAGCTGTATAATCCATGTTTATCCTTTACAGGTAAAAATGGGTTAATCCATTACGTTACTAATGTTTTTACTTTATTGCAGATTCTTGATCAATGCTCGTCGACCGAAAACCAAGTGGTGATTGGAGGCCTGAGCAACACATACTCATCTTACGTCGCAACATACGAAGAATACCAGGTAGTTATTGCCTTGTCTTCCTGCGTAACAAAATCGACTGTCTTGAACAAATGTAAAACTTAGATTAATATAACTCCCAACTTTTCAAACGCGGCGTGCTTCAATAGAAAAAACAGTTTTTGACACTTCACCCCTTTCCCGTCCTGATTATAAATTATCAAACCCCAATCTACTGAGTTTTCACCTTTATTTTAATTTTTAGAGAATTTTTTTCAGTTACATCAGGCTGTTTACTGAATTGCTAAAAGTCCATCTCCTGAATTTTTTTTATAAAGGCAGGGGCACTTTCGAAGAATTTCCGAATTTTTATTTTAAGAAATCTTAGAAAAAATAATTACATATCATATATCCTATATATGCGTGTGTTGGAGAGTAACTAAGAACTATAGTTTGACTGTTACTAAGATGGAAGTCTGAATTCATAGGTTGACCCAGCCGAGGCCATGCAATCATTATGAAGATGTAAAAAGCAAATACTATACAAGGTAAAAAGCAAATAAAATCAAATTTAAATAATGTTCAAGTCATTTCAAATGTTGTTCTTCCTAGTTGCATTCGACTGGAATTCGTGTCATTTCAAATTCTACTTATGGTTTCACTGACGGGAATCGACGTCTTTTCAAATACTGGTCTGGTTCTCGCTGACATTGCTCATGTCCTACAATGTTTCTTTTATACGGCAACGTTACATGAATACGTTATTATAAGAAAATAGGAATAAAAGAGAGAAGTACTCGTATGATTTGCATAATTCCGTTATTGTTTTGATACTTTAATGCTATTTGAACTTGTTACAATTAAACTTCTATCCTTGAATGCAAATTTTCACCAACCAGCTTCATGACTTCATTATTTTCTCTGGTTGTTAACATTAGAACAAATTCAGTTTATCTGTATTTTTGACGTAAAACTCATCCCTTCCAGGTGCAACGTTACGAAGGGGCTTCTACCATTTACGGCCAGTACACTCTGCAGGCATACATCCAGCAGTACCAGAAACTGGCCAACTCCCTTTGCTCCGGCCAAGCGATGCCCGACGGACCAGTCCCCGACAGCTTGCTGGACAAGCAAATATCTCTTCAGCCGGGGGTCATCTACGATATGTCCTACTTCGGAAAGAGATACGGGGATGTCCTTCAGGACGCCAAGGAGAGATACGCGCCGGGTGACACGGTCACCGTGGTTTTCGTCAGCGGACACCCCAGGAATAATCTACTGGTGAGGAAGATTTTGTACCTTTAAATATCAATTATTCAGATTCGGTATTTAGTATTTCCGTTTATTGTTAGAAGGTTCACCCCCGTTTCGCCACACTAAAATTTTTTCCTATGGTTGAAAAATTCTACAAAAAGGGGGGAAATCATCATCAGTTCAACCTATCCGGGTTCGCCGGCACTAACATTTCCTTTCCCTTCTCGCTGACGAATGTTCATTTGGAAACCATATTGCCCATACTGATAAAGAATATAGGCTTAAGCAACTTCCAAAAATGAGGCATTTTAAGAATTTTATACAACTGGATGAAAGGTATAGTTTCAAGGCAATATTCTTTAAAAATTTACTAGTTTATTGCTAAGATGTAGTAACACAACAGAAGATGAGGAGAATAGGCTGTATATTGTTATGAATTCGATCCAAAATCATAAATTCCAGTTCACTATGCTTGTGCACCTGTACCTGTGAGTCGTATTGATAAAAAGAGATGGGCACTAGATCAATCACATTGATCAATCTAAAACCCAGTACTCCCCGCCGTTCTGTTGACTCGAAATCCCTAAATAGATCAAGGGGGGGGGGGCTTGCACGGAAAAACTAGGAGGAAGGCAATTTCGTGTCGGCGAAACGGCAGGGACACCTACTAAAGTAGCAAATTCGGCCTCAGTCTTCTATCTGGTTTAAAAAAATTTGACGTCACATTTTTGAAAGCACATTTGTGGACTGTTTTAATTTCAGATATGTTGTGATATTTAACCCTTTGGCTGTATCCATCTAAGAGAATAATTATATGTTGTACATTAGATATAAGATTTAAATTTCTTACTTCTAACTAAAAAATTTAACTAAGTTTGAGGTGCTATACCAAATTATTTCCCGCTTAAAATATAGTAATTTGTGTATCACATGTAATATATAAGCGTAAAAAGCATTAGTTGTTCATAGAGATGTAAAAAACCTGGAATTTTGAAGAGGTGGGAATAAACCCGGAATTTTGGGAAGAAATCATTTTAACAATGTTTACATTAATTTTTTCAGCAGTGGCTATTTTAAGAACTAGCATATTATTTCTAAGAGTTTTTTTTAAACTTTTGGCTATATATATATATTCAAGAAATAATAGCGGTGAACATTTTAATGACTTTAGAGTAATACTTAATTAATTACCCTGTTAGTCTTATCAAACACATAACTGGTTGCTTCAATTTTAATTGGTAATATAATAATTTTATGCATTATTTTTTATCATTATTTATTATGTAAATTGCTTTATGCTAAACTTTTCCCCCTCCTTTTATAATATAAAAATAAATATATTTAAATTTAAAATAACAGTTTATTATTTTTTGTAATGCATATATCATTTAAAGGTGTAATCAAATGACACTTGCATTTTGTGTCCAATTCCTACACGCACACACACATTATATATATATATATATATATATATAATATATATATATATACACACACACACACACAGAGAGAGAGAGAGAGATATGTTATCCAAGAAAAATAATGATTTATGAGTTTTGTGACGCTACAGATTATTGCCTAATATTTATGTAATAATAAAAATATTGGATATTTCTCAAAGGAAAAATATACTCATACTTTCATGCTAAACATGATACCTTGATAAATATAGTTAGTTAATCCCAGTTATTTAATTTTTTTTTTCATAGTATATAATAGTTTTCTGAAAATATCAACTTTTGAGGTCTACAACAAAGACAGAAAAATAGGGTGGTCCTTATTGTGTCATAGGAATTAGCGATTTCAAAATACTTCAAAATTCCTATGTTTTGGAAATTTTCAAAATTCCCTTCCCAAAAAACCCGGTTTTTTCCACTGCTCACAACTCTAGTTTTTCATATATTAAAATTTATGGTTATCATTGAAACACGTTATACAAGCAGCATCACTTTAATAAAAAACAGAAAGTTAACATGAGAAGGGTTATTCGAATATCTGTGCAAATGATGACGACATTATATTTTTAACAGCATTATGGGATAATCAAACACCAATTCAGACCCATATGGCCTAGAGGTCCCCCCAGGCTTGTCCTGGTGATGGTAATATATATGTACATCCAAAGGGTTAAAAGTGTTAATTTGGGCAATATTTATCAATTTATTCTTGTATTTGGCTAATGGAAAAGTTGCTGGATGCAAGAATAACCCATTCTTTAAATATTGTAACCACATTCATGTTTTCAATACCTTGCATTTCCATGCATTTCATACTTTCCATAACACAAAACTGAAAGTACAACAAAAGTATTAAGCCAAAAGATGTGCAAGTGTTTCTAGACTAAAAATACCCACAATAAAACAAAAATTACGAACTCAATGTGTCATCTAAACTTCCATTTAAGCAGTTGGTTTGATACAATTTTCTAACATATTACGCTTTTAAATATGATTTTTTAAATTTAATTTCTGTATATGAGAAAAATTCAAAATACATTGTAAACAATTCTATCAAATAAATTATTTGGTTGCTATGACACGAATTGGCTAAACTATTTTTTTTTTTTTTTACATGGGGTAAAATACATCAGTAACACTTGTATACTGCCGTGTATCGTTGACTAAGAGGGAGAGTATGTATATGTATATATCATATGTATTAGTATACTTTTAATGACCGTTTGAGCAATTTTTTTTTCTTTCATCAACCCTAACTACATCTTAGTTATTTTCTTCTTTTTGCTTTAACTTCGTAACTATTATTGCAGTTTGAATCTTCCTGTTTTTTATCGATTGATTTTTGTTATGCGCACACTGACAGTGATAATGTACTTGAAGAGATAGTAGATGTGATAGGACAGTCATTTTTTGCAAACAGGCGATCCATTTACGAAATGCAGGTATTAATTATGAAATATTTGTTTAAATGTTAAGAATTATTCTAATTATCATTTATAAAATGTCAGTTATAATTCATAAAATGTTAAATGCTTTGAATTTGTTAGTGTTTTAACTTAATTTTTGTTAACCCACCCCAATTTGTTTTTCCTATTCTCATAAAAGAGGGTTTGTGGCTGCTGTATTGAATTCCTCTGGCTGGTTCACATTTAAAGAATTCTTAACATTATACTACATGATAGATCAAAAATTTATGTACTGCTAAAAAATATTTGTATTTGGAAAAAAGTATACCCAAACCCCACAAATTAAAGTTAAATATATTTTTTGGATGTTTGGAAAAAGAAAAAAAGCTAGCAATCTAAAGAATTGACTGCTCTACCACAAGGTATAATTTTTTTAACAAATTTTTTAAATGCCAACTACCCCAAAAAGAATTTTTTATCCATAGGTTAACACTGAGTGGGAGGAATACAATATGGAAGGTACAGACTCACTTTATTATATAATTGGTTTTGTAAATTTTGAAGCTTTCAGGATAATATTGTATCTTATACAAAGAGGTAACAATGTACTGAATTTCTATTATTAGTACCTATTATATATATTGGCAACAGAAGAGTTAGTATTCTATAAAGACTTATTTCAATTGACATATGTGAAAAGGGCTGAAGTACACTGTCAGCAGCGTTCAGTGTTTTATGGGTGGTGGCCATTACATAATTGTTCCAAAATTGAAATTCTGCCATGGTCGAAAATCCATAATCAGAAGTAATTCAGACTTGAGTGGTTACTTTTAAATTCCTGTGAAATTTCATCTTAGCAGCTGACTAAATTGATTCAATGATGTTGACATAACAAAAACAGAAAAACATTTAAAACATATATCCATGATCAAGCGATGATCATACAATTGTAAACACTAGCCATTCTTATTTTACACTAAATGCGCTATCTGTCCGCTATAATAGAAAGCACCTCAAGTGCTTATGTTATTATGTTTAGAAATAGTTTATTTTACTTTTATGAGTTTCTATCCTGCATCTGTTCATTCATGTTACTGTTGATAACTTAATTAGTATGGTAGATAATTTACTTAAAATGTTATTGCCTAATATTTATGTAATAATAAAAATATTGGATATTTCTCAAAGGAAAAATATACTCATACTTTCATGCTAAACATGATACCTTGATAAATATAGTTAGTTAATCCCAGTTATTTAATTTTTTTTTTCATAGTATATAATAGTTTTCTGAAAATATCAACTTTTGAGGTCTACAACAAAGACAGAAAAATAGGGTGGTCCTTATTGTGTCATAGGAATTAGCGATTTCAAAATACTTCAAAATTCCTATGTTTTGGAAATTTTCAAAATTCCCTTCCCTAAAAATCCGTTTTTTTCCACTGCTCACAACTCTAGTTATATGTTAAAATTTATGGTTATCATTGAAATACGTTATACAAGCAGCATCACTTTAATAAAATACAGAAAGTTAACATGAGAAGGGTTATTCGAATATCTGTGCGAGTGATGACGTCATTATATTTTTAACAGCATTATGGGATAATCAAGCACCAATTCAGGCCATATGGCCGAGAGGTCCCCCCAGGCTTGTCCTGGTGATGGTAATATGTGAGATGTACATCCAAAGGGATAAAAGTGCTAATTTGGGCAATATTTGTCGATTTATTCTTGTATTTGGCTAATGGAAAAGTTGCCGGATGCAAGAATAAGCCATTCTTTAAATATTGTAACCACATTCATGTTTTCAATACCTTGCATTTCCATGCATTTCATACTTTCCATACCACCTTGATGCTTTCCATAAACTGAAAGTACAACAAAAGGATTAAGCCAAAAGATCTGCAAGTGTTTCTAGACTAAGAATACCCAAAATAAAGCAAAAATTACGAAGAACTCAGCATGCCATCTAAACTTCCATTTAAGCAGTTGGTTTGATACGATTTTTTAACATTATTACGCTTTTAAATCTGAATTTTTTTTTTCATTTAAATTCTGTATATGAGAAAAAATCAAAATACATTGTAAACAATTCTATCAAATAAGTTATTTGGTTGCTAAGACACGAATTGGCTAAACTATTTTTTTTTTTTTTTACATGAGGTAAAATACATACACTTGTATACTGCTATTTATCTTTCACCAAGAGAAAGAGTATGTATATGTATATATCATATGTATTAGTATAATACTTTTGATGACCGTTTGAGCGATTTTTTTTTCTCATCAACCCTAACTACATCTTAGTTATTTTCTTCTTTTTGCTTTAACTTCGTAACTATTATTGCAGTTTGAATCTTCCTGTTTTTTATCGATTGATTTTTGTTATGCGCACACTGACAGTGATAATGTACTTGAAGAGATAGTAGATGTGATAGGACAGTCATTTTTTGCAAACAGGCGATCCATTTACGAAATGCAGGTATTAATTATGAAATATTTGTTTAAATGTTAAGAATTATTCTAATTATCATTTATAAAATGTCAGTTATAATTCATAAAATGTTAAATGCTTTGAATTTGTTAGTGTTTTAACTTAATTTTTGTTAACCCACCCCAATTTGTTTTTCCTATTCTCATAAAAGAGGGTTTGTGGCTGCTGTATTGAATTCCTCTGGCTGGTTCACATTTAAAGAATTCTTAACATTATACTACATGATAGATCAAAAATTTATGTACTGCTAAAAAATATTTGTATTTGGAAAAAAGTATACCCAAACCCCACAAATTAAAGTTAAATATATTTTTTGGATGTTTGGAAAAAGAAAAAAAGCTAGCAATCTAAAGAATTGACTGCTCTACCACAAGGTATAATTTTTTTAACAAATTTTTTAAATGCCAACTACCCCAAAAAGAATTTTTTATCCATAGGTTAACACTGAGTGGGAGGAATACAATATGGAAGGTACAGACTCACTTTATTATATAATTGGTTTTGTAAATTTTGAAGCTTTCAGGATAATATTGTATCTTATACAAAGAGGTAACAATGTACTGAATTTCTATTATTAGTACCTATTATATATATTGGCAACAGAAGATGTTAGTATTCTATAAAGACTTATTTCAATTGACATATGTGAAAAGGGCTGAAGTACACTGTCAGCAGCGTTCAGTGTTTTATGGGTGGTGGCCATTACATAATTGTTCCAAAATTGAAATTCTGCCATGGTCGAAAATCCATAATCAGAAGTAATTCAGACTTGAGTGGTTACTTTTAAATTCCTGTGAAATTTCATCTTAGCAGCTGACTAAATTGATTCAATGATGTTGACATAACAAAAACAGAAAAACATTTAAAACATATATCCATGATCAAGCGATGATCATACAATTGTAAACACTAGCCATTCTTATTTTACACTAAATGCGCTATCTGTCAGCTATAATAGAAAGCACCTCAAGTGCTTATGTTATTATGTTTAGAAATAGTTTATTTTACTTTTATGAGTTTCTATCCTGCATCTGTTCATTCATGTTACTGTTGATAACTTAATTAGTATGGTAGATAATTTACTTAAAATGATACATTTTACTACATTTCTACATCCATTGTTTATTTAAAATTTAATTTCAAAGCTGATACACTGAATTAAATGGTACAAGCATATACTTTTACAGAGTTCAACTGTAATACACTCTTTGCTTGTACATGTGCTTTAGTATTATGGAGTTAGTACAAATGTAATGTATTCAAAGTATCACAATACATTTTTCAAAATGCATAGTGATAATTAAAGATATCTCTATCACGTTACAGATATCTTTAACTTTCATGGTGAAGAACCTGACAGTGGCATGGAAGGTGATACATTTGAATTGAGATAGGATAAATTAAAAAAAAAATAATAATAATAGCATTTTTCTTTTACTATTTATTTCTAGTTGGTATGTGTAAACTGCTTTGTGAAATATTGATTTCAAGAACATTCCAGGTCTAGAATATTTGAAGGCAAATAAGCTGAATTTGTAGCAAATAAAACCTTGAGATCAGTAATCACAATTTCTATTTTCTTGTAAATTTACCTATTTATGGTAATGTATATGTGACAGTATTATATTGCATATTTACTAACTTTTATAAATTGACATCAGTAAATCTTTATTAACTCATATATAATAAAACCTATTAGGTCATTTTCCCAGCTAAATTTGATTCTAGAAAAAAAAAAAAAAAAAAAAAAAAAAAAAAAAAAAAAAAAAAAAATTTACTTACATTTAAAACTTAATATCTATTTAGCAAATCAATAAATAAGATATTGAAGTAATCAAACTATGTGTTTATTAAGCCTTAATTCTTTTAAAGAAATTCATATTTTTTTTCCATATCTTCTTTATAAAACTCTGATAAACTGATAAATTTCTAGTTAAATGATGCTACTATTTATTTTTAGGAAGTTCATACAAGAATTTAAAACATATTAAGCCTATTTATAGATTTTTTAAAAAATAAATTATGTAAATTTCTGCTTTGAACTTTCAAATATTTCTTGTGAAATACTATTATTTACAAGTGAAAAATCCATTGTTTTTTCTTGTTTGAAACTTTCAATCTCATTTTCACAAACTTAAATTTTACAGATAATCCACAAAAAAATGGTAGGTATGATATTGTGTTAAATTGAGTTATAAAAAATCACTTAATTTCCATATCATTTATAGTTGGAAGGTACATTTTTGACTGTAAGCAGATTAAACAATGCAACAGGAGACTGGACAATAATTGCAACAGATGCAGACTGGGATACCAAGTAAGATATACCACTTTTTATGATTTATTGTAGGAGTTCTTTGAATATTAGAGTGAATAATCCAGGTTTTGTAAAATACAAATGACATGACAGTAAAAAATAGCCAAGAGTACTACAGTCAATTTTTTGGAACCCAAAGGTTAACGTCTTGTGGACTTAAATTTGATATTAAATTACTTCATAAAACTCTGTATTAGAGCTAGTTTTAATAGGACAAATATAAATGATTAACAAATTTCACTTTTTTTTTTTTTTTTTTAAGGTATGCCAACTGACTGATGATATCTAACTTTTAACCTTTAATGTTTGAAAGTCTTGTGGAAGAACAATGTATAAAAATTTAGAAGGCTCACCTATGGAGACATTTCTGTAATACCTTATAAACACACACATATGCATATAGTGGAATCTGCTTTAAAAGATTGCAAGGGACCGTGATGGAGAAAACTTGGGAAAAACATTTTTATTAAAATTTTAGCAGTAGTTTGTCCCCCTCCCCTTTAAATGCATCATCATGGGTATATTATGCTATTTTAGAATTTAAAAATATATTTAATGTCTTAATTTAATCTAGAATGTATATTTTTAAAACATCTAACCTTTATCAAGACTAATTCAATTTGTTTTAATGCTTTAAAAAAAAAAAAAAATTTGGAATTTAGAATATTTCATGAAAAGAATTTAAATAGTTTTGCATATAAATGGTTGTATCAACCAGGTGTTACCAGCAGTGTTAAAATTGCCTAAGTTCCAAAACTTATTGCTATAAAAAAATGCCATTTATTTCAAGTATCATTCTCCGAATACACCTTCCCAAATGATGACCGATTAGTTAGGGTGCTGACCTTTGGTTACACCGTTCGCGGGTTCGAATCCCACAGTGGCATGGATGTTCGTAGCCGTTTGGAGTCTGCTTTTAGCTGTAGGTCTCGGTCCCATTAGCCCTTGTGTCGCAAAATGTAGACCGTAGCACATCTTTTGTATATCCATTCTGTAAAAATGAAATCTCTCAATAGGGTTTCAAGAAAAGAAAACTTCTTAATGAATAAAATTCACCATTATATATAAAAAGGGTCCACAGAAATAGAATGTCTTAAGCAGGTTCCACTGTGTGTATGTACATGTGTATATGAACATATTGTAATACTTAACCCCTACTCCCTTGATTCCTTGGTATATATTGTAATGATAACTATTATTCATGTTTTGAATGCAATTTTATATTTAAAAAAAATTAAGACATAATACAATAGAGAAACTTGCAAGAAAACTTAACTCAAAATACTTATTTAAATGCTGATGATTAAATTAGTAAATGCTGGTAATTTTTTCTTTCAGATTTTTTTTTTAAACTAGTATAATATTTGAAGTATAAGATACTATTATGCATGTAAAAAATATTTTGTGATATTTATATTAAAAATAATGTATTTTACAGATTTTTTTGGGAAAGAACAAATTTGTTACTGGGTCACAGTGAAGCAACTATCATATGGGACATTCCAAAAGACATAAAGCCAGGCAAATATAGAATACAACACTTTGGCCACAGTAAAAGTGTCTTCCAAAGAATTACATCCTACAAAGGAACTTCCAGAACATTTGTAATTAAAAAAGTTTAATAATTAAACAGTCATTGTTATTGTTGTGTTATAATCCTATTGTATTTAATATTTTAAGTTAGCATCACTACATATAAATTCTTCTGATCTCAACAGTTTAATATAAAACAAAAAAATTCAAGATATATGGCATTAGGTTTTCTAGGATTTTTTTCTAATATAAATATTTTAAAGTTTAATTTTTACTTAATTTAAATATTTCATAACAAGAATCATTTTAAAGTAGTTAATTTTATCAATAATCTAAAAAATACTACATGTACAGAAAAACATTTTGAATAACTTAAAATAATTTAGTACCTAAATGATAAGAAACACTCAATCCCGTCATATTAGTGTGAACCTTGCCTACTTTTGGAGTTAATGTTAAATAACCAATCACAGAAGGCATGTGACATTAGCAAATTTGGTGGATATATAAAGTGTGTTGTAGGCATTCAGTAAACATTTCTGTTCTTGCAGTCATGCAAAAAAGGAGCAATTTATCTAACATCTGAAAGGGCATGGTCATTGGCTTTTGGGCCAAGGGTGGAAGCTTTTTCAAAACCGCTAATTTTGTAAACTGATGCGACAAGTGTGGTGTACTATGGACCATAGATGGCAGAGGTGAATGACTAGAGGAGCAAACAGATTTGCAACTGTTGAGCATTTGGGCAAACAGATGTGCAACTGTTGAGCAGGGGCTACAAATAAAGTCTCCACAACGATGGTTCAGTGAACGTTGTTGCATATGGGCTTCTGCAGCAGATGCCTGGTTAATGCACATATGCTGACTACTGTTCAACAGTGACAAAGGCTGGAATTTACACACCAGTACTGCAGATAGGTGGTTTTCTCTGGTGAATCATATTCTGTGCTTCATTGGACAAATGCACGTTGTCAGATACAGTATGAAATGTCTGAAAACAAACATCCTGCAACAATTTCTGGAAGGGTCTAAGCTAGAGGGGGAAGCATTATGGTCTGGGGAATGTTTTTGAAGTATTCTCTGGGTTCACTCCTAATTGTGGAGGGCACGATGGATCAACACATCTATCCTTGTAGACCATGTTCACCCCTACATACAAATTGTTATTCTCCAGGATGATGGCATCTGCCAGCAGGACAATGTGATGTGTAATAAAGCTTGCACTGTCCATGAATAGTTTAAAGAGCAACAAGATGAATTTACCCTACTCCCTTGGACAGCAAATTCCTGGACTTGAGATCAATTGAGAATATATTTGACCACCTCAATTGAGTGGTTTGCATCATGGATCCTCACATGTGTAACCTAGCCTAGCTAGCCACGGCACTGGAATCGGCATGGCTCAATATTCCAGTGAACACCGTTAGGAACCTAATATACTATCTTCCTGCACATCATCACAGCAGTTTGCTCTGTGAAAGGTGGTTGCATCAATGTGACTGGACTGTGTAATATAAATAATACCACAGTAAGTTTTTAAATACAGAACTATTCTCAAAATGGCCTAACAATTTTTTTTTAATATATTTTTAGAACATTACAGATCAAAATGTTCCTTAACAATATATTTTAAATTAAACTGGTACTTAATGAAAATACCAATAGTTTTGCAAATGCTAATATTGTAGTAGAATGTTATGGTTGGATTAAGTGAAACATTATGAAGAGGTCTAAGAATTAACCCAAAAGAATAAAATTTAATGAAAAAAAAAAAAAAAACCTCCATTTATATTTAAAAATTTTTAATTATGATTTCTTGTGACGTGTTTATCTCACAGAAGTTTCTAACTGATCCTTTGATATTTTTATAGTTTCAACAGCTGGTAACAGCTGGGCATCGCCATTCCAAGCTCTGAAAGGGAAAAAAAATTAACATGATATATAATAACACAAACTATATATGTGCAGTTACTACAACAAAATATGTGAATACAAAGACAAGAACAAAGTAAAAAAAAATTAAACAAAGTAAAACTTCAACTCAAAGACTCTATTTATTTATCTATTTAATAAAAACTGCCTATTATATTGAAAAATATTTTTAATATTACTTACTTGAATAAATCATACCCTGTCTTTTGCATCAGATTTGGTATTTCTAAAAGACAAAGTAGCATGCATAAATGTTTGTAAGCATAAAAAAATCTAAAAACTTAATAATTTAAACAACATGCAGCAGCAACTAAAGTCTGCTTAAAATATTATCTAGTAACAAATATAAATTATATAGACATCAACAAAAATTTATATCACTTTAGAGATTTATTATGTAGAAATTGGGTAACAAATAAATCGGAACTAAAAGTTTAAAAATAAATTCTTAGTTGTAATGGGGTTATAAGATGATATATACAATAAAATTCATGATAGGTGTTATGAAATTTTTAAGTCTTGGATTAGGTATCCTTTGGGAAAAAAATCCAAGTATAGTCTAAGATTGTGATAGGCAAACTTATTAAAAGAAACAGCATGATTAAAAACTTTTGTATTAATGAATTAATTTCTGAAAGTGCTGCCACCTTTTAGTTAAACAGTATGTTCTCTTTTTATCCATATTCCTTAAAAAAAAAAAAAAAAAAAAAAAAAAAAAAAAATTATGCCCATCTGAACTCTTTTGAGCATACGACACCTTGCAGTCCAATACAGACAAGAAGTTGCACCTTTAGATGGGAGAGTGAAAAAGGAACCCGAAGAAATAACATCGTGTAGGCAGGACAAGAAGAAAGGTGATCATCATGCATTGGGGCTGAAGCACAAAGAACACAGTTCGGTGAATCAGCAAACCAACTTTGTACAGATGGGCATGAAGAAAATCATGTCCAGTCTCAAGGCGAAAATAGGCCACACCAATAGCTCTGGGCAAGGGGCCACATATTTGCCCATCCAAAAAAGACCATTTTTTTCTGGAAGCAATATCCCTATAATGGCATAGTCGAGCCTTATGAACATGTTCACGGATGACCCCCTTAACATTTCTTAAAGGGGCACAAGTTATGGGTTGGTGCAGAAAACAGCCCTCTTTAGCAAGTGCATCCACATGCTCATTCCCAGGCACATCACAGTGGCTAGGGATCCATTGCAGAATTACCCCCTTCCCTGATTCAATCAAGGAACTAATTCACTTTTTACACTCAAATTCAATGAGATTAAGTACCTGAGTATAATTGGTTCTTGTATGAATGGCAGCCATAAAATCCACAAATAATTTTTTCTTTATCTGTATTTTCAATTGCTCTAATAACCATACAAATTGCATACAATTCTGCATCGAAGTTATCGAGGGAGTTCTGCATCAAAACATATTTCTGAACAAACCAATGTTACACGAAGACAACAAGCAGGAATGTCTCTGTTAAACTTAATTTAAATCTCTAACCACTATCTTCAAATTCTTCTATCAAAATCTTGTTTTTATTTTTTAAAATTAAAAATAAAGGAAAAGTATTTTTATAATTTTATGCATATGTGTACATAAATTTAAAGCATTTTCAACAAAAACTCACTAGTATATTTTGCATATGCAACTAGAAAAGTATTTTAATTTCTAAGGAAATTTTTGCACATCAAAATAAAAATGCACACTCTAAATTGCTCTTAACACTGAAAATTTCTCAACTGATATTTCAAAATCTGCCATGAAGAGGGATAGAATTTCTAAATAGGGCATATCTAGATGTAATCTATAGTTGTAGCTATCATTGGTCTAACAGGGTCTCACTCTTTTTCCAGAACAAAAATTAAGGGCTTTCTAAGGACCAAAGTAACTTTTTATAAGGACCTACTTGAAATACACAGCATAACGACATAAACCCTATTTTCTAAGGATTATATTTTAATAATTATGAACCAGACAAGGCATGTTCAATAAATGTCCTACAATATTTCAGAATCAAATTTTTAAAAATACCTAAAAATTAATATTAGATAAACCTATTTGACAATAACGTTTTGAAAAATGTACATTTAAAATTTTTTGAGTGACCAAATTAAAAATAAATTGTGAATAAAATATAATATTATAAACCGTACTTTCTGAGGATTTAAAAACGACTCTGATATATATATGTGTATGTGTTTGTATATACTAGCTGATTATACCCGATGTTGCTTGGGAAACAAGAAAGCTTTAGACTTTTCTATTACATTCAATGCAAAGGAAATTAAACTACCATAACTGAAATATCTACCCCCCACCCCAACATTCATGCTTCATTTAATTAAAACCTGCATGACTGTTAGCTATTAGGAAAGGGCAGCTGACTTTAAAAACCTTTTCAGTATGAGAAAGATTACTTATTTGCCAAAAAAGTTTTCAGGCTTGTGACCATAAAAAGTACTAATAAGCTAAAAGCATTTTCATAATATTTTAAGGATATCAAGGAAAGGAATTTTGAATTACTACAGAACTGCACTGAAAACATATGTGTTTGAGGATTTTCTTTATTATTAATACTGCACTTTTGGCTAGAAAATGTAAAATTATGTTATGAACATTAATATTTTATATATTCTTTGACCAGTACTTATCACCTGTACTGGCATTCTTTGAACTGGTTTAGGGCAAGTTTAACTCTGAATTTACAAAACCAGAAAGTTTGGAGAGTACTGCAAAAAACTGATAGGAAATCACGAGATGATGGATAAATTAATCAAGTTCCAATTTAAAAATTAAGGAGTTTTTAAGGACTTTTGATAAAAATTAAGTAGTTTTAAGGGCCCTTAAAAATGAAAGCTAAAATTAAGGAGTTATTAAGGACTTTTAAGGACTGTGGAAATCATGTCTAAGACATAGGTTCAGAATAGGAGTAGTATCAAAAACCAGAGGGTGTTAAGGGCTTCCATGGGGGTAGTAATAGTTCTGAGGCAGTTAAAGGGGGTGACTAGTAGACAAAACACATATAAAACTATACATATCTATAAAAATAATAAAGAAATCAGTTGAATAAATCATGTTGACCAGTGTAATAAACAAATGAAACTAATATTATATTCATCATAATAAAAGCAGTATCTGTTTTTAGTTAAAAATTTTGTAAATTTTACCATGGGCCATCACATTGGCCACCCCTGGGCTAGAGTACAGAAATTTTAATTGCATTTTCATTTAAACAATTGCTCCCAACAGCAGCATTGTGCACAAACTGTTACTAATAATTAGTGTTAATTGTTGTTGTGTTTGTAGAATAGATATTTGAATAAAAAATGGTCCACTGAAATAGGTTGAAATTATAAGTTCAACCACATCCTATTATAGTCAACATAGTGTATGTAATCAAGTATGCAGTCCTAGTAACAGCTAAAACAAGGATTTTTATTCATGTCTCTTAGTACTCAAAAGTTTAAAAGGGCAGTGGTTGGTTAGTTGAAATGGAGTTGGGGGAAAGTGAAAATTGTTTTAATCCCTTGGTTACAATCAGGGGCAACACTGCTCACCAGTGGGCACTGGAGCTTTCCATAGGGATGGTAGGGGGTCCAGAGACAAATGGAGGAAGGGTGGGCCAATAGACATATCTATAAAATATGCATGATATCTCAAAATAATCAATAAATCAGTCTAGTATTGCATTTACAATAATAAATGTGATACTTTTTTCAATAGTAAATTTTGTGAATCCCATCACGGTTTGCCATTTGACCACAGTAAGGAAATTCTAATTGCATTTCCTTCATATTTGGCTGAACTGGTAAATGCATACACTAGTTAACTGTCTAAGAAAAAGAACATTACTGAATGTGGAGATTTACGAATGATGTTAATGAAATAGGACTCTAGCATTAGCAAAATGTTAAGAATCCACAAGTCTCAACCATTTCATTATTTTTTTTTTTTTATTTCTTATTGATTTCATGTATATTCTTAGGTTTTAAAATGAACAATTTTTTACTACATTTGATTTTAGTTAATTTCTACTTTGTGATTCTAAATATATATATATATATATATATATATATATATATATAAGTTGATAAAATAAATATAGACAACATGCAACACTATTTTAATATATGGTATAATTAAATATTATGAAAGAAGGGGCATTTGAAAATTTTTTTTTCTTGTAAATGGGGTAGTGGTCCAGAAAAGATTGAGAGTTCTCTGGTTTAGGAGGTTTTAAAAGAATTGAAATTCAAAAACATTTACACCTATTAGAACTTTTTTTTTTTTTAATATTCCCTTTTGCTAGTTTCTAATATTTAATTATTTTACAAATAATCAAAAGTTTGTGAATTGTATTGTGTAGAATCTATCAAGAAAAGATTTTAAAATATCAATGAAAACTAATCATAGCATGATATATTTCTTACTTAAGTACTTAGTAATTTATTAGTAAATTTTGTGTCATTCAAATAATTGTTACATAAGCTTAGAAATTTCAATGTTGTTTCAGTACAATTGGATATAATGAATTTTTGGCTATTGTGATCTCTTTATTGAGTTAACAGTGGTTCACAATAACAGCATTTGAATATGTAACAAAATTAATATTTTTATAAGGATAACAAATGTTAAGCTTTCGGAATGGAAATTGAGTAGACCATAAAAATAAAATTTTACATGTCGCAATATAAGTATGAAATAATGTATTCACAAATATACTCTACTCATTCAATTTTAAAATTTTTAACAAATAATTTATAATTACCAAGACCATAAGACTGAAACTCATTCTTTTCAATTTCAACAAGGAATTTGGACTTGTAATCTTGAAAAGTTGAAGAGCTGAGATGCCTTTTAAGCTTTTTGGTTTCATCTTTCTTTTCTGTTACTTGAAATCTATTAAGATACCTGAATAAAAGAACATAAACAATGTACAATTACCCTCTTAAGGTTTTATTAAAAAATAAATAAGAAAAAGCAATTTTTAAAAATTCTTTTAAATTAAAAAAAATGAAAAGGATTTAATTGAAGTTTAAGACTTGTATATCTGACAATATGTCATTTTTAAAAATCTTACAATTTTATACACTGAACATATGAAATGCTTATTTAAACCAAAAATGTTGCATGTTTATAAGAGGGGTTTACACCCAAAGTGAACCAAGTCCACTTTTTGTTTTATGAAATAAAATAGGTTATTAATATTAGTAACCTATCATTTCATACTAGTATGTACATATGCTAATATATAGTAACACCTTAGTGATTAAGCATTTTTAAAAATTTAAATTTCCAGGAATTACAAACTTTAGGCCTCAATCTCTCTATATGGCTTTAAATGCACTTGATTTATTTTGGTTGTAAATCCCTTATGTATGAAATTTAAAATATAATTATTTAGAATAAAATTTATAGAAAATCCTTCATGCTTCAACATTTTTTTCTATTGTGAATACATACATGAATAATTTACAAGTAGAGACTATTGAATATTAGACACATTATTGTACAAATTTGTTACATAAAGAGGTGTTTTTGCTATAAGATTCAGGATTTTCTTCCTCTTTTATCATGGTTACTTCTCTCCACAAACAACACACACATATAGGAACAGTAATATATCTCCCTCTTGCCATCACTTTTAAAGGGGACAGAAAAAATTGAATAAAGATTATTGAAGTTAAAATTTATATAGAATCATTAAATTTAGCACTAACCCTTTGACAGTTTCATTTTTTTCCAAAATTCGGTCAAAAAATGTCACATTTTTTTTGTTCATTTTACATTTTTAAGTAAAGATATGTTATTAAAATTAACATTTCTAATATTTTTAAGCATTTATTACAACTTTTTTACTTTCTATGAAAGCATCATAGAACTGAAGTTTACCTTTAGTCTCATCGATATCCAAGTTAATTTTTGGAATTCCAGTGAAAGCAAATCTAGGAGGCGGATCAGAAGGATTATCACAATTAATTTTAAAAAATTGTCTTGCTTTACTGATTCCATCTGTACTATCAGAGTCACTACTATCTAGGTCATAAGTAAACTTTCGCTACTATCATTTACAGATAATTCAGTTTCTGGTTCTGACTCACAGTTGGAATAACAAGAAATTAGCTCCATACGCCCTGAATTATCCATTATTTAAAAGTAAAAATATATTATTCAACTCTTACATCAATAAAATTATCAGGCGGGTAGTAAAATATAACCAGAAAGCTATACACTGAAAGATAACAATTCATCTTCTTATACAAAACATGCGAAAAAACCCACACTTTTGAACCAGAGTAGAAAATACAATAAACTGCAAATTATCATTTACTGGACAATTATTGTCATCTATACGAATAATTTGTTACTAAAATTGGAAAAATACGGCCGAAACAGTGCAAGTGAAATAGAAATGAGATTGCTCATACGTCATACGGGCAAATCAGTAAAAGCCCAAAAGCTGTGCCCGTACGACATACGGGCAAAACAGGGAAGGGGTTAAGTCTTACACTTTATTTGAAATGAGTGTTAAAGATCATAATTGTATTATTATCAAACACTAAAGATGAGAGAAAAACTCAGTTTCTACTGATAACAGCAAGAAATTTTCTCCCAAAAAAATTTACTGAGATAAATTTAAAAGAAGTAAACTGTATTGATACATTCTTTTCATTTTAGCACAATTATTTGGTATTAATTTTTACAGTTTCCATCAACAGGAAAGAAGTTACAGAAAATGATAACTAATACTGTGAAAAGTGATAAATTTTTGTATTTGATCATCAATTATTCAACTAAACCTTAAAAATAAATAAATAAATATAGAATATAAAAAGAAGAGACATTACATACTTCTCAATTAATTCTTTTACCTCAACAGCTGAGTAGCTATCTTTTGCAACATTCACATTATCTTTGAACCATTTCATCTTTGTCACTGTGTAAAATAAAATGTATACATATATCCAATATATTATGAAAGATTGACAAAAATATATACAATGCTAAAATACATACTAATTATTGTGTACTTTACTGTAAAAACATTTTTTATGAAACAGCAAAAGGTGTAATTTACAAATGATTAAATATTTATAGAAAAAAATTGTTCTTTAGATTGTTGAGATGGTTACAAAGCAAGGTAAATTTAAAAGATTAAGTTTAGGGATGTAATGAATATTCAGACATTAATTGGTATTACTTGAATCTTTCAAATATTTGGTTTGTTTACATGCTGAACAGATATTCATGTAAATATTTGGTTGAATAAATTCAAGATAACTAAAAAAAGATGTTTATAACTTATTAAAAATATACTAAATATATTTAACAAAGAAAATTGCATACTTGCATTTAATTGCATTATTAGAAAATCTAGTATTTACTCAATTTAAGTTGCATAATACATAATTGTATTGAATATTTACATAAAAACTTTTTGATGCAAATTTATGCTGATAATCTCCAATGCACTTCCTTTTATGACATTTGCCACTACCAAACTGCAGATATTTATTGAACATTTTATTATGGGAGTATCATATACGTACCCAGCATAACTCGCTAGGGGCAACTCAAAATGGGATTTCACAATTTAAAAGCAGGCAACAAGCAGACCTCCAGTCTTGGCTTGCCACCTACAAGGGTATTGTTTGGGAATTTGGAGGATATTGGGACCACAAATGTATTTTATGTGCCACACATACCATTAATACAGGGTTCCCACTCTTTTTCCAGAACAAAAATTAAGGACTTTCTAAGGACCAAAGTAACTTTTTATAAGGACCTACTTGAAATACACAACATAACGACATAAACCCTATCTCCTGAGGAACATATTTTAATGATTATGAACCAGACAAAGCATGTTTAATAAATGCATCACAATATCTCAGAATTAAGTTTTTATAAATGCCTAAAAATTAATATAAGATAAATCTAATTGACAAAATCTAATTTTGAAAAATGTACATGAAAAGTTTTTTGAGTGATCAAACTAAAAATAAATTGTGAATAAAAACAATATTATAAACAGTACTTCCTGAAGGTTTAAAAATGACTGATATATATATTTATATAAGAGTTTATATATATATATATATATATATATATATATATATATATATATATATATATATATATATACTAGCTGATTATACCCGGAATTGCCTGGGAAAGAAGAAAGTTTTAGACTTTTCTATTACATTAACAGAAAATTAAACTTCCATAAGTAATTGAAATATCTACAAACCCCCATCCTCCATGCTCTGTTTAATTAAAATCTGCATGACTGTTAGCTATTAGGAAAGGGCAGCTGACTTTATACTTTAAACCTTTTAAGTATACGAAACATTATATATTTGTCATATAAGAAAACTGATAGGAAATCACATGAGACTGTGGATCTCATCGATAGAGAAATTGATCACATTCCAATTTAAAAATTAAGGAGTTTTTAAGAACCCTTGACAAAAATTAAGTAGTTTTAAGGGCACTTAAAAATGAAACCTAAAATTAAAGAATTCTTAAGGACAGAGAAAAAGGAAAGCATAATCCTACTGAGAAATATTAATTTATAGCAAAATTTCAAGGCAAGTTACATTTGCAGCAATATCTACTGATTCCTATGAAAAATGACTATGTTGCAAATTCACATATATAATAAAAATTAAAACATATACATACACTTAGCCTTAAGTTTGTAATTTGTTTCCTGTTTCCTCCTGAAATGATAGAAAACAAATTAGAAAAGTCAATTATTGAATTTAATTAATAAATAAAATAATTAAAAACACAAAACAAAGAGATATTCTATAACTGAAGTATTTTTTGTATTGTAAGTTTGCAGTTACCTGTCAACAACACATCCAAGTGGACCACCTAAATAAAAAGCGCTTTTTTCTCTCTTTTCTTTTTGTCTTTGAAGTGCAAGAAAAGTGAACACAGAACTTGGGCATTGATTGGGTTGTTTTGTATCACTACAGTCTACTGTTTTGCTACACAAGAGCTATTGAGAATGGTAACTACTGCTTAAAGACAATTCCAAATTGCTACAAACACCCATGTTATTAATGGGATTCTAACACATAAACTCGGGTACTGTAGAACAGCACAGCACACCACCCATTCAGCCATCATTAGAAATTTAGGCATTAAAAATGTTATTTTAAATCAATTTAAATTATAATTTCAGGTTAATACATGACAATTTTTTGTGAATCCCATTCATTACACAAGGTAGCCAGAACTTCTGCTGTTTAGCTTTTCTAGATTCGTTTAAGACTTTTCCAGGTTTAATAACAATTTCCCTGACTTTTTTTTATCTTTTATATTGTGCTTTTGATATGGGTTATTAATTTTTCAAAATAAAGTTATATTCATTTCAATATTAAAATTAAATGCAGACTAAACAAATTTCAAAAATAAAACAATTTCATTTTTTAAAACAATATATTTTACTCTAATTTAATTTTTTTTCATAAACGTAAACACTTTATTATGATATTTATCATTGTACCTAGGTGACAAAAAGTAACTACATTTTCTGAGATAATTTAAAAGAGAATAGAGGTACCTAAAAAATCTATTTAAAACACAAGGTGTTTTCTTTCGACTATCTTTCAAGATGAAACTACTGCATTAATATTTTCCATTTTGGTTTTAAATAAAGGATATTTGTTCATAAATGAGCAAATATTCATTTTTATAAAAATAATTGGCATTAATTAGCATGAATTTTCAATTAAAGTTCACATCTTTTTGCATATGTATTATGCCTGGGCCATATGTATTATGCAATGCACATGCTCCGTACAATGGGTGTTTTTCTTGCTAAGAGTGATAGTCAGTCTTCATGCGAATTTACTTTTGGTTTTTTTCGTGAGCACAGAGGTATATTTCTATGTGCTGTATAGAAGTTTATTTTTAAAATGGATATGCCGCATCCTGCGTGTAAACTTATATTAGATGATAGAAACTGTTTGTTTCGAGCTCTTTGAGGTTGCATTTTACAATACTGAAAAATTAGTAGATTATTTTTAGTTACAAAAACAAGCTTTAAGAATTTTTTTTCCTTTGGATTTACCTATTTTGGTGCTTTACTTATACTTATTTTTTTTAATATGTATTTACTGATTCATAAGTAGTAATGAGATTCCTACTGCTAAGCCACAGGCTAAATTTTTAGAAATTCCAGAATAGGAAGTGTTCTTTTGACCTACATGGATTCATGTAATCTCTCCCCCTCCCTCCTGTACATATAGTAAAACTGTAATTAGCTGTTACTTACAAGATTGCTGATTTATTGGAAGAATGAAATAGTTGGATAAATGCATATTAAGTACACTGTCACTAAACAAACATCAACATAATAATTTGTTGAATTAGATATTTGGTTTGGTTTTGGAGCGCTATGGTCTACTTTTTGCAACATGAGGGCTAATGAGACTGGACCTACTGCTTAAAGCAGATTCCGAACGGCTATGAACATCCATGCCACAGTGGGATTCGAACTCTGGTTCTGAAGGCCAGCACCCTAACTATTCGGCTATCGTTCTTGAATTACATGTTACTGCATGAACATGCATATATTATACATCTTATATTCAAATATAATTTCCTCTAATATAGAAGCATAAAATACCATGTTCTGGTTCAAATGCTTCTTGCCTAAAATTGTGCAGCATTGGAGGTGGCAGGCTAAGCCAGGAAGTCTGCTTGGTTCCTGCTTCTAAATTACAATGACCCACTTTGTTTCTTTCTACTGTACTAGGGAGAAATGTTGGACCCCTAAATGGTGATCCCATAATAAAATTGTCAACAAATATCTATGGCTTAGTAATGCAAATGCTATAAGAACTTCAAGAGCTCTTCATATTGGAAATAATATTTATGTTTTAAATCCAGCATTCACACACACACATATGCGTGTGTGTGTAGACATATATATAGACACACACACACACACATATATATATATATATATATATATATATATATGTGTGTGTGTGTATGTGTGTGTGTGACATTAAAATCCTTTATTTACATATTTTAATATTAATTTAATAACTTTTGTTCATAAAGTACATTGGGGGTTTGCACAGTAATTTTGATTTTTCCCTCCAGATACACTATAGACTTAATTCAGCTCATGTCTGTACTACTTTAGCCAATAGTTACCATGTTCTCTCTAAACATGGGATTTTTATCATGTGATCAGTTGTGCTTAGGGATTATTCATAGTCTTTTTACCTGAGAAATCCCTACTTAAAAAGTATGTGTGGGCAGGATCACATTGTCTGTGTTCACGATGTTGTAAAAGTAAGTGGTTGCCTGTTATATGGATTTCATGTACCTCACCAGAAATAAACTTGCATATTACACACACACACACACACACACACACACACACACACATATATATATATATATATATATATATATATATATATATAATCTCAGATTTTTACAATCTGAGTTAATCAGTAGTTAATATACTTTTCACAATTCTTTATCTTACAAAATTGAGAATATTAAAAATAAATACCACATAAAATTCTTAAACATATGAAAATAACAACAATTATTAAACATATTATGCATCTTTTAAAGCAGTTAAACAGAAGGCAAAGAAATTAAATATATTGAGGACAATGAAGGAAAATATAGATGAAAAACATTTCTGAAGCAAATTTTTTTTGACATGATAAATAGATAAATAAAATAGCTTAAATTTTTAGTTATATATATTCTACAGGAAAAAAATGACATTTTATACCTATCAACCTTTTCATTATGGAATACTTGACGTGCCAACTGGGATGCTTTCCGACTATTAGGATGAATAACAGAACTAGTCTTTTTAACTTTAGGCTGTAATAAACCAAAATTCAATAAACTACTTAAATTAAAAAAGATAATAAAGAAAATAATCCAATAATCACAAAAAATTAAAATTACTGTTTTAGCATATCACCCATCAAGATAAATGGATAAACTAAAATTAGTATCTTAATAATCGATAAAAAATAATTGAAGCTAAAAGAGATATCAAAGAAATATTAATAATCGATAAAATCACAGTAATTTCACTTAAAAGAAAGATAATAATAATAAATTTAAACACTTAAAATAAAATATAGAAACAAACATCTTATCATAATTTTCAAATATGTAGATACTGAAGTTTGAATTCCATAAAACCGTTTAATTCACAATTTAGTAGAATTCTAACTTTGGTGGCTAAATATCAACCTCTTTACTGAGATTCATAAGTGTAATAACTGCTAAAATTTTTATTTATTTGTTTTTGAGCAGGGATATCAATTACTGAACTAAAAATGCATGTATGAAACATTCTGTGTTCATAAAATATAACTCTTAAATTGATAAACTTAAATTGAAAATATGTTTAAGAATTAGTATAAAAAGACTATAAAAAAGAAATGCTATCAAAAAGTAACCAAAAATTCATAAAAGCCAGTTACATTTTTTCCATTTTACAAATTAAAAATGAAATGTTAAAACTCCTGTATATATGAGTAACATAATAAAACACAGAACAGGAGATTAACTATTTCATTCACGAAAATACAATTTTTCATAAATGGTTTTGGTTGATACCAACACTTATTGAAATACTATCAAAGAAAATACATGATATAAAGAAAAACTCAAGTACGTTTAATTTTCTTTAACTTATTTAGCAATTAATTTACAGTCTTTAAACTAAACAACATTGAATTATGAGTATTTTATATACTTGGAGATTTTAGAAGATGTATCAGTTACACTCATACTCATGAGGAAGAATTACGGTTTGTTAGCTATTTATTTTAGAAAAAAAAAAAAGCTAATGTCATTAATGTAATAAATACAAAATTGGAAACACTTTTACTAACCATTTTTATTGCCAAGCAAAAGAATTAATGTGTATGATAAATTTCAAAACACGTCTTAACACGCTTTTCCCCGAAGTTTTGTAACATAAACATTGGGTGACATGTTACTATTTCACTGTTACTTATGTTATTAACGTCAGTTAATAATTTCCCATTTAAAAGGAATTGAATCTATCAAATTAATGATTATTTATTTACTACTGTTTTTTTTAATAGAAAAGTTAGATTAAAAGATTTAAATTTGTAACGTACAAGCTGATTTTATAAAAAAAAATTATAAAAATTTGAGTCAACTCATACTCTTGAGTGGCAATGTTTTGAGCCATGCTGCATCCTCTATGATCAAAACAAGTTTGAAGAATGATTGGGAAATACATGCTCAATATCATTGGATTTTAGTTGGGTGCAGAGTTTTCAGCAAATTTTCTCCCATCAGTCAATTTAATATGTTTACATATAAGTGATGATTGATTACTATAAGTGATGATTATTATCAGTGATTAGCGTTCTTAATATTTTATTTCTACTGATATTGCATCATCACATGCAACGATTGTAACTGTTAAAGCATGAAAATACAATTTTTTCTCCGTGACATTTCAGGTACAATTAAAAACAAGGTAATTAATTTATTGTGTAAGGTCTATTTCATGGTAAAGAATTTCACAAAAGAATTAAAATTTTTTCTAAAGCAATTTTTTTCTAATTGAAAAGCTATCCCAATTATATATATATATATATATATATATATATATATATGTGTGTGTGTGTGTGTGTGTGTATTTATTTGTGAATTTGATCAAAAACTTATTATTTTGAAATGTTTTTCACTCTGTAACATGAAATCTATAATTTCTTTTACAGATGAATCGCTATGAAATGTTGAAGTTACAGATAATTAAAGAAATAAACGACTCATCGTCTCTTCAAAAAGTAAAAGAGTACTATAGCGGTATCATAAAGTCTAGAAGAAAGTTAAATCGAGCCCAAACTTTGAATGATATTTTTTATCTTTTAGAGGAACGAGATGCTTTAGATTGTAATAATATAGCCGTTCTAAAGCCTTTGGGAACTCTATTACAGAACACTGAAATTAATAATCGTGTTCGTGGATATGAAAAATTATATATAGAAAGTAGTGAACCAGAAACTTGTGTTTGTGGCAAAAGTAAAATAGTTACTTTACCAATTATAAACCCAGAAACTGTGAACAGCGAAAAAAATGAATCTAATGGTTAGTACTTTTTACACTTATAAAGCTAAAGATAATTTTACCAAATTATCTTTTATATTTTTTATTTTAGTTTTTATCAAACTTTTTACGTATTTGTTGTATTAAAACTGTATCCATTATGTGTGTTATATATATTTACAATCTGAAGATCAAAGAAAAGTTATGCATTTGTATGAATATATGTTGTTTGTTCTCTTAATATTCCAAATGATTTCAAAACTTACATAAATTGCAGCATATGTGATGCAATGTCTTTAGTTTTTCTCCTGTCATAAGAGATGTATGACCATTTTATCTCATGCTAATTTATTATTACTAAACTTTTTCGTCCATGGATCCTTCTCATAGCAAATGCCATGTCATGAGTCAACCCCCAAGTGTAATGAATTTATACAGCTATATAATAACAAAATTACAATTTTGACTACGATTTTTTTAATAGTAATGTAAAAATAAAAATATATATAAGTGCATTATTGGGGTTTCAAATTCAGTTAAAACCTATAGCTGTTGTAGCCCAAGGCAGAAATTTCCTTGTACTTCCTTATCAGAATGATCACCATACAAAATGTCAAAAAATATATAATTAAAATTTATATAATTAAAAGCAAATGTTTAAAATGATCTAGAAGACAAAAACATTAAGACTATTAAAGGAAAACCAACTTTCATCAAGCAGACAAACATAACTTTAAACTATCTGCCATTTTTGTTTAAAAAAAAATAGTTATTTTTTATTAAAAAAAGGAACTAAAGACCTCCTTAGTTTCAAACCTGCAGTTTAAAAATTTCCTAGACAATTGTTAATGTCATAAATTTTGTTTTTATAAAATTACCTAGCATCTCACTTGCAAGTTGTTTTAAATGTTACCTCCTTTGGCATCTTTGTCTCTAGTATCTTACAGTACATACATATTTAAAAACTATTATATTATCTTGTAAGATCTCCCCTCAGTGATCAGGATTCTGTTGTTGTTAGTTTATAAAAATAATATTAAGAAAGATGTATTAAAAAATGATGATAAAAATGGCTGCAAAATACAATAAGTCCTTTGCTTTGGTATACTGCCTGAAAAAACTATTGAAGGAAGAACTCTATTTCTTTCTGTTGGGAGGAAATTAGATTGTTAACAAAGTTGGTAACTCCTTGTTAAGGTAAAGAAAACCCATTAAAATTACACATGGATCTTTATTTTATAAATACATAACTATTTAACTTACTCTATTAAAGGGCAGTATTTCATATTTCAATTTTTAATAAGTTATTATTTCAGAAAAATGCATGAAAGTGGTAACAAAAAATTAATTCCATTTGCATGACTTTTGTAGTGAAGTCACCATTCCCTAAAGCATACTTTTCTAAAGGTGTTATTAAATGTGTTACAGTCAGGGTTAGCTTGATTTGCCCAACTCGAAAACACCCGGGTGGTTTTTAAAAAATAAACAAACCAAGTGGGTTTTTTCAAAATCTTTATTTAAAATTCCACATAATTAACTAATAATAAAAACATTGAGTTAATTCTATAATATATATTATATATTTTATCTTTGACAATGAGTGTAGAATTTTTTTTTAATTTGAGGGGTCTAAACTGCTAGAAACAACTAAAACTTAAAAAATTTTCAGGGAAAAATAGTTATCTGTATAACAAATACAATGAAAAAATTATAGAAATAATTAAAAACCAAAACAACCAGTATTTTTGCCAAGATGAAGAAAATTGGCAACTTTCAGCCGATATTAAAAAGAAATAATATGGCTAAAAAAGAATTACCCAGAGGACTTGAGTATATTTACAATAACATAAACAAAAAACAAGAACTTTCTATATTATATACAACTTATTCTAAATGTTATCCAGTCAGTGATATAAGTTTCTTTATCAGCTGTTATGATATAAGGGAAAAACTTGTTCATACCAACAATTGACCGTTAACTGTTATCTTTAAACAAGGGTGTTTTAATATGATTTAGTTATATAAAATTAAATTAGTATGTAAAATTCTTAATAAAATCATTAAACTTCTATGAAATTGTTTTTAATTTTTCCTCTTATATAGATACAAGTACAATAAATGTGATTATTAAATAAATACTGATCTATGGTAATTTTTAAAAAGTGATTAACATTTTAAATTTATTTTAATCATACAATGAATTATATATCCTGTCCTCATATATAACAAAAAAAAAAACTGAATAGTTTTTAAATCCTCAAAAAAGCATCTAAAAACTTTTAAAGTATAGAAAAAAACCCTGATAAAACCAAAAAAATAAAAAATCCTCAAAAACCCACTGGGTTGGATTTTTCTCAAAAAACCCGGATTTTTGCCAACCCTGGTTACAGTTAATAAATGGTAGCAAAGTATTTCCTGTTTGATATTTTAAAGAAACTTTTGACCTTATACAATCTCAAACTTGTCCCAGGTTCGCTGCTGTTGATAGAACATTTCTAAATATGAAGTAGCAAACAGCAAAAAGGTGTAGCAAAAGTAAAATTTTATGTAAACTTGTGTAAAAGTTCAGATCATAGAAAATTCTAGAAGTTTTTTTTATAAACTGTTTTTTAGTAATAGTCCTTTATGTACATTGTCTGTTTTTGTATACAGTCTAGATTCATGACTTAAAAGAAGATTCTACTTATTAAAAATCATAAAATGCTTTATTCAGTTACACACACTTTGTGCTAAGCTTTACTTACACCAGTATTTTCACTTTTGACTAGTATTTTTATAAGCCTTATTTCCTTTCTCTTCACTTTGATAGTGGATGGAAACTGAATGTCAAAACATAGGTATTATTAATGACATAAGCTATGATAATGAACCTCACATTTTAGTTAAAATATGAAATATGTATCTCTCCTAGCATTTTCACTAGTTATTTCCAAATTTTCCTTTTGTCTCTTGCTGTTTGTTGACTGATATTTCCTTTATTCATTTTGATATTAGAAATAACTTTTTACGGAAAACTTCTTAAATGTTTAATTTGCTAAGCAGTTGTGGAAATTATTTTGATTATATAGAGGACATTAGGCATAGCATGCACTCAAATTTCAGTAGGCTACCCATTGCTCTTCATATATAGATATATTTGAGTTTTGTTTCCTTTTCATGCTGGAACAATTAAGTTCCTTTTTTTATAGTGTTTCTACTCTTTTAGATGTTTTAACCCTTTAAAGGTCACCAAAATAAATTCATGGGAATTTAATGTAATTTTTTTATAAATGTTATCTATAAGCCTTGTATATGTAAAATATATAATTTTTTTTACATTCCTTAGAAGGGTTTGCCTTAGAGGATACCAAATTAGGGTTTGAGAAGTGGTTTAACTGACTAACCCCTACCCTTGTACAGCTTGAACATTATGCCTTTTTAAAAGTTTAACTATACTGGAAGAACAATAAATGATAATCCTTAAACTGGTATAATAAATAAATAGCTTAACAACTAAAAAGTGTTGTTTGTATAGATACTTTTATTTGAGGTCATAAGTAAGATAAATTGAATCTGACAGAAAGTTTAAATACATATATTTCAATAGAAAAAGAAATCAATAAGTTAAACGTAGAACTATCATCTGTTATATATTTAAAATATATATATATAATGTATATATATATAATATGTATATATATATATATAGCTATATATATAGCTATATATATATACATATATATATATATATATATATATATATATATATATAATCGAAAACTCATCCATGTCTCCAAAAAGTTTTTTTTTTAATTGCAAAAGCTCTTGATTCTACATCATTGGCTTCCATATATCACAGATGTATGAGATTGGAGCCGTAAATAATTATAAAAAGATAAAGTAATCCAAAAAGTAAAGTTTAAAAAAAAAATGTTTAATAGGTGGTTTTGCTACGAAACCATTGTCTGTTAAAGGGTTAAAGATACAATTCAAGTTTCGATGATCGTGAATACTGTTATATGCAGTATAAATTCTAAATTGTAATTTTGTATTCCTATTTCATAATTAAATTATTCATTGTTTATTAAAGTTGGGTGTGCAGTAGAAAGGGTAAATTATATAATATGTAAAATAGAATTAAACTTTTATTTATTTTTTCAATATTTACCTGTTTTTCCCACTTTTATCTATTGTTGCAACAAAAATTAATTTTTTTTAAATGGCAAAAACCCAGTTGTAATTATCAGTGTTACTGATGAAAATGCAGTGGGACATGCAATCCTGTAAATCCCATGAATGTATGTGACATTATTTTTGAATGTGGATGACATACATCTTGGAGAATTGAAAGGGTTAATATGTTCAGGCTTGCAATTCCGTCACTTTTCTCACCTTAAGTCACTTTTTTTACAATTGATCACTTTTAGTCATTTTTTTCATGGTGTATCACAGCAAAAGTATGTTGTTAAAAAAAGAAAATCTGAATTAATAACAAAATATATTAATAAAAGACCAAAAATGTGATTGCTCTAATCTTATTTTTCTTATTAGAATGTAGATAGTCATATGGTTTCCAGAATTTAGTGATCTTAAAAAGACGTAAAGAAGTTCCTGAAATCTACATTTGTACTGAAATGTACATTTAATACATTAAAGTAATTTACGTCAAAGCACACATTTCTCTTTTTCTTCACAATTTTTGTTTAGATACTCTAATCTAGCTGTGTACATATTTCAAAACATCATTAATATATGCAGAAAATTGTGATTATAAAATTAATGTATTTTATGTTTTCAAATCTAATTTATAGATTTTCTTGAATGAAAAGCAATGCTGAATTGTGTTAAACAAAATTTATAACCCTTTTTGTATTTGACGCTAAAATCTTGTTTTGCAGAAATCATTTGATTTAGAGTTAAAGTAAATAGAAAAATCTTAATAATAATATAAAAATCTTAATAATAGCATCTGTAATCAAGAGGAGAAAAAAAATCGCTTTTTTTTTCCAATGTTTAGTCATTTTTTGGTCACTTATTCTGTATTATTTGTCACTTTTCTCACCTTTTTGAAAATACCTCAGCAGTTGCAAGCCTGTATGTTCTGTAAATATTGTTTCATAATATTTTTTAAATGTTTATTATAATAATAAATTGTTAATTTCATTTTATATATCTCAATAGCTGTTTTCTCTGTAGTTGTTTCAGTATTTTAAATGTATTTATTGTATAATTTTACTGTTTCAGAACTACAAATAGCAGTGCATAATATTGCTTTGAACATTGGAAAAAACTGGCATACTTTAGCCAGTGAACTTCATGTGAAAGAGTGTTATGTAGATGAAGTAAGGGAGAAATATCCTAATGACATTCAAGCACAAGCACGAAAAATTTTAGAAATTTGGATCAAGAGTAGCAGTGAAAGTCCAACCTTAGAAATATTGAAAAATGCATTGAATTCTAGATTGTGCAAGCAAAAAGGTGTTGGTCTGCACATGTTAAAACCCCCAGTTATAATTGAATAACAGAGGTGTTAAGAATGTAAAAAATATTTCATACTTTTATGTTTTGTATATAAATTATTTAAGAATAATTTTACATTCTGAAATTTCACATTAACTAAAAATTTTATTTATAGTACAACCATATACAAACAAGGTGTCTATAAAAAGTCTCATCAATTTTGATGTTTAGTAATTTATAAAACAGTATAGAATTGTTATGAATTATTAAAGATTAAAATATGACAAACTGCAAAACTGTTAAGGAGGGCGACATTTTTGCTTGCACTTGGTTTGAAATTGACTATTGGCTCAATATTCTCCATGCAAAGGACATATATTTGAAAGTTAATTGACAAAGGTCATAAAACTTTTTGAAACTATCTAACCATAAATCTTATTAACTCAAATCTATCTTCATTATTTTAGGAATTATTAAACATCAAAATGTGTTTGTTCAAATGGGTATGGTGCTGCTTTTTGGTTTGTGAGTTCCCACTACTGGCATGATTGTCTGTAGCCTTTTAGAATTGGCTTTAAGTAGTAGCCCTATTGTAGCAAAACAGTAGGCTGTAGCTTCCCCAGTCAACGAAAATGCGTTAGACTTTTTATAGCTGCCTTGTATATTGTATTATTATAGTGCAGCAATATACGTTATTTACAAATAAAAGGAAAATTCTAAGAATACTATAAGTATATTAATTAGGTCATCCTTGGGTCAGTTTTACTTTTAAATATGGACTTGAAAAATATTTTCAATATTTTAAAAAATACTTACTGTAAAATGCTGTTATAGAATAAAGTGCAAAGCCAATGTAAATAAAGCACAAATAGGGAGAAAAAGTATACATACAGCTGTTTCATTGCTTTGAGCAAGCAATATTCTCTTAGCACTTAGTGGTTTATCAAAGGTAGATTAATCTAATATTGCTAATTGTAAAGATTAAATTTGGTATTTTAAAATTATAATAAAATGTAAAGCCAATGTAAGTAAGGCACAAAAAGAGAAAAAAAATATGCAGACAGTTTTGTAGGTTTTAGCGAGAAACATTCTCAATGCGAGAGCACTCAGTGGTTTATAAAAACAGACTGAGCTAATACTTAGTTTTAGAGATTAAATTTACATTGAAAATTGTAACAAAATGTTATAACATAAAATGAAAAGCCAATATAAGTAAGGCACAAATAGAAAAAAAAAGTATGCAGACAGCTGTTTTGTTGCTTTGAGCAATCAACATTCTCAATACAAGAGCATTCAATGGTTTGTAAAAGCAGATTGAGCTAATACTGCTAGTTTTAAAGATTAATTTCATATTAAAATTTTTATTCAATAAAATTTTTGTTGAACAGTTAAAAAAAACTGTAACATTTTCTTTTATTCTTATATAAGGATATCCCATTCAATACATAGTAAAAAATTAATGTGCCTATGTAACTAAAGTGTTCTTAGATGGATGTTCAGGAAAATTGTCCAAATCCATCAAAAATAATGAATAAGCTCAAAAAAGAAGTGTAAAATTTTATAAAGCAAGCCCTTTGAATGTTTAGCGAACGATGGCCGAATGGTTAGGGTGCTGGCAATCGGAACCGGAGTTCGTGGGTTCGAATCCCACTATGGCATGGATGTTCGTAGCCGTTCGGAATCGGCTTTAAGCAGTAGGTCCCGGTCTCATTAGCCCTCGTGTTGCAAAAAGTAGACCGTAGCACACCAAAACCAAACCAAACCTTTGAATGTTTAAATATAGTCCTAGATTGTATATTGAAGAGCTTATTAAGAAGAGAGCTTATTTAAGTCAGGACTGTTCTAAGGGAAGAATCAATCCTTCCAGAAATTAAAGGTTCAGTTTTACAGATTTAAATTGTGTATCTAAGAAGTGAAGATAATGGACTATTAATGGGATTAGTTGAAAATGAATCAAAGGCTCAATTTATACTATGTTTGGTTCTTCTAAACTTAAACCTATTCTAAGCTTTTTGTCTCCATTCTGAAGAAGTAGTTTGATTGTGATTGCAAAACAGTAGTGTGCTTTACTTATATTTTTTACTACATTCTAGTGCAAAGGTTTTACCCAGTTTAATGTCATATTCTGGGTTAGCAAATGTTCAGACTTGCACATCTTAAGTAATGGTATCACTATGACTATGTTTCTAAAAGTATTTCTTTAGGATATATGTAAAACAGCATAACTTACTTAACCTTTTCAACTCTGAATTTTATGAAATGCATTAAAAATAGTCTATAATGTTTTGTATATAGCTATAAGAGAAACTCCCTAGTAAAATATTAACAAGATCCTACTTATGTTATAAAAACTAGGAAGTTATGGAAATGATACCATCATGTTTCAAGATAAAAAGTTTAACTTGCAACATTGTTAATCGTGACATGTGTACATGGTGCCCTGCTGAAGATTGTCAGTGTAATAATTGTTTAAGAACTTGCAACAGGCCATTTACCTTGAGAGATCTACATGACACCTCTCTCCCTATTCCCAGTGACAAAACATCTGGACCTACAGATTTTTTATGTTTTCTGGGTGTACAAAATGTTTCATATTGTTTGGGTGTTTAGTGCTCTTGCTAGCTTCTTAAACATTGACCCAAAAGGTGATCTTGAGGCCTAATTAAATGCCAATTCTAGATGGTGCTCCTATATCAGTCTGTTGTTTCTGAACTTTTGTGATCAGACGAGAACCGGTATTTTCATTATGGTATGGCTGTTGACTACTAGGCCATCCCATGCCCAAGGCAAAATCTTATATTACAAATATAGTATGTATATAGAAGGAGATAGCAGTGTTAAATATGCTGAATTATAGTTTAACCATAAGTAACAATAAAAAAATATACATAATAGTAGATGTTGCAATTTTTTGAGTTTGCTTTATAAGTGTGTCCATTTGTCTTACAACACAGATCAAACTGTCATAATTTTTGCAGTCAGCACTGCTCTTGAGAAACCCCTACATGTGAATTCATTCATTTACTCTTGTAAAGATAACTGGTTGTTTTAAACTGGTCATGTAACTGAAATTTACTATTCAATTTATTGAATACTAATCAAATATATTTTACTAGTATATGTTAAGTCGAATTCATAGGTTGACCCAGCCAATTTGTAATGAATGTCATAACATAATGTTTTATTTTTTACACAAGCTCTTCTATGTAATTTGTGTTGAATTTAAAGTCAGATTACAAATAATAAGTTTTGCAGTTGCCTCTAAATTTAGAAGGTTTTGTAATTTATTTTGGATTATTCCAAACTTAGAAAATAATCTCTTTATTGATAAAGAAATTTTTGATAAACCAATTTCATATCAGTGCCTTTAAACTTTTACATTGCTGCCTACCAGATATCATGTTTTATGTTCTTAACTGATTTATATTTTTGTAATTGAATGATCTGTTTTTAAATTTTTAACATTTTTATTAAATTGTTTAAGCATATTTTACTAATTATCTTATAAACTTGTCAATGTATTATTTTTAAACTGTGCTTTTAATATTATTACTTATTAAGTTATTTTTAGTTGCAAAGCAATTCATTGAAATTAAGACTATTTAAAACCAAAATTCAGTATGTCCCAACCTTTTTTGGCTCATATACCACTTGGTTGTGCATCAAGCTAAATTGTACCACTTTGTGAAAATGATTGTATTTTGGGAAATTTGTTATTGCAAGCATGATTATTTATTTGCATTGTACATTTTATAGGGTGAACATGTATTCACATTACATAATGAGTCAAATTACATTGAAACAGAACTAAGCGTCATGACGGATTATAAACTCACTGTAACATATATGTATGTATGTGTTCAATGTTTCATGTTTATCTACCATTTTGCCATATTTCATTTATTAATAAATAATTTTAATAAAAATGCAAAATTATGAAAAAAAAAACTTTACTGTGTAATATAAATTAAAATAATTTTTATGAATTATAGGAAAAAACGATTCTATGATATTTTTTTATTTAATTTTTTATGTCCGTTATTACTGATTTTCTTTATTTTATTTTTTATTTTATTTTATTTTTTTTTTTTTTGCGTACCACAGATTGGGAAACACTATCATAATTGACAGTTCTTACCATTTTTGAACAGTTAAAACCACTTTTTTCCAACGACCTGGTCAAAATTAGTTTTTACTGGTCAAAATTATAACCCTGAATTAATATTATCATACATTTAAACTGCTATGTTCTTTTATATATATATATTTTATTTATTGCCCAGAATTTTTTTTAGCAAGGTGGCAGTTGCCACCAGCAGGATCAAAAGAGTGGATGTATTGTTTTAATCAAGTACAGATTTAGGTAAGATTATATTGTTTTCTGGGAAAATGAACAACACTTCCTGTGTATAAAGTGAAATCCTGTTGTGAACAGAAATTTTGTTCAAAAAGCTTTTGGGTGCTGCAAAATTTTCCTTGTGGCCTGCTATTTGGTCACCTTTGTTGTATGCTGTAAATCAGCATTTCCCAACCTTTTTTGCCTCATGTACTGTTTGGTTGTACTTCCTGCTCAATTGTACCACTTTGTAACTTTTTTTTCTTTTTTTTTTTTTCGCGTATTTCATGATGTATGTTATTGCAAGTGTGTTTATTTACCTGCATTATGTATTTTATAGTGTGGTCATGTATATGCATTGCATTACGAGACAAATTACTTTGAAACATCATGCAAGATTATACAGGGTTCCCACAGTCCTTAATTTTAGCTTTCATTTATAAGGGCCCTTAAAACTACTTAATTTTTGTCAAGATTGGCAGTACAGGTGATAAGTACTGTTCAAAGAATATATATATTAAGAATGTATAAAATATTTGTTAATGTTCATAACATTCTTTTACATTTTCTAACCAAAAGTGCAGTATTAATAATAAACAAAATCTTCAAATACATATATGTTTTTAGTGTATTACTGTAATAATTCAGAATTCCTTTCCTCAGGCTTGCAATTCCATCACTTTTCTCACCTTTAGTCACTTTTTTTACAATTGATCACTTTTAGTCACTTTTTTAAGTAAACAGTCACTTTTTTCATTGTGTATCAAAGTCTGTTGTTCAAAAAAGAAAATCTGAGTTAATAACAAAATATTAATTAAAGACCAAAAATGTGATGCTCTAATCTTATTTTTCTTATTAAAATGTAATGAGTCATGCGGTTTCCAGAATTTAGTGATTTTAAAAAGTCATAAGAAGTTCCTGAAATCTACATTTGTACTGAAATGTACATTTAATACATTAAAGCAATTTATGTCAAAGCACACATTTCTTTTCTTCTTTTTCTTTAGATACTCTAATCTAGCTATGTACATATTTCAAAATATCATATTAATATATGCAGAAAATTGTGATTATAAAATTAATGTATTGTATGTATTCAAATCTAATTTATAGATTTTCTTGAATAAAAAGCAATGTTGAGTCGTGTTAAACAAAATTTTTAACCTTTTTTGTATTTGATGCTGAAATCATGTCTTGCATGAATCATTTGATTTAGAGTTAAAATAAATAGAAAAATCTTAATAATAGCATCTGCAATCAAGAAGAGAAAAAAATCGCTTTTTTTTTCAATATTTAGTCACTTTTTGATCACTTATTCTGTATTATTTGTCACTTTTCTCCCCTTTTTTAAAGTACCTCAGCAGTTGCAAGCCTGTTTCCTTGATATTCTTAAAAAATTATGAAAATACTTTTAATTTATTAATACTTTTTATAGTCATGAGCTAGAAAATTTATTTGACAAATAAATAATCTTTCACATACTGAAAAGGTTTAAAGAATAAAGTCAGCAGCCTCTCCTAATAGCTAACAGTCATGCAGATTTGAATTAAACAAAGCATGGAGGGTGGGGGTAGGGTGTAGATATTTCAGTTAATTATGGAAGTCTAATTTTCCTTGCATTGAATGTGATAGAAAAATATAAAATTTTCTTCTTTCCCAGGCAACGTCGGGTATAATCAGTCAATATATATACACACACACACATATATATATATATATATATATATATATAGTCATTTTTAAACCTGAGAAAGTACTGTTTATAATATTGTATTTTATTCACAACTTATTTTTAGTTTGATCACTAAAAACTTTTTTCAAAATTAGTTTTTGTCAAATAGATTTATCTTATATTAATTTTTAGGCATTTTTAAAAACTTAATTCTGAAATATTGTAGGGCATTTATTGAACATGCCTTGTCTGGTTCATAATCATTAAAATATGTTCCTCAGGAAATAGGGTTTATGTCGTTATGCAGTGTATTTCAAGTAGGTCCTTATAAAAAGTTACTTTGGTCCTTAGAAAATCCTTAAAAAATTCCTTAATTTTTTTTGTGGAAAAAAAGTGAGAACCCTGTTATATGTGTATGTGTGTAATATATGTGTATGTATGTGATCAGTTTCATATTTAAAAAAATAGGAAGTAAAAGCTCTTTCAGCTAATTCTGTACTAGTAAACAGTGATAATAATTTTAGAGCTTACTCAGAAAATTGTTCATATTCTTTATGAATGTTTTACCAAAAATGAGAATGTGTCGTTTGAATTCTAATTGAAAAGTTTTGTTTGTATGTTATTTTTTATGCAATTTTTTTTTAGTCTCCCTTTAATGATCATTTTTTGCGTATCACTGGTTGGAAATCACTGCTATGGATTAGGAAGAATTAATATTGCCCAGCATATTATTACCAGTAATCTGGGAATAAAAAAATTAAATAAGAATCAGTGCCTTAAGATATTAATATAATTTATAGTGCATAAGATTTTAATCATATCATGCTATTATGAATCAAAAGTTTTTAAATTTAAATTAAGATATAAGATGAATGGGACCTCCGGAGAGCACGTGTAGCTTCAAGAACACTACCACTACTGTGTTCTCGTCATTTAAAAGCAAGGACCAAGCAGAAGAACCCTGTGTTCTGCCTTCCACCTCCAGAGGTAATGTTTAAAGTTAGGGAACATTGTGACCATGAACCTATTTTACATGCCCCGGCCGCCATCAATGAACAGGGTGGATCTTTGGCCGTTTCGAGCTTCGAACTCGTAACCCTTCGGTTATGAGGTACACGTCTTTGCTGACTGAGCTCAATACGCATGAGCATACAAACTTGAAGTCGGAACTAGTTAATATAAATTCTTAGAATGTCTAAATGGATGTTTAAAGTTTTTTTTGTGCGGACATAAATATAGAACTGAATAAAAATGATTCAGGCATGGTTAAAATGGGTATTTTGGTTGAAATTTGAGCATCGAAAATTTTTACGATTACAGTACTTCCTTTACTTTGTACAAGGAAGTAAAAGGATCGCTTGTTCTATTTTACACTTTTTTTAATTTTATGTACAAATATGCATATATATTTGTGCATGAAAAATGCTGGAGACAGAAAAACTTTAATATAACAAGGAGATATTGTATTTTGTTAAAAAAAAAAAGTTTATGTGAATTGGCTATTTTAATCTGGAATTGTGATAAACCATTGTTTTTCAGATCTAAAATATTAAAAAATTAATACCGGTGATTTATTATTAATATTGTTATTGTACTCATTGTATTTGTTGGTGATATTTATGTGGTCTGTATAGTTCTTGTCTTTGAAAATACGTGTACGTTGTACAATTTGTAATTCATTGTAAATAAATTTATTTAATAAATTATTTTGATGTTTCGTTTCTTTTCCGAATTTTTGGTTTATTTTCACAAAATATACATTTCTCAAAGCATCACTTTTCGAAAACATTCCCATTTACTATTTTTGGTGTCAGATGCACAAGCTCAAGAAAGAAACCAACGTGCAGGTATCAGGGTTTTTTTCTAGCAATCTCAAAAGTTTGTGCAGCGCATAGTTGCAGTGCAGACAAATTACCTTCTATTCGACGACAAACTTTTATGTGCCAAAGAAATTTCGAAAAAGTTATTGAACCAGTATTTCTCAGACTGTACTATACCTACCTCAAAAACTATACAAAAGTGTTGGAAATGCAACCTCTCATCATTTTATTATCTTTAATTTGTAAAATTTAGCTACCTGTGAGTGGCAATAGTTTTGTACTACTGAGAAGCAAACGATAGTTTCGTTTACTTATTGGCTTCTTTCTACAGTAAACATGTTAAGTTTAAAATAAAACTTTGACTAAGATAAATTGGCGTCCATGACAGGACTTAACATATTATGATGGGATATACTAATAAAACTACAGCAGAAAAATTAACAGCAGAGCGAACAAATTTACGACGCCTGCTTACGAAAGATTGCAAAGAATACGACACTGCCTTATCAACTCCTGAAAGTGGTAAGGATATAAATGTTCTATTTAATAAAGTTGCAGATAAAGCTGATAGATTATTTAAGTTGGATTATGAATTGTCATTAATAACAGAATATTCGGAAAATGAATATGATATTGAATCATATAGAGATAGATTCATTGAAATTAAGACTAATTATGAGAATTGTCGCCAAGTTGAAAATAGAGAATTTAGAAACATATCTGCTACGAACACTGATAATTTGACTTTACCTAAGCTAGATTTAAAGGTGTATGAATTAATGCCTCGTAATTGGGTCGCTTTTTGGGGACAATTTTCTCGTATCCATGAAGATACAAGAAAAAGAGAAGAAGACAAATTTCAGTATCTACTATCTTCGTTGAAATTAAAGAGTAATGCGAGACATATGGTAGAAAGTTATCCACCGTCTAAAAATAATTAAGCCAAGGCTATTGAACATTTAAAATCCAGATTTGGAAGAGATGATTTATTTATTGAAGTGTACACAAGGGATCTTCTAGCACTTATAAATAATCTTTCTAATACTAAACTTGCCTCACTTTACGATCAATTAGGAACTTATTTAAGAGCGCTTGAGACATTGGGGGTTACGAAGGAAAACTATGCTGCTATGTTATATCCAGTTGTCGAGTCTTGCCTCCCTAATGAAGTTCTGAAGGCTTGGGATAGGTATAGCTTAAACCGTGACACAAAACCTGACAATACAAAATATCCGCCCAAGGAAAAACTACTCGAAGAATTAATGAATGTTCTAGGAAATGAAGTTGAAGGGGAGGAGCATCGAGCCCTAGCCTTTACTAACTTTTTTTAAAATTACCCATGGATTCAGCTTTAAACTGTAGGTCTGTTTAACTTTCTTGTAGAAAAAAAAGTAGACTGTAAAGCTCCAAACCAAACTAAATCATCACAGAAAAATACATTCTTTGGCTTTGGGTCCCCTTTTGAAGCGAACCTAATGGGAAAAAAAGACCTGTTGATCTTAGATGATTAGGGAATAAAGAGTTAATAAATTAATTTAAGAAACTCAGTCATCTCAGTAGTTTTGGTTGCAGACAGACCAACACAAACTTATCAATTTATATATATAGATTTGAACGCGTTGTGATCGAAGACTAGCAATCAAAACTTCCTGAAAATCTATGAATATAAATTTGTATTTTATTGTGGAAATTCAAAATAGGACGAATTCGGAGATTACATCATGTTACCCAATATTTGTATTTCATTTTAAACCTCTAAAATCAAATAAAAGTTAGAATTTTAAGATGACAGGAACTTATTGTGGAGCGTTAAAAGATTCAGCGTATTCAAGATTAGGTTCTGGAAAAAATAAGAAATGGTTGGGGAAAGAAATTAAATTTAATATCGCAGTCGATGGAAAACTCATTTTACCCCCAAAACCTTTATCAGGAGATTTACGAAAGATTCAACAAATATACATATGGGGAAGGTAGAGTGAATTATAGAAATTTTGATTTGCTGAGGTGTCATAGAGCAGGCATCAATATTACTTTCTCTAAATCTGCCACAAATTCCTCGTTTATTTATTATATGAAAATCATAGAAAAAATTTATTTTGGGAGTTTTTAAGATTAAAACGGTATTCAGGATTATGAAGAAAGAATCATTTGTTTAGCATGATGGTGTTAATAAAATTCACGGAAGTTCATAAGGGGCTAGAACGGCTGGTGGAATGGGGGATGCAAATTAGACGTTATAGACAATACTGTAAGGACTTGAACGCTACAACCATGAACACGAAACACAACTAGTATCATACTACAAATTATTTAACATGTACAGAAATTTTGACATCTATGTACATTCAAAAATTACACATATGAGTGTAAGACTGAAAATTGGAATACAACTTCGATAGGCCGAACGATGGCCGATTGGTTAGGGTGCTGGCCTTCGGATATGGAGTTCGTGGGTTCGAATCGCACTATGGCATTGATGTTCGTAGCCGTTCGGAATCGGCTATAAGCAGTAGGTCCCGGTCTCATTAGCCCTCGTGTTGCAAAAAGTAGACCGTAGCGCTCCAAACCAAACCAACTTCGATAGTAAATCACTCTCGGAAAACAAAACGCAGATCCTCACGCTACTTCAAGAAACAAATCTCTCTCGAAAGCAAAAAAATAGCACACAAACACAAGTTCGAGAGATAACCGCTCTCGAAAACATTCGTAGACCAGCCCTCTGCATCACCTCCAACCCCTTCTAAACTTCATTCCAGGTGCTCTCCAGGAAACACCCACTCAAAGGGGATTTGCCCAAAAAGACGGTAGCTGTCCAAAACATCTCTCTATTAATGGCTCAGTAATGGAGACAGTATGTCCGACCCTCCTAGGATCCTTCGTCCACAGTCGGAATAGAAATCCTCCCGACATAAAGTCCATCACACAACAGACATAAAATATGCATTGAGTATAATTCCTTTTGAAACATTCCTGATTGCTTTGCGGCGATAGAGCTGGGAGTCATTACAGTACATTTGGATCTTGGTTTCCCAGCGGGAGTGTTACCCCTCCCCCCTTTTAGTAGGTGATGAAACCCTATGCCTCTTCCACACTCTGTCCAATTGTTCACCGCGGCAGTACTGGTGCTGATAGCGACTTTGGACGATGGTTCATGGGTTGCATCCACATATTGGACCCTAAATGAGCCGAGCGCGTGAATAGGTCCATAGAGTCTGCTGCGAACTGAAGTAACGCATCTGGCTGTCTTTGGAGAAAAACGCTTCAGAAGCCATCCTCCGCCAAGGCCATTTTACCATCTGCCATCGTCGACCTCGATAACTCCAGACGGTGGTAATGGCTTGCAGTGGACTATAGTGAAGAAGTTCCTTTAGATGGGAGCAGTAGCAGGTTCAACAACAAATACTGAGAACCGTCAATGTAGTCAAACGAGGCTACCAGTAGATATATAATCTATAAGAAAATCCATCGTATCTATAAAATATTCAATAAATTAATCGAATAACATAGTATTTCCTGAATTTCACAGAGGACCGCCATTTGGCCATCGCTGTACAAAAATTTTAATTTCATTTGATTTATCGTACTTGGCGGAACGTATGTTCAGTGCAGTAGCTAATTGACTATGAGAAGGAACATCCCTTAACGGGGAGATTAACGAATGGTTCTAACGAAATTGGAATCCCACATTAACATATTGCCAAAACTCTACTAGCCTCAACCATTTAATTTAAAAAAAAATATTGATTTTATTCTTATTTTAAACTTTTTAATAAACAGTTTTTACAACATTTGATGGTCATTTTATTTAATTTAAATTTTGGGATTCTTAACAGATCTAAAACTATAATATACAATATTTTAATATTTGGTATAATTAACTATAAGTGATAAACTATAAAATACATATAAACATACACATAGACATTTACATATAATGTGTAACCTTATAATAAAAAGTAATTTTATAATTGTAATGTGTGTTACATATGAATATAAAGAAAATACATCGCATTTATTATGGTAAATTTTTTAATTCCTACTATTACTTCATGCTCTCCCTATATATATATATATATATATATATATATATATATATATATATATATATATATATATATATATATATACATATATTGTTCAAATATTCAATCGTTAATAAAATACTTTTTATTCAAATACATTTTTTTTTAAATTGTAGTGGATGACACTTGATTTCAATACACTTCTTTCAAATGTTACCTCATTAATTAAATTTAATGAATTAATTTCAGTTTTATCAGAAGATTAGTACCAAGCTCTTTGACTCGAGTCTTCTGATTTCGCCAATGCGTCGCCATTCAGTTTACAGTAAACCTAAGAATCGGGATTTAAAATGATTACACGAGAAAAAAATGATTGCACGAAATTTTTATAGCATGCAAGTAACTAAAATAGAATTTTTCTCTTTGTGACCAAATTAGGAATTGTCTTTAAAAAGCTTTTTTATATATTGCTTTTATGACTTAATTTTTTTTTATCTATGTCCGCCATTATTGATTATTTTTCTTGTACCACAAACCACCAATGTATGTACCACAGGTTGGGAAACCCTGTTGTATTATATTGTTATTATCATATTGTATTTACAAAATTAAATGAGGTATTTATTCAATTATAAATTCCGTGCATTCCACCACAGGCACTCGTTTGTCCACTCCAGAACCTGCAGAAGTATTTTTCGAACTTGGTGGACGTTAATTGCAACAATGAACCTATTTTACGTGCCCCAGCCGCCATTACAGCACTTTTCACATAATACGTTAATAACGGGGTGATTAAATACATATAATCCATTTTTGATAAATACATTACAGATTAACGAGAAAAATAGGATCTCCGCTACCAAGAAGTGCCTAAATAAGGTTGAAAGTAATTTTCCTGCATCTTTTACAGCACGCATACAAGTTCTATTTACACTGGTGTGCAAAACTAAAGCAACAATATAAAAATTTAGCAGATAGACATGCAGAAAAGAAGGTTTGGAGATCAGTACAATAAACACGTAAGTCAGTACAAACGTCATGCGTATGCAAATATCAGGAACGGCACGTCAGATGCAACGTGAGCGTACGCAAAACGCATGATGTCTGATTGCGCAGCTCAACAGTAGAGTAAAAGGAAGGACGGAGACGCAATTCACTTATTGCTCTCTTAAACTCCTGAAAAAAATATAATATTTACTCATTTATATAACCTAACTGTGCATTTCCATATATATCCTAGTGTTTCACTAGCCATTGTATCATTTCCAAAATTGGGTATTCACTTTCTTATTTTTCATTTTATCTTTTTACTTGTATTCCCTGCCTAAACTCAAGCACCTCTTCCCTTATTTTACCATCTTTTTATTTCCATGTTCGAGCCAATTAAATCTGTATGTTGTTTTGCCAAACTCCCATGTATTGCAGAACTAGAGGGCTCGGCCCAGGAAGTTCTGTAACCACTGCATCCTGTGATCATCCTGTGGATTCAACATATTTGCTGCAAGTGCCAGCCGTCGGTGGCCCACTTTCAACGGGAGGTAGCGTTCAGGACTACGGTCGAATAGGCCCCCTTTGTGAAGGTGTCTGGCCACAGTAATGCAGACATTACACGGTCACATCGGACTCTTGCTGTTGAAGAGCTACTGGAAAGTGAAAATATCACTCGAATGGATTGGTCAGCGTACTCCCCTGATTTAAATCCCATCGAACATGTGCGGGATGCTTTGCGAAGACTCGTTGCAACATGCTTACATCCTCTAGAGAACACCCAACAACTCAAACAAATTCTGATTGCGGATGGGGCACTCCTATCGCAAGAAATGTTGGATCAGCTGGTTCTGAGTATGCTGAAAAAGTGCGAAGCAGCCATTTCAGTTAGGGGCGGGTATATCCCATATGAATTATTCCATCTGCTTGTTGTTCTTCCTGTTGGATAGACAATCATGAGTCATGCTACTATGCGTTCAATGAAGCTTGTTTTTGTTTGATTCCATACCGTTAAGCATCGTATTCCTTTTTCAGTGCCGATGCTTTTGTCATCCTTGACGTACATAATACTCTTCCTCATTTCTGAATTTTATGTCTCTCAGATGATTTCTCGTAAAGTTATGGCAAAACCCCCACCTGTTGCTTATGATTTGCGCACTAGTGTACATCTAAAGAGAACTGCGTTGTAATATGTTTTATTGAAGCGGAAATAAGCTTGCCCTTATCAATCATCTAATCACCTCAATTGGCGATACATAAACTTTTTAAACCTTAATGGGATTATTTTTATACCTTTGTCTAAAATTGAACGTGCTCAATTTATCAGTAGCAGTGTGACATCTAGATAGGTTATCTCCCCTGTACGTCAGCTGACAGGCTTATCTGTTGACAATAATCATTTGTTGATATTATATTTGTCTGTCCTTTGCGGTTTTAAATGCATGATGTAAACGTAATACGGGCTTTCATTCATTCAAAGCAAAGAAGAAACAAATTAAAATAATATATAAAAAAATTTAAAGTCAATTCCTACTCAGGTCAATAAAGAAAAATTTCGTTTTAGTTACTTTTTAGTACATAATATGACAATAAGTGAAATAAAATAATCGCGTGTACTCATTTCAAAATCCGATTCTTAGGTTTACTTTAAATTGAATGGCGACGCATTGGCGAAACAGAAGACTCGCTCCAAGATTTTGGAGTTAGTCTTCGGATAAAACTAAAATTAATTAAATTTAATTAATAATTTAATATTTGAAAAACTGTATTAACATCAATAATCATCCAACAGTTAACAAAATGTATTTGAACTTGAGTGGATGTATAAAAAGAATTTTATTAACGATTGAAAATTTGAACAAGATATGTATATATAAGTAATAATGAATTTTATTATTACACACACACATATATACATATATATGTATATATATATATATATATCTATATCTATATATATGTGTATATATATGTGTATGTTTATGTGTACATGTATATGTATTTATATGTATATATATGTGTATATGTATATGTATTTTTATGTATATATATATATATATATATATATATATATATATATATATATATATATATATATATATATATATATATATATGTATATATATATGTATATATATATATATATATATATATATATATATATATATATATATATATATATATATATATATATATATATATATATATATATATATATATATATATATATATATATATATATATATATATATATATATATATATATATATATATATATATATATATAGGGTGTGTGAACTAATAGTAGGGGCTGAAAAAAATTCGAACGATGGCCGAATGGTTAGTGTTCTGATCTTCGGTATCACAGTTCGTGGGTTCGAGTTGGCATGGCTATTCGTAGGAGTTCGGTATCGGCTTTAAGTAGTAGGTCCCGGTCTCGTTAGCCATCTTGTTGCAAAAAAGTAGATCTTAGGGCTCCAAACCTAACCAAACCAAACAAATTAAAAAAAAAAAAAACCCTGAAAAGAAAATAATTTTACTTAAATAATAAATGTAAAATATAAAGCATGCAAAATTGAAATATTGCTTGTTCACAAATAAGACTACTCAAAATTTCTACACTTTTGCAACAAAGACGTCATAAGATTTTCAAAGAACATGCACGGTCATAGCTCAAAAAATTCGAGCCCTCCCCCCACTTTTATATTTGTTTTATACATTTAATAAAATATATTACACATTATTGTGAATAGACTTTTAGATATGTATATAATATTAAATTTTATATAATTTTATTGCACTTATTGGTGTTAAATATTAATATAAAATTTATATAATTTGGTTTTTAATTTTTATATTTTTTAGTTAAAAAATAGTCAAACATCGGGAGGGATGTGATGATTAGTCCAGTTTGTGCTCCTTTCCCCGAAACTAAGCCCTGGTCACGGCTCTGAAAACATTATTCATATTTGATTCAGTTATAAGAAAGCAAAAGCAGATAGAATATAATTTTGGGGTTAACTGAAGAATAGGGTGCCCCCGCCAACTTGGCGATAAAGCTCTGAGTATGGTAGTCTAACATTTTCTCCTGATCTTGCCTTGTCTAAACATTCTGTATCTATATTTTAATTTACATTTTATTGATATCCAGCTCTCCTTGTGGAACCGATTTCTTATATATTAAATGCGGGTATTGCTTAAAAAATTTAGCTATAATGAACCATTAATGGTTAAATTAGCTATAATTAGCATAAATTATATTAGTATAAATTAGCCATAATGAACTATTAATGGTTCATTATGACTAATTTTTAATAATTTACAGCTGCTAGCTTTGTAAACTGTTGAGGGATTACTTGCCCATAAATGTTTTTTTCTAAGTGGTTTTGGTTAATTAAGTAAAAGTGTATAATTTTATTACAATGGTGCACTCTATATCAATTAAAGTTGCCCCCAAACCAAGGGATACAATGTCCGGATGGAATACTTTTCAGTTTTAATAAACATCGCCAACAATTTAGCCAAATTTGCCACGGGGCACCTATTTTTCAGTATTACTTAATTTTGTGCTGAACAATTTTCTGGAATCCCAGTGTTACATATAAATATAAGATTATTTTTGGAGTGTTTGGGGCTCTTCAGCATAGAAACATACCACATAAATATGTGTTTACGTTAAAGTGTTTGAGTACCGGCTATGTGTGATCCTCTAGCTTCGTGTTATCTGTACCGAACGATGGCCGAACGTTAGGGTGCTACTATTCGTTCGCGGTTCGCTGATTAGATTCCCGCTGCTGGCATGGATGTTTGGATTCGATTTGACGCAACAGTTCCCGGTCTTGCGTTGCCAAACAGTGGACAGTAGTGGCCGAAACCAAACCATCGTGGTAATCTATCATTGAACTCCTTGTACATCTGGGAGGTTTGTACTGAAAGATTTAAACACTTTCCATAGAGCGGAAAATTCTGCAAGTTATGCGTGATACAATTTTTAATAACAGCGCAAAAAAGAGTTAATTTTTAGTTTTTGGTGAAAATATTTAATGTAATTGTCACACTTTTTGCTTGCTACTATCAAATAACCTGTAAAAACAAATGGAAAGAGTACCTTTTAGAGGATTTTAAGAGAGAGATTGTCTCCCCTCAAAAAATTCTAAGTTTATTTTTATCCTAATGATACCATCTCTTAAAATAAAACAGTGCATTTGACAAATCAATGATGTATTGCATAACAGCTGATTAGAAATAACCGTAGATTATATGCTATGCAATTTAACTCTGTAAGACCTTAACATTGATTTTACGATTACCTCTAATTCGCCATAATTAAATGAGTAGTTAATCACGGTAAGATCAGGCCTTAATTTTTGATTTTTATAAGATGAAAATGGTTTTTATAAAGTACTTTGCCTTTTTGTTGGTATTGGTTATCTCTAAATTTTGAAAAGGAGAATATACTTGTGTGCAAGTTCTAAATAAATCATTTTTTTCTCAAGCTTCTCAACTTGTTTTCAACTCAGCAGTGAACTAAAAATGGTACAGAAAAATAAAAAATTTGGTGGCAAAAAAGAGTAAATTTGACGTTTAAATATTTAATGGTGGAATGAGTGTTTCATGATAACCTATGGCGTAAATATTTTTGTACCGCAATCTTATCCTAATCTATCTAATGCTTATTAGATTGTCCGTAGGTTTTTCAGAGTCGTAACTATGGGGTTATTTCCCTTCGGAACAGACGGACACTTAAGGTAAGTAATTATTTTTATATAGTTTGTGAATTTTTATACTGTTTTAAATCTTAACATGGCGAAGTCAATTGGAGGGGGACCTCACCCTTTAAAATATCGAATCTTTTCAATTGGGTTATAGCATTCTCACTTTTACAAGCGCATGAAAAAATTTTATATCTGTATTTTCACAATTTTGAAAGATACTCTTTCATTTAGTAGAATTTATAGCATTTCTTGCAAATAAAAATTGTAAGTTTCATTGTCCGTGTTTTGTTTTCCTCCAAGTCTATGCATTACAAAGTCTTATTTTATGTTGAACATACATAGCATTAAATATGGTGCGAATTTTCTGTAATGTATAGGACAAAACTGTGAATGTTAGCTGTATAAGTAAAAAGTTGACTCATTATTTTGGTATACCTTAATATTTAAAAAAAAAGTCGTCAAAATGTATTGCATTTAATTGTTTCAGTGATTTCTTTTATATATATGTAAAACTCTAGAGTTATCTAAAAATTCCTGCACGAGTTCAAGTAAAACACATAAAATTTTAAAGAATACATTGGCAGTACATGCAAAGATAATTTTTTAACCCATAAAGTATTTTTATTAAATGACTATTAGACTTTATTCTTCTAAACTGCTTTAAATTAGATTCTAAATTACAAAACAATTCCAATATTTACTGTGATAGTGTCATGCCCCTTTAAAATTGAACGGTGATTAGGTCCATTTTGCAGTTTTTCAAGTGAGTTTACTTGAACAATTATATATTAAATTGCTTTACGTATGCATTATAGTTTGTTTATAAGGTTAAATGTTTGTATTCTATAGATAAGTTTATATTGATACGCTAACAATCTGATTCTTTTAAGTATTTATAAGAATATAAATGCTTTTAACAAGATATTTTTTTATTTTATGTCTATTAACAGATTCATTGCAGATTGCTTTATACTTGTGTTATCAAACGTGATTTAAATGAGTTTCATTACATTTTTGCCCCCTTTTTTGATGACCATTAATCTATATAACAATAGCCATTGAGGAACAGTCTATATTTTGTCACCATATTACCATTTCAAAATTTTTAAAATATGTTTTATGTTACGACAGCAAGTTAAAGCTAAGATCTAACACTTAGTTGTTAAAGCTTTGATAAGATTTTTACTAATCAGATGACAGTTGAAATGAAGCGTCCTATTCATTTTCATAGTATTTTGTTGTAAATAACGAATTCCACAGTAAAAAAAAATTTTTCCTATACATTACGTTTCATTTATTTCTTTTTACTTGGCTAATTTCTTGTGTTTGAAAAAAATTTAGCTCTAAAAATATTAATGTTCATTGAATTTCCTTAATAAACTAATTGAATTCACTACATTATTTTGAAATAATATATTTTTATTTATTACTTATGACATCCGTTGGTAGTGAGCTATTTGTTGATTCTATGATTTTTAGAACTGATTGGCCATCTGAAAGCTTCCATATCCTTAACATGTGTGGGTCGAAATGTTTTTAATAGGACATTTAAATTTCATTATCTTTCTAGTGTATTTCACTCGCTGGAATAATCCTCGTTGTTGTTGTCTTATGCCACTTTGTCGAACCAAGCACGATTGAGCCGGAGGGCTACCCGTATTAAGGCAAGGGGGTGAGCCTTTCGTTTTTAACGAGCACCATAAGGGTGAAAATACGACATATGGAATGACTCTAAGTTTACTTACCGGAGTTCTGAAATAGAATACCGAAATGAATTCAGCCTAAGATCCGAAAAACAATTACTACCAGTTGCTGCCTATTTAGTCATAGAAACCAATTAAAATTCCCCCTGATTAAAAAAAAAATTTTTACTGTACAGAAGTCTCATAAGACAAGTATTAACATATATGTCTGAAACATGGCCACTGACAACAAGAGAAGATAAAATATTAGTAATCTTTGGAAGATAAGTGCTACGAACTATTTTTGGTGGTATCAATGACAGTGGAAATTTTAAAATATAACAACTTTGAACTTTACAAACTCTTTAGAGATGTTAACATTTTATAGTTTATTATCCTGAAAAATATGAGATGGGCCAGACATCCCATGAGAATGGAAAGGGATAGAGCTGCTTTGAAGTTTACAATGCAGTCCCTTTTGGACAACGGCTAATGGGGGTAGACCGAGAAAGAGGTAGGTCGACTATTTGGACTCCGATTTTAATGTTACTAGGATCAAAATCTGGAAGTTCACAGCCAAGAGGTGGAGTTGTTTTCTTTTAAAAGAGTGTCATGTCATCTTAAAATTGAACAGGTGTTGGATGCATAAAATTTTATGCGCGACAGCATGTCCATTATGTTTCTTCGAAGCTAGTTTAACTGAACAATTCCTAACTCTGTTACACCTGTGTCTATAAATGAAATATTAGTGATATTTTTTTTGCTTTACATGCTGTCATGCTAATTTGAACAGGTTTTATTTTAATGAACTCAATTTACCGAAAATACAAAAGCCATTATGTAAGTATGCAATGTTGTCAGTGTCGCATTGGGAAACTATAATTTATCGCATCTTATCTTTCTTTTTAATGCAAGAAATAATTTTTCTTCAAAAAAGTGATTTTTTTTAACATTTTCATTCTATGAAGGAGTGATTTCTTTAAACTCCATCTAGAGATTGGAAACACTTTATATTTTTCATGTAATTCATTTTCCCCTTACTTAAAGTTTAGTTTTAAAATGTTCTATATGTATTGGAAATCCAAGTCTGGTTGGACCCAAGGCTCACAACGGGCTGTTGAGCCATCTGATATTTTTATTTTTTAGTAACGATATCTGTTGAGAGCTACCTATTTGCTTACTGTTTAATTTTTAGAACTGATTGGTCATCCTTCCATATCCTTAACAAATGGTTGCCATTTTTTAATACAAATTTCAATAACTTTCGAGTGTATTTCACTCGTTGGAACAACCCTAATAGTTTTAATACATTTTGAAATTTGAGGTTATTTGTCCGTCAAATTCATGAACTAGCATTAAAAAATTATAATTTTTCCCCTTTTATGTAAATTTGGTATGAAGTTATCTTTTTAATCAAAGAATTTTTTTTAGATACCATTTATTACTATCTAAAATTTGTGTTGCTCTTTTATTATCGATTGTATTTAACAATGGGAGAATTAATAAAAATTGCCTAAAGTCATAATTGTTATTGAATTTGTTATAATTAAGCTGTTTATTTGTCGTCCAATTGTACCCAATGGAGATTTATTAGTATATGTGTCTGCTCCAAATGCACATATCTAACAAATCTCTTTTCGGTTGGATCACTGTTCAATATTTCGAAGGGTAAGTATGAAACATTTTAAACCTAATCTCTTCACTAAATTTTGATTATTTTTACGCGTCATTTTATAAAGTTTTAAGATGAATGTACTTCAGAATATTTGAAAACATTTTGGCTGCTTCGGTTCATTCAAAACTGAATTTTGGAAAAGTTTCTATATCAAAAGTAAATGCTTTTAATCTTTACGTTTTAAAAACTAATTACTAAATGTCTGCGATTAATAAATTTGTGGCAATTAAGAAACTACCTTTTGAATTTTGGTAATTTGAAAACGTTTTTAAACTATGTGATGTAACACTTCTTGTCACCCCCTCTCCAAGAGCAATATGTCTCTAAAGCAGTAGACTGTAGCACTCCAATCTTTCCTATTGCTTCTTGCTATTTGTATTTAGTTCCTTATTTTTTTACCCTAATGTTTGATCAGTGTATTTTTTCCAATTAGTAGAGCCCCTCAGCGAATGACTGGGCTAGTTTTAAGCTCTACTGTCTACTTTTGAGCTAATGAGACTCCGAAAGGTTTCGTACGCCGGCGACGGGATTAGAACCAGCAAAAGGCCACCGTCGAGTATAAAATGAAGGTGTTGTGCCATATTATTAACTTTTTTGATTCTTGGATACTGACTGAAAATTTAGAAATCAAGGATTGTGTTCGATCTCCTGAACTGTGGAAAATATATATATAATCCTGGGAAATAACTTTGTAGTACTTATGAAACGTTTAGATTTTAATACATTTCATTGCTTGTGTATTCATTCTTGATTTCTGAAATGACGACCATATAGGATTTCTTTCTTGCAAATATGGCGAGCATTCTATTGTCTAATGAGTTGCTATCTTAAGTCACAGTACGAATAATTAGAAATAATACTGATAACCATTAAGTTGTTCACCATATTGAGAAGGAGGAAGTGGTCCCTCATTTAGTTAGTCCCTTTCTTGCTCTTAGTAGTTAATATTACAATTGTCAATGCAGTTTAGCGCCCTGTATCGGTAGCTAAGCAACTGATTATAGAGAAGGTTCCCAACCCGCCTTCCTTTCTAGGTGCAGTTACTTTTATAGTTTTTTAATGTGCGAAGCCCTCTAGCGGCTTTAACAAAAAACCGAAACTAGTGCCATCTATCGGTTACATCGTAGAAACTACAAACTGTAGAAACGATAGAAAGCGAGGCAACCGATCATAAAGAGAGTTCCCAACCCGCCCACCCTTCTAGGTGCAGTTACTTTTATAGATTTTTTTTATACCGAAAGCCCTCTAGCGGCCACCAATAAGTTTACAACAGCGCCACCTAGTGGTGTTACCTAAATCTATTTGAAGTGTCTTGTATCATGCACATCTAGCTAATAGAGTAAGAAGTGATCTCGCAAGCCTTTCTCTCTTCTAGATGAAGTTTCTTTCATAGTTTTGACGGTGTTAAAAGTCGTCTAGCAGCTGAAAACCAATCGGGTGACAACATCATCTACCAGTCTTTTTTTAAACGATTTATAGGAACAATTACACTTAGAGAGTGGGGTAAATAAGACTCTGGAGAGAACCTATCAACGTGGTAAGTTCCCACCGCAGTTTCTTTCCCCTAGCGATCGACAGTGAAACTCACAATAGTAATGCGATCTTAGTTTTCCTATTAGTTTAATTCATAGTAGAGCTCAGTCGGCAAAGGCACCGATCTCGGAACCAGAGGGTTTCGAGTTCGAACCAAAGATCTGATATTTTTATTAATGGCACGTGAAATAGTTTCGTGACCCAGATGTCCTCTTAATTTGGGATTCATTCCTTAATCTACACGTTTTCACCGGGCGGGGCTAAATGAGTAACAGTTATGCAGCCATGTTTGGCATTGAGATATCGGTCTGTACTACCAGCTGCAGTGAAAAGTGATAAAATAGTGGTAGCCAATAAAGCATAAAACTTCATTTGCAATTTGGAACCTTTTATGACATGGTCCTCTACAAAGTTGCAGGTTTTGTTGACTGTTTTATTATGGGAGCGGCTAACATTATTCACAATGAGGAAAAAGCAAAAACACTTAAGAATCGAACCCAAGTACAATATGCGAACCACTAGATAGTCTGGGCGGTTGAAAGTATAAAATAAGTATCCTTGCAAGTGTTACATTCTTTCACTGATTTTTCTGAATCTCAAAGAAAAGATTTGATTCATACTCTGCAATACTGGGACAACTGCGGGATTTTCCGACGGTATCGTCAATACATAAATATCAGCTCAAGGGTGGTTACGGGAGACAGATCGTTTATACCGACTTCGTAAGTTATGAAGTCTATAGACAGGAGAAATTCGGTACTCTATTCCAAAAATGGCCGACCCTTACTCGACCGGTTGAGATATTATTTGTAATAAAGACAATCAAATGTTAATGAAGAAATCAGAATTAAAATATATAATACATACCTTTCAAAATAAAGAACAGTTCTGAAAGTGATCCAACCGAAAAGAGATTTGTAAGATATGTGCATTTAAACTAGACACATATACTAATAAATCTCCATTGGGTAAAATTGGACACGAAATATTTCCAAAAGCATCGAAATAAATCATACAATAGTTCAATTATAAAAGAAATGCTTTACAGCATAGGTGGGCAAAAGCCGGCCCGCGAACCGGATCCGGCCCGTTGAAAAATCCTGCATGGAATTTTTTTAATCTCTTATATGCGATTTTGTTAAAATCAACAGTATTTGTATGCGTAGTGTACAACATATATTTGTGAAAGAACGTTTTCGTTAATGATTTACACGAAAAATAAATATCGATCACAAACGACTGGCGAAAATCTACACTAGGTATTAAGGACTGCTACAAATGATTTGGATCCAAATTTTGTAGAAATAATATCAAATGAACATTCCAGATTTCCCGTTTCGCATTCACTAAAACTATTCTATTTCAACGTTTGATGTTTGTCTTTTTTTATAATTCTATTTACTATTATATTTACAAAATGTAATATAAATATAAAAATGTAATAACTATGATCGAAATAAAATAATTTGTACCATTAAGGTATAAATAAATATCAAAATCTTTCATTAACTGATTTATGTAATGACCATTAATTTAATATAATGGATCATACTTCTTTAAAAATTACGTGACATATTTTACTGGGCACGAATTGTTTGCATATACACCTAAGATAATTTATTATTACTATTATCTTTTATTAACTGTCAAATTTCTCTGTCCAAATGCTTTAAAAAGATACTTATAGTGTTTTTGTCAAAATAATTTCTTGGGCAGGGAAAAAACTCCACCCAAAACATTCGCGTGTGCACAACGTACTCCGGCCCGGGAGATATTTTGAAAATTTCATTTTGGCCCGCACTGAAAAGTATTTGCCCCCCTCCTGCTTTACAGCATTAGTTCTCTTAAACATGAAATTGACAGACAAATAGCATCAAATTTCTAAATCTATAAAAACTTTTAGGGTTATTACAACGAGTGAAATACACTAGTTATTGAAATTTGATGTTTTTATTAAAATATTTTGGCTCATACATGTTAAGGATATGGAAGCTTTCAAATAGCCAATCAGTTCTAAAAACAATACAATTAGCAAATAGGTCACTATCAACTGATATCATTACTAATTAATAAAAATATATTGTTTCAAAATAACGATACAATGGATTCCATCAGTTGATTAAGTAAAATCCATGATCATTATTTTCAGATACCTTTTTACACACGTTCAAATGTAGTTAAAGGAAAAAAAAAGGTAAATTGCCAAACAAAATGTAATGTATATGAAGAAAATTTGTTGAAAATGTGCAATTCATTATTTATCACCAAATTCTATGACGTTACATATGATACTGTCGAGATGTAATCTATGCCCTTAATCAGAAGGTGCGGATCAGACCAGTGAAAAATTTATCAAAATGTTATCAACTTTTGTTGATAAATCTGTTAGATCATAGTTTTAAAGCTCTTACCTTAAAAATTTTGAAATGTTTATTTTTTGGCTCCATGCTGAAAATAAAATCTGGAGACCTCATTAAATTTTTAATGACGACTGTTTTATAGATTAATTAGCAAGTGTGCCCGTGTTTCGCTATGGTAAACTTAATATATATCTTTTAAACAAAGATTTTTTTTTCGTGCATAACTCTCTAAATTCGTCGCAGTTCAGTTCGAGTCATTCGCATATTCATATATTTCTATTATAAGCGTATTATAACAATATTCAGTTTTTATAATCGAATTTGTGTCATATTAAATTTGCTCAAATTATTTTTATGGTTAAATATAAGTTTAATACTACATTACTGTATTACTACTCTACGTTGATTAGCAACGTTAATAAATCTTGCCATATTACGTTGTAGAATAGGAAGTAGAGGTTTTAACAACAACAGTGCTAATTTTGTTGGTGTTAATAAATGTTTTCCAAAATTAAGGAAATTTATGACAAACCACATAGTTTTGTATGAAACAGAAACACATTCATATTGACAACCATGTGAATATGAAGATAACTATATAAAATGATAGTTTTTTATCTGCCTTTGAGAGTCACTGAAATTTGTACTTTTTGTTGTTAGAATATTGTTGATAAATATTTCATTGTAACGTAAAAGTTAACCAAGAATTAAATTCAAAATTAGTTCTTATATAAAAATGCTATAATTTTCGTCACATAGAAATGAAAGTTAATCACTTTATATCTAAATTTCCAGGTCAAATCGAATTGATACTACATAGACGATGTTTAAATAATATAAAATAAATGAATAAATGAGATATTTAAAGGAATGACGTCATAACAATAAACAAAATATCGTTTTCACCTATTTATGTGATAAATTGAAAATTTTAATCTCCTGCTTTTAACCGAGGAAAACTGCGCTTAAAGCAATTACATGGGATTAACGAGATGACGTCACATTGCTAGAAATATTACTTCTTTCACTTAGTTATGCGATAAATTAAAAAGTTATCGTTTGCTCTTAACCGGGGAAAATAATGCTTGGAATAATGACATGAAACGCTTGAATAAGGGGGAAGGAATGGATTTCGAAAGTTAAAAATTTTCAAAACCCTTCCCAGGGATGTACCTAATAATTTCCCAAATTTTCACGGCGATTGGATGTATGGTTTTTGAGTATTGAGTACAGACAGACAGACAAATTCATATATATATATATATATATATATATATATATATATATATATATATATATATATATATATATATATATATATATATATATATATATATATATATATATATATATATATAGATGATCATTAAAAATGGCTAAAACACACAATTATTAATTTAGAACACGTTTGTTAACACAAGTATAAACCTAGTAAGTCTTATTAACAGATCCAAAATAAAGTATTGTTAAAAGCAATAATACCCATATAAATACTTAATTCAAAATGAACACTTAACTAGTTATCGACAGAATACAAACATTTAACCATGTAATAAAGATAAAATGCATTGTCGTATAAATACGAAATGCCTATTAATATGAAATTATAAATCATATTTATACATCGCTGGAGATATTTATTAAAGCCTCCAACACATATAGAACATTTTAAAACTAAATATTTATTAAGGGAAAAGTGAATTGCATGAAAAATATAAAGTGTTTCCAATCTCTTGATGTTATTTAAAGAAATCACTTTCCAATAAAATAAAAATGTTAAAAAACCACACTTTTTTAAAGAAAAATTACTTGCATTAAAAAGAAAAGATAAGATGCAATAAATTAGAGTTCCCAATGCGACACTGACAACATTGCATACTTACATAATGGCTTTTGTATTTTCGGTAAATTGAGCTCATTAAAATAAAGCCTTTTCAAATTAACGTGTCATACAGTAACGCACATTACGAATATTTCATTTATAGACACAGGTGTAACAGAGTTAGAAATTGTTCAGTAAAACTAGTTTCGAAGAAACATAATGGACATGCTGTCGAGCATAAAATTTTATGCACCCAACACCTGTTCAATTTTAAGGAGACATGACACACTTAAAAAAAAGAAAACAAGTTTATTCGAAGTATTAGAGTAAATACTGGAATCGTTTTGTATTTTAAGATACAATTTAAATCAGGTCAAGAAAGTAAACTTGAAAGAAGTCTTTTTTTTAATCTGTAAAACGTTTTTTTAATCTCAAGCATTAACATTTTTGGTCCAAAATCCTCTTTGAGACCTATTAAAGCTCCCTATACAAGTCTGTTAATGGATTTTTAGATATCTCTCGATTTATATTTTACAAAACATTACTGATACAGTGAAACTAAGCATTTTGACAGCTTTTTTATATCAGTGTTTAGCAATAATGAAGTCACTTTTTGTTAATTCACAGTGTTATCCTAAATATTGTAAGAAAATTCAATGCAAAACTTAACGCTTTTATCTTCAACACAAAATAGATAGAACAACTTTAGAATTATGAACGCATGGAATTTGGAGGAAAACAAAAAAGGAAAACAGCCATTTATAATGCTTACTAGTTAAAAAAAAAGGAGGCCCCTATAAATAAATTTATACTCATAAATTTAAAAACATCACGGATACAGATTTCAAACTTCTCATCCATGTTTATATTCTGAGCTAATTTAAACAGTTCTATATTTTTAAAGTCAACATCCTCTTAAATTGATTCAGTCGTGGGAAAGCAGTGTAAGAATTTAACAACTTTTTAAAAAGAATTAGTGTGTATTTACCTTAGATGTCTGTTTGATAGATGGCTATTAGAAACCTCGTGTACCAAAGTTAGAGAACCCCGTAGCTCTGAATGACTCTCAACGAACTGATGAGTGGAGAAAAATCGTGACGTCATAGATTATAACAAACCACATTACAACAAATGCACAACCGCAATAAAACGTCAAATTAAATCTTTTACAACTGTTAAAATTCATTAATAAAATTCATTAATAAAATTAAATAAAAACTAACAATGCCGCACTTTCTGTAATATTTTCAGTTCATTGCTTCAAGATTGAGAACAGATTTCAAATGGCGAAAGGTGTGATAACAAATTAGGTATTTCGAAAATTTGCACCCTTTTCAACAAAATTTACAGGGAACCAAAAGTAACAAAAGTGTAAAAGATATTATAAAAACCATTTTCACTTTATAAAAAATAGAATAAAGGCCTGGACTTATCATTATAAGTAATCACAGATTACCTACGCATTTAATTACAGTGAATTAGAGGTAATCGTAAAATCAATGTTGTCTCACGGAGATTAACTCTCTAGTTCAAATGCAAAGTGTTTAATCTTTGGTTATCTCTAATCGCTAATCAAGCAAATATTACCCAAGCACTTTGAGGTTTAATCTTTAGGTTTGAACTTAAGAATAAATTCAGTAGCGCGTCCCACCATTGATTAGTGTCATGGGTTAATTACGGTTAGCCGTTAAACGACTGTGGTGAGACCGGCCCTTAATTTTTCACTAACTTTGAGGTTGAATCCTTAGGTTTAAACTTAAGAATAAATTTAGATTTTTTAATAAGGGCAGCCATAAATTTTTTCTTTTGATTTTCTAGTTCAAAGTCATCTAAAAATTTACGTTTCCTTTTTGTTTTACACTTCTTACTTTCGGTAAATTTAGTTTATTTCCTACTCATATATTGAAATTTGTTTTCATCAATAACGTATGGGATGTTTTTCTGTGCATTAATAGGATAGTGTGTAAAAGACGATAAATTAGAACTATCAAAATGATGATTAAGAGTAGAAAACAAGAACACAGTACTTTGAAATTTTTCCTGACTTCAATTTTTCGAACACCTACGAACGTTGACATATTTAAACTGTCCTTGACATATTCAAAGTCTGGGTGACAACCTAGACCTATCACTTTCTTTCAGCATACCTCTACCATATTCCTTCATGTAAGAATTTGAAACTTTCCCTAACTTTAAATTTTTTTTAAGTAGAACAGAAATTAAAAATATTTTTTTCTGACTTTGATTTTTTTAAAACCATAAGAATTAAAATATATTTACTCTACTATATTTCAACTTGAAACTGTTTTGCTTATTTTTTCAATTATAAGAATAGAACAGGAAAAAAAAAGGGACAGTAAATTTTGTTATAACTTTCGATTTTTTAATTACTTCCTAATCTCTTCCTAACTTCAACCTAAACTCTTTCTGTAGCTCTTTGCCTACTCCAACCTTACCCTATCCCAATGTAAAGTTTCAATAATGAAAGACTTTTCAAAAAATAAAGTTCATTCGAAGTTTTAATACATTGTATGCGGGACACGGACTATTACGTTTTCTGACGACTAATACTTGAGCGCTGGTCACGTACTAGTACGGGTTAGTGTAACAACATGATTTGTTTGTGGGTACAAAAATTAGGTATGTACAGGAAAACGAAGCCGAATGTTTTTGTCTACTACATAGATTCTGGAAAAATTTAGACAAATAAAAACTTGTTTTTACATCAGTCGATGCGGAACCACAGAACGGAAAGTTTGATTAAAAAAATCGATTTAGATTTAAAATTAACTTTTTATTTATCCTTGCAAAAATGATATTATATATATGCATATTTATATTATATATATGTATATATATATATATATATATATATATATATATATATATATATATATATATATATATATTTGTATTTATATATTTGTTTATTTGTCTATTTATATATTTGTTTATATATTTTAATATAAAGAAAGAAAAGTTGGTAAAAAAATTAAATAATTTTCGATATATTGAGATTCAACTGAATAACTACATT